>CM053984.1:20914005-22114005 GCA_028641955.1 Protonibea diacanthus
GGGAACTACGGAATGAGACAAGTTCCCTGGCAGGTATCGATGGGGACAAAGATTACACATGCCGATTACTGTATGTGTGCGTATGTTTTGTGTATGAGTTTGTGTACAAGCATGTGTTAAATCAAATTCCCTTATCCCCTGCTGTTGCCCCTTTGGGACAGCATCCCACCAACACCGAACAGGGCGGGGCTCTGTATTGCTCAGTCAATGACACCAGGCTGGCGGGTCTTGCGCTCCACATTGAAGCCCTGTATAGGAAAGGACAGAAAAAAAATTAATATTGGTGCTTACATAAAATGTAATATAGTAGTATTGGTTAAGTAAGTTTCAGGGAGGAACAGCAATTACAGATATTAAAAAAGTTAAACCGGTGTTAAGTTATGATTTCATTAGACAAAATGTGGCAACAGCACAGGCTTGGACATACCTTTGAATTGTCAGGACCACGGGGCTGTCGTACAATGACCAGGCGAGGAGCACTGGCGTCGTCAAGGGTGATGCTCTTCAATCGATTAACCAGACGATCAGGACGCGGAGTCACCACCGGTTTAGGCCCCTCACTAAAGCACATGTAACATGTAAACATTACCTGTGCTCAATGTTACGGTTATGTCTGTGCTTCACCGACAGGTTCAGCTAAAATTCTAGTTAGAACTGAACCAAAGGGTTCTAACCCATTCCTTACCTGACTCTGCGTACGTTGCAGGCACTACATTTTCCTGTGCGTTGATTGAGGACAACTGAGAACTCCACCTCATCTCCGGTCTGGAGCTCCAGGCCATCTTGCACTTCTTTTACATGGAAGAACAACTTCTTGCTTTCACCAACTTCATACGTGATGAAGCCAAACTGGGGAGCAAGAAACAACTTCAGGATTAAAAAATGGCAGTCACTAGATCTAGCATAATGTGTTGTCATAATGGTAATGTGTGATGCAAGGAGCACTAATGAAACCGAAGACGAATACATGATCACTACCTGATCTTTGACACACTCCACCATGGCTCTGCGCTGAGGGACCACATTGCAGGCCATCTTCTGTCCAGTTTGGGCAACTGTGCAAACCTGAAACTTCACAAGTTCTCCTTTCTGCAGACAATCTGCCTTGTTTGCCATACCCATGATTCCAAAGGGATAATTCTGGCCTTTAGTTCCACCTGAAACATGTACAAAAGGAGGATCAACATTACTTTCTTGGGGAAATGAATGTAGTGTGCTTTAAATACTGGATCTAGTCCCATGATAACATGATACCAACCTTCCTCTGTGACTTCAATAAGCCCTTGATATTCTGTCTGGGAGGGGTCCACACTACGTAAGGGACGGATGACCTTCCCCATCATCACTGTTGCACCAACATCCTCACCAATACCATTCACTAAAAGTGAAGAAGACACCTTTAACTTGTAGGCACTGTCTTGCTATGTCAACACTCTTAATATGTATAATGCAAACTCCTCATACCTGCAGCTACTTTGGTAACCTTTTCAGCGCTGACTTTGTTTCCTTTCCCTTTAGAGAGAGTGTACTCCACCGTGTCACCCAGCTCCAAGTTCTCCAAGTCTCCACACATTTCACTGAGGACAAATCAAAGTTACACTTGGATATGATTTCACACACACACACCACTGAATGCCATTAATAAAATCAATCAGCAACAAACTTCCAAAAGTTAAACCTATTACCTGTAGTGAAAGAAAATCTCCTGGTCATGATTTGCTGTCTCAATGAAGCCAAAGTTGTCCTTCAGTGTGGCAACAAATCCATGCAGTCTCTTTGCATTGGAGGCATTACGGTTGAGGACTCTGATGGAGACTGCACTCTGCTGGCCAGTTCGCTTCACTTCATTGATGGAGAACTCCACCTTAGGCGCGCGCACAGACACACAGACACACAGACACACAGACACACAGACACACACACAAACAGGCAAACAGGCAAAATAAACATAACAGAAGTTCAAGTTTGAAGCAACTAAAATCACTGAAAACACAGCTACTAATTCATTGCTTCAATATGCAAGTCCTAAGTCCTAAAGTGTTTTGCTTGAATTAAATGATTGTACCAAAGGCTCAACACAATATAGTGAGTGCATACCTTGTCTCCAACCAGTGGGTGACCGCCTCCCTCCAGGTCCTTGGTATGGTATGGCACAGTGAGCTTCACTCCGCAGTCTTCATATGCAATAACTCCTTCCTCAGCTTCCTACAGAGAATGCAACAAGTCAAAGCTGTGTTATCTTTCCATTTAACACCACTATCCAGCTGCCCCCGGCCAAAGCAATCATCTCGTCAGTGCTGCACTGGTTTCAACAAAACTGGTGTAGGTTACCAAAGCTCAACTGATTCAGATCAGATGATTTATTGTGTATTAGATGACTGTGTGCAGATGGCCTACACAAGAATACGAGAGGCACCAGTGGGTGTATTACATCATTCTGTAGCAGCCTAGTTGGTTAGCATTAGGCTAGTCTACAGCAACAGCTCTGAGTTACAGCCTACAATGTAGGGCTGCATAATTACCCATGACTATTGTAGTTTCAACTACTGCGAACAGTCCTGCAATACTCACATCATTCAGTCTCTCCTCTGTTGTTCAGAGGAATTGCCTGAACCAATCACAGCACGCAATCTACTGGCATTATAATGTCTGGGATTTAATCCAAAAAGTAAAATGTGCTCGATCACAAGAAATATGCTTCTTAATTTGTATTGGTCTGCCACATCAATTGCTATATTGTTTTAAAAGTAGAAAAATCAACTATATTAACTTGATAAAATAACTAATCCAGACGCTGTTTATAGACTGTTCCCAAAAAACAGTTAATTGGGACTACAGTTTCATTAATTGTGCAGCCCTACAACGCACTGAATCAACAATAGGGGTTAATAGGTGATAAAATATCATGCTGTCAAATCAAGTGGTAAAGGAGGCAATCAGTGGGCCAGACTCCTGCAAAGACTAACCTTTTCTACAACTTTACCCTTGAAAAATAAAAGACAGACATCCATTAGACAGTCAGGCTCGTTAACATCACACTTGGAAATACAGTCGTCTTACACTGCATTATTTATTGATTGCTGACTTTTAGATCATTCATCTAAAGTCTAGGAATAAAGTTATTTCTTAAACTAAATGTTAGTGAAATGTATTACTATTGGCTTAGGTTTGTTTGTCTATCATTAATTTATGAGACTTTATTGATGTGGCTTCATGCAGGAGGTCTAAGTCCTACCTTGTCTTTTTTCTAACCAACAAGGAGCATGAACAGGACGAAGTCATTGGAGGAGAAAGCAAAGAGGAAAATTAGAACTAAAAACAAAAATTTGGGAAGATTGGGTGGATGGTGTGGGTTGGAGGGCTTTTTTAATATACTGAGGGTACTTTGAACAACAATGTTTGTGCACTATGGTACCTTTTCCTTGCTCTTGGTGGGACTGGCGTTCTTATTGGTAGTTGCCACTTCCTTCTCCACCACACCCACAAAGCGCTGCTCAGACTGGGTATGGAAGGACACTGTGCCCTTGGGCAGCTTCTTGATGCGCACGGCATGGTTCCTCTGAGCAGACAGCATGTCCTGGAACGGTGGAATATTTATTTTTATACTGTTGTTAACAAAGTCAGTAATTAAGTAGAATGTGCCTGCTTTAGAAATACCGAATACATACTTTTGTGAAAAGCTTATAAACAGGACCTACAGGCACAACAGTGAACTCCACTTCATCGGAGATGTGCAGTTGGCTCTCCTCTAGGACTTCACTGAAGTGAAAGAACATCCTGGCATCCCGATCCACACACTTGATGAATCCAAAGCCATCGCGTATAGCCGCAATCACCCCCTAGGAGAGGATAATGTCTGTTACTGTCTGAATAGGCATTCACAACAATAAATGTGGCAGGCCCTTCCAATCAGTCATTAATTACATAATAGAGCACTTCCGGAAAATCAATGATTTACGCTTTCACAATCCTCACCATTTCACGGGTCTCCTTGGTGAAGTTGAAGGTGTCAGGGAGGATGTCGATGTTGGTAGCCCTTTCCAGCTTGTCTCTGCGGTCGGTGGAGATGTTGAACTGGATGTGATCTCCCTCCAACAGGGTCACCTTGGATTTTGTGTCCTTCTCACCAAATGGCAGTTCCTTATCAGAGAAACCAATCCGGGCACTGATGCGACCTGGCAGAGGATCGTTCTGTATGAGCAGGGAGGAAAGATTTATTAGTTATATTCTGGATCCCTGTTCACTGGTTGCTTTTACAGCTGAATCTTCTTCTCCACTTGTCAGAGTTCAGTAATCTACTTGCCTGGTTTTTGGTGGGAACCTTGGGAATGACCTTGATGACAGTGCCTTCGAACTGTTCAATGCTGATATCCTCAAAGATGACTGTTCCTTGGGGGAGCAGCCTCACATCTGTGGCCACTTCTTTACCCTATGGACACAATATAAAATATACAAATGTATAAATATATATTCCAGGTAGGTTAGGTTAGGGTAAAGAGTTACAGGTGTCAAAGCTGCAAAATTGGATCTATCCAAAGTTTCTAAGTTACTCAGGAACTTCTGGATGTGAGTTAGAAAGCTTAACACCTACATTTCGGTCTTTGATGGTGAACTCGACATCATCTCCAGCCTGCAGAGCCTCTAGATCACCCTTGAACTCGCTGTAGTGAAAGAAGATCTCCTTCACCACATCGGCCCTCTCAATGAACCCAAAGGCCTCCTGAAAGAGGACACATGGTTCAACTTAACAGGTACACCAACCTACCACTCAAACAGGAAATCTCAGACCTGTCTTAAGTGTTCAGGGGGTTACTTAACTTACTTTGTAACAAGTAGTAAGATTACCAGACTTAATTTAATTTGCTAAATAATAAACACTAATGACATAAGAGGCCCTTACCTTTGTGGCACACACCACACCCTGGCACCTCATTTGCTTTTTCTTCACAAGTTGAATATTACGAGCACTGACCGCACCAGTACTGAAACACAAGAACAATAAAATTATTTAAAAATCGTGTGCCAGCTGGGAATTATAGAGGCAACAGTGACATGATGTAAAGACTTACTGCTTGTTGGTATCCATGTAAAAGCTGACTTTGTCGCCCGTGTCCAGGTGGATGTTACCCTCTACGTCATCAGGAGTGTAGGTAAGGTAGAACACCTCCTGTGAAAGGCCACACCACTGTCAAACTTTGTTAAAAAGGGTTTAGGACACACCTATTAACTGTCACACTTTCAAGACCAACCATGAAGGGAATGCATGTGAGGGAAAGACAGCCTGTGCCACCATGTGTGTTGGGGATTGAAAATGTTACATTTACCTACACACGAAAACATGCAGACTAATCTCTCTACAGCATATGGTTGCAAATAATTGAAATACGTCATCATAAATCATAATGTGGAAGCAGACTGAAGTAGGCATTTAGCAAAATCCAGCGAGGTATGAACCATGTAATTGAGTGCCATCTGTACAAAATTTACAATTCAAGAAATTAACAATTTCATTGATAGAACATGCTGTAACCCATAACACTTTGCTTACCCCGTTTCTTTCATAACAAACACTGCCGGTGGGTACTTGGCCGGGAGCAGATTTTCCATCCAAGTGCACTGGGATTGCTGAGACAACCTGCAGAAAATGGGAGGATATTGCAAGTGAAGGTGGTTAACACACTGCGCTGCCAAGCGGAGTTCAAATATTCATTACAATAACAGAGCCCAATTAAAAACATTTCTAGACATGTGATCGATGAAATGGCTGAATTTCAAATGTCACAGTAACAAGTATATCAAGTGTCAGATGTGGTGTATAGTCCACAGGAGAATGATGGTGTTTCAGTGTGAAATCTGTATTCATCGTCAGGACCTTTAGCATGTCGATTACCTGACTGAATAGGTTAGTGAGTGAATGAATCAGTAAGTGTACAGCTGCATGTAGACCTTCATTTATTTTGTGTATGCATTACAAGCAGCATCACTTGCATTTTAGGAATTGACCATCACTGAGCCAATGAGCACACAGTGCCATGGCATGGCTCTACCTTCCTCTGCTGAGCTCGGCTTAATGATGCAGCAGGCAGGCTCCTGAATGGTACATGTAAGATGTGGTTTAGTTTGAGACTTGCCAAGTGAGTTCTGTGAGCATTCACACAGAAATTAAAAAACACCCACTGGGCAATGTATTGATCACTTGACTATATTTGTTCAATTGACATTTAACAGTCATGCATGCATGTCAGCACAACAAGCCAATCTGATATTTAAAACAAACAAACAAAAAACTACAGTAAATCCTAAAAAGAAAACATTTAAAATTTAGATGCAGGATTTCAGGGAGATTTTTTTTACAATATCATCCCCTGCCACCAAAAAGAAAGGAAAACAAACCAAACAAAACAATGGGCCATATAAATGTTAAGTTGACAGACAAGGACAGAACCAAAAATAAAATGGTATTCCTTAACTGGATGAATATAACCATGCAGCACAGTAAAGGGATAGGCGTGCAGGTCTGGCCCCACCTGGCCCGAGATCCGCTCCTCTGGCAGCACCTCTGGCTTTATCTTAAGCAGCTTCACTGCTATGGGCTTGCCAGTGCGCCTGTCAGAGGATACCTCAAACTCTACATCATCTGAGGAGACAGAAGCAGGAGAAAACACACTTTCAAATGATACAGGGACAGGGTGATGTAGCTCAAGTGATTCTTTTCAACATGTCAAGTTACACAGGTTAAGTATTTATGGACTGACCCAAGGCCTCTCACCTCCTATTTTAAGCTCCTGCAGGTTGCCATTGTACTGGGAACAGTGGAAAAAGAGCCGAGCCTGACGTTCGGAGCACTGGATGAACCCGTAAGACGTTAGGAGCTTCTCCACCACACCAGTCTCTCTTATGCCAGGCCCTGTGCCGTTGGCGTATGCAGTGTGTCCATTGTTATGGAGCATACCTGGGTCAAAACTCATCTGAGGGAGAGGAGAGGCCAATGATTAATACACATCCAAGTAGAGGATAAACATGAAGCTGACCAAATTTTAAAAATAAAAGTTGAATCCTGCAGTTTAATGCCAACCTTAACACAAAACACTTCAAACATGCAGGTATAGCAAACTACGGAGGAAGTGGGGAGGGGGGAAAAAAAAAAGCAAAAGTAAAAGCTACATCAGGGTCTTCTGGGGCTAGCTGGTCAGCACATGTTGAAAACATCTAGATAAGAATTTCTAGAATGAATGGAAAGATTTGACCACCACACTGTGTGGCACTTCCTGGTGTCATGCACCTAAAAGCTAAAATTCCACACCATTTGTCAAGTGATTTTAGTCCCAAAGCATTAACGAAACTTGCAAATTCCATGCAATTCTGGTTAGACAGACAAACTTTCAAACACATGTTCAAACTCTTACCAACCAACCAACCAACCACTGGTTATACTGCAATCTTTAAAAACTCACTAATCACAGTCTAACAATAGATCCTGGTTGAACTCATTTTTCCACACAACACACCATGCTGTTAGCAAAAGTCACATAACACAACAGCAGCTCACAGGGCTGTTAAAGTCAGTGTGGGCACCACCGAACATGCCCCCTTACTGATCTCTGATACAAGGGAGTCCGCTTGTGTTTTTTACTTCCTGGGTGAGGATGGCAAGACATGGAAGAGGAGCGGGGGATAGGCATGGGACCAGTAGAGGAAGATGGGGCAGAGCCAGTGTTGCGAGCCACTGGAGGTTCAGATGAGCCTCTTTCCATTTCTGACACTGAGGACAGGACTTGGATGTGCTGTTAAGAGGAGGCAACTGCTTTGTAGCACAATCGCAGCGTTTTACTTTTTGACAAACAAAACAAACAAACAAGACTCAATGCGCAAAACCAGTCGTTTCCCATCATTTGGGTATATAGGTAGGCACCTTTTACTTGACCTAGCTAATCCCATCTCTCACAGAACACCACGTGTTTGCTCCAGACTGTCAGGAGGCCTGACATACATTTCACATCATAGCAATATACTACACGTTCTTGTGTACAAAATGCCATATTATTGTTATTATAATTATGTCCCTTTATTACAACCACCACCAATACTCAAACCCTGACACCAAAAATACCAGGAAGAGAACCATAAGACAACTGAGTAACAATGAATTTGTTACCATGACAATCTCGCATTACACCAATTCTAAGAGGTTCAAAACACTGGTGCACTCAGACAAGGTACGGCACTACAGAGAAGGCAGACTAAAACTAAAAAGAACGTCTTTGCGCAGCCAGTTAAAGGAAGTGCAGCGTCGCAAATATTATTTAAAGGTCAACTAAAATAAAAACTACTAAAAATGGAGAATCAGAAAATGCAAATGGTCAAATAGCGGTGCATCTACAGTGGACAGAGAGGTTGTGATGGGTTATGGGTTATGAGGGGGGTCCCAGAGCAGCCTCTTCTGTTTGGCCCTGTACTGCACTACAAGTGATTCTAAACATGTTTAGCAGTTATTCCCTGGGGGAAATAGAGTTTAACTTGTATTTGTTTTGCCTGTTTTGAGCGAAGTTATGTACCAAAATTATTGTAACAAAGATCATTTTCATATGTCATGGACCGACTTTGTCATGGACCGACTGGATTGAAGATTTTACTGGATTGTGATGAAATATAAAATTCAGTTAGAGAAAAGGGCTCTGGAGGATTTGAAAAAACAAAAAAAGGAAAAAAAAGTGCCATATTTCTACAGACTAATCAGTAGAACACCCCTCACCCTGCAACAACTGAGTAGAGGCTTGTCTCGGGAGCCCGAAAAAGGATGAAAGAGGTTAGGCCATTCACAGCAGAGAGATGCAGGGCAAGGTGGGTGGATGGGTGTTCGATGGGGGGGGTGAGGCACGTAAAAAAGAGGTGGGAAGGTGGAACTTACGGATCGGCCATATGGCGACAGGCTGAGTCCGACAGGGGAGGTGCTGCTCAGGTCAGCGCTAACGAACGCGGTGGGTGGCGACGCAGGCAAGGTAAACTCAACAAAGCCTTTCCAGGGGCTGCCCATATTTTCCCATAAACTCGGACCAAACTTGCTTGAGCACTTGCTGAACTGGATTAATTTGTTGTGTTTTTTTTTTTTTTTCCTGCTTGACGGTTAAGTACTATTTCTATGCAACCACCCAAATGATACACCGCTGGACGTCTGCAAGGGTGAAGAGAGGAACAAACATAAAGGGTAAGGCAGATAGGTCAGCCAGTGTGCCAAGTGTCACAAACAAAGGAAAATAGCTGTGGGCTTTCATCCCCCAGAAAAGGCAAAAATCAGGGGAGGATATGACTTGAAAAACGACAGAACAGGAAAAAGGTGCGGGCTGGGTGTGGGAAGGCAATCAAATCATTCTCAAACTGAACTGAACAACGATTTTAACAGTTTGGAGGAGACAGTGGTTCAGTTCAGCTGGCTTATGCAAAGTTTTCAGTTATCTTTAGCAAATGGCAATATAGATGTCACTGACATGATAGAATCAAACCTTCGGCTCAGTATTATTATTGGGAATGTTTAATAATCATGTGCAAATCGCTGATATCTCGTTGAAGGTGCGCTGGTCAGTGAAATCCGCTGCTGTAAATAAACGATCACTGAAGATACCGCTGATCATAATGAGAACACCAAACCAAATGACGACGCCACGCGTCCAGGTACAATTTCAGTAAGTCATTTCAAAACTAGTAGCAAAAATATTTGTCAAAGTTGGATGTGTTTAAGCAAACGAGGAGAACAAATGAGCCGTTATTTGTATTGTAGCGATAAGAAGAACAGTCTGTGCAATGCTGCCCAACAATCAGCGCAGCTGGCCAAACTGAATCAGAACTGAGTGTGTTACACAACCTGTGTTTGTACATCTGTATACATTAGGGGAATGTGCACAAATGGGGAAATTACAAGTAGAGTTTCTGAATCCACCCAACTTGAGGGTTTTTTTTTTTTAATCTACATTTTTAAAACAATTCCCAGCATATTAGGGAGAGGATATCATTCAAAAACATGACAAGTGAAATCATACAGTAAACAATAAAAAGGTACAGTTGTCATAAACATGATGTCTCATGTTATGAAGGGACTACGACTGAGACCCACCTTGATTTGTCGTCTTGAATCTTGTAACTCTCAGGATCTCTGACTATGCAGTTCCTGCGGATCTCTTCACGCACACAGTTGAACACACACACTTGTTACAGGTTTCTGGCACAAGTTCTAGATGGTCGCACAAAGCAAAAGAGGGGAGAAATCTAACTCACAAAAAAAAGGAAAAAAAAAGGCAAACGCAGGTGCAATAACACTGCTTAGGAAAAAAAACAATGAAAACAGTAGAGGGAGGGAGAGACAGGGGGACTATAGGGGAAGAAAAAAAAAAAAAACTAGCAGATAGCAGCCCACTCCACACCCCGGTGGTGAGTCGGTGGTGTGGCGAGGATGAGGAGGGCTAGGAGCAGCGTTGGGACGTGTGCTTTGTCAAAGCTGTTGAGTAGGCACAAACTTCTGGTTTCAGATCAGTTATTGTCTTCTCAGAATATGCTTGGGCATTGAATTGCTTCTCTTCTGCGTTTCAATTGGGCTGATGGGCGTCTTCTTTGGTCGTTTCAGGATTTGGTTACTTCTTGTGTTTTAAACCCTTGAAGTGATCCTCTTTTTTTTTCCTCCACGTGTCTTCGGTGTTGCAACTTTGCTTGTTTTGGGTGGTTTATCTTCAGTTTCTTTGTTATGATCTGAACTTGAAGCAGTTGCGGATGGTACAAAAATTCAGTTCCGTTTCACTTCATACTGTTGGGGGGGGAAGGAGATTTGATTAGTGGATCAAATGTTGATGTTATGTTGATTAACAACTTCACAGATCAAGCCTAAGACAGAAGGGTTTAAAAGGGCTTCAAGATTCTGCAGTGAGGCATAGAATTTTATTACACTGTTAGCTGATAAGAATTCACATTTTCTGTCACATGAACAACAGTAACAACCCTGACCAGTGGCTTCAACACGAGATTCTTTGCCCCCAGACTCACAAGTATAAAAATAGGTTTTCCTCAGATGCCTCTGGATACAGCCCACAATGCCAGGCAGCTGAGTAGCAGGCAATAGCAGTGGATCAACAAGTCCTTGTGCATACCCTTCAGATCAGGCCGTGATATTTAGTTAAGAGTGTGTGCCGTGTGTGTGTGAGCCTTGTGTGTAAATTTTGCTAAATTTAGTTAGAAATTCAGAAACTGATCTCCCATCAGGTTAGAGCACAGTGTTGTTGACCTAAATACACTGCTTTGAAAACAAGTTGGGTGAGCCAACTCGGGACACATGATATCTATTCTGCTGTGACTGTGTTGCAATGACTCCCATCCCGTGCACTTCCCGGAAGGTAAAAATATATTGTTGTAAAAAATGATTCCTAGCAGCAGAGGGGAGGATCTGAAATGTCAAATCCAAATTTGCCAAACAAGCAGTTTTGTGTTCCGTTTTCTTGGATGAATACTAGACCCACAGGAACTAAAACTGTACAGCCCAACGACAGGACCAACATAGAAGTCAGTTATCACAAGACGGGTTGGTTAACTGGGTTAGAGGTTATAAAGGAACGAACACACACACACGACTCCAGTGAAAACAACCTTGGAGGAGATGGGCTTTTCTGCCTCCCCCCATTTTCAGCTTTAGTGACGCAGAAAGAGAAAACAGTACACCCACTGAACCACCAGCACCGATTGGACGTTTCAACACTTTCTCCTGAGTAGTGAAATACAGTGTAGCTCGGTAATCATTAAACAAGAGTGTAAGAACCACACAGACTGTCCTAGTTACGACAGAACGGCTAATAAACCCACGGTGCTACCCTGGTCTGGGCCCGAACAACAACCGCCCTGACAGGACCAACCATGTGACTTCCTAGCAATCCGCCATCCTCAGCTGGAGCTGCTAATATGGCCTGATCCAACACGTTGCGGCATGCAACGCTATCGAGAACGTCACATCTATGCTAGCAAGGCTAATGTTCAACACACTCCAATAAATGTGCACGAACACCTGGATATGGGTAACGTCTCGACGTTTTACTGCGTGTTAGACAAAACAACACACACGGTAACAGTTATGTATAAGTGGCATCATCTTAATGACCTTGTGGACAAACAGAACCGGACCGATTAGCATCTCGCTAACGTTAAAGTCGTAAACAGCCAGTAACCCCCCCGGGCGTTTCCAACCCTTAAAAAAATGGAAATTAATTCACTGCGACGCCGTTTTAACGCCACAAGCCTCAAATATTTAAACACGCCTGACTTTTTTCTGTTTGTTAATTTGGTCGTTAAAATAAGTACGAGGCGCGGGTTGTCTAATGAAAAAGTTCGTGGAAAGTACGCACTGAAGCATAACATTCTCGAACAACGGGACATGTACACCAAGCTCCATCCAGGAAAACTTCCATTTTAACATTTTGTGGTTTATTCTAAAATGGATCCAAATATTTGGAGGTTTGTTTGAAAACGACAGGCTGTCCCGACAAATTCGACACACATAAAATAAACGCCAAATACTTTCTTTTAATAAAATAATACTTTATAGAGCCGGGTAGCACCGCGCACCTTTATTTGACACCGGGTATTTATGTGGAAATGTAATTCTCCAGACAAAAGGAGAGTTTGGCATGGTCGATAAAAAAAAAAGTGACTGCGGGCGGAAAGACTGAACCACAGCCATTTACGTTAGTTAATATGCTGGACATGTATACTAGTCACCATTCAAGGATGAATAAATTGCCAGTTTCGGAGTTTATTCTCTTAACATATAACAGAAAGATAACGTTAACCGAGCTAACGGCACGAGGACGGGACAACAAAGAAGCTACGACAAGCGAACGGAGGCTCGTGCTCAATTCTAGTCAACTGCCGCGTGTTTAGCACAGCAATGTCACACGAATGCTGTCTCTTTACTACACCGGGGCACAGTCTAGAAATACGAGTTTGTTTATTTGAGCTGTTAACGATGTGGACAGGCCCATCACAATGCTATGTCGCTAATAGCGGCTACGGTTAGCTAGCATGCTACTGGGTTGCTTGGTCCTTGTGTGTGGTGATTTATGACGAGGAAAAACACGGCTGCCCCCACCCAGGCCCGAGCTCTGCGTATGACTAAGCGCAGGATAACCCCTTTAACTCCAAAGGCCCACTTCTTGAGAAAATGAACACGTCTAACTGACACATGTCAAACAAATGTTTAAATTGTTATACGAATCGATAAAATTAAGAAAAACTCACCCCAACAGCTTTCAGCACTGTCACCAGCGCCGCTAGAAGCAGCACGGCACATTACGTAGTGATTAGGGAGGCGGCTACCGCGATATTTGACAGCGTGATGATAACCAAAGACCCTACAGGAGAGAGCAGCCACCATCGAGCAGCTGCTGGTGAGGGGCCCCACCATTGTGTTCTCGCATGGGAGACTGAATATACACAAGTGTGATAATGGTGCCAATATTTTCTCCACGTTGCTTTCTGGGATCGAAAGTCGTGTTACCGTAAATATAGGCTGATATTTATCATGTCATTCAGCAGTGCCACACACTTGAAGTCAGCCCGTGTTTTATATTTCATCCCCAGTCTGTGACTCTTCTCCTCCCACTATAGAGTTTCTGAGGCCACACGTTGCAACATGGGGGTATATTCAAGAATGAAAGTAATTTTAGGAAAATGTCATTTGAGGCCTCTTATTCACACGTTTGATTTTTATAATTATACCCGTGGAGGCTTGATGTGTTCAAACCTAAAGCTCGTCTGTTGATTAGGTTTCTGATGCATCAGTTTGTTATACAGTGTTGAGCTAAAAATATATTATACTTGTAATCCCACAATTATATAATTATAAATTTGCAATATCTGTCTTTTTTATTAATTTTTCGCTGTTTTTGTCCCCTTGTTTGTTTCTGTCTCAAACCATGAAGTCTAATGTCTAAACTCTCCGGTGGGTGGCGGTGTGTCCACCTTGAATTTGTTTAGCCTAATGCGTGAAGAAGAAAAAGACGGAAGTGACGTTATCGTTTAGTCTGACACGGAAACGGCAGTCTTGACACCAAAACAAAGTGACAGTATTTTTTTATTTGCGCGTATTGTGCTCTTTCCTTCGGCTGACAAATACCTCCAAAGGCCAGCAATAGTTTAAACACGTTGCTATAAATGCACTGCAGCTGCCTCAGCTAACTTAGGCTAGATAGCCAACGTAAGCTAGCTCTGCGAGATATTTTCACTGAACTGGCTGGCGTTGAGGAGCAGCTTGTGTACGTTACATACGGGAGTTAGGCTTATCAGTCTCCAGCAAATGGCCTGCACTTTGGAAAAAGTGCTGGGTGATGCCCGGACCCTTTTGGAGAGGCTGAAAGAGCACGACACGGCCGCCGAGGGACTGATAGAGCAGTCCGGGGCCCTCAGCCAGAGGGTGCATAGCATGAGAGAGGTGGGAAATGCCCTTCCAGATAAGGTAAGGACGAGCACCTGAACACGGCTGCAAAGAAATTTCATTCAGGTGTATATGTGTGAAGCCGCACTGCTCAGTGTGTGTACACAGGACTGGTGCAGCAGGTTAACTTACCCATTTACTGCCCCACGACTTCACAAATGTTTCTTCTGGTCATCTCACAGGGTTAGACTATGATGGAATAAAGTGCTTCTTGTTTGTCATTTTTCAAAATGATTGGTTCAGATGTTCAGATGTAGATGAGCTTGTTTGGAGATAACCACATCACTTCCTTAACTGCTGCATTTGGAGAATGGAGTCGGGCACGAAAGTCACAGATAGAGGCTTAATTTCATATCATGCATTTCTGTTCCTGCGACTATGATTAGTTTTTTGTCATTAAATTTTGCTTGGTTGCATCTTTATGCTTTAACAAACACAAAGAATACATTGTTGGCCAACCAAAAAAGCAACTCACAACAATTCCAAATATTATATGGATCAATATTTTTCTATTTCACTTTTCAATGTAGATATTTTGTATCTCTAGAATAGAAATTAAAACTTGAAACATGGCTTAGCACCATCATACTATATTGTAGCATCTGTATTCTACTTTTTAAGCAGGGTGCTTTCAGTTTGTAGCTGATATTACATGTTTTTATTTTATATAGTATATTCCCCCGTGTCAAGGTTGATTTAATATTTAAAGAGCAACAAGTCTTTCTATCTCTTACAATTTCTTCTCTTCTCCTCCCAGCACATAGAAGACACTTCAGAGATTCAGGAGCTGACGAAATACAAGCCTCATGTGCTTCTGACTCAGGAAAACACTCAAATCAAAGAACTCCAGCAGGAGAATAAAGGTAAAAGAACACTCTATCTGATGGTTGTCTGGTTGATAATATATATCTTTGCTAACCCTCTTCATGACTGCCTCTGCAGAACTTTGGTTGTCTCTCGAAGAGCACCAGTATGCGCTAGAGTTGATCATGGGTCGATACCGCAAGCAGATGCTCCAGCTGATGATGGCGAAGAAGGAGCTGGACACCAAACCTGTGCTGAGCCTGCATGAGGACCACGCAAAAGTACATCAGCTGTCTTCACATTTTAAAATTCGTTCATGGGTTAAGATTCCAAAAGTGCTGTATAGTTGAAAATGCATTGATTTTGAGAACCATCTTGTTTTTTGACTCTTCTCCAGGAAGTGCAGAGCCAAGTGGAGCGGATATGTGAGATGGGTCAGGTGATGAGAAGGGCAGTGCAGGTGGATGATCAGCACTACTGCTCTGTTCGAGAGAGGCTCGCTCAACTAGAGGTCAGCACAGGAACAGTTGTGCATGTTTATGATTGATAGTACACAAACCCACTTTCTGTATATAAATGGGTAGATCTGTGATTCTGGCTATATATACTGTGGGGGAAATAAGTATTCAATATGTCAACATTTTTGTCATTTAAACATATTTTCAATGCACCTATTCACATGGAATTTAGATCAGACTTTTTAACTGAATAAAACTACACAGATAAAGAAATCATAACAGTCCAATCCATTAAAAAAATGTTATGTGCAATAACGTAGAATGACATAGAAAACAAGTATTGAACACCACAAGAAAAGCTTTAAACTTTAAAGTTTAAAGCTTTAAACGGCAATTCCAAGAAAAAAAACAATTCCAGATTGATTAGTTCTCCCACCTGTGCTAATTAGAATCAGCTAGGTTGGTGGATGTTGGTAGGTTCGTACCTCCACTCTTTGAAGAAGAGTTAACTGCCTCTGAATGCAAGTAAACAAATCATTTGTTACCAAGCTGACAGCTCATGATGGGTAGAAGCAAAAAGCTTTCCCAAGAGCTTTGCAGACAACACCGTTGAGCCCCCTAGCATGGAGCCACTGTCCACAAGATGAAGGATTTCCATCATCAACCGTTAATGCAGTACTTAATAAAGAAGCAGCTTCAGACAGACCTGGAAGCATCAGGTATGGCTGTGACAGAGAAAGGCGATGCAATACACATCCACAGTTTCCACCCATTCCATCTTTATGACCCTAAAAATACCATGGCTCTGATAAAGTCTGAAAAAGGCGCATTGGAAATATGTGTGGAATACTTATTCCCTCACAATATACCTTTTGATTCTATGTTTTATCATCACATAGCCACACTTCACTCCATTTGATAAGAATTAGTTCAACTAAACAACAGTATTTTTTACATTTTTTTTTTTTTACTCCTGGTAATATCTAGTCATGCAGACAGTTTTGATTTTATTTGCTCAGGTTTTGTGATATCAGTTTCTAGGAGGCAGAAATCACAGAGACATATATCTTACTAGACTAACTAAACCAAAACTATCGACTTGGCTAGGTGAGAAAATACAGTATGTTATGTATTTTGGATGAACTGAACAATTTAATTCTCAAAATTTCCTCAAGTTTCCTTAAATATTCAGTTACACTGTTTTTATTTTCAGATTGAGAACAAGGAGCTAAGAGACCTTATGGTCATCAGCAAAAGCTCAGTGAAGACAGTGAAAGAAGAAACCAACCACCCAGCAGCAGCAGCAGCATCAGCAGCAGCACAGGAAGAGTCCCCTGAGTCCCCAGGGTCCAATGAGTGATCAGAGCAGCTTCAGAGTGAACCGTGGTTGAGGCAACAAGACCATCACGGTCAGGAGACAGGGTCGATGGTCTCTTTATCTGTGTTCACCACATTATTTTTTTACATAAAATGGAATGCAGCACCACAGCATATTTTTTGTAGTGAAGGCCACTTAAACACCACCATCTAGCAAGCATTTGCCTGCGGGTATATCTGGATTATAGCTATTTTTTTCATATGCACACATGTGTATTATCTCTGCAGCTGTGCTGGAATGTATTCCGCATAAACCATGACTTTTAATGAGATGTGTTGGTTGCCACTGACCAGAAATCAGTGTGGGCTGAGACACACATGTACTGGAGTAAAAGGCAGTAAAAGCAAAGGGGGGGGGGGGGGGTTATTTTGTTTTTGGCCAAAGATTTACATTTATTCTTAAAGGACACAGTTTCTACCTCTTTGGTGCCCCTTTGCTGTTCATGCTCACACTCACGATGTGTAAAACACTCATAACCACCCCTGTTCTGAGTTCACTTGAAGTCCATTAAAGAAGCCGAGTTGTATTCTACACTATTTTAAGAGGCTGTGCTTGATAATCACTGCCAACAAGATGACTTTTGGCTGTTTCACAGTTTGCCTGCTGAGGAGTGACAGTGGATCATCCCTATGTGGTTGTGGATCATTTTCTGAATTTGATATGTTTGTCAGTCTGTTTGTAAGAATTCATATATAACATGATTCCCATGTTTAGAACTTTAACGCTGTGTGTTAAGCACCAGGTTTCTAGTTTTCAGATTTGGATGCAGAGTAAGTGAAATGTTCCAGAACATCTTGACTTAATGGTAACAATTTCAAAACATGCCAACTTTTTTGTGTGATGGTTATAAAATGTTTGAGCACTGTATGTTGTCAGAAATTGTATATTGTCATCTCAGGAAATCAGTGTTAATAAGGTGAACATGCTGTAATGACTTCATTACAGTGTACTGATTTGTGTCAAATGAAAACTTCATTCAGAAAGTTTAAAATAAATTTTCAATAAAAATGTGCATATGTGAATGTTTTTTCTGCCATAACATATCGTGCATATACACAATACAGTATGTGTAAGGGTGAATTACTGGCTATTTTATTATTTACCGCAAGATGGCGATATTAAGCCATGTGTTGGCAAGGGAGCCGTGACGCTGTGTTCATGTGACCAGGCTAAAACGAGTTTTCATATAGAGTATATGTGGTGTTTTTTCACATAATACTACATTAACAACATCAGGCCGATAGAGTGACATTTTAAAAAATCCGGTGGCCATAAATTATCTGTCAGTTTGTCATATGGGCGTTCCTCTACGCCCATATCATAATAATGCAACATTTCCGACAGCACGTGAATGCAGCACCAGTGCGGCGTTTGACACTTCCAGCCTGACCCGAGCTAATGTTCAGCATGTCCGAGAAGGAGCTGGGAAAAAAGTGGGACCGATGCCTGGCAGACGGTGCCATTAAATTAGGTAAATATCCCAAAGCCTTCTGCGTAGAACGGCACTGTAATGTGAATAAATACGCAAGGACAAAACTGGTAGCGGATTTTACTGTAGTCCACATCTGTCATTGACTGGGCGAGAGGCTAACTAGCTAGCCAGAGAGGGCTTGTAAAGGACAACTGAGTGACCAGTCGGATCTTTAATTATCTATTGTGATAGGTAAAATTAGGGTGACTTACTTTCATTGAATAATGAAACCCTGTGTACATTTACCGTAATGTTGCTAGAAATATTTGCGTTGTTCTTTCTAGCAAGTGGAAACGCTGCCAAGAACACGTTAACTTGATGCTTTCGTGTTTAGCTATACGTCCACCTTTGCTGCGATATTAAGCCGCTTATCGAGACAACATTGTCCACTCCTGAATTCGGCATACATATAAAACACCAACAAACATGAAATTACCGTGCCATGTAAACTTTCGCTTGTTTCGTCCTACAGCTGATAACGTTACGTTAGCTGGCGTTAGATAGAAATGGCGGCGGGGAGCAGGGTGAAGTTTAAGTATTGTTTGATGAATCACTCATATTATAGACCTGTGGATTCAGTAATATCGTTACACAGTCCTCAGGCATGTACGTACCGCTAACAGGGCATCATAAATATGTCCGATTTTTGAATGGAGTTTGGTGCTCTGCTCCTGACACAACATCAGCTATTGCACTGAAGCACCTGCATGTGAAAGTAGTGCATTACAGTGCAACAAAGCTTGTTCTGTGGATACGTGAAAAAAATATACAGCACATGTCAGAGAGAGTATGAGACAGCATATGCACACAAT
This sequence comes from Protonibea diacanthus, assembly GCA_028641955.1. Classification (NCBI taxonomy): domain Eukaryota; kingdom Metazoa; phylum Chordata; class Actinopteri; family Sciaenidae; genus Protonibea; species Protonibea diacanthus. The sequence goes on from CM053984.1 coordinate 20,933,390, forward strand.
AAATAAATAAAGATGAAGCAATTTCTGTATGAAATTTACAGTCAAAGGGTCATCGATGTCACACTGAAGATGTTTTTTATTTTTAATATTTTCTCCTCTTTTCTCAGGTACTGGTCTGAGCTTAGGAATCGTGTTTTCTGTCCTGTTCTTCAAACGTAAGTATTTTCTGTTGCTGAACCATTCATTTAGTAGTACTGATGTGCTGTCGCTGCAGCAAGATGTTCAAGTAGTGGTCTGCTATTGCTAGATTTTTTATGCAGTGATAATATTTTTAGTGTAATGATGTGAATTCATAATTATTACTATTTGGTGATTTGTTTTGAGAAGATCATCAAAGACGCCCTTCTTAGAAAGCACACAAATGGGCATGTGAATGTCATCTCTGCTGTATTAATAACACTGCGAGGAGATAAAGTACCTGTCTCATTTGTAGGGCGGACGTGGCCGATTTCATTCGGCTCAGGAGTGGGACTTGGCATGGCATATGCCAACTGTCAGAATGACCTGAGGTCACATTATTTGCAGCACACAAGTGAAAAGGTTTGTCCGTAGAATAAAACACGTATAGACTTGTAACAACTTACAGAAATAATTCCTCAGTTGTTTATGTAAATGAAAATGAATGTGATTAATCTCTATTTTATTTTAACAGGAGTAAGAGCTGCAAGTCATCGCGGGACTGTCTTCTTTTTTTTTTTTTTCTTTTTAATTTGTTCTTTTCGTTTTCGTCTGTGGGGGAGTCACCATTTGCACTGTTCTACAGTTAGATCTCTGTTGAACGATCCATCCCGAGTATGGCTCTGTATGATTTGTATGTGCCTGATCAGGACAGTCTGTGTTTATTTAATAAAATAATCATGAAAAAATGATGCCCCTGGTGATTCATTTTTCCTGAGACGTTGTAGTGGATGACTCAAATTGAACTGAGTAGTACACCAAAACGAGACAGAACATAATGAATTACAATGGCTACATTATACTTCATACAGTACTCGCAGTAATGGTGGTATTTGAGGGAATAATAGGAGTCAAGTGTTAATGCAGCTTTGGAATGATGGGTTTTCAGTTTTATTCCTGAATGCGAGTGGGAGTAATTTTCCGAAATGTGTCGTGGAGGAAGGTGGGGGCTGCAATGCAAACACTATCCCATAAGGTGGTGGGCTTGGTGTGGGTGAGAGGAGGTCAGGAGGTTGGCAGCAGCTGATCTGATGACAGACAGATGACAGGCATAATCATGGATGGATGGATTAGTCAGGTCTGAGGGGTCCTGAAAATTGAGAGCTTTGCATATTATGATAAGTATTTGCCCAGGCTATTATAATGCTGAAGTGCACAGGACTTTACCACATGAATGTTTTTGTTTTATGTTATTTAGTATTCAAGTGCTCCTGTAGGGAAGTGAAGAATGATCATTATGTCACCCTGTTGTCTGTCTGCTTGGATTGTTTTCTGATTTTCTCTGTCTCAAATCTAGTATTGATTGTTAGCACAGAAATTTGATTTATGCATTCAAATATTGCCTATACAAAATGCTGACACTTTATTGATTTAATACACTGAGTCACAGGGAAAGCCTTTTTGACATTGACAACAGAAAAAAAAAAGACAAAGCTTCACAAATGTATGTAAAATTTATGTAAGCACAACCATAAATTCATTCATAAAATCATTTATTTATAATTAATTAAATAAGTATTCACAACCTTTACTATGCATCATCACTGGTGCTGCCAGTTGTTTCAGACAACACGATTCTATTGAGATCATTTGTGTATAATCACGATGTGATCTGAGGTGAACACATCTTTATTTGGAGAAGGCAGCAGGTGTCAAAAACTTCATTTAGTCAAAAAAGGCTTCAAATCCCAAACAAATAAGAGACAAGGTTACTGAATAAAACATTTCTAAGGCATGCGGCAAAGAGTAAAATAGTTCCAGTGTGATGGATTCTGCTCTAAAATGGAAAAAATATTATTTCTTTAATAGATCTTTCTATCTCTGTAAATTGCACACGCCATGGCAACAAAAAGGAGATAGAAAGCACACTTGAAAGCACACCTAACTTTCACATAAAAAAACAACAACTGTCACATCAATTCCCTTTAATGTCTTAAAAATGCGCTTACAGTTCTACCTCAGGAGTTAAAAACACCATGACCAAACATGGAAAAAGACCACCCACACCAGTTCCTATTATGTAGAATTAGCATTTCTTGGCTGTGATTGTGCATGGTTATGCATTAACAGCTCAATGCTTTGACACGCTTCTTCTCAAAAGCTGTGCGCTCTGGCTGGGAGGCGCGCTGGAGTGGCCGACACAGGGATTAACAGGAGCGAGGGATATAAAGGCAGCATTACAAGGACCATGATACCTGTAGAGCACTTATGAACGGAGCCTTGCTTACAAATGCCTGCTGCACAGTTTTGTGTTGGTTTCTGCTCCCCTACGCTGCGTCCCAGAATAAAAGGATTTGTGAAAGGCAGCAGAGCTCCATCTTGGCAAAGGACTTACGGAAGCTGTACAATTCCACTTCTGTGAGGTGAGGTATAATTATGAGAATGGGTCCTTGGATGGATCTTCAGCAGTACCTCTAACTGGCACAGCTCTTGTATGTCTAGTCGTGCTCATCTCTCTGTGTGCCCTCCTCCAGTGGCTGTCATCATTGTGACATGCTGCCTCGAAACCCTCTGTCAGCCATCGATGGCTCATTCTGGCTCTTAGCTGTGGATCAGGCAGGGACATGCTGGCCAGAATGGAGAGATGAGTGAGACAGTGTTGGTGATTTGGATTACTATACTGGTGGCAGTGGAAGTAATCCCAGGGCAACTGGATGTATTCCTGCCGAAGGGAAATGGAGATATTAACCCATGGAAAACAGTCCAGTTAACCTTAACAGGGAGAGGGTTGGATGGATTCTTAACACCTCAGTGGCTTCTTCTTGTTCAACAATGCTCCAAAGTGAGCACTCTGGCTGCGAAGGAGAACTGGTTAAGGTCTGTAACATTTAGTGGTGCCTGAAGAGGAACATTTAGGAGCTGATTCATTGATCGTAGCCAACCAGTACCATGGCTGACTCTCACTTGTCTGGCTCCGTAGGAAGCTACAACAGCAGCACTCCCACCACCAGTGCTTGGAACATCACTGGCAGCGGCCCATGGTTGTTGGCCTTCATGCTGACTGTCATCATCCTCATGACAATCTGTGGCAACATGTTGCTTATCGCCTTGGTGTTTGCCCATCGCTCTTTGCGTTGCACATCAAACTGCTTCCTGGTGTCCCTGTTCCTGTCTGACCTAATGGTGGCACTGGTGGTCATGCCCCCAGCCATGCTCAATGTGCTGTGCGGGGCCTGGGTGCTGTGGCCTGCCTTTTGCCCGATTTGGCTTTGCTTTGACGTCATGTGCTGCAGTGCATCCATCCTCAACCTGTGTGTGATCAGCCTGGATCGCTATCTCTTCATCATCTCACCGCTGCGCTACAAGCAAAGGATGACCCCACCTCGGGCATTGCTCCTGGTAGGAGCTGCTTGGGGGTTGGCAGCACTGGCTTCTTTCCTGCCCATTGAGATGAAATGGCACAGTCTAGGTCACTGGAGTGGACACTCATCAGTTCCTGAGGTCAGCAGTAGCAACACCAGCTCTTACTCTGACACCTTGTACCCAGAATCTTACTTTCAGCTGTCACCATCTGGAGGCCTTTCATTCCAGTGCCGTCTGCGGGTCACCCTGCCCTTTGCCCTGGTGGCATCTGTACTCACATTCTTTTTGCCCTCCAGCGCCATTTGTTTCACTTACTGTCGGATACTTCTGGCAGCACGGAGGCAAGCAAAGAGGGTGGCGGCACTGAGCCACCCGCCACACCCACATCCTTCTCTTGGGGAACCTTCGAGGCCTCCTTCACCTGGGGTTGCAGCAGGGCAGGCTCAGCAGGACGGAGATGACTGCAGTCACCAGGATCCTCCTGTGTCACAAAATGTACCGGTAAGGAGGAGAAAACAGTAAAACAAACGAACCAGAGTGCATCTTGTATATATATATATGATGCTCAGCGTAGGAGTGCTGACAAAGGCACTGAAAATAAAACATTTCTATGCAAATGGCCAACTGAGATATCTGATAAAAAGAGCAGACAGACTTAATGAGAGTAGGAGTTGAAATGGTTGACTCTGTGAAGGTAGCTCAAGGATAATAACCAAATTACACTTGATCATCTATTGTAGGAGTTCTCGAGCTCGTCTTTTCCATTTTAAGGTTTTAGGTAATAGCATGCTGTTAATACCTACATCACATGCCATGCCCTTAAAGTACACTTGAAATCCACTCAAAAGTCTAATGTCATCTAAGTGCAGCAATTACAAATCTGGAGATTTTATTTGGATGATTATAAGCCACTATTGTTGAAATGTCCTCCTTAAGAGCACTGTTTGAAAGGTGGCTTCTTTATTTCGAGTCTAGACCAACTTGACTGTGGTGACATGTTTATATATAAAAGTACCTCAGGGTTTGGAAGTATATCTGAAAGAGTGACTGACTTGGCTCAAACATGAATTGGTGAACTACTTTGTGTTCAACGTCACAGAGACATTTTTGTCCACCAGTTAACTAAAAAAATGTTGAAGATCAAGTGCATTTACCATTCAATAGTGTTGGTCTGAAACCTGTGTCAACGCACTGCTGTAGGATGTTGCTCTCTCAGGGAAAAGGACCAGTGTAGAAGCTTACTGCCTTTCAAATGAGGCTATTTAGTGATAAAAAAAAAACAACCTCGGCTGGCATGACAGATTTTACTTTTCATGAATTTAAAATTATCAGGCTGTAAAAAGATGAATAAGAGATGTAGTCTTACATCAAAATAACCCTGCCGCTAGTATATGATGTAGAGCTGAAAAATGTTTTCCTTTAGTGACCTAAAGCCCAGAATGTATAAAAGAAAACAAGTGACTCAGTGAAAGGGAAGAGGTGTAAAAACCTGTGCAGAAGTCATGAAGAGAAAAGTACAGATTGTGTCAGATGTGTTGCCCTGGTCTGCAACGATCACAGCCTCACAGTCTGTCACCTTCGCCTGCAGTGAAACGCTCACACACACCAGAAGAGTCAGTTTATTTCTCATAAAATCTGGTGAATTTTAACCCTCTAAACATTTGGTTTTCCTATTCAGTAGCTTTCAAATGATTCCATTATTTCCATTCATCATAAATATTCTGTTTCAGTTTGTTCCAAGTGCCACTGACACCAAGTGTAACATTTAAACATTTCATGGCTTCACCATCAAATGTCTTGTGCATCCTTTAAAAACCAAATCTGTGTGTTTAAGTGTTTGACAGCACAGCATGAGTTTGATTGCCCATCGGTCAATGTGGTCTAAGTTGCTCATAACATGTTTTTTTTTTTCAGCCATAAATTGTTCCAGCATGTAACTCCTCATAAAACACATCAGTTTAACTCCTCTGGGTCAGCTTGGTCAGTTGTTTTATAGATTAAAACAATTGAGATATAAGATATTACTTAGTGTATTAATTTGTTTTAGCATGACAAAAGCCAGACTAGGGTTTCTCCCTTTGTTTACAGTTTTTGTGCTAGGCAAAGCTAAGCTAATCTAAGCTAAGCTAAGCTAACTGTCTGTTTGCTCTGGCCTCATATTAAGCTTAAAACTATGAGACTGCTATCGATCTTCTCATTAAACTCCCAGCAAGAAAGCAAATGAGCATATTTGACAATGACAAGAAATTTCATTTCTCTTTCATTTAATTCACTCAATACTTGATAAAAAACTGGACAGCTTAAAGGAAACCACCAATTAAATGCACAAAGGAAATCAGAATGAATTGAAATAATGTCATTTGCTTGTCAAGAGTTCTTGGAGATACCCAGAATAGCTTTTCCTAAATATCAGTGTAGGTAATAAAGATTTACATTATGTCTATAATTCCAGGGTGAACTGTTTCTATTGTTCTCTACTGTTGACAGCCATCAGTGAACAGTGAGCGTCGTCTGGCTCACAGGCAGGGTCGGAGGGCACTGAAAGCCAGTCTGACATTGGGAGTCCTCCTGGGCCTTTTCTTCAGCGCATGGCTACCCTTCTTCATCACCAACATGGCTCAGGTCAGTAGAAGGACCAGACACTGATTCTACTACAGATATGACAGAAATAAAATAAAATAATATAGCTAATATGACATATTAGTATCCATCTGATGTGTCAAATAAATCTTGGATGCAAAGGTGCACTTACTTGCACATGCAAGTTCTTGTTTCAATATAAAGATTTAAACAAATGTCCTCACTGTTTAAGTCTGTTGTTTGTGTTGTTTCTGAGAATCTCTCCCATTTCATATATCTGTGACTCAGACTCAGTTTTTTTTTCATTGGTTTTCTCACAGATTTATATGTGTGGTGGGCACTAAAATGGTGTGAAATAAATGCAATTGAAAGAATGAAAAACACTTGGATACCGGTCTATTTTTGTACTGGACAGCCTTGGCGTCACAGCCTTGCCAAGCTATCCAACAAGGAAATAGATTGGCATTTCAGCATCATGTGTCTGACTCATTCTGAAACCCAGAAAACAACAAACCAAAGTACCATTTATAATTGCTATTCTTTTTAAGATGTTGATTAGACTGAGCACACATGCTCATTACTCAGCGGGCAAACATTGGTGGTCATGAAAAACCAAATGAATGTCAAAAAACAGCTTAATCTAAATTGGTAATGACACTTGTCCTGTTTTTCAAGCTTTCAATGATCCAGTCATTTTGATTTCCCATCTGTGCCCTCTCGCTTCTCCCCTGCATAACATAGAGCACAGAGACTTGACTGTGTCTGCACTCTCCTTCCTTTTCACACTCAATGTGGTGTGTGAAGCGCACCCCTCCTTTCTGTCCTATTCCCACCGCCTCCCCGTCTCATCTTCATAGTATTGGAAGCTCTCCTCTAACAGCTGTCTCCTCCTTCACTGTCCTCCTCCGAACCTATCGGTTATCTTCAACATCAATGTTTTTAACTATCAGACGCAAAATGTATTGAATAAGTTCTACTCAGGGAAAATGAGATCCTTCTTGCATAAGAGAGAGTGATGGACAACCTATATATATATATATATATATATAGAGCTCTAGTGTAAATTACTTTCAGTATTTTGAGAATTTCCCAAATGAGCTACATGCAATCTATGAATATTAAAATTATTTTTCCAATAATTATTTATTTAACACACACACACACACACACACACACACACACACACACACACACACACATATATATATATATATTATATTTAACCAAGTCTGCAATAAATTCCAAAAAATAATGCTAGCAATAGGCAATGCTAATTAATTATAATTTTATTTTTGTATTTATATATTATATTTTATTATTATTATTATTATTTATGTATTTTAGTTATTTATGTGTTTTTCATACTTAACCTCTTTTTAAAATAAATAAATAATAATAATAAATCCATAAATAAATAAATCTCCATTTTGCCCAGATAAATACATTAATGGACAATAAATAGATTTTTCTGTATTTATTTCTTCATTCATCTATTTAATTAGTGTACTATAAATTAAAAGTGTGTTCTTTAAATTACGTCTACTCTATATGTGCCTTGAGACATATTTGATTTATTTTTTCCTCATAAAACATTTGCAAAACCTATGTATGAATATTTGAAATAAAATCTGTTAAATTTGTTTCCTTGTTTGCAGTAACGTGTATTGTATTATGTTGTCCACATGCTGGCACGCATTGTGCATATGCATGATACCGAACAGGGACCCTCTGGTAAAAATATTAAATCAGTACTAGGGTCAAAAACTCTGTAGAGTGGCTTAAAGATCATATCTCAGTTCATTTTTATTTATCTTTGTAATGAATTATTTTTACATTTTAGCATAAATGAACTTCAGATGCTTTAATACCTGTAATACTTTCCACCATCTTCATTCAGGCAGTGTGTGAGTGTGTCCCCCTCGCCCTCTTCGACGCCATCACCTGGCTGGGCTACTGCAACAGCACGATGAACCCCATCATCTACCCGCTGTTCATGAGAGACTTCAAGCGAGCTCTGGGGAGGCTCTTGCCCTGCTGTTTCTCACGGTCAACCAGAAGACCTTCACCAGCGCTCTCCCTCTCTCTCCGCAACTCAGGGGATCCTAACCTTGCCAGCAGCCCCCCGTCTCCCCTGGCCTCTGACCCCACCCACCCCCCTGCCACCGCCACTGATGCTGTCAACCTGCTGGACGCCGAGCACGCTGGCGTCGAGTTGCCTCTGCTTCTGCCCAACCAGGTCGACACCCAGGACTGAATATGGAATAAAGTGAGCTAACGATGTCAAGGTTTATAGTATCAATAATTCATAATTTCAGGTTTAGGTCTGAGAGAAATAATAAAAAAGAAGCAAATTTAAAGTGATCTTTATGGTCACAGAATAATGTTTAAGGACAGAACTGCAGTAAGCTCCACCTTCTCTCTAGCTTGAATTATGTTTATTTTCCAAACAAACATGGAAATACTATTTCTAAATGTCAGTGCCAGTATACAATGTAACTTAACTCTTTGTAAACTCGACAGAAGGCAGTGCTTTGTCACATTGTTACAGGTCAAATAGAGAAACAAAAGGCTCAACAAAAAAAGACACATCCACTGAATCGCCTGCGGCCTTGTCGAAATCAAATTACTGTGATAATATCCATAGCAACCAAGCCAACGGATGAAAATTAGAAGGATGAGAGGAACAGAGATATCACCTGCTTGGCAGCATCCTCTAAACCTTGCAAAGCATGAGTAATATTTACAGGAATGTGATCTCACAGTGAGTTAAATAAATTATGACAGTTTGTAAAAAACATCAATTTCATTTACAGTTTAACAGTCTAAAAATAAGGTTTTATGGTTAAACAAAGCAAGATTTTCTCCAACAAAAGAAAAAAAAAAACAACTTGAAGATGAGATTTTACAGGGAAGCAGCTGGTCCTGTTACATGCTCTTTACAAGTTTGGCTGCCTTTGTTTGTGTGTGTGCTCTGTAGTCCAGTGTGTATCATCCCAGCTCCATGATATGTGTTCATTATCAGGGTCAGCCTCCACTACACCGTCACACGGGGCATTAGAAGCAGAGGCTGTGTCGTCATTAGTGGCACTCTCCTCAGATGCAAGCTGTAAATTGTTCCTGATTCCATCTTGACTCTCTGATTCTGTATCGTTTAAGTCCAGCAGGTCTGAAATATCAGGGATATCCCAACCGTCACCCGTCTCCTCTGTCTCCACCACGTCTTTCATGTCCCCACTTTCCTCTGTACCAGTCTCAGCCTCCTCGGCTTGTGTCTCAGTGACTTGTTGCTCCTTGGGGGTTTGGTCAGGGATGTCCACTGTCTGAGTAATTGTTACAGGCTGAGGAAGAGCAAAAGAAGCTCCTGGGACTTCTTTAGTGGGAACTCCCACTGCCACCAAGATGGTGTCCATCTGACGCATGTAGTCCAAGTGACCGTTCACCTGGACGGCAGAAACATTGATTTTACTGTCTCTGACTAAATATGGATACATATTTCTTTGTAAATTGTAGTGTATAATTTCTGTATTTTAAAAGAAAAGATTATTACTTTGTATAAATCTTCTTTTTTTCATATTTTTTGTACAGCAGATTTTCCTATTCCTCACATTACAGGAACAGGTATATAGTGTATGGTGCTTCAGACATGTCAAGTATCTTTATACTCTTCTCTTTTTAAATGTTCAGTTGAGTGAAATATTAAAAGCTCTGATAATTTAACTAAAACAGCAGAAACACCAAGTTTCATGTGGGATCATGTTGATTTACAGGAAGGCAGAAAGGCATTGCTGTGAACTGAAACAGACCAGCAGGGGCCTTATTCTTTTCATATCTTTTAATTTTACATTTTCACTTTTCTCACAATACTACTGTCTCCTTTCAAGTACTAATAAAATTCTGTATTTAATAATATATTTGTATTGTATGTATTATAAAAGTAACCAGCTGTTTTTTGTTTTATAGTTCCCCTCAGCTCTTCAGTGTGTTTTAGAATCTTTCAGCTCATTGTTTTGGTTTTACTGTCTGCAGCTGTACTGTTAAGGTTCACTCTCATCTCTCATCTCTCAGAACCAAACAGCTGGTGAACAAAGTGGCGCTTTCAGCAGCTAAATAACCAGATATTTCCCTCAGGAGTTGATAAAGACCAAAACAGAGCTACACTGAATGCTATTGGACATCATATCATCGGGTGACAAGTAACACAAATCAAAATGAATGCTAATTTTACTGTCTATCTGCTGCATGTGTAAACAGACAACTCTTTCCTCACATCACATTTGCCATAAAATGTGGTGACAAGGCAATAGTATGTCAGAGATGCATTTACAGCATGATCTGCTGCCCCCAAGGTGGGCTAATGTGTAAGAATACAGAAGCTCTATGGGTAGTGCCAAAGAAAAGAGCTGCCTGACAGCAAGGTGAAGTGCAGTGTTTTTTATTATAACACACACTTAAACTATTTTATTTTTGGGTTTTCCTTTTTTATGTGACTAAAGTATATTTTATTGCTTCTCCCATCCACAGCAGTGCATTTCTCAGCTTCTGGTCTGGTCCTCCTGTCTGCTTCTCCAAACTGGGGGCATACTGACTGCTGTCTGCTGTAGGTATTACACTGACTATGGATTAGTACCTAACCCACTTCAAAATACCTGAACTAGGGTCACAGTACGCTTCACAGTGTTGAAAGACTTTGCAAAAATGAACAGTCGAGGATAAACCAAAGATTTAATAAAGATTATTTCAGTTGTGGACCACAGCCTAAAAACCTCCAAACTGAAAAGACATAGCTAACGGACACAGAAATTAATAACTAATAAAATCAGAGACAAAATGTGTCAACCTTAATAACCAATAAAGACATGAATATGGCAAACCAGCTGCAGATGCTGCATATTGTGGAGGACCGTGTCAGTTGTGTCAAGGACCACTTAATATTTCACAGACTCTGATGTAACAACAAATGAATCTTTAAGCTTGAAAAGTGGCATTTGCTTTTCTTGAAAACTTTGAGATGTGAAATAATCTTCAGCTCATGAACTTGACAAACTATTTATTGAGAAACTTTAGTAATCCTAATTTAAATATAAGCTTTGACTCACCACAGAGGAAAGATCCACATTAATTATACGCCGATCCTGGATGTTGATTGGCTGTAGCCCGGCAACGGACAGTTGTGCAGCTGAACTTCGATACAAGAACCCCAGGAGCCAGTCCCCTCTGATAAGTGTAAATAGTTCAGAAAGTAATTTATTCATACATTACTTAAATCACTTCAAATTCTGTTGCCGCCAAAACAAAAAATGTGCTCTTTTAGATTACCTGCAATAGCCGTTCACTATTTTCCCAGCCACTACCCTGGTCATTCTCTCCCAGGCCTTTTCAGAGCCATCAACAGGGGCTCCCAAGAGCACCACATCCTCCACTACTCCTTCACTACCTGAGGAATCACAACAACACAGGATTCAACTAGTTAACAATGCACACTGTTTAAAAAATAGAAACAGGATTACGTTATTTACAATTCAATTACATAGTGTACTTGTTATTTAGGGTCATCATCATCATGACAGTGCTGCTAAAAGTCATGACTTCAACCCAAAAATGTTTCACACAGAACATTTTGAAAAATTGAGTTAACTATTTTGGTGAAAGCCAGTACAGATATGAATCTATTCCAAATCCATAATCAAAATATGGTTTATCTACAGAAATGTGTTCATACCTTGGTCATTGGCTAGCTCCTGTAGACAGTAATAGATAACTCTCGCCCCAAGACTGAAACCTATGAGACTGACAGGCCGCTTCCCCTTCAAATACACAAAGAAAGACAAGAGAACAATTCATAAAAAGCTTTCTTCCTCCTTGTGTCTAGCATTTTATTTAAGATTTTGTTCCAATATTCCACAAGTATCATCAAAGAACAGAAACATTGTGGTTATAAATGAACTAGTGCAGCTAATAATGTGCACATAAAATACACAACTAACTCTCCTGACACCACACTGGTACACTATGGTAAAGTTTGTCTTAACAGGGTCAAGAGGTGGTACGATACCTGCTGCCTGCTTCTCAAAACCTGTGCCAGATGTTTCCCCACCTCAGCTGAGCGGTTCAGACAAACACACCAGGGGTTGTCGATGACGCTGGCTGCTGCCAACAAGGACGCGGGCCACGTCAGGGCAGCCACGATGCCTGAACAGTGTGATGATGTAAAAGACATCAGTGCAGTACCATTCAAGGATCAACACAACAGAAAGACAGTGGCTAGATAAGATAGTCAGGATTGTTTATCTGTAATCGACTCATTACCCATGCAACAATGGTGATGACTTTTTACATCACACATCTGAAGTGTGAAGCACAGAACAGAAAATATTTCACCAAGACCACAATCATGGTTTCTAAATCCTGCATAACTGTCCTCCTACCTGAGAGCACTGTGTACTTGAGCGCCTCCTGGGCCACCAGGCTGACCAGCCCATCCAACAGAGAGGCCATGGCTGAGCCCAGATCCCTGAGGAAACGTGACTCCCACACCAGGCAATACTGCTCCCCGCACTCGCCCAGGCTGCACCACGGGGCCTGGAACGAACCTGGAAGAGAGCATTTGTGTTTTTATGTAAGGAAACAACTAAGCAGCACTTGTGAGTGAAGTGTTTTTTAGCCATTGTATGTGAAGGACGTACTAAGCTTGTGAAAAACTAAGTGTATTTTTTTAGTGGGAGAGAGCTGCATGGATTTATGTAAAACCAATTTTTAAGTGGTTTGTTTACATAATCTCAGGTGGGCACTCTGCTGGTATAGTTTCAGAACATTATACGCACAATTGCTCAGACTTACCACATCTTTTTTTGTCACTAGTTGCACAGCAATCTCATTTATATTGCTCTTGGTTTGTATTTATTCTTATTCTTCCTCGTCTTTTGGCACCTACTTATTTAACTTTTTTCACCCCAGATTGACAAACTAAATGCTGAAAATGGTAACTGGGGTTAAGGGAGGACTTTTAAAATAAAAGCCCCCAGACAAAGCTGGATTTTCTAAAAAAAAACAAACAAAAAAAAAAAACAAGGAGCTTACTGCAGGCTTATACACACACAAACACACACACTGCTTCTAGAACACAGCAGTGCTTACAACTCAGCTGATGGTTTACTTTATTCCAACTATGTCACTTAAATCATTAAACTCCTTCATACACTAATGCTCATCCAAGTCTACAATATAATTCTCATTTTAAAACCTAAATTTTAACCCCTTTCATATTTGTCTAATTCTTCATACTCCTTCAGCTACACCTACATAAAAAAAGTTAAACCAGTTCATCATGTGTCACCTTTTCAGCAGCCAGCAGTTCCTCTACAACTTCTTCAAAAAAGTTTTCTATTTAATGTACAATAGAATCGACCTGGCTGAGCCCCTAAACCTCACACCAAACCTGACAAGAACATGCACAAAATGAACTAAATATTAAAGATCACAGCAAATACTGTACGTACAGCTGGCTGCGTTTGTCGATCTAGTTTTTGGTGGACTGTTTCCGCTGTGCATGTGGGCATGATGGCCCTGGCACTGACCCTCTAAAATTGGTTAAAAAAAACCCTGAACATTTTTATTTATTCAGTGCTCTGTACGCTGAAATCTGTGGGCATATCTGATAAGGTGAGGACAGCAATTACAGTTTGAAATTATTTGCTCTGATCTCATCACGTACAGTACATTGCACAGTCGATGTGGGGTTACATTCAGTGTTATCATGCAGTGATGTCTGAAGATTACCATGCCACAAACAGATGATCCTATCTGGACATTTTATCCATGAAAATGTTCTCAATTCATGATACAGAAAATGCACCATACCATGATATATATTTAAATTTAAATTAAACGATGATAGGTGATTCATCCATATCACCCACACCTAATTAGTGTAAATTATAAGTGGTTTCTGTATGACAGCAGGAGCCAGACTTACTATATTTACCACTGCAGAGCCAACCTGTCACTGTAATGGTCAGGTGAAGATGCTTCCCCGAGTTCAGTGGCAGGAATTCAAATTCTTCTATCGCGCCCACACACTTATTCATCTTATAGCCTGGAGAGACAATGTATGAAAATGAAACTAAGTTAGAGATCTAAAAACCAGGGATCACCACAAAGACGTGTTTATTTATCACTCAAAATTCTAAACTCGACCTAACCTTACCAGTCAATCCAGCTCCTGCTGCTCCGAACAGGGAGGCCATGATTGCAATGCCAGTGGCTGAGCCCAAAGCAGCGGCCCCTCCAGCTCCCAGCACAGCACCGGCCCCTGCTGCCACCAACGGTGCTGCCAGCCCACCTGTCACACCTGGCACAAAGAGTGCAGTCAGTACAGAAAAAAGAGCAGGCCAGTGCCAACGTCTGTAAGGTGAAGCATCTTAGAGAAAAGTTTAAAAAGTCTACGTGTGGTGAACTGATGCAAGCTGCCGTCTTCATCTTCAACTAGTTATTACTTGATTAGCTTATCAGTTGAAGTCTATGTGTCCACTTACGATACCAGATGTTTCAAATTTCCATATTAAGTTTTCAGTTGTAGGAATAAGCAGCAATAATCACCAATCACAGTTCCTCCACCCACGGTGGCTAGTCCAATGAGGAGGTAGCGTCGTAACTTTCGCCCTCTTTCTTTCTTCAGCCGGCGAGAGGATTCCTCTCTGATGGAGATGAAGAATCAGACATTACAAAAACATTAATTGACTCTTCTGGTGCATCTAAAGAATCAGTGTGTGGGACTGGATGAAGTTGAAGATTGCAACCAACTGAAACCCTTTGACTCAACCAAGCAAGACAGAGGAACTACAGTGGCTATGAAACGTGCAAAATGCCCAATCTAGAACCAGCGTTTAGTTTGTCTGTTCTGGGCTACTGGAGAAACATGGCTTATGGTGTCTGTAGATATAAACGGCTAATTCTAAGGTAACAGAAATATAATGATTCCAGAGTATGACATCTTAAAAATAATGAGCTGCTTGTCTATACCACGCACGTGTTTTCATGCTGTCATTCTGGATACAAGTGACTGCTGCACAAAATTCAGGAAAAAAAAAATCTAAGCTAAGATGTTCCCACTTAGTTTAACTGAGGTTTAAGGTTTATGTCACCTCTTTTAGATTGAAATGAAAATTCCTATTATTTGTGCTGTACATGCGCCATATAAACATAGATATTGGCTATCGCCATTCATCAATCATCCATAAATAGCTTACTCGCTCTCCTCTCCTGCCTCCCTCAGCTTCTCTCCCAGCGTCTCCTCAAACTCCTCCAGCTGCTGTGGAAGGACTCGCAGCAGACAGCTGATGTGACGGATGAGAACCCTCGCTCTGGCGTCATACTGGCCTGAGAACATGACAGACAGAGTTAGAAAATGACAAGCTTATAAGAATTTACACTAAATTAAAGTAGATGGATAATAATCCATCAAATGTTTCTTACCATCATTGACAGAAAAAGAAACCAGATCCTGCAATACAAAGTGAAAGCTGGTTATAAAGAGTGTTTGTAGAAATCTTGACACAAAATCATCACAATACAATCGAATTATTGTATATTTTTAATATATGACCTTGAGTATTATTGATTAATTAACACACATTCAATTATAATGGTGCATCACACATTAAAGTCCTGTCATCCCGTATTAGTGACAAACCTGTATGATGGGGGTGGCACCAGAAGCCAGCAGTGGTTCGGCCTGTAGGATGGAGAGGAAGGTGTCGGAGCCCTCGAATCCCAGACCAGACAGGAAAGCCCCCATAACCGGCATCACAGACTCATCTAGATCCAGCCAGCGGACCAAGCCCTGCAGATACTGCTCCCTGAACACACTGAGAAACATCTCCTGCAGTCAAATACCAGCTCAGTGAACGCTTTATTTATTCAGAGTTAAGTTAAAAACATCATTAATTCAAGTGGTTATTCACCGGTGGAAGAAGAAAAAGACGCTTTCATAAAATAAATTAATAAATTAATAAATGGCTGTATTCAGGGCCAGTGTCCCCCCTGTACCAAGTGTTTGTTGAAACACTGACCAAATAGTCACACTTTATCGCTCACTTATCCCCTGAAGATATGTTATCACATCACCCTTCACGGCTCTGTTACCTGTTTTCAGGTCCAGTAAACAACTGTCCCAGAGAGACACTACACAGGGCAGCGTAGGCAAAGCGGCTCTGCTCTGACATCTGTCTGCTGATAATTTCCTCTGGGCTTTGGTCACGTGGAGCATCTTGTGTCCTTTCTGCTCCCCCTGGGTCTAAAGTGATAAATGGACAAAGCTTAATTATTAACTTTAAGATTTGATTATAGAGGAAATCAAACACAGACACACTAAGACATATTAAAGACACAAAAACCTAAACATATGGAATTAGTAACTGTACAATGAATGTACAATGTTTAGGAAGGTATGTTTCTTGGTGGATTACATACATGCCGAAGTTACCAGAAACCCCCACTTTTTAATATGATGTGTTATATTATATTTAACAAGATAAGCTAATGTGACATATGAGAAATGTTGCATTAAACTGGCCGATTTTGGAGCCTAGTTTGGTTTGTTTTTAGTTTCGTTCTAGTCTTGTCAAATAGCCGCATGAAACTGGGTTACATGGAGTCTAACTTCTCATGTCTCTAATGAACTGACCTGAATTCAGCATACAGAGGCTGCTAAAAGTGTATTTGACCCACATCATTCGTCCACTTCCCTGTTAGCTGCCACACAAACTAACGCCAGTCTAACTTGAACCAGTGAATTTGAACAACACCCAAACACTTGTCGTGTTAGCTGCTAAACACAGCTGGCTGTCGGTGGCCGTGCTGCCACACAGCCGGTTAACGAGATAACGGTTCAGTGGTAACTTTTAACAACGTCGCCTTTTTAATAACTAACTGTATTACCGCCATGGGGTGAAATGATAAACAATTTCTATATGCTACCTGGAGCAAATTTGGTGTCCGTACTGCTCTGTTTTTCCTCCATGGTTGGTCACAGATGTCACAAGTCTGTGGGGTAGACTGAACTTTTGTTGCCTTCATGTGTTCATCCTGAGCTCTGACGACTGATAATTACACGTCGATAAGACGTTCACATTGCCAAGAAGCAGACCGTCCAAACCCCTAAATCCGCCTCCTCAACCCTCTCTGGAGACGGGAACTGAGTGAGTTGACATTTGTGTCCTCACATGTTCAAACGTTTTTGATCGCTGATATTGTCCAAAACTCCGCAATGGAAAAAAACTATTTCTTGTTGATATTCTTAATGTTAAATATAAGCCCTCATAGAGCTGCTGTGCCCTGCGTTAATAAAGTTAAGCAGAGTAATGTACGTTGATATATACAATTTTGGTAAGCCTGCTGTTTTTACCAAATAGTCCGGCTTTTAAGATGTTGCTTCCTATATAACGATAAAAGAAAAGAAAAAAAAACTTTTTTGGAGTCATATTCCTGATTAATTACAAAATTTCGACTGTACATGAACGCATCATTTGTTTGCAACTTGTGCGTGACGTAATTTCCACGTACGCTTAGAACAGGGCAGGGGTGTGTTCACGACTGACATGTTCTGGGAGGTTTTTGTTAGATAAATTAACATTAAGTTAATGAATTACACATCTTTAGGCCAGGAATGAATGATGTGTGTCACGGGAGGCTAAAACAAAGGCTTCAGCTGCCAGTCTAACTGATTACCACATTAACACAATACCGATAGGAAGAAATAACAAGTCCTCTACAATGTCTAAACTCAGAGGTAGTACAACTACTGGCCAGTAGATGTGAGTGTAACATTCATTTTCTCACCTCATATAATTTTTCTGCAGTTGCCAACATCCCTGATTATTATTGCTGATCACTCAGTTAGGTCAAGGATTTACTTTTCATGCGGCATTTTATTTTCAGATGTGTTAAACTGAATAACAAAGTGATAATATTCATTTTTAATTCAGTTTGTTCAGAGGCCCTTCCTCTCAGATGCTCAGTGACAGTTCAAAATGAGCACAGTTGCCTGACAGTGACTCAGGGAAACAGCTTCACATGGTCATGGGTGCACACTGGAATTATTTGGTTCGATGTTGCCAGTAGCTAAGAATGCAACAGAAAACGCCATTGTTCAGTGGTAGTATGGTTAATAAACTGATTTTTATAGCGACAGGGTCACAAGCATAGAGAGACACTTAAAAAAAGACCAAGGCCAAAGCATTTGTGATGACTACGATTTAATATGATTCTGTGCTGCTCTTGTTAATGTGCATAGGTTATGAGTTATAGAGTACAACACACACTATATAGTATAGTGTAGTGAAATACAGTGTAGTACAATATAGTTAAGAACTGTATAGTATAGTGAAGTGTAGTATAGTATTATAATATAGTTAAGTATAGTAAAGTATTGTAAACTATAGTCTAATATAGTGAGGTGCAGTAAAATATTGTAATGCATAATATAGTTAAGTATAGTTTAATGAATTGCAGTACTGTATATAGAAATATGACATATAATTGTAAAGTATAGTATAATTAAGTACAGTAAAGTATTGTAAAGTATAGTGCAGCATGTGTAGTTTAATGTAGTGAAATATAATATAGATAATATGTGTTATGTGTTATAGTATAGTACAGTAAAATACTACAGATAATCAAATAATAATCAGTGATGATATCTGACATCAGACATCATTGTGATTACCCATTTTTAGCATAGTCTGATTCGATGCATGTCAATGACTCTTTCAAGCAGGAGCCATTGAGCTTCAGCCTGTTTGTGTATATGGGGCATCATCTGTCATGGTGTTTTTGTTTATATAAAAACAGTTTATTAAACAGAACACACTGCCTCTTCACATACACTCTCTGGTCATTGTTCTGCTGCTCTCTGAATCTCTCTTGGGTATTCTCAGACAGTTTTGGCTTCTTTCTCTTTTCTCCCACTCCCTTCCCATGTGCTTCATCAGTTCCAGTTTACTGTATATATTTGGCACGACTCTCATCTCGCTTCGTGTTTTCCACTCTGAATTATGTACAATGACGAGAGAGCGAGGCAAATACCGGAAAAGTGTGCAAGGGCGGATTAAACTTCCAGCAGGTCTTCGTGTGGAGGAACTATTAGTATGGAGTGGGTGCTTTGTCAAACTAATATCCTGGCCTTGTCACAGAGGAATCTCCAAACCTACTTGTGCTGTATTTGTCTCTGACAGGCATCCTGTTTATACAGACGGTCTACTGAACAGTCTCTAGTGTATCATAAACAATACTTTATATGTAGCAAAGCCATGGTTTGATTGCACATGATATACAGTTGTGTGTGTTTATTTGGAATCTTTCTTACACAGTATCAATAATGATTTCTACATTAAACACCACAAGTACAATATATACAATAACCACTGATGATGTACAGATAAGATTCATTGTGAGAGGAAAATAGTTGAATAAGACACGTGTGAGCTATCTTTTCACAGACTTCTGCAGCTTGCCTAGACTTGTGATGAGGGAAAAATAAAAGCACAGGGTCTGACTAACTTCGAGTGTTGAAAAGCAGTGACAGAAAAGATAATATGAAGTGAACTGCAGTACCTTGCAAATTCTGCTACCAGTGCTTTTCCATTAACATAAAAATAACAGTTTCTCTGTCTTGAAATGCATTCACTTTACTAGTGTTTATATTACATATTAAATATTGGTTGGTCTAAAGAAGCATTTTGAAGGTGTCTGTTTGGGGTCTTGGTAATTTTGATAGGCTTTTTATCAGACTTTTTTGATATATTGTAGACTTGATTAGCTACAACTCTGCCCCAGCATAATCAGCTGACTAATCTTTAATGAAAAAACTAAATCATTAATTGCAGCCCTTTGTTTATGTTGAACATGTTTATATCTGCAAATGTTCTGTAGTGGCAATCCAAACAACAAAAAAAAGGCGACCTTCCCTTGAGGGAACTTGAAGTCCTTGTCACCGTGTTGTGGTGCCAAAAAATCTTCCGTCCCCATCCTTCGTCTTCCGTCATAAAGTATGCATTTCACATTTTATTTCTACAGATAAAAAACACTCCCCTATCTATGCTGGCTCCTGTGATTACCTTCCCATGTGATCAGCTGTGCAGGTGACATCGCAACAACAACATACACAACCTACCACACACACACTAGCACATATGAAAATTGGCTACAATATGTTCCATTAAAGAAAAAATATTCTACATTCAGTGCCCCGTGTGGAAATTTGAACATTACAGAGATTTTTCATTCAAAATAACCACATAATAAATAAATCATCTAAAAGCTGATCTAATCACAAAAATTTTACACACAGGGCTTCAACTCAATAATTCATACTATCAACGCCCTCTTTCTATTTGCATCCTTCCAGATTTTTAATTGCCTCTCATCATCTAGTCATGAGGAAGATGGAAGATGGATCTGAAAACTGGATTATTTCCAAATCCTTAAACTGCTCCCCTGATTGTTTTCTTCAGTTAAACACATCAGTCATAGCTGTCAAATATATATCACTCATTCAGTCTGCTGCAAAAATACACACTGCTGATGTCATCTTCCAAATGTCAACCTTTCAGTAGCTAGGAGAAAAAGTCCACTAAGTCAGAAGGCAAGTTGTGACAGACTTCAAATCTGAGTCTAAGTAGTAAGTCTACTGCCATGCTGGAGGCATGTCTTTTGTCATAGTGGTGCTTTGAGCCAAATGCTAATACAAGTATGCTAACATCCTCACATGCTCACACTTAGCAGATATAATGATGCCATGGATCATGCATCTTCTCAGTAGTAGTACAACTGGGGCTTATGGGAATGTGATAAATTTTGTAGGCATCTCGTAACGATCCAAGTTAGGCCTATTAAACATAATAATAATGATGGTAGAGTCAGAGGAAGAGCAAAGTTATTCATTTTGACAGGGGCATGAATGCACCACATTTCATGGTAATCCAAATCCAAAAATTGCTGTGATGTCTTGGTTCAACAGACATGGCCCTGGAGCTACGTCGCTAGCGTGGCTAATAAAAAGGAACTAGGGCTGGAGATTGTTTAACAAGTTGTGTGAAGCTTTGACATACAGTAGGTATGCATTACTTGCTTACGGCCAATATTGATACTGTTTTCAACCACAGAAGCTTTAGAAAATTTTCCATAAGAAGGAGCCGAACTCTTTCACCTAACCAGCAGCCTCCTCATCTCACACATCAACCATCGATCTCCCTTGGGCTAAAACTCAACTCTTCCCTCTTGTACTTTAGCTATGTCACACAACCTGCCAGTGTGTGTGTGTGTGTGTGTGTGTGTGTGTGTGTGTGTGCTCAGTCTTACAATGGATTACTCATTGGAACAGACAGGCAGACAGCCTTAGCTCACGCCAGACAAGTTCAAACACAACACCCCCCCCAATCTCCCTGATACCATATCACTAACAGACAATGTCAGGTTTCTTCTCCTTTCTGTCACCTTGACGTTTGACAGGAGGGGGAGCTGAGTGAAACCAAGACAGACCAGACTGAATGACCCGTGGGGCACTTTGGAGGGTGTGTTGTGTGTGCGTACTGTAAAAAGAAAGAGCAGGAAGTGGCAAAGCGATAACAGAGAGAGGCTGAAACTTTGAGCGTGTGTTGAACGTGCCTGGAAGTGAAAGGCACACACTTAAGTTGGGAGGCAGCGGATGTGGCTGACAGGTGATGGCGTTAACAGGCAGGCTCGGCCCGGACAGCAAGGTTGTCATCTGTCTGTCGTTAAAGGATGGTGGATGTTCGTCACACCTGGTCAAGTGCTTGAGTAAAAGTTTACCTCACAGTTTCAACCTCTGTGTTAATCCTGACCTCATATGTCTGCAGCACAAACATCAAGACTTGACCAGCTGGAGAGATTGAAGCTTTTGAATAATATACAAGCCTTTGTGTGTATTCTTTGTGTAGTCCTTTAGTGCGAGCTGATACAAGACAAGGGGTTAGTTTGCCTCACTGATAGCTTTGATAGGTTGCCAGGTCCTCCCCCAACTCAACCTGCCCTGACAGATTCCACTGCGGATGCACTTGTAATTACAACACATCCCTGCTTCTTTAAACCCTAAGACATACCACAAAAGTGACTTCAGCGACCTTTTGTGTGTGTACGCATTGGCCCGTGTGTGCATTTATGCATATATATGAGTGCGTTCGCGTGCACCTCTGTCAGGTGTACATGCGAGGGCTTGTGTGTGTGATTGTGTCTGTGTGTTTGTATAGCATAGTTAGTGTTACTAAGGGTGTGAGGCAGCTGGGACTGCCGGGGAGGGAGTGTGCGGGGTGAGGAATCACAAAGAGAGAGGAGAGAATGGAGAATCCAGCTGCGATCCACTGTGGCCAAAAGTCTTTGGAGAACCAGCTGAACGGACACCGATAGGCCCGCTGTATTAAAAACAGTTTGGGAGTGGGATGATTGGGAGCAAGAATGGAAAAAAATAGGATGGGATAAGGAGTATAAAAGTGAAACATACAGGAGGATAGAGAGGAAAGGTCCAAATCCCTGTGATGTGAATACAGACACAAACACACTTCAGCACAGTAATGAATTGTGGTTTTCTGTGTGTGTGAGAAACGCCTGTTACATCCGACCAACTGTATTCTACCATCCTCCTTCCCACAAGCTGTATTCGGAGAACTCTGACATCGATGAGTCACAGCCACTGACCTTTCTCATGTGGTTTCTGAATAAGTGGGACTTTATTATTTCTCGGTTTATAGCAGAGCATTAGAGTTTCTTTGAGAAGTTTGTGTTTTTGGATTGAAGTCCCTCATTTTGTACAGTACAAGAGAGCACTTGGGGGCTGTGAAAGGAATTTCCTTTTTATATTGCTGAACTATAGTCAACAAAGCAGAATTCTTAGCTCTCAGTTACTCTATTTAGACGCGCAGAAGCTTTCCAGAGAACGTTAAGGGCTCATTAAGGGTACAGTTTCTCACATGCTACCAGAGTCAGACCCCACTGCGCTCTTAAAAGTACCCATTAAATCGTCTTGCAGTGAAATTATTCATAAATTACCAACCTCTTTGCCTCAGGTGGTAGGTGTAATCAAATATTTCAGCCAGCCACCCATCTTTTCAAAAGTTATCCGACTTGTTTGCATTCATTCTGTGCCAAAGAAGATGAGTACATTTATCCACTATCTATAAATGAAGTCCCTCTGCCAATCACTGACACAATAAGACCATTGTTGGAGTTGAACTCTCAAGAGGAGCACCGCCAGCTATAGAGAGAACCTCCATCGTCCGAACTTGGCAGAACCAGAAGCAGCCTGTGACATTTTACTGTGGAAACTTGCAGTGGGTGTTGGCCTCACCAATGTGGAGACTCTCTGTCGATTATTGCAAAACAGATGTTCTAACTAGCGTGATGGATCTAGCTGTATACCCAGTTTAACTCTGAGACAGTGAGCAGACACGGGTGCATCTGTCCAAACTTAAATATACACTTTGATTTACTCTCTTAGAATGTGGTCCTGTCTCGAACTGGACTGTTGCTTGTGTTTAATATAACTTGTCATATTTGTTTAGGAAAAGCAAAGATAGAGGATTTTCCCTGGGTGCAGTTAGGTCTTGAGTTCCTGGAATATGGGGAGTTATCAGAAGTTTTGCCTAGAAGCAGAATTCTACCAAACCAAACTCTCTCAGATAGTTCTTCTACTAAACACTGGTCTGCCCTTTTTTTTAAAATGTAAAACAAAATGTTCCAAAAGTTAAAAGTTTAGGAAATTCCTGCACAGACACAGCTTAAAAGACAATAACCCACATACACAGGATGCTGATCAGAGGATGCAGGAAAACAGCACTGACGCATGAACGGAGGTGTCAGTGTTGCTCAGGAAGGCAGTGGGCACTTGGCGCACTTGTGTTTTTCTGCACATCCCAATGATGGGAAGTCCCTCTGACTTCCCTGGCTGTATTTTTAGTTTAATGACCTTTATTTATGTGCCGTGTCAAAACCCACTACGCAGGAGGCAAAGAGCCTTCTTGGCTCTGTGTCTGAGCTGCTTGCCTGAAAGTTCCAAATGTAAATTCTGCTAAATATTTTGCCTGTTTCACTCTTGCCCTGCATTCTTTGGATTTATCTCCTTTTTACATCATACCTGCACCGCCCTTGTTCCTCTCCCTAATCCCTCTCTCCTTGATCAGTCTCTATCTCTCCACTCTTTCATCTTTTATGTCCTCATGATGCAGTTTTATGTTTTACTGAGAGAGAGGCAACATTTCTGCTTTTCTTCCTCAATTCAGTGCAAAACCATGGTTTCCTCTAAACCAAACCTCGAATACCATAGGCTGGTAGAAAGAAGGAAAACGCTGGCAAATATAGATCTGTGGAATTCACTTAACCACTGACAGTGGCATTCCAATATGTAGCCAGAACCTCTGCAGCCAAACTTTTAATGGGTAATTACAACTAGGTTGCTATTATGGGCCAAAGTTACAAGAGACTGTATAAGAGGCAGTAACTCAGGCTGCTTAAAGAGTCATTCAGGCTTCAACCCTCTCTCAAAGGATTGGCTGTTTTTCTCTATTTCCAAAGTATCACACCCTCGCTGTTATGATGAACAAATGTCGTAAACTCTTCCATTGCATCAATGACATCTCACTGTTTTTGTCTTTCCACCCGTCCCTCCTACTCCATCTGCTGCTCCTTTGCCCAGAGCTGAAAGGTTAAGATTACTGCGTTGTTACGCTTTCTCCCTTTTTAAGGACTTTTCGTTGTCATCCCACCAGGACTATGATGGTATGTGAACTTGAGCAGAAACAGATCATGGTTCAGGTTTCATAATCTGACATACTGATTGAGACAGTGGAGACAGTGTGCTGACATGAGGCTGAGCTGGGCGAAAACAGCTGGAAATGTGTGTGAATTTCAGCACAATGTCAAATACTAACTCGAGCTGCAGTTCGGGTGCTTGACACAGGTCGGTCAGCTGCATGTAATCTGTCATTGCACAGCTCATCGTGCAGCTCTTGACACGATGAAATACATACAGAAATGTGTTCACATGCGGGCAAACGCTCATGCAAGGAATATAGCCTCAGAGAAGGCTGTGTACACATGCATGTTCAGCTTTTTACTGCTCTCACACACCAGTGCATAGTTGTTCCAGGTGGGGGTATACTGTGTGTATCTAACTGATTTACAGCTCCCTGACTAGACTTTCAAAAATAAAATTCACAGGAAAAGAACTCCCTTCTGTAGTAATATCAAAACAGCACAGTGCTGATGACCATGAGATCCAGGGTCCTTAAATGAGCATGTGAGAACTTGTTCAGCCCTGGAGGGGAGGAACACAAAAACCACCGAGAAATTAATGTTGCATGTCTGTTGTGCAGTAGCAGCAGGGTGTAAATGGATCATAACTCAAAAGGGAGCTTGACTTCCCAGACATTATGATTGGGACATTCAATTTTAGCAACAGAGCATAAAACTTTTCAGGAACTGCACACAGACTTTAAAGGTCCAGTGTGTAACATTTAGGAGGACCTATAGGCTGAAATGGAATGTGATATTTATGTTTTCCTTGGTGTAGAACTGTATGAAAATAAGTATCGTTGTTTTTATTGTCTGAGAATGAGCCTTTTGTATCTACAGAGGGGGCGGGTCCTCTTCACTGACAGTAGAAAGAAGGGACAGCACATGCGTTAAGCTCTGAAAGTGGTGGCTCTAGCTGCTGCCATGTTGGCTGTTCTGCCTCTTCTGCCTCCCGGCTAATCTAAGAATTGGCAAAGATGTGGATGTGAGGCAGGCCAAATGATGCCTGGGTGGTTAAACAAGGCATCTGCAATGGCACCCACATGTCAGTCATAGCGGTCACACTGTTAATTATGCATTACTTAATTATTACTTATTATAATTTAAACTGGTCAGTTAAATAAGATTTCAGACCCAGTAAAGCTGTCTTGAATGGGGAAATTAGCTATAGAGAAAAAAGCTGTTTTTTGAACCAGGCTGTAAACATTTTTATTTCTTTCGTTTCTTTTGTTTATTTCTGCGAAGCAATTTGAAATGGAGCACTTATGGAGATCAACTCGTTTTGTAGCCAGCCTCAAGTGGCCCCTCAAGGAACTGCAGTTTTTGGCACTTCCGCATTGGCTTCCTTTTCCACTGAGTCCATCGTGTCACACCACAATTTTTCTACAGTAGTACACAATGAACAAACTAAACAATGGCTCCAGAAGGCAAGCAGTATTCAATTGTTTGTAATCTGTAGCTGCATTGCTAAATGCCATCAAATCCTACACACTGGACCTTTAATTGTCATTGTCAAAGTTATCATTATAAATGTGCCTAAAAATAATAAACAAGCATGAGCTGTAAACATTATTTAGTTATTGTCCTTTGTATAATATTTGGTGCCATTTTTATATAATTTTCCATATGGATGACTGCAAATAAATGTAGGTCAGACGTAGCTGTCATAATGCTTCACAATCACTGGCCGCGGTGCAGTGATAGTGTTTAGTTACTAGGTGTGTTTATTGGGAAGGGTGTGTTTATTGTAAATGTCTCAGTGGAACAATTGAAGTATTTGGGCACAATTCGTCACAGTGGAATCCAGACCTTTGAATTCCTGCATCCTCTCACATCTATTCATTCCCTCCTACCTCCTTTGTTTCCCTTTTTTGTTTGTCTCACACACAGACACATTTATAGACACACACACACACACACAGACGCATGCACACACACAGTATCAGTACAGTATTGTACTGCAGTGCGTGGCTTCGCGCAGCCTGTGCTAAACTGTCCACTCACTTCACTTTCTGCATGTAAATCTTATTTTATTTTAAAAGGGTGAGTGGTTGACCTCAGAAAAAAGCTGTTGACCCTTTTCCACTCTCGGACTACACGGTGTATAATTTCAAGGATGCACTCCCAGTGGTTTGAATGCTGCAAGTATTTGTGGTCTTCTTTGGTGAACCAGAGATTCCTTAATTTCTTGGATGGTTGAAATTTTTTGGTTGTTTTTACCATAAGAAATATTTAGAAAATAATCCCCAAGATAAAAAATGATTTACTGTCTGAACAATGAGTCATCTTTGGGTACACCTGTGCGAAAGATATCAAGAGGCCTTATGAGTATTTCAATAAACATGTGTCTTATTTTTACAAACGTAATTTATTCCTCTGTAAATAGACCTCCCTATTAGCTAATACTTCCCTGCACTGTAGATGACTCATTTCAAAGACTTGACAGCAAAAATGTAAAGTGAGTTTTTAGTGGGATCCCCATATATATATATCTTCACTAACATGAAGTCTTAAATCTAATCATGGCTCTGGTCCAAAGTGTTGACGCCTGGATGGTGAACACAGCCCTATTTACTATTCTGAGTTACTGGGGAGACCGGAGAACGAAGGGAGGAGTGAGGAGTGAGGTACACAAGATAGTCAGAGGTGTCAAGTCAGACAGAAGTACTTAGAGGGTAGTTAAAGCAACTTTTCCTTCAAAATAAAAGCACATTTTTGTCAGCGGCATTTAGTACATTATATTTACTCAAATGCGCTACTTAATTTGCAGTACCTATGCATGTATTGCTGTTTTATGCTAGTTTAAACTACTAATGTAATTGTACATTTTACTCACCATCTGACAGCTCGAGTTACTTTGCAGATTAAAGGTACCCTGCAGAGTTTTCAACCACTAGGACCGCTGTGGAGCAATGTTTGTAACAGTATGCCCCTGTTTTGTTTGTTTTTGTGCATGTGCTTAACAACTTTCATTTTATTTTTTTTGCCAGTGGTTTTAAACCATTCCACTGGTCTGAAGGCGATAATTGCCAAAAATTGTAGCAATGCTGCAGCAAAATCCAGATGTAACAAATGTCACAGTCCGGCTCAAAGCTGGACCACTGACAGTATATAATTAGTGGACAGAGTTTCCAGGTCTAAACTCAACCGGTTGCGGCAGATGGCCACCCACCATGAGTTGGATTCTGGTCAAGCTTTCTGTTTCTTAAAGAAGTTTTTACTTGTCACCGTTGCCAAGTGCTTGCTCCCGGGGGCAGTTGTTTGATCTTAGTAAATAAGGTTACAGTCTAGACCTGCTCTATTTGAAGAGTATAATGAGATAACTGTTATGATTTAGTGCTTTATAATAAACACTGATTTGAAAAGAAGTGAAGCCAACATGGAAGTCTTTCATCTGTATTCGTTCTGATGGCTGGCTCCAATGGCTCAATTGATTGCTCAGAGTCTTATGTAAAAATGATTCTACTTCTCTGTCAACTGTAAAACCAGGTAGTGCTGATTAAATGCGAATCAAAATCCTGTTACTGCATTGCCTGTTTCTCTTAAAATGTTCCCAGAAAACATATTTTAGTTCCTGTTTATCTGTAATACAAGTGTGTTTATACATTTTTTCCTGCTTGATAATGGCCCAACTCATCACCCACCAGCTGCATGCTCCTGTCTTAACATGGTGATATCTGGCTCCACAAAACTAAGATTGCAACATCCATAATGCTAGGCTGCAAAATGGTTATGCACAAAACAAAGGGTGAGTCACAGTATGTTTACTCTTGGGCTTGACAAAGGAGTGGAAAACACACAAGTTACAACTAAAAAATATGTTTATTTTACATTATTAAAATAGTAATTGAGGTAAAGACAAACTAAATGCAGCAAAACCAAACAGTGTGAAAGAGAGAGGAGAGTGGAACTTTTCTAACTTCTTATTCACCAAGCGTTGCCACCACAAACTCTGAGACCAATATTATCATATCAGTTCAAATTGGCTGTATAGTAGTATAATATAACAAACATGGTGAGTAACACTGAATGTAAACTTTGTTTACAAGAAAACTCCACTGAACCCCATTAATATTCAAAATGAAACAATGAAAAATATATTTCTAACATAATATCCATAAGACAAATGATAATGCATTGTTTTAGGTTAAACTAGTCAAACTCACTCTACCTAGAAAACATTAAATCAACTACAACATTTACATCCTGCTTATGTTAATGGATCAGTAATCACATAAAACATTTAACATAAAATATAAGAAACTATTTGTAAAATCACATTTTGAATACTTTGTCACTTTTAAGTTAAATTTATAAAATGCTTACTTGTAGTTCTGGTATTAGCGGTTACTTTTCTGACTAAATGTTTTATTCCAACAATGACTAAGGCCATAGTTTTTAGGTCCATCTTAGACAAATTCCACAAGAGCCCACAATTATTTAATAAAAAATAAATTAGCCTAGAAGTACATTAGAGTTTTATTTTGAAAGTTTGGCCCGGAAATCTTGTACTTACTTGTCGTGAACTTGATAGTCGTGCCCTGAGCGCAATCGAGACGCATTCGCGTTGACGAGAGGCGTCCAAACTTTGCGCACACGGACTGAAGTAGTTGAGTTCAGTTTAAGTTTAGTTCCACCGCCTCCCGTTACCGTGCGTCTGATCATGTTCAACGAAGAAGACAGAGAAGAGGAGAAATAAAGCGCCCTGCTGGATGTGACTCATATAAATCATGCTTCTGACTATGATTTACTGAGTGGGAGTGCGCTCCTCCGGGCTGTGGTGGATATATGGTTGACTCCAGAACCCATAACATTTGTGTTATAAATTGCTTCGGAGGATCTAACTCATAAGTATTGTGATGGAGAGCCACATGTGTTTGACATGGATGCTGCTGTGTCTGCTCCTGCGGCCGTTGGCTACGCAGAATCCCGCACCTGAAGGAGGTAAGCGCTGAGATGGCTCTGGACACTTTTGATCCAGAGGAATCTATATTTATGATGATAGACAAATGGGCCAGAAATTAATGTGGAGGTCATGATTGAAAGAGTAAAACTAAAAAAGAAAAATCACCAAACTAAATATCTCAGATCCAATATTTAATTTAATGTCATGCTGATCTAGGAAGTCCCCACAATGGGCTTCTCAGTCTTTGCTCAGTTTTGTTAATATAACGTGACTGTGGAGCATGATATCAGATGCAGTGACTTTGCCAGAAACTGATGCTGCTGTAAAGAGGTGGAGGGACTGTCTGGGCTCAGGGTGGGGTTGATATTACACCAGTGTTCTCAGTAAAATGGCATAGCTCCAAGTGTTGAATTGTGAGTTGATGAAATCCTACAGTCTGGGGCAGTGGTTCCCAAAATGGGGAGGAGGTGTGTGGGGTTGGGGCAAATGCAGGGACCACCCAGGTATCCCGTGGGAGGCTTCAGGTGCTCCCAGTATAACAAAAAAAGGTTGAATTCCCAGATTATTGTCTGCTGATGAAATCTCTTGGCATTGCAGCGGTGGTTTCCTTGTAAAGGACAAAGGAGTCTCTACCACAAATAACATTTTATTTATTATTTTATTCATTAAAGTAATAGTCTAATGAGAAAAGAGAAGTGAGATCTGCAGTTTACAATGCCGCCTCAGATCATAAAGTCATACACGATCTTTTCTTTATCTCACAATGATGCAGAGTTGATTCACACAACTCTAATTGGATTGGCTGTGACCAGATTGGTCTGGTCTGATTCACCAGCGCAACTAAACAGAATCTTATCAGCTGTTATCTCAGCGGTGCCTTCACGCCCTGCGGTAAAGATCACGGCCATGAAGTGTCTGGGAGGCTAAACTTGGTGGCGTCTGTCAGTTGGAGCAGATCTTTATGACGGTGTTAACATAGTAGTGAGTGAGATGCTGTCATTTTGCTATTTCCATGAATAGGGACCTGATGAGAGTGAAGCCTCATAGCTTACAGTATTTGGGCTTTTTATAAGTGCACATGCTGTTATTACTGTCATCCTTGTATATAAAAAAAAGAGGTTACCATCCACACAAGCCACACTGACAGAAAAAGAAGGAACACACTGCCAAATTTATGTGTAATTATGAGTAATTAAAAGTTAATGAAAGATTAAGAATGCTGTTTAAAAGAAACTAAGGCTGAATTCCTCTAATCTGCAGCGCACCACATGCTTAAATTGTGATTCTCATATCTATGCTGCATTTCTGCCAGCCCATAAAACCCCATATTGTTCAGTCCCTATAGCATGTGTCAGTGATAGACTCATAATGCGCCCATGTGTTCAACAGGTTGCAGGACCTCCTCGGCTCCCGAAGGGTTTTTACTGGGGGCCACTTGAGGTTTCACACTTCATTTTTCTACCATCGCATCACTTGTGCTAATAGTCCACGATAGCAGTAGGCTGCATCTGAAACACGTTTTCTCTCTAGATAAACAGTCCAGACGACAACGTGTGAGTTTTAGATAAAGACATACCTGCACAAAGGTTGGGGGGGGGGGGGGGGGGGAGCAGCCACCTAACCCCTACTTGGCTCCAAAGTCCAAACAACACGACAGATGTGAGGAATTCTTTAGGCTGATGGAGAGAAAGGCAGCAAACATGCATGGCTGCATGTGTGTGTACATGTTGGTTGTGTGTGTGTGTGTGTGTGTGTGTGTGTGTGTGTGCATGCCTCGCCACCTTCTCAGCTTTCAACACCTCTGAATCTCATCAGCGCCCCTCATCTCATGTGTTAAACATGCAAATATTAAAAAGAAATTCCAAGAAAATAAGAGTTTCGAAGGTATTGGGTTTCTGAGTCTGTGCCTGTAATTGCAGTATTATTAAGTCATAGTAATCTGGAGGCAATCTTCATCCCTCACTATATCAGCCTCCCACATTTATTTGTCTTTTTCTCCTCTAACCTTGCTCTCAGATTTTAACAGTGGGGCGTTTTCTCTTGCAGGTTGGCTGCACAGCCTGAAGATCTACACAACTAAATATTTAGCACAGATTCTGTCTCTGTGCTCCTGCTTCTATTCTCTCTTTCTTTCTCTCTCTCTGTATATAGCCATCAACATTCCTCTTCGTCTCTCTTGGAACTGCCCAGTACAACACACACACACACACAGACACACATACACACCACACACACACACACACACACACACACACACACACACACACACACACACACACACCACACACACACAACCCCTCAGCCTCACTCTCCTTTTAACGCCTTTTATTTCCCCTTGTCCCACCTCTTTTCTCCACTCCCTCTCCCTATAACCACAAATGCCCAGCAGCTACTGTTTCCCCTCCCTCCTCTTCTTCACTTTTGGCACTCGCTTTTAACTTGAAAATATGGAAAATTGGTGTGTGTGTGTGTGTGTGGCGGGGGCAGAGGGGGAGGCACTCTCTGGCTCAGTTCTTGGATATCTTTTATCGATCGTCCGCTTTTAAAGTTTTTATAATGCCTGTATAATTTCCACTGCATCCGCTGTTTATTTGGATTTCTCTTTATCTGTGCTGTAATGACTTGTTTCTTCCTTGCTTCTGACCCTCTCTGCTGCTTTCATGTTGATGATATCCCCTATAAAAGTTAGTGTGACGTTGCTGTTCCAAGAAGGTGGATGGAGAAAGTCTGGGAGGGAGATTCCAAATGTGTGTGTGCGTGTGTGTGTGTATGTTTGTCCCAGAACCATGAGAGGGGACCAAAGGAAAAAGTTGTAGGAGTAGAATGGAATCAGGGAGGGAGTTCCACATAATTCACATATCAGTGTCATAAGACAGCACATGTGTACTGATTTTGCTGACTTGACTTGCATATAAATGACTGTATTGATCTATTTTTCCTCCACAGTGCTGAACTGCTGTGAAGGCGACGTCCTCTTCTTATTGGACTCTTCAGGGAGTGTGTCTTCTTACGAGTACTCCCGCATGCTCACCTTCCTGTCTGAGCTCGTCCTCCCCTTCTCCCTGGGGGAGGACCAGGTGAGGATAGGACTTCTGCAGGTGGGCACCAAACCGAGCCTCGAGTTTGGCTTTGACACCCATAACACCCAGAGTAGCCTCCAGGGAGCTTTGAAGAACACCAAACCTCTCAGGGGGGACACCAACACAGTGGAGGCGCTGAGAATAGCAAAGGAGCGGGCGCTGAGACCTGGCGGAGCAGATGGGGCCCGGGCAGGACTCCCAAGAGTGCTGGTGTGGTTGACGGATGGGGTGAAACCTGGTGATGTGGTTGGACCAATGGCTGAGCTGCAGGAGGAGGGCGTGGCTGTGCTGGTGGTCTCCACTGGCCATGGCAACTATCAGGTGCTGAGGCGAGTGGTGACTCCACCTGCAGAAGACCACCTGTACTTTGTTGACATTGATGATATGAGTATTATCACGGAGGACCTGCGGAATGCCATCATTGGTAAGTATGGTATAGTGCTCTTCCACTGAGTCCACCATGTTGAACTGCCATGTTTCTACAGTAGCCCCAAATGAATAGAATAAACACTTACAACAACCACAGTTCCTCCTACACCCTAGGAATGAGAGGGTGAAACGAGGGGGGATACAATCAGCAACTACAAAATGTCACTAAATCCTACATAGTGGTCCTTTTTAAATAAATTTGTAAATTGATCTTAAAACAAATTTCTCATTTAAAGACAGAATAAATAAATATAATATAATATTATTATATTTTTAAGTGAAGGTACAAAATAACAATGGTTCATGAGTGTCTGAATTTCAACATACTGAATGAGTAAAGTGCAGAGTGTCTCCCTTAGTACACAGAATTACCACCTGATTCTGCAGTTCCTCTCTGCTGTACAGAGCATTTTAGCATCTTTTAGCTCATTGTTTTGGTTTCATGTCTCACAACCTATACCTTTTATTTTAATCTCACTACAGTCATCAAACTTATTTCCTGCTATTTAATCAAACTAGCTGGAGAATGTAGTCATGTAGTCTTCCTCAGTTGTTGGTGGATGCCAAAACAGAACTAAAAGAGAGTAAATATTGGACTTATATTTACCAGGTAACAAGAAATATGACTTCAAATGAATGATTATGTTGATCTGTGTCTACTGGATGTGTAAATAGCCACTAAGTTGTTCACCAGTACAACTTTAGACTATAAGATGATATGTCTATGTTGTGTCTCCAAGTGGCCAAAAAAAGAATCACTGCTGTTAAAATTATGCTTAAAGACTAGACAAGTATATAATTATGCAGGTGGCAAACTCCAGACTCCATGTTATATTGGTCACCTCTCCAAATGACATGGTTAACATAATTCCATGTCATCCCATGTCCAACAGTCAGTTTTGGGATTCCTTGAGGATGAATTTCATTCATGTAGCTCAAAGCTTTGTACTCTATACGATCATTCTGTGTGCTACCTTAACCAAAGAACCAATCCCTTGTGTTGCTGAAGCAAAAGCACCCTCATTCAAACAGCTACAATCAGTCGCCTGCCACTCATTCATTTGGATCGCATGTCTCTTTGCTTCTCCCTAATTCCACACATGCTCCTGAAGACAGTCCGGCTAAATGGGAAGCCAGGGCACTGCTTGTGTAAGAGTTACTGTAATGAGATAGGATGATCTATTAATGGATTAATGATTCAACTTCCCTTACTGCATCCTTCAACACTATGCCAGATATGATACATATATATATATATATATATTCATATATATAAATAGATCGGGGGAGGTCTCCCACTTCTCTGGCCAGATTAAGTGACTGCCTTAACACTCACAAGGGACACCTCAGCAATTCTGCAGTATATGCTGCAGCTGTAAGACATGATGCATATTATAAATAAGGCTTGTGTACAACAAGGAGAAATGCACCAGAGTATCTAAGGATCCTATAACAGAAATCAATGCCTCGGTGGCATTTGTTATTTTGTTGCAGGGCCTCACTGAGTTGGCTATTTCAAGTTGACTTGTCACAAGGGTTATGAATGCATCCAGAAACCCAAGTCTAGCTGTCGATGTGGGTGGCTGTCTGAAGCTGAGGCATTTTTAGCACTCTGTCTTATCATCTTCTCTGTCACCATCCCTTTTTTGAGTCTTTGCAGAATTATAACTTTTTCTTAAATCCTGGCAGACCCGTGTGCACACAGTTATTATTTATTCATCATTACCCTGCCTCCAACAGAGATTATCCGAGCTGAGCGAATCAACGTTCGTGACGTCTCCACCAACTCTGCCACGCTCCAGTGGCGACCCGTTCTGTCTGGTTTGACGGGCTACTACGAGGTCCGCTTTGGTCCACTTCCAACGGGAGGAACAGGAGGTGGTGGAGGAGGTGGAACTGGGACCAGTCCAAGCACCAGTGGTGGTCAGTACCAGAGACTAATCCAATCTGCAGATTCCAGCACAGCCAAGTTAACAGGCCTGAAGCCTGACACCATGTATACCGCCACGCTGACCCCGGAGTCCAACGAACAATCGTTTAACGCACTCTCTGTCACCTTCAGAACAAAGCCAGGTTGGGTTACGTCCTATTTACACATTGTGTCATATACTCATATCATATCCTCATGCTATCTTATACTGACTGTTCTTTGTTGTTGTTGTTTTTGTCCTCCCACAAACCAGAGGTAATGAGCCCAGCTGTGATATCAGCCTCTCAGTTAGGGGAAACCAGCATTCGAGTGAGTTGGGGTCCTCTTCAACCGGAGACGGTCACAAGTTACTACATCGAGTACTCCGCCTTGCCCAGGGGCGAGCTCCATACTACCACAGTGGCCCGAACGAAAAACTCCACGCTCCTCAGAGACCTCCAACCAGATACTACTTACTTGGTCACCGTTACTGCCCGATATGCCTCAGGCATGGAGAAAGCCATGTCTGTCAAAGCGTGTACTCAGGAAGGTGAGCTACATGGAGAAAAATCTAGTCAAACCTGGTAATCAAGGATCCATTTACTGCACACTGATCCTAATCCCACACAGCCTAGTACTTTCTGGGCCTTAAATTTCAGATAATTACTAGCAGTTCCATTCAGGTTTGACTACTCCAAAGGCAGTTAGGGGGGTTCATGGCCATTTTTCTACTGTACAAGTTCTATTAAAGCTGTTTTCCTTTAGCTTCTCCCTTTTACTCCTCTTCATTCATACCCTCTTCTCTAAAATGCTCCTCTCAGTTTTCCTTCCTTTTGAAATATGACTCTGACTAACCTCACTGTGGTCTTCATTTTCCAGTGACTCCAGCACTGGCAGACCTCCAGCTGACCACAGTGGGTAGTGACTCAGTCCAAGTCGACTGGAAGGTGAGCGCAGCCAGTCTGAGGGGTTACTGGCTCACCTGGGAGGGACAGCAAAGCTCCGTTGCTGGCCAGCGCTCCTCCGTCTATTTGCCACCAGACTCTCTGTCAACCCGCCTCACGAACCTCCCCCCATCGACCAGAGTGTGTGTGTCGCCCATTTACAGGACGGCGCGGGGGGAGGGACTCTGCTGCACGGCGCAGTTTCATTCAGGTGAGTGGTGACAGTGTATGTGGTCATTCCATGTCATAAAGTGAGTTTTTGGAGTGGGTTGGTTTGATAATTAGAGTAACAGTTGGACAGTTTGTGAGAGTTTAGTGTTTACTATAGTGAAAGTCAGGATGCGATTAGCCTAGCTTACCATAAAAACTAGAAGGACGAAAAACTGCCAGCCTTGTTTTCTCCAAAGTAAAAAAAAAAAAAAAATCATCTACCACCACATCTAAAATGCACTAACCATTCCACTCGCACAGCCTAGCATCCAGGAAACTCCAGGAAGTTTTGTTTTGTACAGAATAAACAGTTGAGATGTACCAGGTTAATTAGTGAGCTTTAGCCATGGGGAATTTTGTTCCTTTGGGACTAAATCAGACTTGCTGTTTACCTTGTTCTGTGCTGAGCTAATTTAGTAGCGTTTGCATCATATCAGCATACAGACATGAGGGCTGTATTAATCTCTTCATCTAAGGTGTATTCCCCAAAGTGTACAGTATAACTGTTTCTTTAGCCGGATACATGAGAGTAGTGCAGTTTCCTGGTTTAGGTTGATAATCAACAGACCTCACTGTGAAACACTGTTCTCTTTCTCTTTCTTCTTTCTATAATAATCCCTAAAATGTCATTTTTTAAATTTTAAATTAAATATTTTTACTTGCAAACACCAGAAATGAAATTCCATTCACCTCTGCTGTTGAAAGAACAAATCACTTTGACAGTTATCTCATTTAATAAAACCTGTAAGAAAATATGTGTTATTGTTATTGGAGCAAACAGACCCTTTAAACTGAAACCTGTTTCTGTTGGACTGAGTGAATAGCTCTGGATTAAATCAATTTAATGTCTGATAATGTTCATAACTACAAAATTCATAACACTTTGACTTTATACTTAAATGTCAGTGTCTGAACTGCTGCTCTTTTCTCCCTCTCCTCTTTAGATGCATTAGCATATGGCTACCAGTCATAGCACCTCTGAACTGCAAGTGCACCTTACCAAACGTGCAGAGACGATGGCAAGAAGAATGCTGACTATCACCCATAATTCTTTTCTCTGCCTTTCCCCTCTGTGGATATCATCGAGGAGAGATGTGTGGTTTGGCTTAGTGAGCACTCATTTGGAAGCCATAGACACTTGAGAATGGTCTGGGACAGTATGGCAACATGTTGACTGCTACAATCTGCAACACAGAGGACTATTTGCTTTTTCATTTCTACTGTCTTACATCTGTATTAAGTGTATAATTGTTGTGTTTAACGGTGCAAGTGTAAGATATATGATATTTGCTGGATCTGAAACAAGGCAGGGCATGCTGAGAATGTTGGATGTTTTATGGGACTTGTTTTGGAGAAAGAATTTGCACCATATGTGGGCCTCTTGCCCAAATCAGCGTTTTTTTCAAACCTTGCTAACACTCAGAGAACATCTGATTTACATTTATAATGAATGCTTATGACTGTACTTAAGTCTCTTCTCTTTCAGCACATGAATGCTACATGCGTGGGCAAACTGGAGAGCAACAAGGGAACGTTAACATGCCGTCTCTAATAACAGGATATTAAGGGTTGCTTTGAACTCTAGAGAAATTACCAACAGACTAGCCACATGCCCTCAAACTACAGACATGTTGCATATGATACAGATGTGTGTGGCTGAGAGTAGTCTTGTATTGAACATAGATCCATCAACCATATTTATTAATCAAGGATCATGTATGTGTAAGAATTAATAGCGTGCATTATTGTAACAAACACGCTGTTTACATTTTAAGACTGTTACTTTGGTTATGGCAGTCTGTGCTGCCCCCTACTGAATGATCCTTATCGGCTTAGAGCTGGTCTTCTACTGTTATCCTCTCAGAGCAAATGTATTGTTTCATGTTTATTGACCACTATTCAAATTTAATATGAGCTTGCAATAAAGTCCTTTAATAATTTTGTTTATACTATTTGCATTTTTTAAAATCCTCTATAGTACAATCTAGCATCGTGGAGTAAGATTAGGGCTAAATATTTCGGTAAACAGCCTTTTTTAAAGGGGCACTCGTTCATTTCACATGTCAAAGCTGGTTTATGAGTTATGAATAGCACTACTCAGCCAATGAAAACGTTGTTGTTGAGGGTCTAATGAAAGATGTTGGGGATTTTTGTAGTTTGGTCCAATCGAGGGACTAAAATTCAGGATATTTTGGTCTCTTTGCTGCTTTAATTCATTCTTTTTCAAATCTGTCTCTTGCAAGTCCTCCAACTTTTTGTAAGTTAATTACTAAATCAATAAAGTGCAGCTTTAATTTCTTCCAAATTCTGAGAAACACAACATTTTGGCTCCTCTTCAAGCTTTGCAAAAAGGCATGACTAATTATGTGATGGGGTGGGATGCGACATAAAAGTATTCAAGTCTGTTTTCCTTTTTTCCTATGCAATCATAGCAGGATTCTCTTCCAGCTCATGTTATTTATCAATCCTGTCCATCCCTCATGCGAGAGTAGTCTGGCTTTGTCAAAACGTACTGAGTGGGCTGATCTTGGTCAAAACTAAGAATTGTATTGTATGTATTATTAATTCTATCTACAACACTTCAGCTTTATAGGGATGATGTTGATGCAGAATAACAGCATTATAGAATCAGAATTATAGAGTAGAGATGATAGTGATGCCTGATACACAGACAGTGGTTCAATGTTCTACTTTGAGGTTGCAGAGTACAAACTGTATACACAATGAAATGAGTGAAGTTCATTGACTGTTTAAGAAGACTTTCACATATCAAGGCTTCCCCCTGCAGGCGAATGAAAGAATCTTCCAGTGGCAGCATGTGTATTAACTGTGAGTCATCATTTTGATAAACTGGTGGTTAATTTGTCAGTCTATTAAATCCAGAATTTTAATTGCAAACCCTTTGAACCCATATGTCTGAATACTGGATCAAATACAAATGATCATTCATGTTTACTATATCCTATTCGCAGTGAGATATTAAAGGGATCACTACCTGTACACCTCTACTGCAAACACAACAAACAGCAGAAAAAGGAGTCTCTCAGGCCTGACCATCATTTCTAATCAGAACCATCATCATAATGTCGCACTCCCAATGATTTCCCTCAGCTCAGAATTAGGGCATCACTTCAGGTTAAAATAATTCCTTTCAGAATTCAAGTTTAGCACAAAAATAAATCTCTGTTGAGGTTAATAGCTCAGCAACTGCAAAAC
Organism: Protonibea diacanthus; assembly: GCA_028641955.1. NCBI lineage: Eukaryota > Metazoa > Chordata > Actinopteri > Sciaenidae > Protonibea > Protonibea diacanthus. The sequence continues at coordinate 20,972,942 of CM053984.1, forward strand.
AATGTTATTAATATGTTTTTTATACTCTTTAGTGAGACATTTTACCCCAATACTATACAACTTTAACTATACAACAGAGGCTGAGCGGAAAGTTAAATAACTAGTTAGGGTAACTCTATGCACAGGGCCGGCCGTAGGCATTTAGTAGCCTGAAGCAATTTGTAGCCCCAAAAAACTCAGAGTGCAGTCAACAAATCGCACACATACCACTAATAACTGAATGAACACAAACACACAATAGAGATGGACAAGTCATTCAGCATCACATCTCTTGCTGTATTTGAGGTTTGGCAATCAGAAACATAATGTGAAAAGTAAATGACGGACAAAACAAAACAAATTGTTCAAAGATCATGGATCCTACAGGATCAGTTTGTACAAAAAACATAGAAACTAAAAGTTAACAAACTAGACTAAGTTATTAAAAGGCTACAAAGGCACTCTGACACATTTACAACTAAATAAAGCTATTAACCGGAATTCCTGTACTAACAATGCATTGCATTGAAAGCCACGTTTATTTGATCTGGCTGGCTTTCCATGGAGCATTAATCTGTAGGTCAATGGATGTGTGGTGTGAGAGCATGTGAAAAGGGTTAAATGCGTGACTCTCACTGTCACTGTATGAGAGTTAGCAGGCTCTGAGCGAGCCAGTCAACTGACAAAGTGAGGAGCGAGTTCATGTGTGGCCCTACAGTACAGTGTATATAAATGAACAGATTTGTTCTGACTGGTTCTGATTACTGTATCCTCCAGATTACTATTTAATACCAGTTTAGGATTTATTCCCAGCTCCTAATACATGTTAATTGGATCCAGGTACTTTAATATTACTGGAACTAAGGGGACTGTAAAATTATTGGGCATTAAATGTAATTCTGATGATCAAAGCCCCCGAACATCACAAAAACCTCCCAGAGATTAAAACATGCAATTGATCAGAGCATATTATTTTTCTTTGACCCTTAAAACAAAATTATTTGTTAACTATTTGTTAATGTCTGACAGAGAGACAAAAGTGCACCATGAGCACCTGAAGGCGGCATCAGCTCGCTGCAGTTGCAGTACCAGCACAGCAGGGGGCGTTAATCTACGGATCCGGTTTCCCGTTAGCCCGTCAAGCTGCAATATCCAAGCCTTGACATTGCGAAGATGGAGGCTGTTATGGTGTAGACCAGGAAACATAGAAAGCACAAACAGCGAGTTTCAGAGCTCTGTTATGACAACATTTCCAGTTGGTCCAGGTAAACGGCAAACTCATTGTTCCCTTAGCCAGCGAGCAAACGTTAGCGTCTTTTCAAAGTTAGGTAGCAAGCACAGCTAATGTCAACGAACGGGCTAGCGCTGCGAACGTTAGCTACGCTAGCTAGCAGCGTCGGATCAACTACAGCGTAGTTTGAGATAACTGAGAAGTTAGCACATACGACCGCCTGTTTTTCTTAACGTCAGCTTATTATCTTATCCAGAAAGACGGTTTTGTGAGGCTGAGGCCAGCCAGCAGCTAACTTCAGCTAATGTCATCGCAAGATAAGGAAGATGTTTTGATGTCAGTGCTAGCTAACGTTAGCAAAGCTAATCATTTCCAGAACCGTTTCCTGGTTGTGATTCCTCGGCTTGTTATCGACATAAGGTTTATTATTTAAATGTGTTTTATTTCATGACTTCATTTAAGCTTACGGAGCATAAAGGGTAGCTGGTATGGCATTTAGCTAACATATGCTATGTAATGCTAGCCGTGATACTTTTTGTTTACTGCGGAAGGAGCGTTAGCAACGACACAAATACATTTGGTCTGTGATGAGTCCTCTAGTGTCAAACTGTAGCTACATCAATGAACATTTATTTCGCTACGTATGCAGTGCGCCAAACTATAAAAGCTCTAACACTATTTAAGTTTTAGCCGTTGCTAATGTTTTAATCCGTCATTCTCCTTCCAGTAAAATAAGCTATATACGTAAGACGTAAGAGTAAATTACACAAGTTAAAGTCAAAATACTGCTTGATTAATCTTTTTATAGTCGTCAAGATCAAAAATAGTTCTGTACGACGTGTGTATGTTTCTGTTGACAGCTCAGACAGACGCATTCTCACAACAGATGGCACAACTGTATGCGTGCTACATACTAGCCAAGCAGCCTATTCACAATTTTACCAACTTGCCGTAACTCTTGGATTTGTGCGTCTGCAGGTGGAGGCAGGAGGTGTGAGTAGTAGAGTGCAGCAAACATCAGCAGCATGTACTCTGAGTGGCGCTCGCTGCAGTTGGTGGTGCAGAGTGACCAGGGCCACCTCAGTGTTCTGCACACCTATCCCACCACTGTGGGCACGGAGGTGGCAAATGCCGTGGTCAAGCCTCTGGGCACAGCTGTGAGCCCCGTCGCCACGGAGAACATCCTCAAGACGGACAAGGAGGTGAGGACGAGGTCCACGCTGTTATGCTTTGTGAGTTTGGCGTGTCATCTTAAAGCTTTGGTGTACCAATCACCAAAACTTTGAAGAGCATGTCAGCTTCAAATCCTATTCCCATATGATTTGATGACAAATTGCCTTCCACTTTGTTAAAATCAAATACACGTTTAAATCTAGTTTTGCATGTACTTCACCTTCCACAAAAAGTGGGATAATCAAAACCTAGAAGTAAAAACCTCTGATCTCTTCACTTGAGTTTAAACTGTTAATAACATGTTTGAATGTGATGCAAATCATCTGTGCACATACTGCTGTGTGGCACCACAGTGATGCAGTTCAAATGACACTGGAGTTGTCTTAAGTACCAGACATAAGCTGCACTGCCTAGATATTGTTAAACATAGAACAAGACAGTGCACTACCTGGAGACACGCAGTGCTACTTGCATCCGCTCCCTCAATTCAGTCTAATGACATTAACTTAATTTTAAGTGTAAACATTATATCCAATAAGGACACATTAAAGTACATTTGTATAAAAGGATTGATCAGATTTGCACACCTAGATTTGTGCAGTTTCTCCTGTGCTTCCCTCGTCACACTGCACTCAACTTCTGTACATGCACTTAAGCTTTTCTGTAAATCATGTCTCCTGCTGGGCTGCTGGAAAACTTTGTGACAACGACCAGTCCTATGTTAGATTTGTGCTCTGTGTCATTGTGTCACGAGGCTGCGTGCACTGTCGAGCAGGATTTATTCAAGGACCTTTCTATATTTAGCTTTGTTTATCATTCCCTAAATCTAAAAACCCATTTCCCAGTTCCTGCCATTAAAATCATGGCACGATGCACCGCTGTGTTCACTGTAGGGAAGATAGTACGCGTCGTGTGCAGACAATGTTTTACCAGCTGCAATTCTGAGCATTGAAGCTGAAGAGTTAAATTTTTATGTCATGAGATCAGAGTCCTTTTTTCTCTCATGCTCTCAAAATCCATTCAAGTGCCATTAGGCAAAACCCAGTCAGGCTGTCGTATGTTTTTATACTCAGTATCTTTGGTATACTGTAGCTACTCTAGCATATAACGGCGTGACTGCTGAAGTGGTACAGAGATAGCTTCTCCTATCTGGCCTGAAACACAGCAGACATTCAGGGCTGTTGTTACAGTTCCCCTTTCACTTAACCTTCCATGTTAATAAACATGAACAATTTGGGTACCTATGTTATGGATTGTGTGTATATTTCACAAGAAAAATACTTGTAAGTGGCTATTTTAATATCTTAAAGCCTCTGAGGTGCATAATGTGTCTCTTGCTGATCCAACCAGTTTATGATGGAGTGAGATCGGCCATTAAAATCCAGATCAATTTCTAATCTTTTGTTTGTGTACTCTGTATACAGCAGCTGTCAGGAAACGTCTCCCTTGTGCTCCGATAAAACACACGCCGCTGTGAGCAAGCGAACCGCGGAGCTCAGAGCAAGTCGGGAGTTTCAATTAATGATATGACAGCGTGTGTCAGGAAGGGAGAGATGTGAGAAGAGCTTACCCTTGAGTTAAAAATATTTCCGCAATATCTCTCAGGTACACCGTGCATCTGGAGTGCTGCTGCTGCTGCGGCTTTGAACTCCGCTTCACGCGGAGGATAAAGCTCGGATTAGCCTTCCTGCCACGACTTATCCGTGCTGACTCCCACCCCCCGATACACAAAACACTGCAGAAAATTTTACAAAATGTTGCTGTCGTGGGAGAGCTGTTATATGAAAGCTGACTTCGGGTTCAAGTACGTAGCTGTAATTTGTGGGAGAAATACATAAAAAACACGGGATTGGGCTTGGATCAGGATCTTGGGCAGTAAAACACGACTGGATCATCCTCTGTCGTCTTTGATTCGTATGAATTCATGTTTAAATGTAACATTAAACTGGCTTTCATGCATCATGTGCCTTTTGAATTCATCTAGTCTGAGAGGCGGTGTATTGTTATTGCCATCATCATCTTACCCTAAACCTTTGGCCTTTCTTGTTATGAGACACTAAATCAGATGTGCTAGACTGGTTACTCATGGTTACTCACATGACATTACGCAGACAGACACAAAGGTGGAGTATTGTTCTGCAGAATATGACACTGTTTGAAACATGTCTTGAGAGCTGTTATTCTCCTTTTATGTCAGCGGGATATGTAACACGCTGACAGCAGTATGCTACAAAACCTCTAAATGTTCTCATATAGTAATGAGAACTGTTTTATTCCCCAGGTAAAGTGGACCATGGAGGTTCTGTGTTATGGCCTCACCCTGCCCCTTGAAGGGGACACTGTCAAGCTGTGTGTGGATGTGTACACGGACTGGATGATGGCCCTGGTGTCGCCCAGGGACTCGATGCCTCAGCCCGTGGTCAAGGAGCCCAATATGTACGTCCAAACCATCCTCAAACATCTCTACAACGTCTTTGTACCAAGGTATGTCAGAAGTGTTTACACATGAGCTTTTATCTCCCGTTAGCTGTAGTTTTTAAATTTAAATGCATGTTTGTGCTTTTGTCTGTTATCCTGTTTAAGTCTCCAACTACTGATGTCACCTGTAATGCCTCCTTCTTTCCTTCCCTTTTCCTCCCTGTCTCCTTACTTCAAACACTCCGTGTCTCCCCCAGGCCTGAACAGCACAGTCTGAACCACATCAGGCTGTGCCAGCAAGTTCTGACTGCAGTCCAGAAATTGGCACGCGAGTCTGTTTCCATGGTGAGGGAAACCTGGGAGGTGCTGCTGCTCTTCTTGCTCCGCATCAACGACACATTACTTGCCCCACCCACAGTTGGAGGTATGTCTCACCCCGTGCCACGCTGCCCCCTCTTGTTTTATTTACTTGGTTGTTAACGATGATCTCTGATATCAATAATCCCCTGGTATGTTGCTCTCTTTTAGTCGGGGTGGCAGAAAAACTGGCAGAGAAACTGATGGCAGTGCTGTTTGAGGTGTGGTTACTGGCATGTGCCCGCTGCTTTCCCACACCACCATATTGGAAGACAGCGAGGGAGATGCTGGCCAATTGGAGACACCACCCTCCTGTTGTAGAGCAGTGGAGCAGAGTGGCCTGTGCCCTGACCTCCAGGTTAGAAATGCATCAACTCAACTACACATACCTTGTATGGCATACTAAAAGAAGGCTTCATACAGATTGTCACTGAAAGTGTGTTTTGTTTATGTTTGAAGGATTGTTGGATTGTTTGATCCGAGTTAAGATAGCAGGTCATTTAACTCGTCCAACCTGTTTAACTCCTGTGTCCACAGATGGGAGAAGTAAACAGTAAAAAGTTCGACAGTAGTAGCGTCTGAAGTGAGAAATATATCTGTGATCATCTGTATATTCCTTTCACACTTCTTCAATCCAGACTTTTACGCTTCACCCACGGACCTAACTTCCCACCATTCAAAGTTCCTGATGAAGATGCCAACCTGATTCCTTTAGAGATGGACAACGACTGTGTGGCACAGACGTGGTACCGCTTTCTCCACATGCTGAGGTGCATATACTCTCATTTTCCTTGGCTCTATCCCTGTAAAAACTTCTGTTATGTACACAGATGATTTTTTTTCATGTGTTCTAAGAGACAGAGAAGTTGTAGCACAGACTGGAACTAAAGAAGTACCTCATATCACTCTCTCATCATCATATATTTCCTTTCTCTATGTACTCTACTTCCTGATCCATAGAAAGTCTAAACTGATTTGGTGGCTGGTCATTTTCTTATATGAATCCATCATTTCTTCTTTCCTGTATTCATTCCTGGTGGCACTACAGCCACAGGCTTTGAAACAAGTTTGACACTCTCAATCATGTTTTTTTGTGGTTAGTTCCAAATGTGTTCAGAATGTCAGTATCGCTCCGTCATCATCTCCGTCAGTGCTGACAATATTAAATGTCAGAGAACTGATTCCATGCTTTGCAAAGCCACGACAGAGTCAGATATCAGATATATCCAAATATGCTCTAGTTGCATCTGCAAGCATGAATTTGCGTCTTTCTCTGTTTGTTTCCAGCAACCCAGTGGATCTGAGCAACCCTGCGATAGTGAGCACCACTCCAAAGTTTCAGGAGCAGTTCCTTAACTCCAGCGGTATCCCTCATGAGGTGGTGCTGCATCCGTGTTTGAAACAGCTACCCCAGATCTTTTTCAGGGCCATGAGGGGCGTCAGCTGCCTAGTGGATGCTTTCTTAGGTAAGAGGATGCATTTAAATGTAAATGAAATGTTGTTTTGCATATAAGAGGGAGTGGTTTGGTGTAAATGTTGAAAAGCCAGCAGAGTTTCAGAATGAAAAACAATCACAGTAAGATCTCACATGGGTTTTTTTTTTGCACTTTTGTATTGTTTACTGTATTTTTTAAAATGTTGTTCCTACCTTCTAGCCAGCTACCTGCTTTAGAAAGGTAACCCTCACATTCATCACACTTTTACTATTGTCAAGGTTACATAATTTTAGCATGGACTGAGTTCAAAGCCTGTCCTGCATTACATGCAAAAGAGATGTTACTTTGACAAAAATAAAAGCAGACATAATTTTAAATTACACTAGTGAATAAAAAAAAAAAAATCAAAATAGTTCCACAAAAGTCTCATTTTATGTGATTAAAGTAATTTAAACAATCACCAGCATTCAATTCTTGTAACAGTTTTGCTCCTTTCCAGTTGTTATTCTGGCGCTTCGCCTGAGTAAAATCAAGATGGAGGATGTCAGTCAGTAAAATCTGTTTTAAACATTTGAATAGAAACATTTCAGTGTGTATTTTTCTCTTCACGCTGTAGGTGTCTCTGTTGAAAAGAAAGATGTACGGGAGAGGGTGTTCACTTTTTGTCCAGTGCTGCTTTCTCATGGTACAGACACCAGCTGATACGTCATGTAATGACATGGGCTGTTTATTGGTGGTGATGATATTAACAACTGGGATTAGTCTTGCTATAGTCCCAAACATTCAGACTAAGCTACCAGATCATGAACAAGGGATGTCTTAGGGGCACAAAACATCAATCAAAAAATGGATGGATGTCAATTACCGCTGATTCGTATCTAACCCGTTGTTTTGCATGTTACGAATTATTATTGTCTGTGATTGACTCACCCACTCTGAAGCTGTTTTCTTTTTTCTTTCATAACAGTAGAAATGGGAAAACAGCTTCAATTGATTCTATTTACCCGTAACAATTTACGTTACAGTTTACTAATCAACTTCTATGGAGGTAAAAACATGTAACCAAAGTCTTCAGCTCACTTCCACCTTCCTGTCTACAGGTATATCACGTCCCAGAGCCGACAGTGCCCCGCCCACCCCAGTCAACAGAATGAGCATGTCCCCGCCCCCGTCCATCACCAACACCACGCCCCCGCACAGCCGCAAGCAACGGCATACAGTGGTCACCAAAACCACGAGCAAGAGTTCAACTGTGAGTTCAAGCATGTTCTGCTAGTTCCACTAGTGATGTCATCTACAGCAGTCCAGCAAATGTCTTCCTCTATCCCTCTCCACCCTGCAGAGCAGCAGCAGTCAACCAACCAAAGCATCCCAGCAGCAACAGCAGCAGCAGCAAACTTCGTCCTCCCCGACTCTCCTCTCCAGCCCCAACCAGAGCAGCTGGGAGTCCCGGCCGCTGCCGGCCCCGGCACGGCCGAAGGTCAACAGCATCCTCAACCTGTTCGGCCAGTGGCTTTTCGACGCCGCTCTGGTCCACTGTAAGCTCCACAGCGGCCTCAGCCGAGACCCCAGCATGACTGGTAAGAAGCGAGACGGTGGCTAATAGAGTTTCCGTTTATGCATGGGCAGGTGGGTGTTTTGTTGCTGTTCATTAGTACGTGTTTTTGTGGAGTTATCTGTGTTTTTAGTCTGTTATCTTTTTTTTTTTTTTTTGACTGTATGTCGTTGGGATATCCTTTCCTTTTTTCACCATCTTCTCTGAAACTTCTTTGTGCCTTTCTGGATGTGGAGGGCTTGGTTAGAAGTGGCCTGGTATGAGATTTCCATCTGATTCTAATCCATTTACATCTACCAACTATTTAAACCTGGCTAAAACTGCATATAGTCTATAACCATATGCTAAGGTCTTCATTTTATTGGTAAAAATCATCACTAGAGGAGTCAGTGACAGCACATACAGTAGATGGTTTTTAAAGAAATTTGGCTCATCATTGGCTCTCCATTATTTTTCTCTTTTTGGTGTAGTGTCTTGCACGTGTCTACCATGTCTGATTAATGTTAAAGAGTTGTAATGGGTCAAAAGTCATGTATTGAGGAGAACAAAAAAAGAAACAAAACAATTCATGCCTGATATGAATTGATCCCAAAATATTGGATCTGCTTTGATTTTGTGTCTCTCCACTATTTCTGTTATCTTGCAGCCTCTTTTATCCAAATTCTCCTTTCTTATAAATCTTGTAAGTAGGAACGGCAGCTTTTTTTCCTCACTTGATTTGCGTTTCTTGACAAGTCTTCCTGCTTTTTAGTTGAGTTCCTCATGATCATCGCCATTGTTTTTTCTGTCCCCTCCACTGCTTGTCATATATATAAATATATATAAAAGTTCACCAGCGTTCTCTCAGCGTTTCTCCAAAGGTGATGGAATGGGTTTCACCAACTGACCACTTGTCTCAACCATAATGTTGCCAGTTTGTGACAACGCCACCCTGTTTTTTTTAAGTTTTCATTTTCTTTTTTTTGTTCCTTTGGGTCACACTAATCCTTATTATTTAGTTTCAGACCCCCCCCTCCCCTCAAGTTCAGCATTAATGTTCTGTTTTTTGTAAATTTCCTTTTGTATTGTCAGTTCACTTGAGTTTTGATTTTATTGGTTTGGTGCCTCAATGCATGAAGTGAATGTTCTGTACCTTGAGTGTCATATAATTGCAACAGCGAGGGAGCTGACACAGGGATTTTGCAGCGTAAACCATTTTATTGCCAGCGCACTACACTTGGTCATGCTTTGTGACAGCGATAGGTAGAACTTTTATGTCAAACTCTTTGTGTCAGAGTTCCCTTTTTGAATGCTTTTAAATGATGTAGGTGTGTGTGTGTGTGTGTGGATATGTGTGTGGATATGTGTGTGTTTGCAGTCATTAAAGTCTTTGTTCCCTCTTGTTGTAATAGCGATTAAATGTCTGCTTTATGGTGCTTTTATTTATTCAAATTTTGACTCTGTTTACTTTTTATTGTAGTGTGCATATAGTAGCTACCTGTCTATGTTTGCTTGTTTCTCATACATGCATGTTTACTAATGACCACGTCACAATTCAGGGTCCTTTCATTCTCTGTTTCTTCCCACTCTCTACAGCGATAGCCACTCAAGTAGGTCTGGAGCTGAGAAGAAAGGGTTCCCAAATGTCCACAGACTCCATGGTGTCCAACCCCCTGTTTGACGCCAACGAGTTCCCAGAGAGCTACGAGGCAGGACGAGCTGAAGCCTGCGGGACTCTCTGCCGCATTTTCTGTAGCAAGAAAACCGGAGAAGAGATTCTGCCTGTTTACCTGTCCAGGTAAGGGAGTCAAGTTATCATGCCGAATTGAAACGATCACAAGCTGTTCAGATGTTTTTTTTAAACTGCAATGGTCTTTCTCTTTCTGCAGGTTTTACATGGTCCTGATTCAGGGTCTCCAGATCTCCGATTTCATCTGTAGACCAGTTCTGGCTTCTATCATTCTCAACTCTTCCTCTCTCTTCTGTACCGACCTGAAGGGCATCAATGTGGTTGTACCGTATTTCATAGCTGCCCTGGAGACTATTGTACCAGACAGGTGAGACTGACAGTATCTCACACAGGTTTTCGATCAGTCAGCTGCGATTTCTATTCAGAGGTTTTAAGAATATTCCCTTTCTTGAAGTCCATAAAATTTGTTTCACTCTGACAGGGAGCTGTCCAAATTCAAGATGTATGTAAATCCTACCGACCTAAGGAGAGCATCCATCAACATCCTGCTTGCCATGCTGCCCTTGCCACATCACTTTGGCAACATCAAATCAGAGGTAACAGCTCTAGTATCTGTACACTTCATTTATTGGAATCTGACACTTAAATGCAGAATGTAATGTTTTTCTGTTAGGGCTGTGAATTAAATTGTTTTTGTCATTGCAGCTTTTCCTCGTAGCTGATGTGAAATCCTTGTTGAAACATTTTCCACATCATAAAGCCACTTGCAATAAAAAAAACAAGTTTGTCAAGTTCTTTACCATGTTGATGCTGTGCTTCAGGTTCTGTTGGAGGGAAAGTTCAATGAGGAGGATGGGTGGCCTCATGACCAGCCCGTGTCTTTCCTGTCCCTGAGGCTTCGTCTCGTCAATGTCCTCATAGGAGCACTGCAGACTGAGACTGACCCCACCAACACACAGCTCATCCTGGGTATCTGCTGGCTTCTTCAGATCTTCTTTAAATTTACTCAGACTTTAAAGTCTTTATACTATTCTGTTTCAGTGCTTTATTATTGACTTCTTCCCTCCTTCCCCATCAGGTGCAATGCTAAATATTGTTCAAGACTCAGCGCTGTTGGAGTCCATCGGTGCACAGACAGAAACAGTAAGGCTCAGATCAATACTGCTACCTACTGATAAACAATTAATATTTTATGATGCTAGAAGCAGTGTGATAAACTGGACACTAAGACTGCTGTGTTTTTGCGGTCGTAGGGAAGCATAGACGGGAGCCACGTGACTTTGAGGAGTCAGAGTCACAGCCGCACCAACAGTGGCATTAGTTTCACTAGCGGGGGCAGCACGGAGGCCACCAGCCCAGACTCCGAGCGCCCTGCCCAGGCCCTGCTCCGAGACTACGGTAAGAGACCCAGCTGCTCCACATAACCAACTAATATCCTCAAGCTTGGTGAATTAACACGATGGTGCTAGCTTTGCATAATAGGCTTACTGGAGCATTGTTTCATGATCAGTACCTGCTGGCTGAACAGTGCAGAAAATGTAACTCATTAACACATTTGTTCTTTATAGCTAACGTGGTTAAGGTGGTGTACAGAGTTAAGAAGCGTTGGGTAAAATGCCTATGTAGGTGAAACTCAAGTTTTTTTGCTGTGATGCAGTGCTGTTTGGTGCTGAGATGTGCCTTGACTGTTTGCAATTTCTCTCTAATTGATTGGTTGCAACAGTGTTGCCTTATCAAAATCTTTTTTGAAAGATTTTGTCTTTTCCTCAGTAGGGCTGAGCGACATTTGATGAAATTAACGTGATGCACATGATGTGAGAGGCGTTTTTTGATTCATTTAAAATTAAATAGATAATGACAATCTCATTTAATTTAGGCCACAAGTTTATTTTCACTGAACACTGTGTTGCTTAGAGGCGACTTTGTCGAGCAGGATGTGGGGGGGGGGGTTCTGCCGGGTTCCTGTGGGACAGGACGGTTACATTGTGTTGTGAGGCTCAGTGCTGGACAGGAAAAACAAAACTCGAGAGTGGGCAGTAGTCTGATTGTGGATTCATACGCTGCAGCCACTTCAGCATGAGATGGGATTTTTTTTTTTTGCTCATTATAAATTTCGAAATTCTTAGGGCTGCTTTCTAAAATTGGAGCCAATGACGCTTAATGCAGAAGCCTCAACATAATCAAGCCACAAGGGACAGCAACAGTATATTCATGTTTCATGTAATTGTAGATGATTATATACACATTAAGTTTTCTTTCCAGGTCAAAACTTGATCGCTCAGCCCTATTCCTTAGCAGTTTATCTATTTCTCAGCATTGTGTACTGTACTGATTTCAGACTTTATTCTAATGCATGTTTTCACAACCAAGACATGTCTGTCTTACTGAAGCCTTGTTGCCTGCATCTTGCTTTGCTCTATTCTTTGCGGTGTTTGGTATTTCGGGGTGTTATATGGTCTAGCTCTTCCAGATACGGCGGCCGGCCTGCTGGTGCGCAGCATCCACCTGGTCACTCAGAGACTCAACTCCCAGTGGAGGCAGGACATGAGCATTTCACTGGCTGCCCTGGAGCTGCTGGCTGGGCTTGCCAAGGTAAAGCTACAATGTCCAAACAGCACAGAGACTAGCAATCTGCAATCATTACTAAGGGGCCATGCCAAGGTGAGACTGTTGTACAGCTTTCAGTTCTCCCATGTTACTCACCCCCAAAAACTCTTTATATTGCCACTTCAATCATCATTTTATAAAACCACAGCCAGTGTGAAGGTAAATCCTGGATTTGCTCCTCCAAGAAGGCTGACACAAGACCTATTCAAGAAACTGAATATCTCTGCCTGTTACTGTGGCAACAGATGGCCTGAAACTAACCCGTTATAAGACATTTTAATTCGATCTTAACCTCAGTTAACTAGCACACCTCCTGTCTAAATGAGACAGCCTCAGACTCACAGAGAACAAAGCAGAGGTGGTTCATGTGGAAGTCAGAAAGTGCGTCACAAGAGAGTTGCTCCTAAACTGTCAACACAGTTCCACAGATTACCAGAAGGAGAGAAGTCTGCAGCAGCAGACTGGTTGCACAGCAGACATTTTGACAACATGGAGCAGGAAACTCACGGGTGTATTAATTAACTACAATAGCTGCATTCCACTTAAGGGAAGGTTCTGCTATTCTGTGTGCTGATTCATTGTCACTGGGACATTTAATGGAACTGAACTGTTGTTGTTATAATTATATCCACTTCCTCTTGCTTGGACAAGTCAAAATGTCTGCTGTGCAGCCAGTTCATATCTCTGCCTGGTAATGGCGGTGCGGTTAACTAGTGCAGGCGCCAAATAAGATCTCAATTGGCTATAAAATGTAAATACCTGACATTTGATGTCACACATATGAGGAGGGCAGAGGTTACATGAGATTATTTAAATTTGCATAAATGCTAGTTCTAACAATAATGTAATTTAACTTATTTATTACTGCAAAAAATCTAATGTGTCTTTATTTAGTTCAAAATCCTGTCACTGACTCATAAAACCTACAAAGATTGCTCAAGTACAGAAAAATAAAGAATTTTCGTGTGTTTTCTGTCTTAACCAGGTGAAGGTGGGAGTAGACTCTGCAGACCGTAAACGTGCCGTCAGCTCTATATGTGGGTACATTGTGTACCAGTGCAGCCGTCCAGCTCCTCTTCAGTCCCGAGACCTCCACTCCATGATTGTAGCTGCCTTCCAGTTTCTGTGTGTGTGGCTCACAGAACACCCTGACATGCTGGATGAGAAGGTAACATTTCCCTCTGATATAAATATATTGAGATTGAATTGATTGAAATATATAGAGTTTTGTTTTGTAAAACTAAACCTCTACCAAAACCATACAGAAAATTGGATACCTCATGAATTCTCTCAGCGAAATGTTTAAAAAAGAAGATTATAGGAACATTTTGTTGATAATTCTGTCCAGTCTAGACTAAGCTCCATTTACAAAACTGTGCACTCCTGCTCTGAGATTCTTTCTTTATTGTTTGGATCAGGATTGTTTGGTAGAGGTTTTGGAGATTGTGGAGCTTGGAATCTCTGGCAGCAAGTCTCGACAGGAGCAGGAAGTCCGACATAAAGGAGAAAAGGAGCACAACCCAGCTTCAATGAGGGTGAAGGATGCTGCTGAGGCGACTTTGTCCTGGTAAGACTCAAAGTTTCTACAGTAGTAGCAATGGATATATTGTGTTTACCTTGTTATTTAAACCAAATCAAAATTCAGTTTTGAGGCTTCACATATATAGATATTTCCACTTTGTCAACAATAAAATGTCCTGGGCCAGCTTTTCTTAAAGGGGCAGGGCATCTTGTCTAAATACACACAGGCATACCGTTGGGTATAAAGAAGGAGAACTTAAGGACTGGCATACAGCCACTCAAAACATTTTGTAATACATATTGCATATTGCATTGCATAAAACCGTTATCGCCATTCGATCATCTGTGTCATGTTGACAGCCAGGCTGAGATTGGGTTGTTTATGACACTGACACAAAAGAGCTATCAACCACAGCAAATGCTATCTTCCCAGCTGTGTCGGCTCCATCTTATCTATGAGCAAAGACACTTATCTTCTTTTGCACTGTGTTGACAAGCTTGTACAAAACTGTCATCATCACCATCTTAGAAAAGCGCATTAGTACCGCTGTTGCTTTGCAGGCTAAATAGCCTCCAAACTGACATTAGGTCAGTTGGCTCGTTAGCTGTAGCAGTTAGATGACCCAGATTGCAAGTAGATAAACAACACACAATGTGAAATCAAATTATCGCAAGCTAAAAAGCTTAGCTGCAAGTGTCAAAATCAGTGTCTGCAAGCTACTCAGGCTCTTTTTCTTCCTTGTAGCAATGAAATATTATTAGTAATAAGTTTTGAATATCACTTTCACATTAGTTTTGACTGCAAAGGATATGTTGTAACTTTTGGTTCAACTTTAAATTAAATGATATTGTTATATTGTTCATTTTTTCTGCTGCTAAAATGACCTAGTCATGCTGTGCCTATTGACCCACTTTCTGTATATTTATGTTTTTGCTGTGGTGTTCCCCAGTATCATGCAGGTGTTGGGTGCCTTCCCCTCCCCCAGTGGGACCTCCTCCACCTGCAGTTTGCTGAATGAAGACACCTTGATTCGCTACGCCAGACTGAGTGCCACAGGAGCCAGCAACTTCCGCTACTTTGTCCTTGACAACTCCGTCATCCTCGCTATGCTGGAGCAACCTCTCGGCAATGAGCAGAGTCAGTAACTTATCATTCCTCTAATGTAATATTGGGATATTGGGGGAGATTTAAGGTGCTGGATAATTTTTAATGCACATGTAGAGACTGTATCATCTGCCAAGTACTAAGTGCTGATGAATTAAAATCAATAAAACAGCAGACCATGCTATTTCTCTATAAATGAGCATCCCTGTCCTCACAGACCCCAGTCCATCTGTGACCGTTTTGATTCGAGGGACGGCTGGCAGACATGCCTGGACCATGCAGCTCTTCCATCAACCCAGAGGAGCTCGGGCCAATCAGAGGGTGAGATCATGAAAGACCACAATGCTACACCCACCGACATGACATGCAAGAGCTTTTCTTTTGTAAAACTTCTGTTTCCACTTCTGTTTCATTGATAACACATCTCTGCTCTGCACCTGTCTTCTTCTCTCCTTCCACAGCAGGTGTTTGTCCCTGAAGGCCGTCCAACGCCGAAAAACGATGTGGGGATCAAGTACAACGTCAAGCAGAGACCCTTCCCTGAAGAGGTGGATAAGATTCCTCTTGTCAAAGCTGATGTCAGTATCCCGGACCTGGACGACATAGTCAGTAAAGAGGTGAGATTTCCCTTCTGTTGAATCCTGTCATTGATCTTGTATCCGCATTACGACTAATTACATTCAAAATAAATTATTGTCCTGCGAGCACAAGCTAAGACAGCGTTGTTTGTTGCAGTATATGAATCACTCATATTATTTATTATTATACAAACTCAGGTGTGTTGTATGGGCTGGCAGGATGATTCAAGAGCCACAAATACACTGATGAGTAATTACCCATATGTGAGTTGTTGGAAATATGAAATTTCACTTGGGTGTCTCTTGGTGGGGAAAAAGGGTCAAATCGTCTGGTTTGGTGACAAACATGGTGATTGTTTTGTTCCGTTGCTCAATCCAATGCAATACTCCTGCAATAATCTTTTAATGCAATCCAAAAACACTCCTGATTCCACTCCGCTCTAGCCAGCACATCTGACACTGTTACAGAGAGGAACATTAAAAGCTTCAGACAGACTGGATTAATTGGAGAGATGTTGGATTGGATTGGATTAGATTGGTCAGGTTTAGCTAATAAGTGTTTGATACTCAACACCGGTGACTTTTGGCACATCGACTTTGAGAGGTTTTTCAGTATTTGGTCTGTGCGCCTTGCCCTCTGTGGGTTCATACTTCTGCAATCTAGTGCCGATTCATCAGCCACAGCCTCTTAATTTAAAAAAAAAAAAAACGCCTTGTCCTCTTCTTTTCAGCTCGAAGTTCAGCACGACAAGCTCCGTATACTGATGACAAAGCAGATTGAGTATGAGAACGCCTTGGAGCGGCACAGCGAGGAAATTTGGAAGTCCAAGCGTTTCCCTGACCCACAGACAGACTGCAAACCCCCTCCACCCTCACAGGAGTTCCAGACAGCACGCCTCTTCCTTTCCCATTTTGGCTTTCTGTCTTTGGAGGCACTCAAGGTTGATAAACATAATTTGCTTGATAGGTTTTTAATGAGAAAATCTGTTTGATTGCAGAACATATTGTGCCAATATCAAATGCTGTATACAAGCCATCCAGCTACTTAAGCTTAACTTTAATTGATACTTTAATAATATGAATAAGTAACAGTAATAATAAATGATAAAGATACTGTTTATTATGTATACATTGGGTTTGTTAATGTAGTCCATTTATGTATATTAATTTATATTTGATAGGAGCCCAACAACAGCCGTCTACCTCCTCATCTGATTGGCCTGGAGTCATCCTTGCCAGGGTTTTTTGATGACATCAGCTACCTGGACCTGCTTCCCTGCCGACCATTTGACACTGTCTTTATTTTCTATGTGAGGGCCGGACAGAAAAGCAGCTCAGAGGTGAGAAAACACCATCTAAATTGGATTCTGTATAAAATAAAATAATATACTGTTTAATGTTCAACAGGGATGTCTTGTATTTAATTACAAATGGAATATTAAATAGCTTGAAGTGAACTTGAAAATCTACAGAGGTTGACCTTGTACTTGTGCCTGTCGCGTTTAGATCCTGAGGAACGTGGAGTCGTCGTCCAGCGTCCAGCCCCACTTTTTGGAGTTCCTGCTGTCCTTGGGCTGGCCTGTGGATGTGGGACGTCATCCAGGGTGGACAGGACACCTAGATACCAGCTGGTCTCTCAACTCCTGCTCTGACAGCAATGATATACAACACACAGGTTAGCCACAGTGGACAAATGCAGGGAAACTAATATCTGCATGTTGGATGTTTGTAATTAACTGAGTCAATGTTGGACTTCTGTTTTTTTTTTTACTGTAGAAGAAACATCGACTCCCGAGGACACAGGAGGTTCGGTGTTCAACGGGGAGAAGAAAGTTTTGTACTATGCTGATGCTCTGACAGAGATCGCCTTCGTTGTTCCATCCTTGACAGAAAATTCTGGTCAGCTCCCTCGAATATAAATTGATGGATGTTTCTATGTGATGAAAACCCAGTGAGGGATTTGTGGTTGACAGTTTGCCATTTGCTCTTTTGTTGTTTCCCAGAGGAGTCATCAGTGCACAGTGACTCCACAGTGGAGGCAGACACCAACACTGACCTCATGCCTGGTTTACACAAACAACCCAATCTCACACTGGAGCTGTTCCCCAACCATTCTGAAAACCTGGAGTCTGCCAAAAAGGTGAAGTTCAGCTTGATCTGAAGTGTGCTGACAGCAGTGATTATGATTTCTTCTTTATGTAGTGTTTGCTTGGCTCACTGTATTTTGTGCTCTTTCTGTAGCTGAGTCCTTTGGTAAAAACAAAGAGGTCGTCGACTGGAAAGTCTTTCCCAGCACTGGGTCCTGAGACAAAGGTGTTTGTGGTCTGGGTGGAGCGCTTTGATGATATCGGTAGGCACCTGCTCTTTATACTGCACCCGTACTGTAATTTGAGACTGCAGGACTATTATGGGGAGTGCATTCTCTTCTCTTCATTCTCTGTATACAATATGCTAAAAAACGTGTTTTTGAAGTATGCAACCAATAAACTGAAGTATATACATGCATTGTTTTTTTTTTTGGTTTTTTTTAGAAAACTTCCCGTTATCTGATCTCTTGGCGGAAACCAGCACAGGCTTGGAAGCTAGCATGAGCAACAGCACTTCCTGCAGGTATTCACAAGTTTACACTCGAAACACGCTGCTGCAAGTTTAGAGATCATATGGTTTTGGTCAGGTGCAAAAATGAAGAAGAAGAAGAGAAAAAAAAAGTCTGCAAAACAGCATGTGCTCTAAATCTATTTCACAGAATAACAAACAGTGCATAAACGCATAAAGTGCAAAACAGGAAGTCCGCCAGTGTGTGCAGAAGCATGCAGAGAAAAGGAACTGTGGCCAACTTTTCACAGTGGTTACCAGTGTGAAGTGGCACAGAGGAAACGTCAGTTTTTGTGTAACATGAGGCATATGCATGCTGTTTGGGTAATCTTTTGCAAAGGTTGAGATAACATGCTACAGAGTAGCTTCATGATAAACACTGTGGATAGAACATGAGGCCACTGGCCACAAACCTCCAACAGATTAAAGTGGTTTATCTTTAACCAAATGAACAGTGAACTTTTTGGAAAGGGTGTTGTCTGGTGGAGTGATGCAATGTGAAAATCGCTCATTTCATTAATGACTTAACTTCAAGTCACTGATGTTTTCTGAATGCCAAGAACCCTTGATGATGTGGTGATGTGGGTGGTTGGCATTTGTGGTGATTGCTGAACTGACTTTCTCACTCTTAGTAAAAATGCTGATTCAGAGTAGACATACACATTTTCTCTGCCTACGTAATCGTTTCACACTTTTCTACATGATTGCCGTCTGACCTGTCAAGATACATTGCAACAGCAAGTATATCAGGTCATTATCTATAAATGAGGTGCTTTTAATGTGTTCTTCTCCGTTTTTCTAATTGCTTACACCGCAGGTCGGGGTTACTTGAGAAGGACGTCCCTTTAATCTTCATCCACCCTCTTAAGACGGGACTCTTCAGGATCCGGCTGCATGGTGCTGTGGGCAAATTTGGCATGGTGATTCCTCTGGTGGATGGCATGGTGGTCAGCCGCAGAGCGCTAGGTAATAGCTCACAGAGCTTCCTCTGCCTTTACTTATCCCTCCCCACAATGCATTTCCTCACTTCTTCATCAGAAACATCAGAGGCAACAAGTCTTAATGCATCATGTGGTTTCCACAGGGAATAATCAAGGAGCTTAAATAATAATAATATGCACACATTAATATTTTATGCTTGGCATTTGAGTGTAAAATGCACATGAAACAAACTCCATTTAATCTGGTGATGTTGTTTTTCAGTGCAAAAGTTTGTTATGGTTTGTTATACAGACGAGTCATGCTTGTAGGATACACAAGCTTCAGAGAGAAAGCCTGTGAAAACATCATGGTTTAGCAAGCGCATGAAGAAGTCATTTCATGTATCTCTCCTGTGTTGATACATAACATACTTGAAAAACATAATAAACCTTTGCTCCAGGGCATGTAATGCCACTCTTGGCCAGCAGGTGGTGTAGGAAGCTGTGTATCACAGTCACCCTAGTTTTTCATCTTCATCTTGTTAGAAGGTGCTGTTGCTGTATATTTTATTGCTTTATTGGTTGCTACAGGATTCATCCCTTGTCCACAGTCTCCAATTTGACTACTTTGTCCTGATGAGTTCCTGTATTTGCATCCCTCTCCCAGGGTTCCTTGTGCGCCAAACGGTCATCAACGTGTGCCGACGGAAGCGTCTGGAAAGTGACTCGTACAACCCGCCTCACGTGAGGCGGAAGCAGAAAATAACTGAGATTGTCCAACGTTACCGCAACAAGCAACTGGAGCCTGAGTTTTACACCTCGCTCTTCCATGAGGTGGGGGACGGAAAGCCTCACCTCTAACCCCCCCCCCCATCCTGTCCTAACACTGGCTCACGAGCGCACACTCGCACACACACACACTCACACACACACACTTATCCTATACTCATACACCATTTACAACTGTGCGTGCATACACACCCACCCATACACACACACATACACTCACAGAATCTTTATATTTATACTGTACTGTTTTGTTATTTATATAAATACATATATCAACA
The DNA here is from genome assembly GCA_028641955.1 of Protonibea diacanthus. Taxonomy (NCBI): domain Eukaryota; kingdom Metazoa; phylum Chordata; class Actinopteri; family Sciaenidae; genus Protonibea; species Protonibea diacanthus. Next base: position 20,993,153 of record CM053984.1, read on the forward strand.
CTGTCTGCCTTTGACTCCGAGAGCAAAGTGTCAAAAACCATGCCAAGGTGGAAAAAGCTACATTTCTATGTCGCAGCCGCTCATTGAAGATTTGAATGGCTGAAGTTCAACAGTGACTGTCTCTCCTCATTTAGGTTCATGCTTCATGGCAAAAAAAAAAAAAAAAAAAAAAGAGTTTCTGCTTGTCATTAACTGCAATACAATAGTTACACTGTTGGCCTTTCTGAAATTGTAAAAGGTCTGTCCTTTTAAAAAACCCTGTGATATGAGTGGAATTTCACGATGGTTTGGTAATACAGAATTGTGTCCAAAATCCAGATCTGTATATCTGTTTTTGTTTTAACCAAACAGATTTAGGGTTGGATTTTTGCCAAGGAGATAAAAATGTAAGCGTCATCAAAAAGTTTTATAAAATACATCACTGCTGCTGCTTCAAGGCATGTGGCTTCAAGACAACAAAGAAATGATTGACAGCATTAACCCATGAACTAGTCTAACAACAAATTGTCATCTACATGCAGTGACACCTGCTGAAGTCTTCCTAGTGCAAACAGACATTCGGCCAACACAGCAACTGACTGAGCACTCAAATATTGCTGTTTATATATTTTTTTTTATTTTCCGGATGATTTGCAGGACTCCTATGTTTTATTGTATGTAGATGTCATTTTTTGACACCTGCGCTTTCTCCGTGCCAGTCTGACAGTCATCCCATCTCACAACAGCCACTGCACTGTTTTGTTTGTGTGTGTATGTGTGTATGTACATGGCCACATGTATGCTTGTTCAGCCAGTCAAACTATTTACACTACATGGAGTCATAGTGACCCCTAAAACCCCCTTAAATGACCTTTTAAAGATGAATTATGTCACTTTAAATGATTAAGAATCCCGAGATAATACAGTGCTGAAAATTTCACTTTCCTTTGTTAAGACATAACCCTAGAACTGGTTTACTCTTAATGCTTGGTAACATGTTAGTTTACTGATAATGACAGTAGTTACAGAGCTCCTGGAGTTTGCACTTGATGTTTGCAGGGCTAGTATGAAACAACCACAAAGACGTCTAAGTCTCTGCCAACGCCAAACAGACCTATAGCACAGTTGAAGTCAAATCTATAGTGATTCAGAGGCCAAAACACTCAATGTAGCTAACAGCATTATGTACAACTTGCATTTTGGCTGATAAAAGTTATTATTTTTTTTAAAATACTAAACCCAGAAAGAGAATATTTAACTTTGTCATTTATATTCCATTTGGAGAAGATAAATGTGCAGTTTTGCCGACACATTTCTTTTTGGCTTCACAATTTGTTTCACTTTTGTTAACTCACTGTACTTTGGTTTTGATTCAGGCCCTCTCACTGTCTGCCTGTAACAATGTGAATTTATTTATCACAGAGATGGAACAGGACAAACACCTCTAGTTTCTTTGTTATATTGGAAAAGTCTTAATGCACTGAGCACATTTTATGTTTATTTTCTATTCCCTTTGGTTAACTTTACATGTCTTTTTGTACTTTTGTGCATTTTGAAAGAAAAACCCTGCTGAAGGAAGAGTTTTATCTTGTGAAATATGAATGAAGAAGAGGCGTCGTGGACTTTTTAACCTATCATGTCTAATTGTGTGACTCACTTTTTATGACGGTGCTTTATGCACATGCCTTTTTTTGGAAGGAAAAAGTACATTAAATATGCTTCAAAGAAACTACATACAATCAGTCATACATTGTATCCTATGTTACTCCTCTGATGTTTGATCATATTTAAGGATTTGCCATGTACAGAAGCGGAGGATGATCTGTAAATATATGATAGTGTAAGGCATTTACAAGTTGTTGCATTCCTCATCTGAGATTGCGAGAAAAGTTATGTATGTATGCAATTATGTGTGGGAGGATCACAGTGGGTATTGAATGTAACATGCATCAATTAAAACTATTATTGACATTTTAATTTCTCCCATTGCTAACACTTGACTTTTTGTTCACGGCATGTCTAAAATTAACCTCAACATAAACTTCTTCTCTCCAGACATAACTAAGGCTCTAGAGTTCAAATGCAGACATTTCAGTTCTGTTTTGAATATTTACACTACAAACTGACTGGATGTGGCCTGTGGCGTTAACGGTGGTGTGTTAATGAGGTGAAACTAGACGGATACTATTTGATAAAACGGCCAACAGCTCCGGGGTGGGTCGTGTGATAGTAGGTGTGTCTGCATTTCCTGAAAAGTGAAACGTGAAAAGTGAAATATGAACTTGCTCTAAGCGAAGATATTATTTGCAGGCGTGGGCATAACGACAGGTCCTGATACAAGCTTAATAGTTAAACACTTTCTAATAATAATAGTAAATTAATAGTTAAACACACGCCTATTTTTATTCATGAGCGCACCACCAAGCACAGATATAAGCCCTTACAGTGCTCATAGAGCTGTTTGAAATTGAAAAATGACACTCTGAAGTCGTTTTCACAACAACACAACAAATATCACAACAACTGGACCGACGAGGCGACACAAACATTTTACTGTGCACTGGCTGGAAAAACAATTGAGTCAGCAGCCAATAGGAGACGACACCGCGGGGCAGAGTCTTCGGCACGAGACTCACGAGACATGCAGCAACACATCGCATAGTAAAGCGGTTACTCAACCTGAATTAGTCCCGCAGATTAATAATCGTTTTAAAGTGAGTTTAACAGACTACCTGTGTGCTTCATTCTCCAACCGAAATTTACACTCGTGTCTGTGTCCACCAGAGGGCGCCTTCCTCTCAAATTTAGCTAGCTAGCTACAGGTGGGATACTACTGTGACCACAGGTAGGGGCCTATACCTTAGCTAACTTACACAATATACATCCATTAAATATTTACTAGTGTTTTGGGTCCTGGCCCTCAATTAAAACCACTAAAATTTAAAAAAAAATGTAGGTACATTTTTCATAAATATCTTGTCTTTCTGACCGTTATTTCTGCCTTAGGTATAGCATATTTGACAGAAATGAAAGAAAACATTTGAATTGCTAAACGTTGTATCTGTTAGCTGCCCTTTTCTGAGCTCTCTGTGTGTTTTTGTTTTAATTTAACACTTTAAATTTATATTTAACAGCACGTGAGGAAAGGTGCGACGATTTAAAGGTACCTTATATTTATGCTGTTGATAAAACATCTTTTATAAATGTATTGTATACTTAGACTGACTCTGAGGAGGCTTCACAAAATTGTGGCCATTTTGCCTTTTACGCGTTTTATTCTATTCAAATGGCCTCATACGGTGTTTTAGGTATTTATTAGTAAGCGCGCTTAATTGGTTGAGTGCCGCTGCAGTAATTTGTACTTCTTAAATTGTATTACTTGTTTATTTTAGAGCCACTTTAACATCCGTATGCAGCATTGGTGAATCTAAGCTACCGCGTTTGACAGTAACTTCGGGTGCAGATGTGTCTCTGAGCGTGTTGTTTGTTTGTGTGTTCACTGCTAAGAGCAGAAGTGAGCAGTGGCCCCTGTGTGTGTGTGTGTGTGTGTGTGTGTGTGTGTGTGTGTGTGTGTGTCTCCGGCTCTGGGTCCCTCCTCCTCCCCTCTGTCGTCTCTCCGCTCTGCACTGATCTACTGTTGCCTTGCCCGCTCTCAGCTGGTGTTGCGACCACACAGCCAGTGTGCTCTCCGCTTGTTGTTTGGTACTTTTGCTGAAGTTTATTCGCCAGTGTGCGGTGCGTTGCGCATCACTGCTCGTGAGGGGGTTTTCGGGGAAGACTTGCTGCTGCAAAATGGACTGAAGCAACAACTCAACAAAGTGTGGATACTTAAAGAAAAGGAAGAGTATTTTCTGTAGAGAGCAACCTTTCTGAGGGTTGAATTACCATCATGGAAGAGGACGACGGGCATCATGAGAACGGTATCCACGCCACCAAGGACTCGGACCGTCAGCAGCGGCTCAGGCTTTGTGTTTTAAATGAAATACTGAACACCGAGAGGGATTATGTTCGGACATTGCTTTTCCTTCAGTCGGTAAGTTTGATATTACCTTTCACGTTGCTTGTGTTCACGCTCCGCTCTCTCTCTCTCTCTCTCTCTCTCTCATACGCGGACAGAACATTACACCAAACTCCAGCCATAAATCATTCAATCCAAGCTTGTATTTCTTTCTCATCAACATACACGCCTGGTGCGTTTTATCAGAAAAACGGTGACATTTTATAAAGTGACGGGCTATATTTATAGATTCGGCGCCTGTACATTACATTAATTGACGCAGGCTGTAAGAAAAAAATACACTTTAATATTTGGCCGTTGCTATTGCTGACGGGCTGCGTGTGAATTTAAACCACTAGAAATGTGTATTGGGTTTGGTGTGACGTCCTGTACACAAGGCAGCCTCTGTCTTAATTTTGTAATCCAGTGTTGTTGTGAATGAATGAAATCAATGAAAATATTCCAGCAATGTGAGGTAGATTTTTGTTACAGTCTCGGGGCATGGGGTTTTCCACATGAGTATAATTGCTGGGGGCATCATTCACACCTCTCTCTCTCTCTCTCTCTCTCTCTCTCTCTCTCTCTCTCCATTGTGTGTTAAAACTCAGGTTCAAAACAATCAAGGGAGAGCTCAGTTCACACTGTCCTTGCAAATAAATAGATATTCATGAGCATTCAACATCACCACACCTCCTTTCCCCCCCAGACAGATAAGAGATAAGCAACCATTTGAGCACAGCCACTTATTCACTCATTGTACATCAGCTGCCTTTGATGAATGAACGTCCTGGTAATTTTACACACTCCTTTCAGCCACCAACACAGTGTCGGTATAGATGGCTCCCACCTGCAGGAGGCTATTCAATTTGTCACTTCTTCCTGTCATTTTTTTTTTTTCGTTGTCCTTCCCCCCTCCTCCTCCTCCTCCCCTCATCCTTGCTTTGTCATCTATGGTACTTGCACAGTGCAGGTGGTTTCAAGTCTCCAGCTGAGACAAAATCAGTGTGTGGTTAACTCCAAATTGGCTGCATTTAACATGACACCAATAATGCGACTTAATTATTATGCTTTATTGCTCGCTGTACGGAAATCCCCTCTTTTGTTGAGGCCCCTCCACAACAAGGTCAAAGGTCAGGGTCAGTTAGAAAACATTACCCTGGTGCTGGCAGGGATTCTGACTCTGTTCTTTACTCGCTTTGCCACCCTGCTACTTCGAGGTTTGAAAAGGCAGCCATTGTTTGTTATAATTTTTATGCATTGATGGAAGGCTGTTTCTCATGAAAACGTTGATGATTCTGTACATTTTTCAATTTCAACATCTGGCATGCATTTGTCAAACACGGTCACGGTTCCCTCTTTGTCTCAAGCTGTCACATGTTAAGGAACTTCCTCAAAGTTCTTGAAATAATTCTGTTCATCTGTGCAGACACTTCACAGTAGACTGGTGTCACGAAGATACTAAATGATTGTATGACTTCAAGTCAGTCATGCATAACTTTCTCAAAACTGTACCAACATGAAGTAGCTTCAAGATAATGTATGCAGCTGGAGCCTGAACAAGATCATACTGAATGGATTTAACTTCCACACTTCTGGTTTTAAAAAAAAACATCTTTTTAGGGGGACAGCCTCTGTGGTTCTGTTGTCTTTCTCAGTTAGACAAGAGGCAGCCATGGCTTATCTACTGCTACAAGACAGACCAGGCAGCAGAGGGACCCTGCTTTGACCTCCCCCCTCAAACCCAGTTCCGACACAATGATAAAGACAAAGCCCCAATTATTTATCAGAGAAGTCTGGGAGCTTTTTTTTTCTCCCTGCGAACATCTGAAAGCTGTCAGTGCTGGTGTCCTCCACCATGCTCCTCCCCGTCATCACATCAATTGGCATGTCTTGATTTAAGCCATACGGCGTATAGCCAGAGGGGAGTGATACCGTCGGGGCTGAAAGAAATTCTCTGTCTGTGTTTGTCAGCTATGTCTTTGCATTGAATGCCTCTTATACAGCCACAGCTGCAGTCTAATGGAGTGTAAAGATTTAGTATGATATGTGATTTTTGATGGGATTCATGTTAAACTGTGGATTATTTAACTCTTGCACATGTACAGTTTGGTAATAAATCCTGCTCTCTGGTACTCAAAACAATGAATCATCCTCTTTAGCATAAGAAAGTGTCATGTCATGTTTCTATACGCTGGAATAGATGCATATAATTGCCCTCATTACTATCTACATCATCTTCACATATGGCACATACTGAGTAAACAAGCCTTGGTGCCAAAGCATGCTGTTCTGTATTAATGTACCCTATATGTGGCAGTATATGTTGTGCATAGCGCAACTGAATCTCCATATGGATGACTTTGAGACCTTGGGGCTCAGTAGCTTAGATTGCTAAAGGACTACATGGACACCCCACCACTAACAGCAGTCTCTGTAAATCCCTCCCTAGCTCGCTGTCCAGGGTCCAGCCGAGCCTGCTCCCCTTCCCTCTGTAGGAGCCGAGGCTTTGTCACCACGCAGCTCACTGTGGTGTTGATAAGGGAAGTCTGGCTGTGGGAGCTCAGAACATATGGTTTCAGTAAAGATACAGAGTGGTTCAGGGTAGGGGGTGGGAGTTTGGGTGGGTGTGTGTGTGTGTGTGAGAAGAGGCTAAAGCAGTGATGGAGAATGAGTAAGTGGTAATAGATTGGAATCACATTCTAAGCAATTATTTGTGATGCAGTTATTTTTGTGATTTGTGACCATAAGTGCTGTTTTTCATGTTGTGGAGCGTCTGTATTTTCTCAACCTGCCTCATGTAGTTCACTTACACAGCTCCTACATTTCCCATAGTGCCCTTTGACAGCATAGAAGTAACGTAGGAGCCAGACAGTGAGAGGTTTTTTCCCTAGTGAGGAGAAGTGAACCACACCTACAGCATGTCTGAAAACACAACATGGTTTGAGGTTGCAATGCTTTCTAGTCTCCCGATGCCACAGTCCTGTCCTGTAAAATGATCTGTGCAGACTAGGAGGTTTTGATTCTGTGGAACTGACACCTCAACTAGAGGGAGTTTTAATGTTTAGGCCCTGAATCATTTCCTGCTGTCAAACTCCATTGTAGCAACACTGGAGATATCTGGACGTGATGTCATTTTACCATTGAAAAAAAAATCATACCATATGGATTTTTTAAGGAGACCTCCTCACCTTAGTTCTTATCTGGTTGGCCCTGATACTTTTGTTTCCCTCAGTCACATTGGGGGTTTTCCCCCATGTGCATAGTAGAAATTGAACAGTGTTCAGTTGAATGGCAGCTCATTATTGACCGCCCACATCTCTCTCCATTGCCTTATCACTGATTTATTTTCCACCTCCCTTTGTGCTCTCCTACCACCTCCTGGATCTTTAGCCCTCGTGCAACATCGCTCCTCAATTGCAATGATTGCAATGACACACAAAAGAGATGGTTATCCGGCTTTGGCATCTCAGCCGTGCTGCATGTCACTCATCCCCTGGCAATTACCAGCGCCAACAAGCTCATCCAATGCACTGAAGGGAAGCATGTAGGGATGGTAGGAGGAGAAAGAGGTGAGAAGGGGGTTGGGGGTGTGAAAAGAGGGATTAGAGGATTCATTTTGTTCAATGTTATGATCGCAAATCTCTAAATCTATTGCCTCTTGAAGGTAGAGTGGAAGCAGGCTCATTTAGTCAAGCTGATTCCCTTTCAGTTCCAAGTTTATCATGATAACCACTCTCTCCAAGCTTTTGTTGCAACACATTCCCTTGTTTGTGTCTGAATTGATCATTTCGTAGTGCCATAGATTAGTGGAGATTTTCTCCAGGCCAGCGCTTTGTTGATTTAAGCCAGGCAACTGGATTTTCCCCATCATGATCCACCAAAATGTAGGCTATCTCTGACAGCAATACGGTCAGTGGCGTCATAACCGGTATATTGAGGGATTTTCCTTCAAAACCATAAAAATGGGGTTTTCCGTTTTGAAGCTGCTTTTATTGTGTTTGTTTTTGACCACATTGACCCACGTTTTAGTGAATCTATTCAGTAAAGACAACCAATGGAATCATGTGGCCAATAAGTTAGTCAGCTTTCCACCTTCCCTCTTCATTCTGAGAAGTGCGAGAGACAGGGTTGGGTGACCAGGAAGGTCTCGTAAGGGCTGCAGGATAATAGGAAACATCTGGAAATCATGCCCTCTGACCCTTGCTTTGGCCCACACACAAGTGAGATTACATATGTCTAAAACTGTGTTTTAGATGTGTTTGTCAGATAAATGGCATTGTGTTATGTTGTGACTGCACATATACTATATAACACCTATTATAGCACATTGTTTTCACACTTCTTTCTGTTCTTTTGCTGCTGTTGCTGACTTTTTTATACATCCACCTGTAGTTACTGTTGTCAAGGCTTGCTGAGCAAACAGGATGAGCTGTGTACATGCATACAAACACATTATCCGACCGGTGCCCAGGAAGACAGACATGGAGGAAGTCAGCCTTGAGCTTCCTCTCCAAACTTGAGCCTGTGTATTCCTTTCTTTCTCTCCCTCTGCTCCATCTCTCCAGCCCTCCCCACGCGGTGGGAAAGACCAGCATGAAGTTTCTCTGGGCTAAGGGGGTATAAATAGCTTCAGATTCTGACTCTCATCTTGGCCACAATGCTAGTGGTTTCATTTCACTGCAACCTCAGCCCCACTGAAGTCATACAAACACAGGCACACATTACATATATACAGTGTATATATAGGAAGAGCGAAGGGGGGGAAACAGCCCATGGAGTACTCACAGCAGGTAGAACAGTTACTATTGCAGGCTACTGGGGTTTTATTATTACTGGTCCGTAAACTCTCTGAGGCTTAGTAGGACTTGAGAGATGACATCCAAAGTCTCATCATGTAGCTTGTAACCCCTATATTAATAAAACCTTCAAATGCTGGAGGTGGTATCCAGTTTAGAGATGCTGGCATTTGACAGAGGCAACAGAGAGAGAACTGTTTGGTTTTGTAGACCCTCTGTTTCCAAAGCAGTGCCGGTTTGCACACTAATACCCGTAGTATTACCATAACCTGAGGTCAATGCATAAATCACCGACCTGCCTTTGATAGATACATATGCATTACTGTTTAGACTTGCCACTGTGCACCCTTTCATCTCTGGACAGTTGCAGGACAGGTACAGTGCCAGACTAACTGATTACAACCCAGCATGTCGTATAAATGGGCTTAAATGTGAGTTTCCTACCTAATCTGAGTGTTTTTTTTAGTCGTGTGTTGATAAGCCATTTCTTTGAAGCATAAGACTGCAACAGGAATTTTAAGAATGCAAGTTAACAAGTCTAAACCACTGTAACACCCGGAGGCACAATGTCAAAAAAATACCCCCCCCCCTCTCTGCAAGACATGTTTGCGGATTCTTACAGCTGTGAATGAGCGCAGGAGAGAAGCTGCAGAATGATATTGAAGGATGTCTTTTGTGACTTTGCCATCTTTTCGGCTAAAATTGGTGTTTAATTGATCAAATATTTCCCTCGGGGTGGTTGTCTGTTAGTGGTTATGCAGTCAAAGAAAATATATTCAGGAGTGCGTGCTGTGGAATCTGAGGTGTACATGTGTGGATTTTAGAAAGTCACGAAACAGAAATCATTAGCATTATATCCGCTTACTGATTTCACTGTGTCAAATATCATACCATGCAATGTCAAGAATGCAAGCCACAGAGACTTTTGAGATGCATCTGTTTGGTTAACAGGGACATTTTTGTGTGACTGGAGCAAACACCAAATAAGACTGTGTATGTGAAAAGTGACTCTGTGAAGAGCTTTTCAACAGGCTGTTATATGATACAGTGGGTGACCTGGCCCAAATTGTAAAAGCACAGCAACATGAGATCGCTAATGTCCCCTCGGAGATCATGACCCGGACGAAGTTGGTACAAGTACTTTCTCAGGGTGGATGCTGGGTGAAGTAACCATGCTGCATGTTTTTGAGAACAAGCTCGAAGGGTCAATGATAAGGATGGATGGATACCTGAAGAATGACTCGGCATAGACTCTCCCCTGGGAGTTTCCTATTTGGTTTCCAAACCATGGCAGCAGGCTTACAATGTTTGTTTGCTTTCTCAAATACAACCAGATGTGTGGTTTCTTTCAGGGTCAGAGGTCATTTGTCTTCTAGAAAAACAAAACAACTATAGAGCAACTTTTCACAGAGGTTCCTGATCGTAGAGAATATGACAAAGATGCTTAATAAAGCTTGGGTTAGACTACAGGACTGTTTATATAATGCCAAAGTCTGAGTAAATGCCTGGCCTGTATGCTGTCCAGCCAGGTCACAATGGGACAAAGGAGTGTCACAGACACACATCACACTCTACCCAACACGTTCGTATGTACTGTAGGTCCTTGTCTCTTGTGCCATGGTACAGAGGCAGCTCGACAAATATATTTTGACATAACTTTGCCCATCACTTTGATGTGCAGACGCAGGTCTATTTGTAACATCAGCTGTGCATTTCCACTTCCTCCCTGTTGGTAAAACTGAATGAAAAGTGTGTCTGACGATGCCTTGTTCAGAGTAAGAATGGCAACAGAGCGCAGTATGTGTGACAGCCTGAGCGAGTGGTGGAACGATGTAAAGGATCATCTCAAGTGAACAGAAGACAGAACACTGCTGCTTTAACTTTTCTAGCAAATTACCATAACTACCAATGTAGAACATTCATTCATTGGAAACAAGGGTGGCTTGTACTGAAATCTTGTCATGGTTGTCACTTTGTTAAACTTTATCTCTAAGATAAACAGTTTCACTTAACCAATTAGTGTAGATTCTTTTCTATTTATGTTATTTAACCCCATGAGTTAAAGAGGCTGCTGGCTGTGTTGTTATAACTGTTCTCGACAGCTGCTGACAAATTCTTGGGCCTGGTTGCTGAAGGGCTTTTATTTTGGCATTTGTTCAGTGTGATGACATTTTTGCCAACTAACATGGCATGATTAAAGGCTTGAGTCATACATGCTTGAAATGTTACTGTGATGATTTTGTCCTCACATGCTGAACCTTTTAGGAAATGTTATTTGACATGATGAATTACCCCCAGTCGGATTTTTGCCTACAGGTGTGATTTAGACATGACAGAAAAAAAACCATGTGAGTGAATGGAGATGTTGTTTTATTAAAGGGAATTTCACCAGAACTGTTGTCCCCTTTCATCGTCAGATTACATGTGACTCAGTTTCACAATTTGATTTCCACACCCTGTTATCTTTCAGTTGTACTTTTGCCTGCACTGAGATGGAATATTATGAATCAAAACGATCCTTGAAACATCCCTTTCAGAAGTGGAAACTAACACAAGCGTTCATCGCATTAGCGGCTGCCAAAATGAGAAGTTGAGATAGAATGTAGGTCAGTTGCGTCAGTGTTTTCGGAGCTAGAATAAGACTTTTTTAGATGGAAAGGGCTTCAACTAGCTGTGGTCTGTCTTTGTCCATTAAATACTGTTCTCTATCAGGTTGGTAAATACTGTTTGAGTCACAACCAGTGGGTGTTTTCTATGACCCCCCCCCCCCCCCCCCGCTTTGCCAAATGACCATTATTGTGCACTGTGGGATGCTAATTTGGTTTGTTACCAGCATTCTCTCTGTCTGTGCCCATGGTGCTGGTTATGTCTACCCAGCTGAATACCGGGTATAGCATTTCTTAGTTTTGTTCTGCTTTGTTAAGTCACAAATATGAAAGCAAGCATATATTTTGTTCTGAAACACACACACATCTCCAGGTATTATGGAAATTGGAGGAAATTGTAAGCGGAATGTAGCTTAAATGATCAGCTGTGCTACATCTTTTTCTGTAGCCAGTTGAAAGCTTCATGGCTCTCTGATGGCTCACTCAACACCATGCTCACCACACTCTGATCCAGTCTGTGATCCCGACGTCTGTCAGCACCAAGAAACTCATGTCCAAACGTCCAGATGGCCTCTGCAATCTGGTCCATGATGTTATCTCCTGATCGCCACATGTCACCCCTCGACAGGAAAGCCACTTATAAAAAGGATTCACTGACAAACCTGTGAGAGTCAGAACTGGTGGAGATGAAATTAGGTGATTATTTAGCCAAGATAAAAGCTGAACATTCCCTGTGAAGAGAATATGTTATCTCGGCACGCCAAATATGAAGTTAGGCCATTTTAACACATTTACAGTTTGTTGCAGATGTGCTAGTGCTGGCTGTTAACATTCACTGTACAAATGAGGAAACAAGCTTAAAGACTTTTCTTCTAGCACGCTATTATGCATCGCATGTTATTTCCATTTCCATTAACACAAGGGGTGTATGTGAGATGTGAGTGTTGTGTGCTTTGCTGTCTTTTGGTCCTATAGACATGTAATGGGTAATTGTGCCCTAGAAGCTGCCTAACAACCTGAAAAGCAGGAGATAGCATCAAGGATATTTATAACACATTAGTTACATGCAGTAAGTGGAAAGATTTGCTAAATGAGATGGTGAAAATGGCCCTCCTCGGTTTTGGATGTTTCATGCCAACTTGGCCAATAAAATATAATGCTGAGAGTGAAATATTTGCAGTAAGCTCTTGAAAGCAGGATTTTGGTGGGCTGAAAAGACTTTGTATTGATTTTGATGTGTTACTCAAAATTTCACATTCACCATGTGCATTCATTAATGCAACAGAGCTGATCAGGGCTTGATGAGTAGGCAGTTTTAAATAGGGAGTGTCTGGTCGAGTACTGTCTGCCTCTGTGGGTGAGACACTGTCTCATCCCCCTGTAGTGTTTGGTTTCCGCCCATGTGAGCAACTCAAAGAGCCCCGAAGTTTAAAGTCCTTCAAAGCGGAAGTGAGTGAAAGTGGGAGAGGAAAAAAAAACTGGACAAGACTCAAAGAAGACTTTGTGTTTTGGTGATTGGCTCTGCCAAAAAGGGTTTCTCTTGGAAGACAGCGAGGGGCTGGTTGGAGGGTGAAGGGGAGCTGAGGGAGTTTTTGGAGGGTTGGGGAGAGATGTGAATTACGGCTTCAGAGAGAAAGAAGTCTGCTAAGGTTTGCCGGGGTCCCTCATTGTGGCAACGCCACGGGCCTTTCTCTGGCTCTGCTGCACTCAGGCCACAAAGAGGGGATTTCTTCATTTATTTATTCAATTTCATGCCATGTCGACCCCAAAATGGCCCCATTCCCCCCTCCAGAACTGCCCTGTCTGCCTTTGTCCACCCCAATCCTCTCCCTAAAAAGAGGGACCCTTAATGGACACATTGTTTTTAGCTTGTTGTTGTTTTCTCTTGGATAAGGAGGGGTAGAGTTTGAGTCTGGTGACCTGAGAACTTCCAAAGAAAAGTCCTGAATCTGTGAATCTGTGATTCTGTTTAAGAGTTGTTTCAGTAGGTGTGGGAACTGCAGCAAATTGAAAAGGGGCTCTCAGGGCCTGCTGGAAAAACCTTGACAAGTGTTCGAGTTTGTGCTTGATATACGGGGTCTCTTGTGAGATATGTGAATTGAGTGAGATGGCCCAGCATTGTTAGTGCATACTGATGTAGCCATGGGCAATCAGGAAAATGGCCCAGTTTTGTCCCCCATTAACACCATCTTCAGTCTCATTATGGAGGGAAGATGACTCCGAAAGCTCTATAAACTTGTTCCATCAAAGAAATGGTCAAGAAAACATTTCACATGTGAGCACCCCTTACACCATCTTGCTATTTAATTGTTAATAGGAGGAAGTAGATAAACCATCAAGTCATCGTCACATCTCTGCAGCTTTTAAAATGTCAGTCAAGGTGCCATGTGTTCTCACAGATATTCACCTTCTCATTAATCCCTGTTTAATATCCAACCTTTACTGAAGGTAAACATTCATATTAAAAGGATCCCTGGGATCTAACTCTGAGTGACCCTTGAGGCATCATCTCTTGTAATCAGTGTGATGATGCATCTGACTGTAAGCCTGACTTACGCCCATGTCTCAACTTGACCTAGTTTGACAATTATGGTATTTTCTAACTTCTTTCCAGTTATTTCCCTGCTTGTCTTTTAAGAATAGAATTTCTTGTGTTAAGAAATGATATATAGTATACCAGCCAATTAAAAGGGTTTGACCGAAGCGAAGACCTCGACTCAATGAAGCGCAGCTATTGTTGGGTCATATTACCTAGTTGGCTTAGCTGCAGGTAGAAAGCTGTGCTCAGAGGCAGACAAGGCAGACGTGAAGGCAGCAGGCCTCTTGCTCACTGTCCACTGGAGCGGACACTGAACCCACTCCAGCATATGGTCCCTCTGTATCTTCACACCTTACTGTCTGGCCCCTCTTCGCTCTGATAAATCTCAATATTTAGCAAACCCCTCCACCCTACATCTGACCCTTTGGCTGTTGGTCATATGAGATGATGTCCGATGCCTCATATGACATGAGACCAGTTATTGGTGTTAAACAGTGATCCTACTGTCTGGGGTGGCAGGTGATGATGGATATTAGACATGGCATGTTTTTCTCAGCCTGCCAAGTACAATGATGGGTGACAGTTGCTTTGCATTTCTGTTCGTTCCTTTCAATCCATAGAAATAAATAGTGTGATCCCCCACTAGTCATTTTGTAATCATTGGTGCCTTTAAACATAGAAACCATCGTCTCATTACAATGCGGCTGTTTTGACACAAATTTTAGGGTAAAGTGTACACAATTTAAATCATGGGTATCAAGTCTATAGAGCACAATGTGATTTATTTGTTTGTTACAGTCTAGCACAAAACTGTCAGACTTTACTTAGATCGCAGTTGAATAAGCGGCCAGTCAAACACGCCATATACTTCCTTTGCACAAAAGCCACACTTCCCGTCCAGAAATGACATCTGCTGCTTTTGTGTCGAGAGGCTCTGCTTCAGTCTGCAGACTGTTTATTTTCCTTCCCCACTGAGTTGAACCTCTGCCTATCTGCTTGAAAAGAAAAAAAGAATTCTTGTCAATGATTCGGGTGTTTAAAAAGAGTGTTGGCCTTTGTTCAGTGTGATTGCTCTGTTTTCACTTCCTGTTTGCACACGCCCAACACACAAAACCGAGGCATGCATGCGTACTTCTTCTGTTGCAGTCTGGGGTTTTTTAACTTGTCTTCAACTTTTCTTGCACATAAACTATTGCAAGAAAATGGGCAGTGAAAGAGCTTCTTGGGATCCCCTAACCTTGCGCCAACCTGCTCATGTGCTCCGTTAGCAAGTGGCACGTTTGATAGCTTTTATGCAAGTTGATTAAAGGACCAAGTTACACACTCTGTATGACCTGGCTGTTTTTTTTTCAGACATTTGGAGGGAGAGTGATGTGATGAGCAACATGCATTTAAGATGTAAATTAGACTGCTATAGAATGACAAATAAATAAACTTGTACTTGTAAACTTGTGTATTATGATACTTTTGTAACGTGGAAGATTCCAATCATGTCCCAAGCAGCATTTAAGTTTTTTTGTCTGTGACAAGGCACATAAAAATGCAGACTTTCACCAGGCGAGGGTTAGGGTTGTGCTGTTCACACCATTCACACCACAGAGGTAAAGCAGTGATTGTTCCTAAACGGTTTTACGTTTGCTGTGGACCTCAGAGCGCTTTTCTGAACTACACCTACGTCTTCAACAATAAATTTCACACTCAAGTAAACTTATCGAACACTTAGGCCAAGCGGTTTCTGGTCCGGACAAACCTCAGAGGAAGGGGTGTGGGGTTGTGAAAATGCTAATTAAAAGCTAGTATGCTCTACAAAGCACACCGGTTTGTTTCTGGGAACTTAGGGTCATGTAGGTTTGCCCTTTATAGTTTAAATCAGATCAGTCAGCCATATTAAATGTCCCTTTTTCATGGTGTAAAAATGTCCAGCTAAAGACCTTAATCTGTTCAGCTCTTAGTAGTATATAACTAGTTGTAGCTTTCGTCTAGACCATTTACAGACAAGTAACACACTGTCAGGCCCCTGCACTTAACAAGAAGGGTGAGTAAAGAGGAAATTATTTAGAACAATTATTGAGCAACAGAAAGAACTTAAGAAAAATCATGACATTGTTTTCAGTGCTGCAATTCTGGCAAACTGTAGCATAGAGTATTAAAGGCCTGACTGCCAAGAGGAGAAGTGACAGAAAGCAAGTGGTTTTGTTCAATGAGAAAAATAAACATGTCAGAATGTGAAAATGTTATTGGTAACAAGAAGATTGCAAAAGTTAAAACATTCTGTCTGCTGAAACCAAGACCAATCATCATGATTTATAATTAAAATCGTTAAATAAAAGCGATTTTTATATTTTGTTATATTTCTTCTTTTTGAGAATGTAAATTTGAGTGTTTTCAGTATGGCTTTACTTATTTCCTTTGTGGCAGACTTTCCTGGCTTTACCGTGCTGAAATATTAGTGGTATCATTCTGCATTAGTGTTGTATTTGGCAGCTACTTTGTGGTCTATCGAGAAGCTTCATGGTTTTGTTTCTAGTCTCCTGTGGGATTGCATCATGAGCAGTTTTCCCTAACAGCCCCATCGCCCCTGTGGCAAGAGACCATCATGAGCAATATCTCGGTTGTGCTCTGTGCAGCAGCTGAGCCCCCTCCGTGGAGTCACTCTGACTCATTGTTACGTGTCCAAGGGTATCAAAAAACGAATTTGTGTCCCATCTGACCAACTATTATTAACACATAGATTGATGTCATCACTATTTTTAGGTATCAGAGAGTAACTAAGCATCTAATACACACAGTCTGCTGTGAACTGCTTTGGGCAATCCATGCAGAAAAGGCCAAAGTGTACAAACATAGCTATGATCAATATTTTCTTTAGGCGGTGTGCTTTCAAAACATGAACATCTCCTAGTTCATTTTTATAAAATCAAAGCCGTTGTATGTCAAGAGCTTAGCGTGTGACTAAATCATCTCAGACACAAACATTCAAATCTGCCCACCATAACCAACATAGACAGATAATGTTATCGTCATTCATGCAAATATTATTCATCAATGTCTGATCCTACACATAACATGATTATGCCCCCTGGGCTCACTGGTGACGATGTTCTGATGTCAGAAAAGAGGCAGAAAGGTCACCTGAGATGGAGATATGAAAGTAAATAAGGACCGTCGGCCGCATCCTGCTGCCACTCAGCATGTTGATTAAGAAGTAATGAGCTCAGCAACTGTGTCCAGTGGGTAGAGTTGAGTTACAGTGTTTGTCATGACTACTGTGTTTGTTTTTTCATGATTGATTTTTTCCCCAATAACAACTGGGCTAGCTACGTACTGTGGCGAGGATGGCTTTTCAATATTCATCTTATACCTTAATGTCACGGTGTGTGTGTATGTGTGCAATGCTCTGAGGTATTGTCCTCTCCATGCTAATGATGCATGAGTATCCTGAGGGTTATCTGAGGTTGCAGTCACATCTGCTTCTTTTGTGTTATCCAGGCCAGAGTGTGAAATATCAACTTTTATTTTTGCATATTGTTAAACAGCAAAAATTTCAAAGTCAGTCTGGACATAACAAAAGTCACATGGAGCTACATGTAGCCTCAGAGTATCTAGACATCTTCCCAAGTTACAGATTTTGGATGTGGAGCAAATCAAAACAAATCATATTCCAGCCTGTCTAACTTACTGCTGACTGACTTGTATGTTCTCTGAGCAGGCAGTCACTTTGACTGCAGTTTGCCCAATTATGGTTCTTGGTTTTCCAAGCACAATGAACTGCTGTCCATCAGATGTTAACATTCTTCCAATTATACCCATAGCACCTTCTTTTGAGGCTATTTTCTGGTGTTGATTCTGATCATGCTCTCATAATATTACAGTCCAGACTGTAAAAAACCTGAGTATGAATAAACCCAGACACGCTCTGTGTGCATGCCCAGCTTATGGTCTGTTCTGTTGTCCACTCTGGTCTGCTCTGGTCAAGCCAGTGTCTCAGGCATTATGGTGGACAGAGAAAGCTTTCAATTTTCTCTCCAAATAAACCTGTGCTTTGTGATGGAACAATGAAGACAGCCAACACAACCCTGGGTGAGAATAGCCATGCTGGAGCGAGGACCCTGACTGAAAGGATCTCTTTGTTACTCCTTCCCTCCATCTTCCCTGCTGATCCTCCCCATCATCACATCTGTGTGGCACATTTTGTGTAAGGAGTGAATCCTCCCTGGATGGTAGCTGTCAAAGATGACTCCAAAGTCTGGATACATTAGTTTGATCTCATTATTTGTACCACTTGTTGTCCCTTTTTATCTTTTTTGTTTTCATCCTTTTCCCCCTTGGTGTCTCCTGCCCCCACCCCATCCTCACTTCGCTCTCCACCATCTGAAAGTGACTGAGGAAAAGCCTTGTTTCCTGCCAGAGAGCAATCTCTCACATGAGTGACTTCTCCAGTGTGGACACGGTACAAGTTGCCATATGGGAGATTTAATTAGTGTACGCCTCAAGCACAATCAGCTCCCTCCCAAAACCAGTCAAGAACACGACAACTACTGCTTCCCTTTAATACTGGTCTTAATTAGCGAGGTCGCAGCACACTGCTAAGAACCTTTCTTTCTATTTTGGAAAGAACCTACGCAAAAGCTTGTAAAGAGGGGAAAAAACTGGAGACAATCTTCCCAAAGTGTTCGGTCTCAGAGGAAATGATATGATTGCTGCCTTACTGCCTTGGTTGGCTGGGTTCTATCTTTAGAGTAAATGTGTGATTACAAGTGTCAGTCTTTCATTATAGGCAAGTGACTGTAAGTAATACATGTAGCAGGCTGATGTTATGTGTGACTGTATAGAGCATCCAATGGTTTCCTATAAAAGGTTGGTTCACCCAAATTAAAAGATTTTCTTACTTACATCAAATGATATCTAACCATGCAAACCTTTAGGTTTGCTATTTATTTTCCAATTAAATGTTTTGGACTGAATACTTTTGGATTTTTCTGGATTTTTACTTTTTCAATTCTTTGATCTCTGATCTAATAAAAACTTATACTAAGATGTCTACTTTTCATCCTATTCAGCCGTGACTTACTTAGCAGTTAAATGATACCCAGAACTACTGAGAACTTTAGAAAGAAACGTTGCTGATTAATTTTTAACGTTCTGAGTTCCAAAACTTACTTCCATTGTATTGGGTTTGAGGTAGAAAATCTATGACACAGATGAAAACCAAAACTGTGAGATAACACTAGAACCACTGGCCTTTTAACATGAACGCCCAGGCAGTATGTGTACAGATCAGTGCTCTAACAGTCAGCTCAAACAAGGGCAGCATCATCCAGTAATACATAGACTTTCAGAATCACTATACATTTATCATTTAAATGCCCCCCCCCACCACCACCATCCTTCATCCACGTGGCATGCTATCAATTTTCAGACTTGAGGCGCTGAAATACAGGCAGACACAACAGCAGGAGTCTGCTAGATGAAGGAGGTTACAGTAGTAGAGTTTTATTTGGTGGTTTGGGGATTCATATCTCCTCTATCCTTTCTTTTCAAGACAGCACTGGCGTCTGGAGATTGAGGCAGACAGTCAGACTGAGGCAGGTAAAGCCTGTCAGACACAGGGTGATGGATAGAGAATTGGGGAAGAGAGAATAAAAGAAACTGTTTGCAGATTCACTTCTGCTTTCTTCGCCATTCTTCTGACTGGCAGGCTTGTCCACATGTGCACACACATATGGACAAAACTGCACACACAAGCAAAGCTCAGCTTGACATTAGCCTATTATGGTCATCTTCAGCGAAGTGGTGTGTGTACTTGCTGCAACAATGAAACAGCTATTGCTGAATTCTTACAGCTCAATGCTCAGGTGCATTAGTTTCTATGACAGAAGATCCATACAGTGAGCAGAAAGTGTCAGAAGGTAGTGACAAAACCATGTCATATTGTGGAAAAATTCTGTGTTACCTAAGGGATATGAAACAACTGTGACACGTCCGTGTCAAGCACCAAGAAAGGCAATTTTCTGTTAAGTATGTTAGTGTACATGTGACTGTCTATGGCTCAAAGGCTTGTGTGTTTATGCTCACACATAGCAGTGTGACAGATCATGTATGTACTGTACGTATCCGTTTCCTCAAAGCAAAAAGCACACATGTACTCATTTTAAAATAATCAGCAGAGGGAACCTAGACTTCCACTTTCAGGCCACTCTTGTGTGCACATGAGATGGTTCAGTATTTCGTTGACTCTGGACATTCAAAACTCATTATATTCTCATGAAAGTGCTTATTTTTAAAAATCTGTTTTGTTTCTGTTTCCTCTTCAGGCATTTTTGCACAGAATCAGACAAACTGCAGATGACCAACAGTGTCTCTCACCTGAACATGTCAAGGTAGGTTTTATAGCCAGAAGGCCAAGCATACAGTGAAAGTAAAAGATTTTTGATATCGTTACTCATATTCATTCACACATTTTCTTTCTTTCCCCACATCCCTGTCCATCTGTTGGTCACTTCCTTGCCCTTTTCTATCTCTCTTCCTTCCACCCTGCCTCTTTATCTCTTCCTTCCTCTGTATCCCCTCCCTTCACATCACCTCCCTGTTTATAGATTCTGTTTTCAAATATTGAGGACATCCTGGAGTTGCACAAAGAGGTGTTGTCTGCAGTCGAGACCAGTCTGCATCCCGAACCCCACCCTCAGCATGCACTGGGACACGTATTCCTCCAGTTTGTAAGTGCATAACACACACACACACACACAACAACGTACATAAAAACCAGCAGACAGTGACACGCATATATACAAGCACATGGACACGCATGTGGGAGCGCATGTATGCATGAATTCCTGCTCCATGCAAAAACACACACACAAACTCTTTTCATGGGCTACCCGTAACCACAGATGCAGGGAAAGCGTGCAAAGCCTGCTGTGAAAATACCCCTTAATTCTCCCTTTCTCACATGAAATACCCCTCCCTTGGACTCCCCCCTCATACACACACACACACACACACACACACACACACACACACACACCCAGACTGCCTCCACCCATTTGCCTTTCCTCTTTTCCCAAAAAGGCCTGCATCCTGTCAGGCACAAGAGACTCTCTCCCCTCCATCTCAGTCTGTGCAAGTCACTGTCTCTGCCATCTCCTTCTTTTTACCCCTCCATCCCTCCATCCAAAGATTCCTCTCTGCTCTGCGACCCCCCCCCCCCCCACTGCTCCCCTCCCCTCCCCTCTGTTTGAACTCGTTTGGCCCCAGGGAACAAACAAAGAAGGGTCTGTGTCCGGAGAGGAAGAGATGGTGTGTCACTCAGCGAGGGGACAATGCTTCTGCTGGTAGCACTCAATCCCAAGCTCCTTCTCTCTCTCTCTGTTTGTCTCTCTGTGATAAACTACCTTCAATACACTTTCACTGAGGCACACAACACCTCAGCTAGGTATTCCACCATCAGTTTCCTCCATCAGCCTACAGCTCAGTGCCACAGGACACCATTATATTCCAATGTTGTTTTCTCAAAGACAGGAAAGAACGAAAAAAGAAAGAAAGAAAAATCTCATTGTTAGGGAACCAATAACTCCACACATTTCTGCCCCTTGCTTTTCCACTTGGATTCAATCTAATATTAGTGCCAAGAGTCTATGGATCTTTGGCTCTATTAAGATTAAACTCCACCACTGGCATCATTTCTGCCTCCAGAGCAGGTTTTGCCTCTGAGAAATGTCTATATAACTAAAAATCCAACCTGCAATCTATTTTATTAACCCCACAATAATAATATATCCACAGCATGAATTCAGTTTAATCACATCTGTGGATGGCTGTTTAAGTGGCTTATCAAAACGTACTTTCACACACATGTGATGCGTTATGGTCATTGAGTCTGGGAGGCCAAATGTCAGACTGGAGAATTGATTAAAGAAGTCTGTTTTCTTCCATCGCTATGTGCTCAGACTGGGAGATATAGAGGTCAGACTGGATGGGTAATAGGGTAACTGCAGGTGTTTGGATTTCTGAACTGAATCGATGGAAGTAGCCTTGACCTCTTCATAATTTCATCTTACTTCAAGTCAGTTTCAGTGGCACAACAGGAAAGAAACTCCTATGACTCAATCCAGTATTTGGTATCAGTCTCAGGTGTGATGATGAGTCATAGTGATAAAGTGGAACTTAATAAATGTCACTAGCATTGAGATAATACATTCAAGTATTTCAATATAGTTCAGTTGAACTGATTGTAATGTCTCGTGAAACATATACATGAAAACAGAGTGAATGTTAATAAGTTAATTATCAATTAATTAATTATTAATAAGTATAGTATCAGGTTGCAACTGATGATTACTTTCATGATCAATTTCTCTGTTTTTCCTTGTCTCTTGGTTTTGTCTGACCACATGATCAAAACTCAAAGATATTCAATTTACAATAATATAAAAAGCTCCACCAGATTTTGTTTGGTATTATTCATTGATGAATGTCTAAATGTAGAAGACTTTAAAAAGATTTTGTTACCTTTGGGACAGAGTCAGGCTAGCTGTTTCCCCCTGTCTCTAGTCTTTATGCTAAGCTAGGCTAATAGGCTGACAGGCTCAGATACTTATTTACTGTATAGACGTTATAATAAGTATGCACAATATATAAATACAACCATTTCTTTTTCACTTTTCTCCTTCACAGCTACACTGAAATGCGGTACAAACAAGCCATTAAATGTTTATATACTGCTTCTAAATGCTGAATAGTAAGCTGCTACCCTCCATATCCATTACAATTCCCTCTCCAGTCCATGACCTTTGTCTCCTTCAACACTGACACCTCTCTCAGCCAATCAGTTGGCCCTGTCTGGCGCCCTCCAGCCGTAGCCCTTGACCTCAACCAGAGGTCAATACCATGACTGGGATTTGATTAACCTCCCGCATTGTTCCACAAGACTGTCTGCCACTCACAGTTAGGGAAGAAAAATGGGAAGATTCATTGCTATTCAAAGTCAGATGTTGCCAAGATGGCTTGGGAGGCTGCTGATGTAAAACATGAACTTTGATTAAATTAACCACAGTTGGAGCTGTTTTTATGCAGTATACAGATGCTTCTTCGTAACTATTGATTTTGCACTTTTAACTAACTTCAGGAAAGAATTTAGAATGGGGTCCCTTTCCTCTGACCAAACACACACAAACACACAGATGTTTAAGCCCTCGTTTCAAGATCACGGCAGAAAGATTATTCAAGCTCTGCAAGGGTGAAAAAGTGACTCATGTTAGAGGAGAAATCAGAGACATCAATATTTGCTCTATTTCTGGGAGTGTATACATGAGCACTGTGCAAGAAGCAACAGTCATGTCATTATGCACTTTCTGAACTACACCCATTATGCTTTGACTCTACGTGATTTCTTGTGTGTGATACTACCCTCTCATCTAGCCTCTGGAATAACATTCCAGTTGCGAAGAATTCAAATAAAGACTTATGTTTATCAAATGGACAACCCAAGTCTTTGAGCTATTCCGAGTACAACTGATGTCTTTCAGTCTTTTAGAGTAATCCTGATGTTTTAGATTGACTCTGTGCTTAACATTTTGGCCCTGCTAAGACATTTAGGTGTGAATGAATTGACTATGTAGTTGTTGTCACCTGAGAAAAGGAAATACCTTGGAGTGTGCTTTGGTTGTAAACATAGCTGCAGAAAGGCATGCTGTTTTCAGGTTCAGCTACTGAGGTGCCACCATATCCACGAGCATGCAAGTGTAAACTGATACAGTGGCTACATTTCCGTGTCCCTAAACAGTCCTGATATTCAGCTTGCTCAAATTTGCCCGTTTTTTTCCTGTTCTTTTTATAATGAAGACTTTAACAACAGCTTAGTTCCTCCACAAGTTGTTTGGGATAATCTGATACTATCTAGGATACTGGTGCACTGAAACACGCCATCCTGTTTACTGCTGGATTTCAGTTTGGGCATGTTCAGTGAGCAGTGAGCATTGTGAGCAGTCGGGAAGCGGACAGGCAGGAGACATATTTTCTGTTTACTGGTTTCATGAACAACTATTAGAAGGTACTTTTTAAAAAGTCTTAGCTGAGTCTTCCCCTTTGAAGTACCATGCTGTGGTGTCTCCATGGTTCAACCCCACAAATTATGTACAGTTTACATTCTGACAACTGCTTTATGAAGACATACCATTAGGTTTTCTCATCAAAGCAGCATTACAAGGTCTGCACAAACTTGATATTCATTACCAGTGTGTGTTATGGACATAATAGAACCAGAATCGACTTTATTGTCACACTACCTTGAATTTGTTTCTGCTTTGGGACACTGGGCTAACAGTAGTTTCACTGAAATGAAGGAGGAAGCCTGCATTTTCTAACAAAATGGCTAATTTGAGTGGTGAACACCAGCATTTAGAATAGGTTGCCATTGTCAAAATGAATAATTAACCTTTACATACAAATAGACCAAAGTGGTACATGCATATTTACAAGTCTTGACCCTTCTGTGCTCTCTTCCTCTAGCTGTGCAGTGCATTAGCTCAGTTTGACAGTATCTGGGGTTTCACGCCATATGCTGGCCCAGCTGTTGCTCCCAGTGGTGCTTTGGACTGGAATCCCCTTCCACACTTTTAGCTTTGGGCGTGTTTGGGTTCCTCACTGTCTGTGTGGTTAAAAACTGCCCACCGTTTACATTGTGCTGCTCACTTGTGTTACACATCCACAAAAGATTTTCACCTCCTTCTGGCCAAAGGAATGGGACAGAGCAGAGACACAGACTTCTATAAAAAGAGCTGTTAGCCTCTTTTGGCCGCTTCTGTCAGCACTGCTGGGTTACTGTGTAGACCCATGCACACCCATGATACGCTCAGCAGTGACATATTGTATGTAGTTAAGTTTATGTGTGGGAGTAAAACCACACACACAATTGTCTTCCACATCCGTGCCACTACAGGATGCTTGCTTGGTAACTATTTGTATATTTAAAGGTTGTCATATATTGAATTGAATATTTTTTTTCAAAGATGCTATCAAGCTCTTTATTCTGTTTTAGAAGAAAGCAATATTGACTCTTCCTTACGTAGCACTCTGACAAGCCAGGTTTACATGCAAAGCCCGTGAGCAGAAGCATTTAATTTAAAGTTGAAAGCGGTGTCCGAGCACCTGCAGTTTTAGATTTCACCTACTAGGCTGTTTCAAATGACAGTTTCAGTTTCTAGACCTCAAGCTCAGGCCCCACTATGCACATGGTTTCACATCCCAATTACTGTCACATAGTTAAGAATGCACAAAAGGCTTCAATAAGCCTCAGGGTGTAAATTCAACTGCAGCTATGATACTGTGTGTACATTGTTGTCTACAGTATGCTGCATGAATAATGCATTTCGAGCTACAGTAGATTCATTTGCCCTGGAATCGTATTACATATTGTAAAGAAAACTAATTGGCAGCTTGACAAAAGCCCCTGTATTAGCACTAGCCTTGTTTTGTCTCCTTGCACAGTGTGACGCTATCACGAAGGGAAAAGAGGAAGTGTCATTGGCATGCTATTTTTTTTCCGCTATGATGTAGATTACTTGAAAAAAGAGAAGTGTGACAAATGATGCTGATGAGTACTAGTACATTAAAATTAAAAAACCTTTATGAGAGCCAGTATACCTTCACTAGTACACTCCACCATGATAGCCTGGCACAGCAAATGTTGATATTCCTACTACTACTAACAATAATAAGAAATGACAGCTGTGGAATTGCATTTAGCCACCACTGTCCTTGAGAAAATACAACCGAATCTCATTAGACTGCCGTAACTGGAGCCTTCTCCCCAGTTTCTGCTCTGAACTGTCAATCTTTCTCCTGTCAGTTGTCTGAGTAGATTCCTCAAGGCTGCCAACTAGCCACTAAAATATGATATAAAGTCCCTGGTGTGCAATCCTGACTTGTGTTTCTGTCCTGTTTTGTAGAGAGAGAGTTTCTCAGTGTACGGCGAGTACTGCAGTAACCATGAGAAGGCTTTACGACTTCTCATGGAGCTAAACAAGACACCCAACATCAGGACCTTCCTGCTGGTGAGTCACCAAAGCTCCTTGTATCTTGCCTTTTTCTTCAAATCTGTTTTTCTTCTGCATTTTTATGGACTTCCTTCCTCTTCCCACTATGACTTGACTTCTCTCCTCATAATTATGTTGAAAAATATCTCAGTTTTTTCATTATTTCATGTCACATGAATCCTTTTTTTCTAGTTGTGGTAAGACTTCACCCTCTCACCTTATTTTCTTTGCTGGTATCTTTTCTATCACCTTCCCATGCCCTACATTTATTTCCTCCCGAGAGTCGTCTCTCGCTTACTTGTTTTCTGTCATCTGTAAATCATCCGTGTTCTGTTCATCATATCACCTCCATTTCCACATTAACGCTTTAATAAAGGGCTGAACACATAACAAGGTCATGGGGTTCTTCCTGCCCGGACAGGACGCAGCCACCATCAAGGTCACTTTTGTGTCGCTTTTGTAGTGTTTCCGCTGCCAGCTGTTTCTGTGTTTTGATACTCAAACCTTTGGGCCCTGGACAATGAACTTAGAATGGCGACACAGCCTTTGAGTGGGGGCCCAACCAATGAAATCATCTGCAGATCCTGGGCCAGCCAGCTGTGGAGTGTTGGCAGCCTTTTAGAGCTTGGCCGAGACATCTGAGACCCTGCGTTTGTCGCTGCCTGATGGTTTGCTTCCATGGCATTATTCTGACCCACAGGACTGGAAACAGTAGGATCAGAGTGTTGTTGTGTGCTTTGGCTTTTTGCTTCCTCTGGCCCTGTCATACAGTGGTTAATTGGTTAGGTCTTCTGCGACGTTAATGCTTCCAAAATAAAATCACTACACAACATCTGGTTATGTATTAAAGCAGTTGTCAGACCTGCTCAGTATAATGTCAGATACTGGCCTAGCTCTCTTGCTTTGTGTAGCAACCATGAGCAACATAGAAACAGGACTGATTCACTAGAATTTTAGAAAAAAGCTTTTATGACTTGTGTCATAGGATGTGCTGACCATTGCAAGTAGTTGTGATAGCAAGTAATGGGAATGTGATATGTATTGCCATTGGCTTCTTTTCAGCTGTGTTTAATTCCAGTGGATTTTCTTTTCTGGGTTAAACTTTTTTTGTGCTAATTGAATCACACAATGAAGAGAGCTTCTGAAATTGTACGTTGAAATGAAGTGTTAATTGCTTTGGAAGAGAAGAGAGAAGTGAATTGAAAGCAAAAGGAGGTCAGAGTGAAGAGCAGAGGGAGTTCTGGCTTTAGGCTGGCAGATTACAAATAAGCAGAAAATGCGAGTAAAGGAGAAAAGGAAGCTGAGAAGATTTAAATACAAATGGGTGGTGTGTGAGAGATGGGGAGAAATACATTAGTATTAATACATTAAGAATCTGTGGAAGTTCATGGTCACGATCAGCTACATTTTTGTTACTCATTTTTTCATTAGGAATTCTGCACAGCCCCCCACCATTCTCTCCTGCTCTGTGTAGAGTTGAAAGGAATTGCCATATGATTGTAATGCTCTATACTGATCTCCAGCCTTCTTTCCCACTGGAGAACTGGTTTATCTGCATGGCTGCTTTTGATCTTTCATCCCATCCCATGAGCTCATAGCATACTGACAGGCTGCACTCCTGCAAAATACAAGGTGTAGAGAAACCATAACTGTAACTGTAAGGCCCCCCCTTTCTGAAGGAAACCCTTTCAACTGTTCTGGGGGGGGGGCAGTTTCATAAAGCCCAAATCTTCTGGGGAATGAGAGGGCACTTTAGAGGTTTCTCAGTGATCCTTTTGTTGAAAAGCATAGATATTTTAGAGTGCTTTTCAGCAGGCACAGTAGAAGAGATATGGTGTGTAGTGTATCCAAACAAGCCATCTTAATTAAAGTATTTTTGTTTTAATCTCCTGGCTGTTGCTTTTCTGTGACAGGAGCAGAAAGAGAATGATCTTTTGGTGCAAGTTTAAAAAAAAAAGTTCACTACATTGTATATATTGAAATACGCTTGTATCAACCTAAATCTCAAAATGTGGCTGAAACAGACCAGAAAGTGTTAAATAACAATAATTAAACACCACAGTCTTGCCAAAAGGAAACTTTAGTGACAGGATGTGGTTGGATGGTTTTTAGTGGTAAAGCCCCCCCAACTGCAACTATAGTGGTTCGTATTTACAAAAAACAAAGGCTGTGCACAGAGATTTGTAGAGGTTGACTAACAGTGTAATCAAATAATGAATAAATGAATGGCAAAATTAATAGTAGTTGTGTATACTGTAATATAATGGTACAATTGCTAAATAAAGGTAACCTAAGAAATAGATAATCATGCTTACATACATGACAATTAATGTTGACAGCACAACATTTGTTGCGCAATTGCACATGCATTTAGTGTGATGAGCATGTCTCAGTCTGCATACAGGTTCAATAAACTGTTTGTGAAAGCAGTAGACATAGAAATGTACCACACTTTAGGCTTTGCTCACAGACAAACATAGATAGATTGTTTGACTGCACCTGGACCTGTTGTAGATCCACTGCCAGTGCAACAGACTGTGACTGAATGGAAATGGCAACAATAGTCAATTAAAGTCTGTTTATTGCTGAGAAAACTGGAGAGGCATGAGACAAGCAATTGAACCAGCTGCAAAAGCTCCAAAATAGGTTTTCAGACAGGTGCTGTCTTAGATAATAAACACAGTTTTTTACAGTAGGTATGGAAAAGTTAAATGGACTGAACCAAGATGCACTTTGGAAAAATAAGAGCCAATAAAGAAATTTGATAATACTTTTTTTTCTGATTTAATCTTTAATTAATTCCATTGGTAACCTGACATTTTCACTTACCATGGAAGCACAATTGCCAGCAGGAAGTAAAGTTTTTACAAGACAAAGCTGGACTCACCAGCACATTTTCTTCTCTTTTTTTGATTTTCACTTCTGTACACAAACAACATACAAGTGTGTAATGTGCGATTACTGATAAAACTGTTTCTGGGTATTCATATCCTTTTATTTTTGTGTATATGATATACATTGTGTATTTCAGGCATAATCATATTCTTTGTGTCTGACTCGACACATAGTCTGTCCATTGTTGAATGTTTAATGTGTACATCCATGTGTAATATTGTTTGTTTCTTCTTCTTCAGCACTGTATGCTACTCGGAGGGAAGAAAAGCACTGATATTCCCCTGGAGGGCTACCTTCTCACCCCCATTCAGAGGATCTGCAAGTACCCTCTTCTCCTGAAGGTACTGTACCACTGCTGCACTAATGATGATGCTGTGATCAAATAATAACACCAGTTTTGTTTGGCATAATCACAGCCTGCTCAGACAGTCTAAAAAATGAAATGAACAGAGCTAACATCCCAAACTTCACTACATGGATACAGTATGTGTATCATGTTTATTAATACCAGTGACTCATTTTAGATTATTGGGCCAGACATTTTGGAGTGAAAACTTTATACCCGCTGGCATTTTAAGGCACCCGATCTTCCCCACCTACTGGTATTTCCGACTGTGGGGGTGTCAGTCTTTGGTACTTGAGTAGAAAAAGTGTTGTTATTAAAAGGTCACAGAATACTTTATGCCCCTATAAGACTGTTTTTGAATCCACCTGTCTGTGGAAATTCTACAGGATATGTTTTAAAATTCTGCCCACCTGTCTTTCTCCGAACTAGGAACTGCTTAAGCGGACCCCTAAGAAGCATGCTGACTATCCAGCAGTGGAAGAGGCTCTGCAGGCCATGAAGGCGGTCTGCTCCAACATCAATGAGACCAAGAGGCAGATGGAGAAACTGGAGGCTCTGGAACAGTTGCAGTCCCACATTGAGGGCTGGGAGGTGAGAACAAGAAGCACAGACTGAGGGGGAATGAGAAAGGGTCATGTAGGAGAGTGGAGGCAGTAGTCATAAGGAGACTCGTAGGTCATAAGGAAGACATACATCCCAAAATGTAACACAATTGTAATCCATACAAGGTTTCTGCAAAAGGACGACGATTTTAGAAATACCTCCACCACCATGGTCTCTGTCTATCTTAAGAGTTAAACCCTATTTCAGCCAAAGCTCTGAGCACTGGGGCCACGGCTGGGGCTTGGGAGCCGAGCAAAGGGTCCAGTGCATTTTTCACGCCTCCCTCACCCACCACAACAGAAGCCTTGTCTTAGCAGGCACCAATGGGACAATCCACCCACACAGGGTGCCAAGGGGGATGCCAACAGGGCATACTGCCCAATCAGAAGAGACCAAGGAAGCAGAGCTCTAGTGTCACATGCACTTGGAGTGTTATAAGAGGGGACATTTGAAGTGAGGGAAAGGAAGAAAATTGAAGGATGGAACCAGAGAGTGGGCCTCACAGGGACATCCTACTGTCTGCTTGCCAAAACAGACCCCTTTTTCTCCCTTTCCCTCAGAAAAATGTCACCATGTGACTCTGATTATTGTCCACCCCAACACCAACAAATAAGAAATGATTATTTAGCTTGGGTAGTACATGACCATACCAAATATTTTCTGGGCCTCTTGTGATGAATAATCAATCATGTGTGTTTGTTTCTCTTAAATGATCTGTGCATTTCCATATCCTTTATTTTATGTCTCAAACATAACCCAAGACCTCAGCAAGTAGAAATTATTGAATGATTTTGATAATCAGAATCCAAATTTTTCAAGCAAAGCTATCAACTTCAACTATCTTCTTGATTCCCATATGTGATGACAATTACACATCTTATCACATATCATTTTTTTTCATTACATTTTTTTTCACAAAAACAAAAATTAATTGCATAGTTGGAAGTAATGAATCATGAAAATAACTGTTAGATGTAATCTTAATATAAGTAGTGTCACTGTGAGTCACTTTCACACTAATAATAGGGTTACTGTTTGGCTGATAATCTTTAACTAAATTTCTTGAGCATGATTCATGACATGAACATAAACATAATTGAACATTTTGAGTTATTGAGTTTAAATGATATTACTCATTTAACCACCATAAGGCCACAGCCATTTTTAGAACTTTCACTTCTAAAAATGATTGCATATCTGATTCAGGAGAAAACCCTCAAACAGCATATAATACTTGTAGCTTGAGGCAGGCAATTTCTCTGTCTCTTCCTCTGAACAACTCAGTCAAAGCTTGGAAAGGCACCTCTCCCCCGACCCTGCCCCCCCATCGAGCCCTCAGCCTTACAGCATTAGTCTCGCTCTTGTTTCCTCTCTCCAGCCACTCTCCAGGCTAATCACCTCCAGCCCTAATGGAAGAGGACGCCAGTAGTGCCGAATCAGACCCAGACGCATTACCGCTGCTGTGCACGTGCACACACACACAGACACACACACACACACACACACACACACACACACACACACACACACACACAGAGTGCTGCAATGTATTCTTACACTTGCATGTTTACACATACATTATAAATACAAGAAACAGTACACATACATACAAGTACACTACAAGACATGCGTGCATGTGTGCCCATAAGTACAAACATGCCCTCTGAATTGTCATACACTCCTGCACCCACTCAGGTCCACCCCCACCTCTGCTTAGTGCAGTTAACATGAGGTCGAATCGATCGTCTGAAACACGATCCCCTCCCCAGAACCTGTCGGTATGCACCTTAAGAAAAGCTCAGAGAATAATTTTTCTCCTGATGAACTCTGGTGCAATGAACATCCATCATAAATATATACTCATGGGAATCAATTATATGGATGCTCAAGGGTAGGTGTGGCAAGCGGGGGGTTTCCACAGGTTTCTGGTGGACCCATGTCAGAGACACGAAAGACAACAGTGAAGTCCGAATCTGATGTAAATGTGTGTGTGCGCCTGTGGGTATGTGGTAGGGGGTGATGGGTACTCTACAAGCCAAAAGGGGGGAGGTTGTCCTAAGTCCACACATGGGTGTACTTAGTTCCAGATGATTTGGAGTGGAACGATCCGTTTAACAATGAGTAATGAGATTTCTTTTTCACTCAGTTATTTTATTTTATGTTTTAGTAGCCCTGTTTTGACAGCTTCAAGGGGCAGCTACCCCTCCTCAAGAACTAACTGGAAAGTTATCCTCATTGTATTAACTTCTCCTAATACTTCGTTGGTTGTTAAAATTTTGATTGTAGGAAATAATTTTGTCTGTCATTCACAACTCGGGCAGGATGTGAGCGCATGGTTGGTCATGCACGTCTATGAAAGCAGTTTCTGGTCCCTAGTCGGAAATGTGAAAACAGTGGATTTCTAAAACTATTGATGCCTAAATAATGTTAGTAAGTAGTACTGAAGCTCAGTCACTTTCACTTGAAAGAGTGAAAAGGTTAATTAGACACCATGTGGTGGTCAATCAACACATTTTTTGACACTTCCAAATTGACGTCAACAACCTCATTAACAAAGCCGAAAAAGTTCATAGAGCAAATAATATTAATTTTCTAAATTTAGCTTAAAATGAGAAATTAAGTACTCTTGATCTTTGATGAGTAATATGATTCAGACAATTCAGTACAGAAAATATGGTGAATATGTGGAACAGAGACACTATTTGTTTCAGCTCTCGTGGGTTTTTTGACAGTAAAAGACCACCGTGTGTGGTTTGTGTGTTTGGCCTTTGCACTCTTTCATAGAGAAAAAAATGTTCTTTCAGAACAGTGTCTCAGCAAATTGTGGTGTATTTCATAGCTGATGAGAAACTGCATTTGATAAAGACTCAATCACATCCTGTGAAGGCTGTGGGCTGCAGGCTAATATAATGCATCTTTCTCAATAAGAGTTGACTTGGCTTTATATCACAATTTCTAAATCGTCCTTGGCATCACCGAGGCACAAAGCATTTGACCAGGTTTCACTGCACGGATCAGAATGTACAATGTCATGAGTCATGTATTGCCTTCCTCTAAGCATACAGCTGTATTTTTCTGTGTATATATCCAGGCGCATATTTGTAGCTTGTGTATATGTGTGTTTACATCCTGCGAGAATACAAGGGTTTATTTGTTTTCAAGTTTCCATAGGAAACTATATGTAGGCCAAGGTGTAACAGTTTTGCAGGGCTGCCCTGTTGCTCTAGTTTGAAGTGCTTCCAATTAACCAACATATAATGAATTTTGAAAAACCTCCAGTTTGATTTAACCCTACAGTAATGTTAGAGAGCTCTCCAGATACTGTGACTAACACACAGTGCAGAAAGGTTACGTTTTGGTGTTACTGGTCACAAGTTCAGTGATTGCATCGAACTGTCCTGGAAGTGAACGGTCTGTGTGCAGTTTTATGTTGGAGATGGGTTGGGAACAGCTGTGTTTACTCCTTCCTATCATTGATGATGGAATGAAAACAAGTTGTTCACAATGTCAAAGTTGAATTTCATATTGTTTCACCGAGGTTGTGAATTCCTAAAGTTTTGATACAGATAACAATGTGCTATCAGAGTTTGCACGCTCTATGAATGGCCCTGTAGAGGATAGGATGTCCTATGTTGCACAACTGTTACAGTAACACTTATTGTTACAGTAATGATGTCTAAAGCTAATGTCCTTTTTCCTTTTTTTTTTTTTTTTCTTTTCAGGGAACCAACCTGACAGATATTTGCACAGAGTTGCTGCTTCATGGAAATCTCCTTAAAATCTCAGCCGGCAACATCCAGGAACGTGTCTTCTTCCTCTTCGACAACCTTCTGGTTTACTGCAAGAGGAAGTCCAGGTGAGAAAGGCAACTTCCGGACAGCTGTACAGCAGCCACCACAGCATCCTGTCAGAGAAATAGAGGAACAAGAAAGTATTCAAAAACATTATGATTGACTATGGGAAAGAAACTAGACACGGAAAATTTGATCGAATGTCCACATTCCTATTTGTAGACAGTTTTTTTTTGTATGCAAGCAAAACAAAAACAGCAACAAGTGTGTGCAGCTCCCGTAGCTGTGCCTGTATGAATGTACATGTGTTACAGACACACAAGTTCTTTGTGGCACTGGCATTAACGGATGTATTCCCTGCCGAGTGTAACCACAGTGTTGTCCCATTTCCTAGGGTTTCTGGAAAGAAGTCCACCAAAAGGACCAAGTCTGTCAACGGGCCACTGAACTATGTGTTCAGAGGTCGAATCAACACTGAGGTGATGGAGGTGGAAAATGTAGAAGATGGAACAGGTTTGTTTTTTCTCAGCAGCGCTACCTTTTGGAGACTGTCTATATGTCCATTCATGCAACTCTCCCAGATATTTGTGTAATATTTGGTTATTTCTGATGTAACTGCCATGTTACCTAAACTCACATATAGAAAATTCATCTTTATTCTTCTATTAACATTGAACATTTCACACCTTAGTGTATGAAACTATGCCACCATTAAAGCGGTGGTTGGATAGGAATCAGGTGCTTGTTGACAGTTTGGGTGGAGTATCATACTTGCACCTAGTTTCAAACAGGATGTAGCTCGCAAACCTCATGTACCACCTTTTGATGTCAGCTATTCAGTAATGGGGTAAAGGTGTTGATACAAATCTGAAGCGCAAAAACAAACCCAAGCTGGGTGATCGAGGCGCTCTTGCATTGGTTCAAATATTGTGCCAGAGATTAACGACTCATCTGTGATCTTGTCGTGATACGGTCGTCATCCAGCTCACGTTGCTTTTGTGGTTTGTTGCATGGCATTATGCTGTGCTTAGTACGTGCTGTCTGCTGGTGTAGAAACACTTTGTCTTCCTCCCTCTCACGTTTCCTCTTTTTTTCTCTCTTTTGCTGGTAGAATATTTTGCAAGCTCACATGACCTTTTTTTTTTTTTCTGTACATCAGCCGCTGGCT
This sequence comes from Protonibea diacanthus, assembly GCA_028641955.1. Classification (NCBI taxonomy): domain Eukaryota; kingdom Metazoa; phylum Chordata; class Actinopteri; family Sciaenidae; genus Protonibea; species Protonibea diacanthus. The sequence continues at coordinate 21,027,908 of CM053984.1, forward strand.
GTCACATTTAGGCTGCAGAAGGGGAAACCACAAAGAAAAACATGCCTGATTCGCAGAACTAGGGGTCCCACATGTGTACAATGTGTTCATATGTGTACTTATAGAATACAGACTATCAGATTAGAGAGTCAAAGATGTGAAATGTGGAAGTGGTTGGGGTTATCTGCTGAAAGCTTGAATAGAAACATTGAGTTTCTACTGCAAAAATAATGCTAATAATATCCGATTGACCAGATTTCATAAGCTGTATGCTACAATGCTACAGTCACATCTTTCTCCTTGTTAAATGCCACTTTATCATATCTCAGCGTGTACTTTCATAGAATTTTTCTAGGATTCATCTTTTCCATCTCAGTGGCTAAAAAGAAGCTTGACATAATAGTATGTGTGTCCCAACCCAGTTCCCTGCTCTCCCAGATCAGCAGGAGCTGCTCCCAGTGGGGCTTGAAGTATCAGATCTATTTATATGACCTCTGAGTGTGAGACTAATGCACCCCATTACCAGTGGCCATTCATTATTCAGTAGCTGCTCACCTGCAGCTAAATGGATGATAAAATTAGAAAGGGGTACGAGGACAGATTTTGCTGAGTCAGTGGAAAAACGGCCTTTGACTGCTCTCATGGTGCATCATGTTTATCTTTTTTAACTGGCTTGTGAATCACTGGTTGAGTAGTAAATCCTCTTCGGTGATAACTCTTTAATGTTAACTTTATCTTTTTAATTGGATTACACTCATTACTTCCTTTACCTACCACTGAGGTTAGGGTGTGTGACTGTGGTTTTGTCTCTTTTTTTTATTTTTTTATAAAGAAACATTAAGAGAACATGAGATCAAGACGAGAAAGAAAAACATACAGAAGCAGTGAACCAGAAAGATAATTTGCAGGAGTACATTTTATTTTAATTAGATGATTTGTTTTAAATAAATCCCTAAACCCTAAAGGCCATTCCAATATAGTCCTGATATATTAAAATAGCTCACCCAGCTCTATAACAACTCTTTTAATGGTATTCATGATGACCCCTCTCTTAGTTTAAATATTAATAACTTTTTTTGCCCCACAGCGGATTATCACAGCAACAACTACACAGTGACTAATGGCTGGAAGATCCACAACACTGCTAAAAACAAGTGGTTTGTCTGCATGGCCAAAAATGCAGAGGACAAGCAGAAGTGGCTGGATGCCATCTTGAGGGAACGGGAGCAGAGAGAGAGTGAGTAACACTTTTTTAAAGGCCGTTTTATGGCACTTCTGGTTTATGACACTGACTGCGCAAAACCAGAAATGATTTTTTTTAATACTGGAGTTCCCTTCATGGAAAAATTCAGTCGCTTCTGTCATCTAGCTAAAAAAGACTTGGAATCCCCAACCAAGGACAACTGTAGGCCTCCTTTTGCAAGGAGACCCACAGTTGCATATCATTATATGAAATACACTCAGTTTCCAGTTTATTAGTTACAGCTAGCTAAAACTATGAAGAGTAAGAGGTGTTTGTTGTTGTTGAATTAACAACTCTTTTTAACAACAGCAAAAATTCTAACCTTCATGGAAGGAAGACTGTTGTATTAGACTGTGTTCGTTTTAGCTAGCTCTACCTTTAAACTGTCAACTGAGTGTAATTCAAGTGCCTCTTGCTTCTCTCCCCCCACTGCTATTCTAGCCCCTCTATTTGCTTTCATGATCTGCAAGATCCTCATTGTTTATTTTTGTTTCCATCATGCTCCACGCTCATTGCAGTGTTGAACAGCATTCCCAGAGATCACTTGTCAATCAAATAGTGTGGCCAATATTGATGTGATGTGTCCTTGTTTTCCCAGTTTTGCATTCCTGATTTGTGCAGTTGTGTTATGTTGCTCTTGCCCATTGTATGTTTCCCGACATGTTGGCATTTTTTTAGTTTCACAAACTATCAAGGCTCTCTCAGCTTGCACACAGTAATGACTGTGGATGTGATTACGACCTGGATGCAGTGTTTGTGTCCTACAGTTATGTCCCACCTTGAACAAGCTGCCTGCTTCTGTTTTGTAAATAGCAGCTTAGGTGACATGACGTTTTGAGTTGGCCTGGTCGACCTGTGCACCAGACAGGGGCTGCTACATCAATCCATTCTTCACATTCAAAAAAAAAAAAAAAAACTCAATGCAGCAGAGGTATTTGACTAATCATGGCTCTCGGTGGGGAGTGGCAGATGAATCAGATGTCTCATTCACAAACAACAGATCAGCTAAAAACAGCATCTTGGTCAAATGCTTAAAATAGAAAAACATTCACTTATCAAAGAAAGTGAAGCTCAGTAACACCATACACATCTTTAATCAATCTGGATCTATTTTTACTATTGTAAATGTGTTTGTGGCTTGCATAGAGTTGCATAGTAGAGTTGTATCAGCAGTTTTTGTGGCCATATAGCAAATCTACCCTGCGTAGTTAACTTTGGATTAGTGAGCAGAGATACACTCATTGATCTTAAAAAAGCACCACACTGCACCACCTCCACTGATTTGAGATTACTATATGTAAAATGATATTCTTGTTGCCCCTTTAAGTTGTTTTCCCTTCAACGTGTGACTTCCCTCTTTTGCCTTAAAATGTGTTCCCACCTGTTCAGCAGCCGCCATCTGTCTTTGTTATGTTGTGTGCATTAGACAGTGTGAAAGGCTTTAACCAGATTTTGGGCGGTATATGACAGGTCACCTGATAGCATTGATGGCTGAAAATCAAGATTTGACCCCTAAAGCTGTTTGAAAGTGATTTGGCTCAAAGGTTTAGCAGCACGTGCACGTTAGCTAACTGTCAACATTAACATTTGCATTTTTTTGTAAATGAGTCTTTCTAGATTTAAAATAAACAAGCAACCACAGCAGGCTTGGACGTCATCAGCGTCTGATCCTGTGATGAAAGGGTTTCAGGGTACAAATAAGTACGGAGGGGTGTGCTGTAGCTTGTGGTGTTATGTTTCACCCGGCGGAAATCGACCTGAGGCTAACAGATGCCAGATCAGTCACAGTGCCCAATTTTCCTACACTCTCCCTTTCTATTACCCACTCTACAGTATATTCTGCTTTCAGCCTGCTTACCTTTCTCTCAACCTCTTCACTACAGTCTAGACAGCTACATGATAAAGTTTTACTGCAATAAATCCTGGCAATGATTTTTTTTTTTCACTTCTCCCCCTTCATGCATTATTGCTTTTCCTGACACGCCTTGTTTAATGTGACCTTTTCCATGTATCGCTGTGGCCCTTCCATGTGTTGGTCCTGAACCTCGTCAAAAGACTTTCATTGTTCAGCAACTGCCAGCTGGAGGTGTTTTGTCTTATCGCTGTTTAAAGGGAAGTTTAAGGAAAATGCGTGGGTCAGATTATGCGATAGGGTATAAGCTTGTGCCAGTGAGTGGAGGAAGATGAGGAGCAGCACAAGACGAACTCTGACAGCTGGACCAGAAGCTGAGGGGGCCTCTGCTCTGGACAGGCCCCCGTCTGTTGTTCAATGACACTCATTGTTTAAGTCTACTCCAGCTGCTGTCAAATGTAATATAACCCCACCTCCATCACAGGCTGTCAGTGCAGAACCCCAAAGACTCAATGGGAAAACTGGATTCAAGAGTTAGCCGTGAAACCTTATACATTGTTTGTCTCATCCCTTTCACTCCCTTTTAGTGGTCAGACTTCCACGCCAACACTCAAGTATAGCTAATTGCTATAAGTTGCATAATGCAGCATACAAGATATTTGTTTTCAAATGTATTGCATAGTTTTGAGTGGATGGCGTAGAGAATCAGAAACTATTAAGGTCCCTGGCACTGCAAAAGAAGAAGTAGCAACAAAGGCCAACTTCCGTTGCCACACATGGCCTTCTGTTCAAAGTTTCAGATGAGATCACTGCAAAGGCTACAGCCAAATGCCAGCTGACTGTCTGCATGCACATATGGCTGTAGAAGAGGAAATAACAAGTTAGCAGTTTATATTTTCAAAAAAAACATCACAGGAAAAGGAAAACAAAGTCATCCACCATCTTCAAGGCTCGCTGGAACAGTGGGTAAGTCAGGGCTCTGAGAGAAAGCAAGATGTTTGACAAGTGATGAAGAGCCCAAGTCAGATCTGTTTCCAGGTGTCACAGATATATTATATGAGAGTACTGCAACTAAATGAGAAAACAGTCAGGTCCTGCAGCTTGGTGTGCCTCTCAGTAAAGTTAAGCAGCTTAGAGAAGAGCAGTGCAACAGAGCTGATTTGCTCTGAGTCACAAAGTATCACACTGTGGTTCAGAAGTTCATCAAACCCTACCATGAGGTTTAGGCAGCTCGAACAGTGTACTTACTGAAGAGGTTTTACTGGCGCAGCAGGCCTTACAATGGGCCTTCACATGTGTTGCTTTACAATAGAGGAAAAATAGTTAACAAACCAACACAGAAACAAGATCAAGATCACACTGCCCTCCTGAACTTTACTTACTTATAAAACAACTTGTCTAGGCGAGATTACCATCTGGGTTTGCTTTAGAAGGTTGTAGCAGAGCTGAGCCGCCATCCTCTCTGTTCCTGGCCTTATTCCATCTGCACAATACCAGAACACAACCAGGCCGCCCAGGCAAAGGCCCATTTCTCTCCTCTAACAGCACCATAACAGCCTTTGCCTTTTGACTTTGATACATGTTGATAGCTGTGGAAAGCAAGCTGAAGTTTGTCTCCCGTAATGAGTCTGCTGTATTTTTCTTGGCACTGCGATACAGTCACTATGTTGGGTTGAGATTTTGTTTGTTCATTTGTTTCCACTTTAACTTCCTCTGTTGTCAACTCTTTTAAAAAAAGAAGTTTGTCACTGGTTTCACATTGCATTCATTTTGGGGGTGTTAAATTCGCTTGGATCTGACTTGTTTGTTTGTTTGTTGTTGTTTGTTGTTAGGTCTCAAACTTGGAATGGAGCGGGATGCCTACGTGATGATTGCAGAGAAAGGGGAGAAGCTCTACCACATGATGATGACCAAGAGTCGGCACCTGATTAAGGATCGACGCAGGAAACTCAGCATTGTACCCAAGTGCTTCATGGGAAAGTGAGTTTCTTTGCTTCCTTCGTGCCTGGTTTCTCCAGGTTCCAAGAATGTGACTGCAATGCTATGCTGTTCGCAAGGGGATCCTTACAAATTGCTGTTACGTAAGATAAGCAGGTTTTCAAAAGAGCTGGGATCCAGTCTCCCCAAGTCCTGGCAGAATGCCTAAATTGTTTTATCCCTGCATGCTCTTGTCCATAATGAGCCCCCCCTTGACTCCCTCATAGTCTCCTCTCACGGGTCACAGAAAGGCCCAAGTTGCTCCCCACACACTCATATCATCGAGCACACACACCCAGACTTTCATTAGCAAAAGGCCTTTAACTGAGGCTCCGCAACTAGCCATCCCCCCTTTCTGTCCCCTTGATGTTTCAATGCCATGAATAGACAATGAGAGACTTGCTTAAGTTTCCCTCAGTTGCTCTACATACAAACCAGCGTTTGTGAGATCCCGAGCAGCAATTAAATTCTTTCCGGCACCATCTTGGGGAGACAAAAAATAAAACTAGCCAAGACCACTATGGTGACTGATGACTGGTGTTGTAAAGAGAAACCAGGGAGCACCCATTAATGTCTGCAACACTGCCAATGTGGCCTCTTAGCATATTACAAATCATTAAATGCATCCCCCATCTGAAATGTTTTCTAGAGGTAAATGTAGTGGACGATCACGCTGCATTCAGCAACTGCCAAGAAGAGAGTTTAATGAGTTGCTCAAAAATGTAATGGTGTTTCTGGGAGACGTGCTCCATCTTAGTGGCGTCATATGAAGTCCTTGTCTGGGTGTTTTCCTCTCACTGTCCAACGTACCTTACAAGGCGGTCTGAATCACGAGACCTTCCCAGAATTACATTTTGCCATATTGTGTGTGTCAGCATTCAGCACTCTTCTTCCCTATCTGAGCAGACTGTACTACGACAAGTATGTCATCAGTATCCTTATAGGAAGTTCTGTCCTTATCTTGCCCCCAAACACTTGTAGGTCAGAGTTCAGAACCAGTGGCAGAACAGTTCTTTCTTTGACAGTCTTTTTTTCAGTCACAAGCTCCCTTCTTCGCCTCATCCATGTGTCTAGTTTGTCTGCCTCAGCTTCCACTTTCTACCGTCTCCCACTTTCCTGGCTTTATCACTCAGTCATTTCCTGCCGATGAGTGCAACCTGCATTAGCTCTGCATTTGTCTTTCTGATGAAATTAGTGGCAGGCATAGTTTGAGTGCTTATTGCATTAAATAGAGATGCTGACTGCTGGTTTGATCGCACCCTGTTGTTCTGATAGCATAATTCCATTATTTGTCAGCTATCTTCTTGGGAAGATGACGTATTGGTGCTTTACATTTTCTTTGTGCAACTTTTTTAGTCAAGCCAATGTTTGCTCAGGATCATTTGTAGGGATTTAAAGTGATGATATATCATATCCTAATTTTCTTTTTGTGTTGAGAGTAGAGCTAACGCTATGAAGAGACAGGGAGACAAATCTCCCTGCTGCAATTCTGGGTTAGTTTCTGTTCCACCGGTTTTGGTTTTCAATGTATTTTCTTAACCTCTGAGAGAAAATACATTTGCGGTGTCCTAATGTCATACTGTACTTTAATTCTAAGCAGGTTTTGAGCATGTAGCCGTTACACAGCGCAAACATAAATTAGGTACATTGTAAATAGTGAGGTTTTTGATGCACACTATTGTCCCACAATGCAATGCACATAGCAGATGAGCTGGAACACATTAAGGTTGCGGCTCCGGAAAGATCTAAGAAACAAACTGACAAAGAAAGTGTGGAAATAACAGTCCTCCTAATGCTGCTGAACTTTACGTACAATTGCATAGAAGCTCAACCAATCATCATGAGATATTCCCACAAGTCTCTTCCTCACTCACACACATGCACACACACACTCATGCTATTCCTGTTCATCGTATTAATTTTCGTAAGCGCTCAGTGTCCAAAATTAACCCGATTCTTACATAACGTTCTACACACACACACACACACACACACAAACACACACACATACATACATATACACACATGCAGCGTCCCTTCACATTCATTCATGTCAGTGTCAACAGCTACCAGGTTTCACATGAACACACAGTGAGATGATGAAAACACACAATAATGCAGGCATGAAAACACATTTTTTTGTAGGACTGACTTCTCAACACACGCATGCACACACACACACACACAATAATACATACACTTAGTTATTGCATGGACTTGGCAGGTCACAAGAACAAACTTTTATAAATTATGATAAAATATTCCTTTTGTGCTCCGGGCAGACAGAGAGGACTAATGGCAGATGGCTCAAGGTGTCCACAGTTCTGGATGATTGTGCACACACAGAGAAATCATATGCTTGCGTGTTCACTTCATACAGTGTATATACACACACCCGCACACCTCGTATGCTTGACATTTACGCTTACTAAGCGATCACACATACACCCATACATCTGTTGCATGACTGCCTGAAAGCAAATCCACACATAAGTACAGATTTTACACACATGCTTCAAAATGATTCCCGTGCTGGAATGTTCATGAACACGCACGCACATCCAAGCTCTTTCCAATTCACCCTTCATTATCTGGGGAAGTGATTTCATAGCATGAAAGACGACGAAGGCGAGAATTTAATTTTCTCCCTCAAACATTAGTTCAGTTCATGCTGGCCGTGACAAGGAGGGAGCAGAGCTGAAGTGCTTAAATTTAGATGGTTAACGCATGTACAGTATCTTAGAGGCTTTGGGATATTTGAAGAAAAAAGAGGATAAACTTTCCTACAAATATGTTCTCTAAATGCACCGTCTGTGTCTGTGGTTTAAGTAGTTCATTACACCCACTGTAACCATATTAAATGACACACTGACAGACTAAATAGCTCAAGGGGCTAAAGAGCCTTGCACAGTGTCAACATGTTGCCTTGCGCAAGGCTCTCAGTAGTGAACATTAAGGGCAGCTCAACTTCAGAATGGATATGTTTCACTGGTTGTGTCACATGGGCCTACTGAGAGCAATAGGCTCTGATTGCAAGACATACAATGTATGTATTGCATGTACCACTGAGATAGAGAACAAATAAATAAGCAATTGATACTCCTGCTGAATGTGGGAAGCCCTCATATTATTTCTTCTAGTTTCCTAGTTACTAGTTACTAGTTTCTGCATTGTTGAAATCCAGAAATGCTTAAAGTGAATGAAATATAAACTTAAACTTGGTATTACTACTTTACAGAAGATGCAGAAATAAGCAAGCAAGCTAGATTTAGACCTGACATGCTTTTCACATACCATGCACACAGTATGAAATGGCATATATAAATTAAACTTTTACAAATAGGAATAAATACAAACTAAGAAATTGGTTTCTACAGCATTTACACTTGCCACATTTCACCACCACAGACAGTGATGTATTACAGTGTTTTTCATATACAAACAAAGCATGAGGTTTGAAATCACATTCAAAATCAAAGTTTCAAGTCCTGTGTTGCACACCAGCTCTCCTCCACTAGCTCTGGCAACAGAGTGCAACAAAAACTCTGTACCACCTTGGCTAGTACGTAGTGCTGCTGCATCGCTAAAATAGCAACTTGAACTTCCCATTGGTGCGTTTCCTCAGAGGTGCAAAATAGGTGAAATAGCTACTTTCAGAAACTTTATTGACAGAAATCCCCCCCAAAAATACAGATGACATGTGGCCATGGTGGCATGACGGTACCTGCACTATGTGTCTGCCAGGTGAATTCTGTGAAATGTCCATGCAAAAACAACACAGCAAGGAGCCCCATGTCAAATCACGGTAAACTGTAAACCGATTACCACTTTAAAAACAGGCCTCATCATATACTTCTTTTGTCTTCTGTTCCCAGTGAGTTTGTGTCATGGCTGATAGAGAGTGGAGAGATCAGTAAGCCTGACGAAGGAGTCAACCTGGGACAAGCTTTGCTGGAAAACGGCATCATTCACCATGGTGAGACAAAACAACATCTTTTACTTCTCTTTTTGTCCTCTCCTTATTCTCTCTCTGTTTCTGTTTCTTTGCTTGTTAAACCTGTCATCTTCTATTCCTTTATACTTTTAGCAGCCCCTTGTCATGTTTTTTTTAATTCTCTTTTTAACTTTGTCATTTCGTCCTCTGTTTATTAGCTTGTTTTAGTGCCTCCTCCTCCACAATCCAAGGATAGTGTCTGGTAATAATAATTCTTGAAATGTGCCTTGCATTATTTCCCCACCCCTGATTTTGTCTTGAGTGTGACGTTCACAGGTCCACTATCTTGAATAATGCATTAAGGAATGACATACACACACATACATATGCACAAACAGCTATAAATAATGTATGAACTCAGTTGTCCAGAGTGTTGCTGAAGGGGTTCTTGCACAACATCGTGTCAGGATAATTTGTTGAGACCTAACCTTCATATACCTTAATACCTGTGGAAAATCCCCTGAAATCCTCCTTCACTGTAGCCTACGACTACTGAGAGATACAATGATGACATACAGGGCTCTGTGGGATAGCAGTGAGGCTTTGTGGGCAAAATGAAGAGGCTTGAGCCCTGCAGGCAAAGTGTAGGTGTCACCAGTTAGTCTGTGAAAAGAAATCAGACAAAAAGAGGTTATGTGACAGAGTGGCAATTTAAAGCTGTCCATACACCCCTCCTGAGTCACACATTTGTTTTGTGAAGAGACACATAAAAAGAGAGACAGTCAACCACATGCATAATGCAAACTTCATCCAATCAGCTGTACCTGTTTGAGCCATTAAAACACGCTAGTTCATACTTGAATGTTTTGACATCTTCTTTGCTCCCATAATAATTCAGCTATCATTTCATGTACTTTAAATTCCACATGTGACACTTAACAATGGCTTTACAATTGTGTGGTGCCTTTTGGTTTTATGAGGGCATTTTAAGTCTAGACTAAGAAAACCAGCAGCTTGTTTGGGCCCATGCCAACTTGTTGCGGCGGAACCAAACTGCCTCTGTTTGGCAGATTTCACTGTTTCTACTTCTCCAACAGACATCTGTTTGTGTATGTATTAGTCATTTTTTGGTGTCGAATTGAGTATAAATAAGAACTTGTTTTGAAGTTGTTTATTAATGCAAGTTTTCTGGGATTTTTCAGGGAATTGGCAGCTGTCTGCTATGTTAAATATTTGAATCTCATGGTTTACTCAACACAAACATGAATTTACAACTGCAGTGTGTTCCTCAAACTTTTGCTTTTTGCCTCTCGTCTGTACTTACCCCATTTCTTTCAGCAAATTAAAAGTTAGAAACAGAATAAATTAAAAACCTATTGCTCTCCCATTCTTCAAACACTATGAAACTTCACTTGTTTGAGAAGGCCCAAACAAATTAGTGGCAGCGGGAGCTTTGCCTCACCCTGCAAAGTCTCTCCAGAGGTGGACTCGATGCAAGTATGCTTCAAGTCTGACAAATATCAGTCAGTCATTTAGAGTGCATTTGTATGAATATATTCAGAAATCTTACAGGCTCAAATGAAAATCTCAAAGAAAGGAAAGATGTGACACGCATTTTCCTTAATATATCCCACTTCATATCTTAAATATATAAAGTGCGGAGGAGAAAGGCCATACTTAAAGCTCGATGAGTAATGAATCCCAGTGTTCAAACAGGAGTCCAGCTGAGGTGACATTTTCTCCTTCTGGTGATATTTCAGTGTCAGACAAGCACCAGTTCAAGAACGAGCAGGTGTTGTACCGATTCCGCTACGACGATGGCACCTACAAAGCCCGCAGTGAGATGGAAGACATCATGTCGAAGGTAAGTCTAACCCTACTTCCACCTCATAGAATAATTCAAAAATAGAATTTTAATGACCAACACATAAAAAAAATACAATGTTGTTGATACCAAAATTTGAATCACCATTTTATCTTTTAATTTCAAGCATATTGATAAAGGAATAAACCCTGGTGTTTAACAGCTTATGCAACTGTTCAAATATAATGTGGAGAGGCACTAATCTCTTCCGATAGAAAACTCAATCAGAAATTACATTCCAATGAACATGAAGTGTTCTCCCTGTTCTTGTTTAGAGACTATGCTTTTGAAATTTCTTTTCAAAAATGATAGCTGTTGGGTAACTCTTTTCGCAGTCAACAGTGAAATCTCTTGTCCTGAAGCCATGCTTGTACTTGTTTACCCAAGGTGTGTATGTTCTATGACTCAGTGGCTCCGTTTTTCTTTTAGGGCGTCAGGCTGTACTGCCGTCTGCACAGCCTCCACACGCCTGTCATCAAGTAAGTACCTGCCCTTCTCTCCTCCTCCTCCTCCCCTCACGCTTCCTCCCCACATATGCTAATGTCCCCGATCTCCAGGTGCATGAATGCATATTCATGAAGGGTTCACATTCGGCCCACATAACCCTTTCTGTAATGACTGAACTAACAGTAGCGCTGCCAGGAATGACAGCCCTCAAACCTTTTCCAACCTGAACTCCCAGCCAGGCCTGAGCTGCTGTAGGTTCATGTGTACAAGATTCAGTTCAGGTTGAAGATGCCAGGTTTGCATGGCTGGAGGTAGCTCTTAAAGGATTAAGGAGACCCACAGCGTTTCTTCTTTACAGTGTTGTGGGTTAGCTGAATTTATGTTCATGAATTTTAAATTTACATAACTTAAGTAGGAGTCCAAATGATGCCTGCAAACTTTTTTTAGCCTCATCAGTCACTTTTTATTTCTGCTTCATGCTCTCACCCTCTATCCCACACATAAACACACACACACTTTCTCACTTTCTTGCTTACATACGCAGTACACATGCTCAGAAATATAAACACTATGGTGTATAGTGTATACACACACATAAACACACACCATCCCTGAATGTTAGGCCCCCTATATGTCAATATACAAATGCAGTGCTCCATTATGTCTTAATTGTTCGTTCAACTAAAGTTATAATTTATGACCTGAGATCTAAAAGTAGGCATTAAATTAGGGCAAACCTCAAAGAAATCTAAATTGTAATCCTGAAACTGAAATTAATCTTGTGAAGTGAAAGAATGATCGTGCTTGCCTGAAGTCTGAAAGTCTGAGAGTCAGAATAGAAGCACAGATTTATACAGAAGCCCAGGAAACATCCCCCCCCCCCCCCCCAAACACACAGACACACACACACACAGACACACACACACACACACACCCCTCCCTTCATGCTCTTCCCCCTCATCTCTCTATCTCTCCCTCCATCACTCACCCGCTGATTGAAGTGCCCGGGGTTGCCATTGGTGCAAACAAAGAGCTTTTGGTTCGGGGACAAATCCTATTAACATACAAAGGCAAACCCTCTGCCTGCCAGATATTATGTAATATGGCCAGGATGTTTTTTTTTTTCCCTCCATCTCTAAATTGGCATTGTATGTAGCAGCCATTAATTATAATTTTTGAGTGATGGATGCATTGCCTTTTATGAATCATAAATAACCGTAAACTGTGCCTCTGTTTATTAAACTTTGTTGAGTGACAAAGCGCCTGCCAGCTTCATTACATTAAAATGTCGTGAATTAGAATAACAACATGTGATAAAATAGATATAACCTAATAAAATCAATCTTATGAATGCCACAGATGTCTTATGCTGTAGAGGATGATACAGAAATTCATTGATTAGCCCATGATGTCTGGAAGCGATGTTTTAAAGCACTGTCTGCAGTATCAATCAGTGCACTTTTTGTCCTCTTGGTTTTTGTTGTTAATGTATTTACAGTATGGGTGGCCCAGATACAGGCCATGTCTTACTCACAACACAGAGGTGTTAAAGCAAATAAAAGATACAGTCTATTTGATAGGCTCCGATACACTGGTCGAGTCACTCAGTTGACTACACATCCTCTGTAGTGTTTCCTGTTGCACGTGCTTACATGTCAGGTGCATTAGTCCGTGGCGGTGGCTCATGTAATCTCACAAAAACTGAAAGAATCAGATATAAAAGGACAGAGAGTTGTTGTTCTTCTAGCAGTTTTTAGAAAACTGTAGACTGCCCGCAACACATTTAGCACATGCAGTACTGTACCTGCAAATACATAACTCTCATGATATCTGTTATCATGGCAGTAACAGAAATAATATATGCTTTTTTATTGCTTTCTCTGACTCCAAGTTGAGATTATTTCTTCTCTTCTCAAGAAATGCAACATAATGCAAACATACAACAACAGACACTGCTGGGTGTTGATGCTGTTTTTGGTTTCTGTTGCATACTTGTTACATGTGAAACCACAAACAGTGAAGTGAATCTGCATTGACTGTGAAAATATATGCTTTTTGCTTCCTTTAGGGATAGAGATCACCATCTGAAAACCTTTAAATCTGTGGTGCCTGCCAGCAAACTGGTTGACTGGCTAATCTCGCAGGTAAAAATCAATCGTCTGTACTATACACATATTTTAACACGTGCTGGCTCACACATCATCATCTTCACTGCAACAAACACGCAGATACTGTGTGATAGATACTCCAACGGTGCTGCAGTCTTCTGTGTATGAGAAGGTGTAAACAGGCATTGTAACTGACCGACTGTGTGCGTCATTGATTTGGTTTCCCAGGGAGACTGCTCGACCCGAGAGGACGCTGTGACGCTGGGTGTGGGGCTCTGCAACAATGGCTTCATGCACCATGGTCAGTTCAATTTTCTCTCACACACGCATATGAGAAGGATGGGTTAACACACACAAACTAACCAGGATTTTTACTTCAATTCAGTTTGATGACACGTCTTAAAGGAGATCCATGACACACACATGGTGCTGTGATGTCTTTTGTCTGCTTCTAATTACTTAGTGATCTCTTTTGCTGCAGTTCTGGCTTCATTCTTGGTTTCAATAACGCTTTGTGGTGTGACTTGGTCACTCTTTCAGTCTTGCCTTGGTAAATCCCTTTTCTGCTCGACTGCCTCTTCTTGCATTTTGTATCATATTTGTCCCTCAGTCAGTAATTCTCTCTACCCACAAAAATGTAACATTAGCCTCTCCCCCATCATTCTGTCATAGGTTGAAAAAGGGGCATCGTAAATTTGCATACCCGATCCAAACAAGCCTCTGCAGCCTCACTGACCACATTGTAGTGGGGCGGCTTTGGTTCTAGTCCAGCATGTTGAATGTAAACAGCATTAGTAGTGTACCCTAACCAGAACTGTTTGGCGTAGATACATGGCTGTCTGGGTCAGTCCACTGAACCATGACCATAAAATTGAATCAGTGATTGGTCAAGTGTAGTATGTGTAAAGTGAGAACCACTTGCAAGAAGAAATGAGTGTTATTTCAATTAGTGAACACTGAAAAAGTAACACGATGACAATACTTCATAATGTATATAGTGAAGTAAGAAAACAAAGATAGTCACTAATACACAGGCACTAGTACTATTGCAAGTTTGTAGACTGGAACATCTATTAATAGAGAAATCCTAATGTAATCCTAGTGTAACAGATTACACCAGCACACAGGTACTATTTCACAAGTTGCTTATTAACATGTCTTGTAGTCAGTACAAGTGATAAATCAGAATATGTACTGTATCAGAGTTTAAGTGTACACATGATTAAACACTTACAAATCTCTTCTGTAAATACTGTCAAGCGTTTGTGTTTCACTCTCATTCAAACACACAACTTCCACCAGACAGTCATGTAATGGCTTTTCCCTTCACTTTTCGCTCGCCTCATTGCCACTCACACATACATCAGCCTCCTTCTACCATCTGCTGGAAGGTGTCACCTCCTCTCTTTTACCTCTCCCTCTTCTGTGGCCTCTATCAGGGTGATGACCTCTCTCTTCTCAACCTGTCTGCACTCCTCACCTCTCCTCTCCTCAAGTCGCTGTCTTTAGTCCATAGTCAGCACATCTGCTGCTCTTCACCTGGCTCCTCCTGAACTCTTCTATTTCTGTTTTCTGTCCTTGCCTCTGCTTGGTTATGAGGCTCCTCACTAGTGGGAAGATCACTGATAACAGACAACACAGTTAATGCTTCTATCAGTCATCCACACATCTGTCGTGAACACCTGTTGCATTTTGCCCTTCAGGCATCTCAACATACAGCGAACAATACCAGATTAAGCAGTACATTTCCTCCATTAGTCCTGTTTTACAGCAGAGCTATCGAAGTAAGACTGCGTAATAATAATTCTTTCAACCACAGACTTCCCTTCCACCACAATTTTCTTAATTATGGCATTGACAGTTATGTAAATCAATATTTCGCCATTTTGTTGATGTCTGTTTGGTGGTCATTGACATTAAATGTTTTCAGACCATGGGTTAAAGGTCCCCTGCAATCAAATGTGTACTTTAATTATATAGACATATCAAGTGCAGCTTTGTTCCTCAGAATGGGTATTAGTTAGTATCAGTTTAGTATTATTATTTTTTATTATTTTTTTTTTTTTTCACATTAAGCCTTTAAATGATGATTTAACAGAGTGTGTGCGTAACACAGTATGTGTCATTAGGGTATGACACTTTCCGGAGTGGCACTCCCTCCAGTTGAATAGGTAGTGTTAAAGTATTATACGACCACAGCCTCCGTGACTCAGAGGAAATAACTCACGTTCAGCGTTCGTTTGAGTTGGCGTAAGGCCAATGTGAGTGGGTTTGGCGCGTGTGTGTGTGTAATCAGTTTGTGAAAGGCTTTTGTTCACCTGAGAGTGCCAGATGCTCTCCAAATCACTGAACAGCTGGGTACCTTTGGTTCTCAGTATTTCCTGTACAAGCCCCATGTTACAGAGTCCTCACAGAGTTATACGCCTAAGATTAGGTCCCTGGTAGGATGTCCCGTATCTGTGAATGTGTGATTTGGGCCAAATGTCAAAAATACCATCTCCTTTGTGACACAAACAAGATGGATATTATTTTTAATTCTGGCTGGAACAATAAAATCTGACAACCATCATAAGTGGAAAATTATTGTGAAATAACAGTAGGTTTACCACTTCCCTTAATTCAGTGTTCCAGAGAAAGAAACAAAGTTAAGGTTAACCTCTTCCACTCCACCCTTCCTTAAAATAACCATTTTTTTAGGGGTATAAGTATAAACCACATAGAAATGGTATGCATCATCTGAAAAATGTGAACCTGATGATTTATATGAGATGTAGCTCAGCACTGTGTTAAATTTAGGTGCATATTCAAATATTGAAAGTTGATTGTGTAAAATGGCTTAGTACGTTATGGTAATATGTAATATCAGAGTATATGATGCCCATTAACATGCTCTATTATGTCTCATACATTTTTGCTGCAGTTTATTTGGTTGATCACTGATCATTGTTACACAGATTTGGTGTAAAATTTATTTATTTAACTAAAATTGAAAAAAAGTCACATTAAGACACCAAGGCCTTGAGGAACACCATAAAAAAATTCTTGCTGTGATTTGTTATTTAAAAACTTTTGACATTTGAAGATGTTTGTAAGAATTAGATTTTTCAGAGAATGGATGGTGACAGTTAACACATGCAGTGACTGTGAGCTTCATTTCAGTGGCCTGGAAACAGCAGAAATCTACAGTAGGGTTAATCACATCTGTTTTTCTGCTATTATTAAAAAAGTATCCATAATGTGCTTCTAACCTGTTTGAAGTGTCCCATGTGTTGGAATGAGGCTCAGTCCAGCAGCGTGATTCTAAACACACTTGTGTGTTCTCCGGTGAATTCTTCCTCGCGCTAGCCTGAGCTGGCTATGACCCAGATGTGGTTTGGCTCCAGATGTTCCTGCTACCATCATTAGCTGATGAACTAATTAACCGTTAGCTTGTTTGTGTGAAAATGTGCACAGATTTAGTGGCAGTTCCTTTTTGAATCTGCTAACAGGTCTTTGAAGTTGCAAATGACCTTCAAACAGAGCTTGTGACATCATGTAACACACTTAACATTTACAAGGTCCAATTTTCCAACAAGACCATCAATTTAGCCAGAGTGAGAAGAAACCTAATTTTTCAGCAATGTTTAACTAAAAAGACTGACCCAATGCACCCAATGTCTTATTATTCCTTTTTGGCAGCAGCTTTCTGATTATACGCTATGTGTGTGCGTCTTTCCCCTCAGTCTTGGAGAAGAGCGAGTTCAAAGACGAGTCCCAGTTCTTCCGCTTCTATGCAGATGAGGAAATGGAGGGAACCAGCACAAAGAGCAAGCAGCTCCAGCGCAATGACTTCAAACTCATCGAAAACATCTTGGTCAAGTCCCTGGTGGTGAGCTGGAACACAGACACACGCATAAACACACGCATTTCCACATTTTCTCACACAAACACAGCAGATCATTATTGTGAGTGCCAGTCTAAGTGTTTCATTTAAACAAGGACACTTTAATTAACTACACTGTGAGACCAGCATAATCCAAAAAAGAAAGACAAATCACTGTTCAGATTGAGAAACAGAGGATCAATGTGGATGGAGGCAAAACAAATGTATCTTATACTCTGTCACTCCTGTTTATTTAGAGCAGTGTGTATTCTTCTTTCTCATCTCCTGAGCTAAGTGTAATTAACATCAGTATACACCCCTCTCGCCCTCATGGAAGGGGGAGGGGGCTGCTATGATGACAGTAAACACCTTGAATTTGCTCTGATCACAGTGCATCTTAATGACTACTGTCTTGTCTGTGGAAATATAATCCACTGTACCGCCTGGGATGCTGCTGCTGAGACAAGAGATTGATCTATGAGAGATGACAGGAGTTGATTGTTGCACTCAGATATACTGTACTCTCAGCATCATTTAAAAGACATTTGGAAACATTTAATATAGTGCACAGAAATGAAACAGGGCTCAGTGCGTGGTAGTGAGCCCAGATTTTTTCTCTCCTCAACTAATTGTCCTGAAATATTTAAAATGGATTGCAAGTCAGGACTTTTCAGTGACCTTTCATGTCATTCCAATCCTTTCAACAGGCAGCTTAGTTCTCTTATCTAATAGCACAGAAGCTAATTAAAATAAAACGCCTCCTTACCTCCTTATTTTACCTCTTTATTAAAGGCTCTCTTTTACTGCATGCATATATTCTTTTTTTATCCTTGGTTATACATTGACATTTAACATTCCTCATTTGTGACATGAGACAACAGGTGCTGGAAGAATAGAGTGAAGAGGAGAAACGCCAACATCAGGGCTGACATGTTGAAGCACTGTCTGTCTTGTCTTCAGTAAAATTGGTTGGAGCAGCTGCTGTAAACAAAACTGTAAAGTTGCGGGAACATTCTTGAAGTTTCTAAAATGTTCTGAATTTTTTAAAGAAAGTTCCATGAAGATACAAACCACTGATGCGTCATTTATAATCTGAATAGTAGTTGTGCAGACATACTATATTTAGGCCAGATACAAGATAATAGATTCAGTAATAGAAAAAAAATGTGTGTCTGAGTGTCTGCTCACCACATTTAAGCTCCCACAACTTAATTGGACTGAAAAATGCAACATTTTCATCCTGTCTTACAGCATAGCCTCTTCATTATGAATACAGAATAAAATGAGGTCAGTGTACACTGTTCTGGGTCTGTCTGACAGTAATGTCCAGAGGCTGAAACAGAAAGCTAACTGTTTAGTTAAGTCCATTATCTTTAGGGAAACCTAACAGCATCACTAGCATCCCTTTTCATGCCAGGGTGGGAAGTAGGCACGTTATCTGACCTTCCACAAGAAGTTGAAAAGGCTTTTTCTCCCATGATTAGCAGAACTAATCCTCCCTTGTGGCTATTATTTAAGTGAAGTGCAGGAACTCTTTATTTACCAGAGCCATCTCCTCTGATGTAACAGCAGAGATCCCCATCTTATCAGGGCCGTGCAGCAGGAAAAGATGGCTCCAGCAGCTTACCTAATGGAAACCAGCTAATGTGTTTGGTGATGACAGCGTCTAACTAAGACTCGCCCCACTGGGAAACAGTATGAGAAGGAGAGAAGCAAGAAGACACCTGTCACGCAATGAAAATCACTAATTGCAAACCGGCATGATTGAAACTATAGCAATGTGTTGATAGTTTGTATATGTACGGCCACCCAGAAAGAGTTTCATATTTCACCTTTATAACATGAAACTGAAGCGCTTCCTCCGAGGAAATCAGGTCATTGTAGCAATTGCAAACAAATGAGCATGCAGCTGACTTGACTCAACTGATTAAAACTCAGATGTACCAGATCTACAGATTACAAGATATTTACGTGGTGTGTCAAATAGCTGCAGAGCATAGTGAGGCAAATAAAGTGAAGATGAATATATATGTCATGAATGCTGTGCTACTTACTAAAAACATTTAAGTCCTACAGCCAGTCACCAGTGATAATGTGGGAGTAATTAGGTGCTTTTTTCTGTGCTAGATTCACCCTGAGGAAGAAGACTACGGCTTTGAGATTGAGGAGAAAAACAAGGCCATTGTGGTGAAATCTGTCACCAGAGGCTCACATGCTGAGGTAATGGTCAACACACACACACACACACACACACACACACACACACACACACACACACACACACACGCTGTATTTGCTTCCCGCCCCAGGGCATTAGTTCCAGTAGGTAATGGCTGTCTACTGTTTTGACGGCTACTGTCAGTCTCCCTTTAAAAGGACTTTGGTCTGATTGGCTGTGGAACCATTAGACATGCTTACTCACAAATCATTTCACTCACCCAGTCAGCTATATAAAAAAAGCAAATAAGGTGACAAAACAGTAAAAACTGTTTCTTTTTAATAAAGCATGCTGTAATTTTTTTGTTCTCTTCAGGAGCCGCCTGTAAAAATGGTATTTGTCACAGCTATGGCTACCACAGTCACAGACTTGTTATTTTTCAACCTGACACAAATAAAATCACAGTGCAAGACTGTTTTCTACTTTCTTCATGTCATCCCACTCTGGTTAGACAGGTGACATGCAACCAAAGCCTATGTAACATTTATACAATCTTTCCCATTTTCTTACTTAAAAACACTGCATGATGCCCTCGTTGTTTGTGGAATTTTTCATTTCCACAGGTCCAGAAATGGAAAACATTTCATTTTGCACTCATTTCTCTCATGTCCCTCTGGCTCAAGTTTCCTGATTGCTTTCTGTTATTTTACTCATTGCAGTTTTTTCCCATATTGTTCATCTCCTCAGTCAGTCTCTGGATATTTTTTCTTTTTCTCCTCTGGCTGCTTCCACCACAGTAAAACCTCACTCTTCTGCTCCCTCTAGCTCTTTTTTTACCCCCTCACCCCTACTCTGTTATTCATACCCCGTGTCCCTCATGCCCCACAATAACAGGATTGCTAGTTGTGACACAGCCCATGTGCCAGCACAGTGAATGAAGCTCAGCTGATTCCCATGGGGCTCTGAAAAGGGCTGAGAAACACACTCACTCACACACACACAGTCACACACACATACTCAAATACATACACACACGCATGCACACACAGAGCTCTTTCACTATATGATACTATTATAGGAAGTCACATGCAGACGTGGACCCAATCTGTATAATCACACACACAGACACACACGCATACATCTTTCCAGATTCAGATGGCTGCGGCTCCTCCCAGTCGTTCCTACCTCCACACTGGGCCGTTATCCAGAGCCGGGGCCCAGCTCAGCCAAGGCCACCCCACCGGATCTGTGCCCAGGACACTGGACTCACACAGTGAACACACAGAGGCAGCATTATTCCCACAACGTGACTGAAGATGTGCAAGATGACTGCATTTAATGACGTGAAGCAGGCTGCTGGTGCTGTGTCTGTCATTTGTAAATGGATTTCATAGGGATGTTTGATATTTTGTGAGCATGAAAATGTATGTGTGCAATTGTTACTCTGTCTCTACACATAGATACGCTGTGATTGGTCAGGTTGTATTCAGTTCAAGGAAAAAGGCAAGATCTGATAAGTCAAGCCACCATCGGCCACAGGCAGAAACAAGTGGCTATATTAAGAGAAAAATGTAAAGAAAGTAGATCTCCATGGAAATTAAAGTAACCCTTCCATCTGGAAATGCGTGCAAATCCAGCAGGCAGGAGACTCAGGTCGAAATATCATGCAGCTTAATCATATCTAGCAGCCGATCTTGATATGCACTCCCTCCAAAAAAGCGTGTTCATACGCTGGAAAATACACGACAAGACTGAACAGGCTGTGAAAGCAGTGCTCACTGATATTCACTGTTGTGTTTTGGTTTGTTTTCTGTCATGCTCTTTGGAGGCACATGTACAGGACAGGAAATTGATTCTAGGTAATACACACTAGTCAGTGAACTGAAAAAAAAACTTGAATCGCACTTCATCGGAGCCAAATGCATCACACAGTTCAGTTCTCACTGTGACACTAGAGACCCCACCTGAAATTCTTACCGGTGCAAATGGGGGCTTTAGCGGGAGCTTGAACAGTCTTCAACCTAAAAATAACAGCATTCTGTCTCCTGTCTGTCCCTCTGTCCTTCCAGATGGCTGGCCTGCAGGTGGGCAGGAAGATCCACACCATCAACGAGGACCTGCTGTTCCTCAGGCCTTTCTCCGAGGTGGAAACCATGATCAGCCAGGCCTTCTGCATACGACGCTCCCTGCGGCTTCTGGTAGCCACCAAGGCCAAAGAGTGAGGCAACACACACACACAAACACTGAAACACACAGGTATATACACACACACACATAAGACGCACTGGTCTGACTGGTCATTTCTCATTCAGGATTGTGAAGATCCCTGACAACCCAGACAGCCTCTCCTTTAGACTCTGTGGCTCTTCCCCTCCTCATGTCCACGCTGTCAGGAAAGGTAAGTGACAGTCACAAGAAAGGACAGAGTATAAAGTATTCAATATAGTTTTAAAGGTAAAAAGACACCAGCAGTTTAAATGTGTAATGGAAAAGTAATCTGTTTAACAGCTCATAGCTCCCAGGAAGATGTAATTAAATGAATATTTCTTGAATTCAGTTACAGGTGACATATATTTAGCTTGAGACCCTGACACTAGAGAGCTGTGAACAGATTTGTCAGAATTTGACGTTGTTATTGGAGAATCAGTGCCAGTAAAAGCTTTGAAAGTGTTTACGGTGTCAGAAAGACAAATAATTCTGGCTGAATTCAAGCGAAAGATGAGGTAACTCTAGCCTCTAACCACCTGTTACATTCTGCTTTTAGTGAGCCTCTATTAGGTTTTTATGGCCACCTGTCAGCCAGACAGCCCGCGGTCAGGGTTCAAACCCTAATAACCCCAAACTCTACTTTTAAAACACACACATATGTGCTCACACACACACCATTCTCTGTGATCATAGCTAAAAGTGCAATAGGTTATTGAAAAGACACCCGCACTTTTGTTCCACCTTCTCATTTCTCCTGCTCCGTCTTCACAACCTCCAAACCAGATGTTTGTACCGCCTAGACTGGCTCAAAATAGAAGAATGGGAGATTGTTGAAAGTTGAATGAGGGATGAATCCCAAATGTGTAAACCAGACAGCAGTTGGAGAGGGCGAGCACAAAAACAGCAAGGAGATGAGTCGCCGGTTGGTGCAATGAAGGAATGTGATCTCCTGCTTTCACTTTACTTTATAACGGCACGGGGACCTCCACTTTCTCTCCCTCTCATTTCTCTCCTTCTTTTCTCTCTTTCCTAGTGTCTTAGGGAGCAGTTTTTTCCATTTGAATTGTTTTTTTTTGTTCCTAAATCAGTCCCCCTATGTGATATTCATGCATGGGTCAAGTTGCTCCCAGAGTTAGGTAATTGCTGGCACCCTGGGTGGAAATGATGCCAGCACTGATATTTTTAGGTCGGAGAGGAAGATGATGGAGGTGTTGATTGGACTTCCAGGCTGTAAAGCCATTAGTAGTTTGGGACAGCGTGTTACGGCACTGAACCGAGTAATTTTCTGTTTTCCTGGAGGAACAAAAGGGGAGAGATTATGTACAGACATGGGAATTGAGTCCAAATAAACTCATCTACTTTGCATGATTCTTTGCATGATGCCTGTAAGAGACACGTACAGCACTTCTCCCCGTCTTAAATTTCTTGTTTTCATAATATCCCAATGTGTTGTATACAGTTCCACTGTAATACCACACTGTGACCTTTGACCTCGGATCCTGTGTTGACACATACTGCAGGCTCGAAGGCGGCAGCAGCGGGTTTTCAGCCCGGCCAGGTCATCCTGAAGGTCAACGGCAACAACGTCAACCGCAGCGACTACCAAGAGGTCCTGGAGCACTTCACTGCCCAGCACACGCACCAGGAGCCTCCCCAAGCGGTGAGGAGACCCTAACACACAACCTTTTCTTCATCAGAGCAGGTTTTGTAGTGTTTGTGGGAGATCATCCCACTCTATAAATAATGTCCAGTGAGTTTTCACAGTATTCCTACTGTACCAGGGTAGGAATTTTATTTGAACTAAAAACATAAAAAAGCTATGCCAGAAGGTAGCATGATTAATATCAAATGCGGTTTTAGAAGTTCATTTACAAAATTATTCAACAATGTGAGACAGCTCACTAAATGCACATTCCAACAGACAAGAGAACCTCAGTGACCCAGACATTCCTGCCCTGAGACGGTACATAAAACAGCATTAGCATTAGTTGGAGCCAGAATTAGTCACAGCAAGTAGCAAGTTTATTTGGGAAAAAAAAACGTATTGAAAACTTTGATTTCACTGACCTTGCAACGCTATTCATCTCTGTATCATACAACATGTTTCGTCACTTCATCAGCATTCATGGCGTCAACAGTGGGTGGCCCAGTGATCTCAAAATATAAATTGCCTGCTGTCACTTTGTCGCTGCAGGCCAAATGTAGTGAGAGTTGAACATTTTTTCAGCTCAAGATGCAAACCTGCCCTTGGAAAAAACATAGCCTAACGCAACAAATTAAACAACTCCTCTTTCCACTGAATTTTCATCCATTCCTGTTGGCGTTGGAGTTCTGTTTTAAAGTAACAATGAGTCTTACTTCTCAGATAGAGTCATAACTGGATACTAATACTTGCACATCATGCTACATGTTGTGGGTTATATGGACATTTTTGGCTCTAGGCAGTATTTTACAGGCTTGCAGTCAGTAAGATGTCATTCTTACTGTATAAAGCACATTGTTTAGGTTAGTTTTATTTAGCTACTCTTCTGGCAAGTCCCTTTGTACAGGCTCAGCTGAGCAGCCTTATTTTGGACTTGTTCCAGTTAATCTTTCCTGGTTCATTTAACAGCAGGATAAATTACCAGAATGTTGGTGATGTGGCTGACTGCAGTTTCTAGTTCGGGGGTGGTGCAGTTGTCCCTGGTTGCCTTGTCAGGTGAAAAGTGTCCACAGGGCATGTAGAAATACTTCAGATTCTTCCCTTCAAATTCTGTCTTAAAGCGCAGCCACATCTTTAACTTTGTTTCCAAAAAAGCACATACTCGAGCCCAGCTAAATAAAACTTTTTTTTTTCTTTCACACTCGCTCCCTTTATCTCACTTACATCTCTCACTGTATTTCTTTTTCTGCTCACTTATAAATCACTTCCTTCTTGCTCAATTCCTCATTGTGATTGCTATAATGATTTTTGCACATTACCACCATTGAACTCATATCTCATCTGGTTCCCCTAGTGTCAGTGGGTGTATCGTGCATTTGAGGATGTGGAAGAAAGAGACCGCGGTGCAGGTGAGAAGGAGGAAAGCCCTTTCAGGCCTTATCCAGTGGAGAATGGCTCTGACCACGAGGAGGAGAATGGCACCAATGGAACAGGTAAGACACAATGTTACATCCTCTGAAATTCAGTCAATGCTGAATCATTCAAGAATCACAATTTGATTAATTTTGTGTATTTTTTTTCTAACCATAGCAGTTGTAATGCCAATAAATATGAGCAGTCAGTTTGATTTGTGGCTACTGGAACAGGATTAGTGCTACTTGGTAGTGTCCTTTAAAAGAAACGCATCTGCCAAAAACATCACATCAGAATATTGTGTTTCACCAAGATTACTATTTTCAGATGACCTCTGAATTGGGTCATAGTCACTATGTCAGAAAAAAGTGTGTTCAACAGTAGATAATTTGCTCTGGATATAGAAAGTTGTCTCTGTTTGGAAATGACACATCCACAGTGCAGTAAGCTGTGTACCTCTGCATGTGTCATTACTCGGGAGATTCATAATGTTATTATGTTTTTATTTTGGATGTAGGCCACAACTCTACCTCTGGAACTTTTTTTTAGTTTTTTAAAAATATTTTTAAATATTTGTCTAAACATTTGGCTAAATTTAAAAAACTAAAAAGAATGACCGCTGAATGCATTTAAAGTGAACATACTGACAGGTGAAAATTGTGCTCCACAGACCACCGACTGAGCAGACTTTCCCTCTCCAACGATTTGCCTCTAGTCAGTATGACAGTAGATAACGTCCATCTGGAGCATGGAGTAGTTTACGAATACGTCAGCACTGCCGGCATCAAGAGCCACGTCCTGGAAAAGATGGTGGAGCCCAAAGGCTGCTTCAGCCTCACTGCTAAGGTAGTCATGGAAGTCATCGATGAGTAAGATACTGAGGAAAGAGTGGATGCCAGGGCTATGGGTCATACTTTTATTCATTTATTAACAAATTTTAAATGATGTTACTTTTAATGTAAACAGTTGTAGCATGTTCGCATCTTTCACAATATCAGACCTCATGCATCATAGAGGATTTGTGGGTCACTGATATTTGTTCAACTCTACTATTGTGACAGAATCTGAAAGCAGCAAAAGGGTTTTTTGGCCTCACTGGTGTTTTCAGTTGTTAGTATTGGCAAGCTAAATGTTTAGCTAAACGAAGAAAAACGCGCTTGCTGCTACTAGGAGTCTGTATTTTCACTCTGATTTTAATCAACTAATTCATGTTTCTAAACTTTTATTGTAAGAGTGATCCATCCTTACCAATGTTTCATGCCGCTACAGATCCTGGAGGCATTTTCTGGCGATGACAGCCTCTTTGTTCGTAACTGCAGCCAACTCATCTCCCAGAGCGACCGGGTAGTTACCATGCCTCAGTACGAGTTCAGACAAATCTGTGACACCAAGCTGGAGAGCATTCGACGGCGTATCAGCAGCTATCAGCAGGTACTGAGACACACTTCTACATTGTCTTGAAAACATCCATGTGAACTGTTACATGCAGGAATATCCCATAACTATTCATATTTACTCAAAAACACAAAGAATGTATGATCTGTTTGTAGATACAGCTGTCTGTCATGCAGTTTGTGCTTTCACTAAATTATGTCTGTGTCCCCTTTTCACCCAGTTTGCCCTGGAGCTGAAGAACAAGGCGTGGCCCTGCTTCAGGCAGGCCGGCGGTCGCCCTCATCCACTGGGCTGCATGGACTTTGTTCCCACCAATTGCCACATCAACCTTATGCAGGTCTCCTACCCCAAGAGTACTACCTCTGCTGGCAGGACTTTCAGCATCCGCTTCGGGCGCAAGAACTCCCTGTTTGGCATGGATCCTGACCAAGGTAGAGGGGACACACGTTCACACACGCGTTGATCCAGTAAGCTTTCAGCGTTACTACAGTCTCCACTGCTTGAACTAAGCCTCACTGAGATGCAGCCCCTTCATGATAATAAATCTTAACCCACTTAACACCAGCTCAATGATCGTTTTGACTAATTGCCCTCCATGACCATTTAAATCCCAGCAGCACAGAGAAGGGAATGTCAACCCCGGCCTCCCATAGTAGCCATAAGGTCTCAAAAAGGATTCCCATAGTAAATTAGATGAGTGGTTTGCCATTAAGACTCCATTAGCCCCGAGCCATACTCATGTTATTGACATGAGAAGTGAATGAATGATGTCAGCAAAGATGGAGCCTCAACTGTAGCATAGGAATGTGCCATTCACTCAGTGCTAGTGCTGCTGCTGCTACTGCTACTGCTACTGCTATGGAGGTCAAAGGTGACAGAAAGAGAGAGTGAGTGGTAATGGAACGTAATGTCGCCAAGGCACAAGGGGGCAAAACATTAAGAAAACCTTTATGCATAGACACAGAAAGAAAAGTCTTCTGTCCATATGGCAGGACTTTATTATGACGCAGCTTGATATTAATTAGTCTTTAGGCTTGGCTGCTGAGCCCCTTCAACTCTCAGCAAAGATGAAAATGCAATACAGCTGTCTAGACAGCAGACTGCTAGCATTGCTTGCATTGTTCCAGGATGCCTCGTCCTCATCTTTCCTCTCAGCACCAGCTGCAAGTCGGACATCTGCCTAGCAGTTGTATTGACGAGATATTCGGCCGCGGTGCTTTTCAGCGTGGGTTCAGTTGGCTCAACCAGCAAACAGCAAGATAGGTGATGTTTTCTCCAGTAACAGTCTAGTGAGAGTCTTAAGTGTTACAACCAGAAACAGAATATACCTGAGGCAATACAAAATTTCCTCTTCCAGCACTGTTCCCTGGCTTCTAAAGGTATGAGTGGAATGTACGTAACATGCGCAAGGCCTACTCCATTTAATCACAACGTTGGCTGTGTACTAATAGTACACACTCTGTTCATTGCATGAACTTAATCTGTCTGCAGTTTTGGGATGTCTCAGGTTATTCCAGCTTAGTCTGGCGTTCAGCCCATGCAAACTGTTTTGCATCCTGCTCTGGCTGTGCATATCAGTTGCACAAGTGCCCTTTAAGAAGTTGTTTTTCATCAAGTCTAAATGGAGAACAGACAAGAGCGTTACTTCATAGGATTCAACATCTGGGGTAGATAGAATTGTCAGAGAGTGAAGTCTGTTTCATTCACCCACTGCAAACATGATGTTTATTCTCCTCTCCTCTCCTCTCCTCTCCTCTCCTCTCCTCTCCTCTCCTCTCCTCTCCTGTAGCACAACTGAATCCCATGTCCCACACCCAGCACTGTGTAACCAGCATGGGAGCTCCTTCCTGGAACTGCCCTGGTCTGGAAGGGGACGAGGCAGACGGCAACGGGGAGGTGACCGTAGATGGAGGCGAGGGTGGCCACAGTGACGGCGGTTTAAGCTTCCTGCTCAAACAGGAAGACATGGAGACCCAGGACGCCTACATTCACTTGTACAGCCGCCTTGATGTAGCAGTAAGGGAGATGCGGCAGTATGTTGCTCAGATAGACGTGTAAGTGATTTCATATTAATCTCTTATTTCTACCCATCATGGCAAGTGTCATCTATCAAATAAAAAGACAAATACCCATATCCATTCAGAAAATATTCTCAGCTCCAACAGTTGGTGCTGTTATCAAATATTGGCATTCCACCAGTGTTTATATGTGAGTAGACTATTTTTGTAGCCTTCACGGTGACATTTAGATATCTCTGCATAAAAAGCTAGGAGCTGTTATCCTCACACCAGCCTCCTGAGGCTGTTCGTCAGCCTCCCTTTGTCTGTCTGGCCTTTGCCTTGTTTAAAGCTGAGGATTTACAAAAGGAACATTCTTCAGGGCCAAAATATTTATGGGCCGAGCCCAGTACAGGAACAGGGAGTGAGGCCAGAATAACATCAAGAGAAAGAGACACATATTGTGTGTCTGTTCCGTGAAAGGGGTGTGACATTGTAGATGAATAGACGTGTATGTTTGATTGTGAAGGCATCTTTGCAGAGCGTATTATAATATAAATGGTGTCCCAACATTAAAGGGCTTTACTCCAATATATTTTTATCTCTAAAGCTGTCAGTACTTTTTAAAATATGCAAATTGTTACCTATATGCAAAAAAAAAATCATTAAAAAAAATCTACTTTCTTTCAGCCTCTTGTCATCTATCACTGAACCCACACAACTCCAAGGGGAAGGTGGGGAGCCTCCAGTTTACGAGCCCAGTCAGCCACCCTCTCTGGCCCCCTGTGAGGATGGCTGTGACCAGGACAAAGTGGAGCAAGGCGGCATCAAAAGGGTGTGCTTCAAGGTGAACGAGGAGGACCAGGAGGACTCGGGTCATGACACGATGAGCTACAGGGACTCCTACAGGTAAGTCTTAAAGACTGCATCACAAGTAATTTAATCAGACTTTCAGAGTTGATTTTTATATAACCTGGTCATGAGTTCTTAGAAAGTACATTTCTGTCTGGTATAAAAGCAAAATGAATTGTTTATGTTGGGGAAAAATCTGCCTTATATATTGCAGGAAGGAGACATGGGAAACCCTTGTGTCACACCTGGTTTTCTAACTGTGGATACTATAAAGCATGAACAACATTCAAACTCCCTCTTTACTCTACAATCCCAAAATGCTGCTGCTCATTTCCCCCCTTTGGAGGCTAGAATTCATTCCAGATGTTGGCATTTTAACCAAGATCGAGGGCTAAAAATGACTTCAAAATGTTTTGGTCAGATCTGGTTATGTCATTTGCTTGTTGTGAGTTCACTCGGATGTTTCTGTGTGTGTGTATGTTAGACAGACACACAGAGTGTGTGTGTGTGTGTGTGTGTGTGTGTGTATGGTTCACTGGGCAGTGCTCCACTGAGCCCCACCCTCCACCACCCACTAAGATATAGTTATTGGTTGTTGGTGTGGTGGGCTGGTGTATAATAGAGCCAAATGTTTGGGGCGCGGCCTCCTCACCCACTCTGTCATTAAGGCCCCGGCCACGCCATGTGAAACGCGACTACCTCATCGCGATAAAATGTAAAGGAAAATGTAGACTGTAGTATGTCTGCATGCACCCACACATACACACACACAGCATGAGGTGTTTACTTGGGGTTTGGACCCCAGTGCAAAAAAAATACAAGGTGGCATTACAAGGCTGCACCGTAAACGTGGATGAATCATCCCACTGGTGAAATTTTGGATGCGATGAAAAGTGCTACTGTGTTCCAGAGGTGGGTGGTGAATCCATTCTTCCTTTCTTTTCTTTTTTTTCTGACCGAGAGAATCCAACATTAAAGGTTGAGGTGGTGACAGACCACAACAGAGTTCAACTGTTGGAGGTCACTGGCTGAGTACAGCTTGTGAGGAACATAATGTGAGAACAAGGACAAAGGGGACTGGTTCTACATGCACACAAAGACACAGGGAAATGCAGGAAGCATGTGTGAAGAAATCATAGTCAAGTATTTGTTCTAAACTCTGGTACACTGTGTCTGTCATAAATCTCTCCTGTGTGTGTGTGTAGGGCCCTGTTGAGACCTTTTGGCTTGTATTTAGTTATATACAAGAGTGTGTCCAGATCCAGCTGAGACAGATTACAGTTCACTCCTGGCATCAGAAAGCATCTCCAGTGACAACCTGTGATTTATCTCCCCTTCGTTGCTTAACATTTCAAATAGTCCTATTCATCTCTTCAGTTTCCTTAAACAAGAGTCGGCACAAAATCATTCCAATACAGACTTTTTTGGGGGGCTTCCTTTGGCAAACCACCTCAAGATGTTACTCTTACAGACAGTACACCTTAACTTATGATGGACCTTTCCAGCTAAAAACACATTGTACAAGTAAAATTTGTTTCCAGCTATTAAATGTTTTCTGGGATGTTCCTGTATCTGTCGCACCAAATCCAAAAAAAATGTTTAACTGTTTTAACATATGAGTAGTTTTCACTGTGCATTGCATTGTGGGACAAATATATTAACACCATCATCAAAATATAAGTGGTTTTAGTCTGTATTCTGGCACTTTTATGATCGTTAATATCGTGTGAATACGACATACAGCACTAGAGAGTAAATGTAACATGCTACAACTTAATGAAGTCTGTTAATGAGTTTCCACTGTGATCACAGTGTGTTCTCAATGTGTTTTTGAGTGTTTTTTTGTGTGTGCGTGCATGTGTGTGTGGTTTAGATCTGATCTGCTACTACAAGCAGGATAATTGTCACAGTGGTGCTCACACTTTTGGCAGGAGGTGTGTGGCTAAATTTGGAAATCACCTTGTGTGTGTGTGTGATTATAATTAGAGAGTAACACATAGAGTGTGTATATGCATACAGGAGCAGATAGCCGTAAGGGAAATAATGCAGCAGAGACAGTGAGAAATGGGATTGTGTGTATATTAGGTAACAGATAAATAGAAGAGCAATAGGAGGCCTGAAGTCTGATGAGGGAGAAAAATAGCACAAAGACAAAAACTTGGTGTGTTGTATGAGTGTGTGCAAATATAAAAGCCAGCGGGTAATTCAAGCCAAACTACTAAAACATGGTTATATTAACTCTTTCCCCATAATTGTAGCAGCTCTGTTTCAGCCAAGCCCTCCACCACAACCACCAAACACACATATTCACACACTTGTGCACACACGAGGGACCACAGAATAACCCGGCAGGTGACATCCACCCCCTACTCTGTCCCCCAGCCAAATCGGGAAATAGCAAAGGAAGACAAAGCCAGTGTTGTCGTTTTGTAGCTTGTAGTCAGTCGTAGGCCATTTGTCATGGTAATTCGGCTTGTGAATGATTCAGAGCTCCTCAGAAGGGATCATGAGCAAGCTCACTTGAAGCAATGTATAATTTGAGCCACATAAATCTTCCACATGCTCCTGGTAATCATGTTGAATCACGTAGACGTATGACTATAAATACCAGACTATGTCATTTTACCAAACTGTCTCAGGCAATTTAAAGTTCTCTGCACACACAAGTTAAAAGAAATAGACTGACAACTAAGCTACAACACAGTGGCGCTCAAAAGAACACATTTGTTTAAAAAGATGCACTGCATTTAACTGTTTAACTCTAATGTACACATTTATTACCATTAAAATGTTTGGGAGTGTAATGCAGCTATAGTTTACTGAATGCTTCTCTATGTAAACCAGTGGCGGTTGTTGCTGTGAGAAACGTTTAATTACCTTTGGTCTCACGTACTGTAAATCAGAAAAGGCATTTACAATCAGAAGGATTATTTGGCAGCATAATTACAAGACGCAGCTTTCCAAATCCCCTCTGTGGTTTAAGAATGGAATGAACCCTTTGCTTTACAATGCATTTTAACTGTGTGCATTTGTGTGTTTGTGCATTATTACAGTGAATGCAACAGCAACAGAGATTCGGTCCTGTCCTACACCAGTGTGCGAAGTAACAGCTCTTACCTGGGGAGTGATGAGATGGGATCAGGTAAAGGAAACAAAGCAAATGCAGCTAGATTTTCTTTTCTTTTCTTTTCTTGATGTAGAGTTGTACATTTTTGATGTTTTTTTTTTTACCATTACAATATCTGTGATTTCATCTGCAATGACACATTTCCTATTGTTTTTTAATTCTGCACATTTAAGTCAAACAATAATCATTTTAGATCCAACGTTGAAGTAAACGAGAAAAAATGTGACTGTTCAAACAGACAACACTGTAAAGTGAATTCAACATAAACAGCTAGGCTGAAGCAAACACATGCTTCCTGAGTGTCAAACAAAGACAATAAGAATTTATCTGTATTTGCCAACTTGTGATTCCTTGTTAGTTTGTAATAATGTTGGTCATATGTCATGCTTTTGAAGGCCAAAACAGAAAAATACTGTAGATGTTTCCTGGAGGTGACTGTGGTCAGATATTTTAGACACAACATTTCATAACCCATGCAGCCACATTTTTTGTGCCGTGAGCCAAGAATGTGTCTGCTGCTGTTTATCATTTTGTTTTTATCAGCATTAAGACTTAGACAGCCCGCAATGAGACATTCTATTGATATGATTTATATTAGCCCTTCATCCGCTCCAATTTAATGCATCACAATTTACATGAAAACAGATGGATGGAAATGTGTTTAATAAGCACAGACGGTCAAATAAAAGTGAACTCTGGTGTCCAAATGTCTGAATCCTCCTCAATCTTTTGTTTCTTTGGCTGCTAGGTGATGAGCTGCCATGTGACATGAGGATTCCCTCTGACAAACAGGACAAGCTGCATGGCTGCCTGGAGCATCTTTTCAATCAGGTCAGTTCTGGGGTTCAGTTTGTAAATTTTTGTGTTGCAGAATACACTTGTGCGGAAATAACTGAGGGTTTAAACTGAGCTAAAACATTTCAAACTGAAAGATAGTGAAACAAGAAAACACATACATGTCCGCACCAAACCCCCACCACTGCTGCCAAACCATTTGGAACAGATGATTGTGATAGTAATCAGTCAACATCTGGGCTGAGTTACCTCGTCGAGCTCTCTGTCCTCTGGTCAGGATGCTGGTTTTCTCTCTCTGCTTTCACTTGACCTCCTTTCTTTCTCTTCAAACACACACTTGCACTGGTACATGGACTTAAGACACCCATCCATCTTTTCATCTCCTCTCCGGCATTTGATGTCCTTTGACTTCCCCTCGTGGGGTTGCACTCACTTTGGCTGCTATAGTTCTTTCCACATGTAAACAGCAGCTCAGGGGGCCTGCAAACACAAGCCTTGTTGTTGTTAATGCTGAAAGATCCTTGCCAGAAACTATTGCAGAGTGTGTGTGTATGTGTGTATATTTGAATGACACAGAAATAAAGGCAGTAGTTGGAAAGGGAGAAAGATAAGATATGTAGAATGGGAGGGATGAAGGACCTGATTACCTGACTGTGTGTGTGTGTGTGTGTGTGTGTGTGTGTGTGTGTGTGTGTGTGTGTGTGCATGCACAGGTCGACTCCATCAACAGCCTACTCAAAGGACCTGTCATGGCCAAGGCCTGTGAAGAGACTAAGCACTTTTACTCCGACCACAACCAACCAGGTACATAATTATTAGTGTGTGTGCATTTGTGCGTGTAGGTTGCTTTAAAGGTGAGAGGGTGTGTCGTCACGCTACTGTTCATACAGCTGTTGCACAACAGCTACACACACTCACACATTCTTTGGTTTTATGTGAACAGAGTTTCGCCAAACAGAAGATTGGACTGTTCGTTATCGTAACATTATTCAAAAGAAAATCCAGGAGGACCCTTGGAACCTGCCCAGCTCTATTAAAACCCTGGTGGAGAGTCTGCAGAGATTTGTAGATGGTTAGTTGATCACACACATATACAGATCTACTCTACATGTGATTTTATACAAAACTCATTCTGTGTTGTTTTTCTTCTGCCTCTACAGATGGAAAGAACCAGCTTCTCCTGGCTCTGCTTAAGTGCACAGGTAGAGTAACATGTCAGTTCATATTCAGAGCAAAGAAGCAGCAAAAATAATCAAACTGGATAAAGTTCTAATTTTCCATAAAATTAACAGAACAGTTTTCAAGACCGGCTATGTAATCACTCAGCAGACTTGAGTCTGAAGCAGCAGGAAAGGCCTCATAACTGGAGTATTTTTAAATGATTCCAACAGTTTAGAGCTCTTTGCAAATGAGATCATCCATCATAGGAAAATACAGGCAGTTCTGCATCAGGACATCTGCAGGTCCTTAAAATATCTTCAAGGTTTATTCAATTAAATTCAACTAAAATATTTATTTAAGATGTCAGGAATATAGTTTCTGTCGATTTTTTTTCAATATTTAATGAGGTTATAGTTTTATTTTGTCACGTTATAGCTATAAAGCAATGCTTTTATTAATTTGAATAATGAACAGCCTAATATAATATACCAAGTATGTTTTGATTTCATCACATCTGCTTCATTACAAAGAGATAAAGCAGATGTTTAAA
This sequence comes from Protonibea diacanthus, assembly GCA_028641955.1. Classification (NCBI taxonomy): domain Eukaryota; kingdom Metazoa; phylum Chordata; class Actinopteri; family Sciaenidae; genus Protonibea; species Protonibea diacanthus. The sequence goes on from CM053984.1 coordinate 21,062,472, forward strand.
TAAATTTAGTTTCCAGTATAATTAAATAGTTTGTCTTGGTTTTCAGCATTGTTTTCATTTTCCAGATCAGGATCAAATCCAGTTTGAGGCCAGTTGTTCTGTATGTTTGTACAGGAATGAGGGTTGATGTCAGAGCACATGATACTCCAGTCACTTTGAACTGTGCACAGTGGCAGATGGTGTTAGTTAATGGGAGATATCCTCTCAGGAGATCCAGGCTAATGGAATAAAGTATGTATTGGAGCAGCTCCAGGACACGTGTAATGAGAAAGGTTACAGGCTAACCTTTGTACCTCTCCCCCACTTTCTCCATCATTCTCTGATCAAACCTTCTCTCTCTCTCCAACCCCCGAACACCAGACACGTCTCTGCAGCTGCGCCGGGATGTGATCTTCTGCCAGGCAGCGACGGGCGCCCTGTGCACGCTGGCAGAGCAGCTGCTTGCAGCATTGCGGTCGCGGTTCAACAATGCCGGCGAGTACCAGGAAGACGGCAAGGAGACCAGCCGCAAGTGGCTGGAGCAAATATCTGCTATTGGCGTGCTGCTGCACTTCCAGTCCACGCTAGCTCCACACCTGGTGAGTACAGAAGGCAAACCGATGGGTTTCCAAAATGCAGCACCACTGTGTGAAGTAGCTTCATAAGTTTGAAGTCTTACCTGATGCAGTGTTGAAGCAAACATATATGTCCTGTTGTATCTTTATGGGTCTTTATGGCCGACCAGCCATGCAGCCGTCTTCCAATAATCAAAACTCTCTTCCTGGTGCAACTTCTAAGCTTTCTTTCTCTCCTTCGTCAGAAAGAGGAGCGGACCATGCTGGAAGACACCAAGGCAGCCCTGTTGGACTTGGACAAAGTCACTGTGTTCTTCAGGCAACTGGAGGACGAGTGTCTAGTCGCAAGTAAGACACTCTCAATCAACAAAGACTGACTTGGCTCATTCAAACCACACTGCTGCTAATGAGCAGCTGTATGGTTTGACCAACTCTGAATAAAGTTCCATTATGTGGATGTATGGCAGCTATTTAGGGTGAAATTTGCCATTTTGCCGTTACAGATCTTATTTTATTTTTAGTGGAGAGTGATGCAATTGGGAGCTAAAACAACACTATAATGGCCCCGTAAATCATCTTAAACAAGGACAGAGCCTCGTCCTCATTGTCCTCACATTGCAGATAAAGTAAAATGGTCCTGACAGGCTGTGACGGGCTTCTTTTAAACTTAAATGCTGCTCCTAGACACATGAAATAATGGTAAGGTGAAATCACCCATAGATATACACAAACAAGCACACTGAAATATTCATGCATATATGCAGTACTCTTGCACTAAATGTAGCATGTGTAGTTGACAGTCCTGCCCAACCGCTGAAGGTATAAACATTTATTTCAGCGTAAACTTTTTATTTGTAATGTGAACTGAGGATGCACTCAGGCTGTTCATAGCGGGCATTGAGAACATCTTGACATAGTGTGTGTAGATATAAGTGTAAGACCTGGGTGTCTTTGTGCCTTTAATAACCTCAGTATCTGTATTCACTGGCTCTTATGGCTACTGAAAGCTTTAAAGCCAACAGACACAAAGGACGACTGCACCCTGAATCAGTTCCCTTTACAGCAGCTTCAATATGGCCAGCAGAGATTGCTGTTCAAAGGAAAAGCACAACATGCACTTCCCGTTTTAGGAGGCAAGGCCACGGATGAAGAAAAGGATATGCTATTATAGGTTCACGCTCAGCAGCAGCAGCTAGTGTTTAATGCACACATGCATATATTGTGCACAAGCATGCAAATCAATGCATGCACATATTGGTCATTCATAATGCATAATTCATTATATATGACAGGCATGTGGAGATATATAGAGTGCGCAGACTGCACATGATGTAAAAAAATAGCATTTTAACCAACTCCTCTGCTGAAGTTGCATTTTCTGCTCAGACTGGTGCAGTGCAGGTAGACAGTTTGTGGCGGCAGCATCCATTGGACAGTATTGATTTTCTAACAGCAGCTTGAGCAAGCTGGGAGCTAAACTGTAGCTAGGTTAGAGTCATGTAAGTAGCACAGCGCCTGAGGCCCCCCCCCGAGTTCAGCCTAAAGCATCACAGCCAATTCCATAGGATTATGACTTGATGGCTTCTCTTGGAAAGAGTGCTGACCCTAGATGTCACTCAAGAAAAGGTCATTTCCATTTGGAAGCCGCTCATGTGCCACAGTCAGAAATTGATAAGAGAAAGCAGCTTATAAATGATTACTAGTCATGTATTGTTTGTAGAATTAGAAAAGGTTACTGCTCTGCATACAGTTGATGATGGATTATTTTAAGGTACAAGTTAGTTTCAGAAATATGTTTTATAGAATGCACCAGACAATGAAAATCAGTGTCTTCTGTCTTCTTCTATTCTGTTGCTTTTAAAGTGTGTTCAAAATCTCATTCCAGTCTGTTTGCCAGCTGCTGCTATTTTAAAATCCGCTTACAGACGTAACATTATGTGCCGATTTTCCCAACATGACTAACACACAGGTAACTACCACTGTTATATTTAAATGGACTTCAGTCATTTTTTCCATTACCGGGTTCGCTCTATGGCTGTGTCAAAGCAAAACTAAAGCAAGGCAGAGACACGCTGAGTTCTCCACATTCACTTCTGTCATGATGCAGTTTTTTGTGCGATTGTGGTTTTATGAAAAAAATTTGGAAAAAATGCAAATTATTTGAAATGATTGATGCTCACTAATGCAGAAGTACGTATGCTGTTTTGAATGGAAACCTGAAGTACAACAGAGCTTCTGACTGGCAGAGGGTGTAGATTTGAATTCACATTAAGTATGCCTTTTCTGTAAAACTTCACTATTAATTCATTACTTACCTAATTTATGTTGAAATTTATATATGTGAAATGGTTAAAACAGACTCACAGTTGAATATAGATGTATATAAAGGTAACTAACTTTATACCAATCTGACACACTGAGTGGCTCAGACAGACTTTAATAGTGCAGTCTTATTAACATCTCCCCTGTCTTTGTGTTGCAGATACACCGGTGTGTTACCAGGTGGAGGGCAGCCGGCAGGCCCTGAGGGTCACCCTCTACCTGGACAGCTGTCACTTCAGTGAGCTGCCCACACGGCTGCAAAATGGAGGCAGCCTCAAGCTCCACACCGTGCTCTTCACCAGGGGTAAGAACTGGGCAGACCGGGAGGGAGGAACTGGAGAGAAAACAAAAAATGGTCCAGGGTGTTGATAAATTTTTCTTGTACACAACAGTGGCAAGTGGGCCTGGGTGCTGTTCCTTTGAAATACAATACCTGAGTATCAAAGCAATAGTTTTGTACAGAATTTTAGTTTAAGCATGGACTAAAATTCTTTGTAGAAATTATGGTTTAAACGTATTGTATGATTTTAAAAAAATGAAAATCACTTATGTGCACTATACACTGAGTTTAAAAACACTGTCAATGCATTATGCAGCCTCCCATGCATACACGTGTACATACACACTTCCTGATAGCTTTTATTGAGTTAGATTGACGCCTTTTATTGTCCATTTAAAACGTGGCGCCTTTACGTGCTCCCTTGCTGCTGTGCTCCTTCTAGTTCTCCATCAGTCTCAGCTGGCCTAGTATGAATGGATCGCATTATACATCACGCCTGTCTGCCAAAAAGCCATTCATTTTCCATACACAAGTGCCAGTTGGAACACTAACCCAATGAGAGGGTTCACACTGCTCTGGTGTACTTCAGTATGGTACAAAGTGCTGCGAGCTATTCAGCAGTGGTTAGCTGTGGATGAACATTGCCACCTACTGGAAACTAGTCTTTACTGCAGGTTGGAGGGAGGAGTGTGAGGTACTTTGTAATAATGCAGATGCTGAAGTTTGTGTGTGTGTGCGGCCATATCTGTCCACATATAGATAACAAGAGATCCTCTATACTAGCAAGATTTTTGGGCACTCCTCATTTAGGAGTATTATTTTAAAGTCAGGGTTAGGATTACATTGACATTGTTCATAGTTAACATAAAAATTATGTTTATGTTAATTTAAGGATTAATGGTGAGGTTGGAAGAGGTAAAGGTTAAAGTCAGACAGCATGAAAGTGTGACCATATAAAAATCTGTCCTTGTGGTTGATCTAAATGGCCTCCTGTCTGTTCATCCAGCACTGGAGCGTCCAGAGGGAGTGTCCCAGCAGGAGTACACAGCCATGGAGGAGTTCCAGCAGCGCACCAACGCTGTCTCACTAGAGAAGGTCAAGGCCTACTACCGCAGACTCAGGTACACTACGCTACACTGCATCACAGCCCTCCAGTGGTTTACTCACTACCACTAGCAGGATATATTTCACCTTAAAGGTAGAGTTCATCCCATAGTGTTACGCAAGCAAGCAGAAACTACGCTTTGATTGCTTCACTTTTCTTTTAACTCTTTTCAAGGTCTAGAATTTTTCAAGGTGAGAACTGTGTCATTTATCTAGACCCACACAGGATTTTGTTGGCTCCATCAGTGGCTCATTTAACGATGCCAAATGGCTCCTCCTAATCAACTGTTTCTCAGACATCAGCATGTGTAGTAGTTTTTGCAGACAGCTTGTGATATTTTTGCAAAATGCTCTACTGATTTGTTAAAATGCATTTGATGAATCTGGCTGATGTTGTCATAATAGAGTATAAGAAGTGTTAACTTTTAATGTAGTATTTCCAGTTTATAAATATTTACAGTCACTTTAGTTTATTGCCATGTAACGTGTTCGTGACCATATTAACATGGCCTGTTAATATGGTCAGTATTTGTGATCTCTGCATGCTAATTCCCACAAAACTGCCCATGCAACATCAATAAATGATGAAATGTGTAGTGTAGCAGATGCATATTCTATAAAGTGAAGTACTCTAGATCCTCGATGACTCAGCTCTCACACAGAGTGAGTCAGAGCAGAAAAAATCTGTAGATTTTCAAACGAGTTGGAAAGTAAAAAAACTAAAACAGACACATTTTTGTCCTTGCAGGGCTTTCTATTTGGAGAAGTCCAATCTCCCCACAGACTCAAACACCACTGCAATGAAGATAGACCAGGTAAATATACACATACTCTGATGTGTTTCCCATTTACTGCTTTTGCCTTGGACATTACCGTCTATGTGTTTTTTTTATCGCGCAACTTATATTTTGTTCTTGTTACATAAGTCCATTTTTTATATAATGTTGTGACTGAATATAAATGCAAGCACAGATACTGGGCCTTGAAGTTAGAGACCTGCAACCAAGCATTTCAAAAGTAAGATGAACTGGTGTCCTGTTCCCTCCACTGGAAACCCCCTCTAGCTCGTCAAGACTCCCCTATTAACTCTAACTAACCTCAACACTTCAACATTATAAACTGCTTCCATTTGAACCTGAAACCTAGTGTCCCAGACTGACTGTAGCTGAAATAGTAGAGTCCAGTGATTAAAGTTGAATAGAACATACAGTAGTTTCAATATATATATATATATATATAGACTGCAAAGAGTTGAACCTCTTTGTGCTATTTTTGATGATTTTTCCTCTACTTCTGCTGGTGTGCCACCTTAACAAGTCACTTATTCTACTTAGTTTAGTGTTTAATATTAGAAATATATCAAGTTGTGTGAGATTACTTCACTTGTTTCTAATACAAATCAATTTTTGTTTTCAAATTTAGTTGATATTACTGTGACTGATGTATTTGGAATTATGTCAGTAGCTTGCCTTGAGAAAATTGTCAGAACTGAAGACATTACAGTATATAGGAAACAAGTTGCTTAGTTTCAACAATTACAGATTTTCACTCTCAATAGTAGTCTAAATGGCTTGCTAAGATGGCCACTCTTATGATATTGTATTGTACCATCTTGTCAGCAGTCGCTGACCCACTCCAACCTTCACTGTCTTTTCCTAATAGCTGCTGCGACCCCTCAACACACTGGACGATCTCTGTCGACTAATGCAGTCCTATGTCAACGCGCGCCAGAGTGCCCAAGGCCACCCGTCAGGTGTCAGCGTGCTGTGTGTGTCCTCCGAGCTGTGTAACCGTCTGGGAGCCTGCCACATCACCATGTGTGGTACAGGCATGCAGAGGTCAGCCTGGCACCTCGCCAACATTATTATACTGCTTGTGTAGTACAACTAGACTGCCAGCTGGAATAAGGATTAACACAGTGCAGAGTGGATGACACGCACCACTGAGCCTCAAAAGCAGCCTTGCCTCGTTGTCTGGATTCATTTCTAGTTCGAAGTGTGCAGCAGGTGTACATATGATCATAAGGGTGTTTTGTTACAGTGGCCTACACAATGCTGACCTTTTGACATTTTTCTCCTTTGCAGGTGTACCCTAAATGTGACACTGGAGCAGGCAATGATCTTAGCCAGGAACCATGGTCTCATGCCACGCTGCATTATGCAGACCATGGATATAATGCGCAAACAGGTAAACCTCAGGGGCAGTCAATCCCAGGCTCAGGTCCAGTAGAGATACCTCAGAGGCTTGTATGACATCCTCAGTAGTGTTTCTTTATGCTTGCTTGTTTCTTTATGTTTACAAAAATCCCTCTGCATACTAAAATCATTTAGTACGCAGAGGGATTTTGTAAAATGTTTCAAATCAGCATCACAATGTTAATAAGTCTATTTTTCCTGATATTGATGTTGCGATTTAGAAAATGTACACAGAAATTTTGAAGTTTGATATTTGATACAGTTAACTGTTTTCCACATGAATCCATTATATCAGACAAAAACTCCAAAACATTCACAATAAATGATAGATATGATTATATTGTTGCAGTACCATTTTACTGGAGTCTATAAATAATAATACTTAGTCACCCAGCCAGAATTAAAGATAATATACAGCAAGAGTAACTATTGTGATTAAAAATCTTACTGTTTGGATGCGTTTGGCAAAATCATATCAAATGAAATCCTCTGACTCACAGCAAGTATTTCAGGACGTTGTGGGTTTAGCCATTCTAAGCAATCAAGCTAACTGTAATATGGTCTGTGCTGAGCTTATAGCATATGTTTTCTCTTCTCCCAGGGGGCAAGAGTTGAGCTCTCTGCTAAGAATCTCAAGGTAATGGACCAGATGCCTCCATCATTCCCAAGGTATGGTATAAAACCACTTCCAGGCAACTCTTTCCACACATCAGTACATTAAACCATTTATGTTCTTAGAAAAGACGGATTCCCTCATTTGAAGTTGTTCTTTCTCCACAGGCTCTTCAAGCTGTGTTTACCCCCCTCAGATGGAGAACTCTAAGAAAATCGTCACTTCAGAGAACCCGTCTGAGAAAGGGTGAATGTGGGAGGGGAATATAAGATGAGAGCTGACAATAACAAGAGTGCAAGTCTCACTGCTTTCGTTCCAAGAGACACTGCCAATGGAATGACCTTTGCCCCCCCCCCCCCCTTCAGCACTCCAGTTACACAGGGATCATTCCACCATGGATACCACTAGAGTCTTCAGTGCAACATATGGGCTGAACGAGACTGTACAAATGACTATTGTCAGTTACCAGGGAGCACGTACAGTCAGACTGATGCAGCCTGAAACTCAAGATTAATCATGTACTGTTATACTGGGAAACCCCCCCAGATAGAAGTCTTATTACTTTGACTGTCTGTCTCCACAAAGCTGACATGAATGACTTGACAACTGGTGCAAAATACTCACAAGAAAAGTGAAAGGGCGATGTCAGTTTGTGGTCTCCATTATGAAGACATCCACAGTGATTCTGCTTATAACTGAGCTCTTACTATTAACTGGATTAACCAAACTACCTGTAGCTGACTGTCATCCTGAATGCAGATGTTATCCATTTTGCCTTGGACTGCAACTCCAGAGAGCTATGTCTTTCTCTGTCTGGGCTGGTGTTCCCCAGGGCTCAATGTTTGGACCCCAAGTGAAGTAGAATAGTTGTGAATAGAATACCCTGCTATTCATGTATGTTAGCTGGCTAAATAGATGTAGAAAGGCAAAGAATAGACAGAAAGGTGGAAGGTAGGAAATGAGGGAAAGATGGTTAGATAGAGGGGCAGGGAATGGGGGGGGGGGCTGCTTTTTCTTCAGCCCATTGCATGTGGTTACTGTGCAATTACTGTAGGTTTAGTGTGAGTACTGTATTACTGCACTATATGAAGGATAGTTATTTATTGTGTCCGGAAGGAGCATTTTTATCGCTCACTTATACTTATATCAGGTATTAAAGAATCTAAAAGCATTCCAGCCTACATATTGAACAGTATTTAAAGGACCAATGGCATGCCATGTTTTTTTTTTAGATGTAACTGCTTGTGTATTTTATTTATATGTTTGGACTTTTATCACATCAGGAAGTGTTAATTGATCTTCAGGGAAAGCAAGGGAGGGAAGACGATCAGAAGCTAGCTAATCAGAATCAGGATAAAGAAAGCTAAAGCAAACTACGAGACTGTTTTTCAATAAGCAGCCATGTCAACAGGTCAGGATATTAAGTCATTGTTAAATTATTAATATATTAATTCAAATGTACTAGTTGAAGGATTGCCTTCTGTTAACTAAGACATTATTTTGATTTTTAAATTGGTTTTTACATCATCTTGGGACTGTTGTATTTACTGTAGGTATTAAAATAAGCACAACGATTGGTCCATTCAAGGTGCAGTGTTAGCAAAAAGTACTGTAAGCGGTTTGTGGATGGTGTAAAACAAAGGGATTCTTTCAGGACTGAAATACAGTAACATTATTTTACTGAAGATTTTAATTTCTTGTACATACAAACTGTAACAATGTCGGAGAGAAACGATAGGATGTGTCTCACAGCAGCAGAGTAATGCTATAAGTTAAATTGGATTATTTTTTATGGAGATAATATAGTATATAAAACATTTTCTATTCGTGACTGTGCATTTGAAGAGAAGCTGTTTCTCTTTGCTGACCGTAACCTCACTGACAACTTGTTGTTTTTGACTGTTAAAAAGGTTCGACATGCATTTCAAGAAACTGTCGTTGACATGCTGCTTTCATTAGACGGATCACTTAGTCCTTTTTATTTATTCAAAAGCCGTCTGCTTCCAAATGTGCGTGTCGGAATCGTCTCCACAGACCCCCTGCACTAGCATGGCCTCTGTAAATTTGCATCCCTCTAATAGACTCATTTACATTATTGTAATTTCCTTTATCAAATCTTAATTTGAGCATTACATAAACTCAGAAAGCAGGAGGAGATTCCATAATTTGGATTTAAGTGTGGGTCACCAGTTTAAATTAGCTAATGACTGCAGCATGTTGGTGTAGCTGGACAAACAAATATGTCACTGATTACACATTTATTTACATTATTCTAATGTTTTTGTATATACTTTATTTGCAATTTTATGTTGCTTGAAAATAACTGTACAAAGGATCTTTGTTGAATCTTTCTAAAATTATAATTGTAAATGCAATCTTAACAAGATAGTAAATAAAATGTTCACAGTATGATGATTTGTTTTGGTGACCCAACAGAGGACAGTGATGTCCTTTAATGTATCTTACACGTGTTTGTGATGCCTGGTTAACTTGACTTGAGTGACACAGATCTGTACATCTCTTTGTCTGCACACACACCATATCACCAGACTGTGACTAAGTGCTACTAGAAGATAGACTGAAGTGTTTTTGTCAGTCCATTTACACATAATGCTGCTTTAAGTCTCAGCACATCAGCTCTTTAATCGCATCCTGCTTTCTGGCTAACCTGATGTTTATCGTGGGGAAATTGGATTCACTCAGAACATGCTGCTATACATTATGGCATCATTTATGTTCATATTAATGTGCATGCTTTTACATTACAGTGAAGGCTGAGATGTCTTGAGTGCTGCTTTCAGATTTTGGCATGTCCTTTCCCGTCAAACCTTTGACACACCCTGACATAGTTGTAGGTGTCCATTACACTGACTGGAGAAATCTGTAAATATTCCACAAACATGCAGCATGAAATTTTTTGCAGCTTCTCCCTTGGACTGGGAGAATATGGAACGTTATCTAAGGATAGATAACAAGACTCTTTCATTTTCCTCTCCCCATAATCAATAACTTGTAATTGTTTTGACAGAATGCACTAGAGAAAAGCTGTTTGCACATTCAATCTAACTTCAAATCATGTGCATTTGTCTCCTCCCCGTGTCTGTCAAATGGCCGGAAGGGGCTAAGGTAAAAGCATCCACTGTGCAGTTTCGCGTGGTTATTGCAATTGGTTTTACTTAGGGGGGACCGACACCGACTGCATCCACCACCAGCACACACCCCTCAGCACCGGTGATGCATCCCCGCGGCAAGGGCACGGACAACTCCTCTTTAGAGTCGTCTCGACTTTAGAATGGTGCAGAAATCTCTCAACGGCGGGGTTTACCCAACTCAAGCCGGAGAGAAGAAGCACAAAGTCGGCTTTGTCGGTTTGGACCCCGGTGCTCCTGAATCCAGCAGGGATGGGGCACTGCTCATTGCGGGTTCGGAAAGCACCAAGCGGAGCAGCATCCTATGCAGACCGAGGTCCAGCATCTCCGGCGGGAGACCCAGACCGTCGAAGAAAAATGCCAGCTATCGAAAACTACAGAATTTTCTCTATAATGCGCTGGAAAGACCGCGGGGATGGGCGTTCATCTACCACGCTTATGTGTAAGTGATGTTGGCATGTTGATTCTGTCACCGTGGCCTTTTTTTTTTTTTTTACTTTGGGACACACCGCTGTCACCCTGTCAGGTTTTTGTTTTAGGATGGGGGGAAGCTGCTGTGGAGTTTTGCGGGGTTTGTCTCCTCCATTGATCAGATGGCGCATTAAAGGTTTGCGTGGTGCCAAGCAGATTTCAGGAGGGAGGGTATCACTTCACCTGCAGAACTCCTGCTACAACTCTTAATACCGCAACTCACGCTTATGCCAGGCTGACATGTTTGATCTGAATGTCCATGCTGATGGAGAACAGTCTGTGTTTAACATTTTACACACTCGTGTTTCTCATTGATTAGAGTTCGCATGTGTTGCGGCAGCATTTTCAGCACCGCGGTCTGTGGACAGCTCCGCGCCGCGTCAGTACTTCCACTAATTAACGTTGCAGTCCAGCTCTGCACAGTCATGTGGACTCTACACACATCCAGCATCTGTGCAGGCAAAGGGAGGTTTCTGGAAACTACAGCTAGTAAAGCAGACACTGATCTCCCTGTGCCCAAAACACGGAGAGATTTTGGTTCAATACGAAATATTGACACGTCATAAATAATATAGGTTAGTGATGTGTGACCTCTGATGAGTGGTCAGCATTTAGGCAAGCAACCGCCCATGTTATTTTAGGGTAAACATGGCTTCATTCTCAGACTTTAAAGTGGCACTGCAGCAATTTAGTGGTGCACTTCCCTAAAGTTGGAGGACTGACAAGAAACAATGATCAGAATCTGTGCAGCAGACACCCAGACATCAGATCCTACATTTCCCATAATGCAACCAATAGCATGTTTTAGTCAGACCCTCCCTGCCTCATATGCAGGCTCTCTTACAAATTCCAAGCCTGAAGTCGTTCTGTTTAAAAATATTGTTGTCATCCATTTTGATTGTCATTTTCTAGTAAAGTGATCTTTAAGTGTATTATCAGCGGAGTTTTCTTTTAATACATGTAACTTCCTTTACTATTAAGATGGAAACTACAGTTGGTAGTTTACCCTCCAGCCATACCCGAAACCTTTCGATACAGTGATACTGCATGCTTGGTAGTGGGGAGTTGAAATGGCCACAGCATTAAGGAATTCACTGTGCGTAGCATATCGACTCCCCAGAGACGGCTGGATGCCCAGAAGAAGGCCTGCGCTTTAATGTGAAACCACACACACACACACACACACACACACACACACACAAGCCCTCTGGGTGCTTTTGAAATATTAACTGAATACTATAGCAGCCAGGTAAAACTCCTCCATTGCCATTTGGTTTGCTTTTGGGAGATCTTTATTGACCAGTGTCACTCTCAGGAGAAAGTGCTAGCTTTATGGCTGAATTGAGTGCAGGAAGCAGTGGTGGTGGTTTTTTGTAGGATAATACAGCATTTGGAAGCCAAACTACACCAAGCAACCTAGTTAGAACAGGGTCAGTAGCATGTGTGCTGCCTAAAATCAGAATTCTCTGGAAAGCACATTGGGAATTAGTGCACGACTCTACCCTAAAATCAAGAAATCGGAAAGGGGACAGAGCAGGTGATCATAAAAAGTCTTGTAGACACACCTACACTTCAAGTTCACACTATACCATCCAGTTTGCAAAAGAACATCTGCATAGAGTAACTACAACTCCACCTCTATTCCATTTGTCTCTTCGATACATTATTCATTGTCACCACACTTCATTTAATCCACCAACTCTTCCAGGCAGCTGATTTATAAAACTATCATGTGCTGACTGTAGTCAAATCTTTCCCCCTCCTCCTTCATTTTTCAACTTATCTCTGCTCCAAAAGACAAAAGACGTTTGGCATAACAAAACGACACCAACTACCTTGAACTGACAAAGACGGCACTGCAAAATGTGCTCGTGCTCAGAAAGCAGCTGTTTTCTTTTTGACGGGTAACCTCCTGAAATGTTGGGCAGGTGTTTTCCGCCTCCGGCTCGTTTGTAATGCATGTGCAAATGATCAATACGTGGAACATGAGTACCTATATCTCGAGTACTCTGTCTTGCTTCCTCTCGTCTCGCTCTCTCTCACTCCGTCTATCTATCTTGCTGTCTGAGACCAAGGCCGCTCTTTCCCTCCTGTTCTGTCGCTGGTCCAACATCAGTTAAAAGGAAGAGAGACAGTGATCCACAGTCAAGGATGTTCATGTGGATCTGAATCTTTAGGAAAATACGTCGTGCTGTAACTGTCTGTGAACACTTTGAATTCTAATAAGTGCAAGAGAAAACTGAAAAATCCTTCTACAGCAAAGACTTCTGCTGTCAGAATAGTTTCAGCATGTGTCTGGTCTTTGTTGATACCAATTCTGAAAGGAGGGACAACTGGCAAACTTGTTTCTAGCTACAGCTCGACATCCAATACTGATCCATCCAAGCGATAGTATGTTCCTGCACTGTTACATAGATCTGGCTTCAAGACAAGCTTCGTCACTGTGCGCTCTCTTGCAAGAAGCACCAGCTGTGTGAGAAACACCCAAGGGCCTCTGCAAGGGAAACATGACAAAATGTGTCAGTTCTGCACCAAAGTGGAACAGGAGACTGCTCGTGACGAGAACAGACACAAAGAGACGAGGGCAAAACAGACGACTTCACAAAGTGTTCAATTAGTGAAAACAAAATAAATGTTTCCGTTAAACTTTATTCACAAAGTGATTTAGAGAGACAGATTGAGGACACGGTCCAGTTATTCACTATTCTGCTGAGCTGGCCAGCTGAAGACAAACTGGGGAAGAAATAAGGCGAGGATGGTAGCAGACAGATGCTGGCTGCCAAGCTGCTGAGATGTGATCAAGCGGTCTGGTTTAGGAGAAGATGGGTCTAAATGCTGAGTTCTGTCATTGGGTTATGATTAGGAATGGATTGTGTCCCACTGTGATTTTGATGAGAAGCCCCAGCAAGCTGTTAGGACCTTTTAATAATTAATAATGTTGTCCTTCATGATGTTGACATGAGAGCTCCCATAAGATACGCAAATTCAAAACTGCTACAGCCTTTTTTTTCCTGGCAGTGAGCAGTTAGCCCATGGTCACTATTTTTCTGTGAAACTGACTTTACTGAGTCATGTTTATGACTCTTCTTCATTTGTGCTAGTGATACAGTATGTTTTAGTATTTATCACCAACCTGATGATGTCACTTGCGTCTACAGAGGCTGCTGTCAGCAGGTTACAGAAGCTAACTTTAAATTTGTTTGTTACAGTGTTATGAATTCAGTGATGACAGTTGTAATGGGGCTGAATTACTCAAGGCCAATTCACTGTCAATCCACTCATTGCACAAAGTATTTTTTAAGGTTTAAAGGTCTAATGTGTAAGATAATCACCTAAAAATAACTATAGCTATGTGTTTGTTACCTGCTATGGAGTCAGCCATGTTGAACTGAGGGTGTTGCAATCTGCAACCACACCTAGATGTTAGATGTCACTAAATCCTACATGCTGGCCCTTTAAAACAACTTTCATCTATATTTTGCCATTGGGTATTGGGTTGCTGATTCAGTATTTCTTGTTTTATGTTGAAAGAGTTTTTCCTAAGGTGTCTTGTGTTACTCTACTTCCTGCCTTTGTCTTTTTCCCACCTGTTTTCTGTTTCACCTCTGTTCACTTAGTTACTTATTTGTATTTAGGCCATGTGTTTTCTCTCTTTCCTTTGTCATATAGTCTGTATCCATTCTCCAGTCCTTTGTTCCACCTTTGTGCTTTTTCCTGTCTTCATGCTCCCAGTCTTTCTAAATTCTGGATTTTTGTTTGGTTGGATTTGTCTTGGATTATTGGATTTAGTTTGTTTTGCCTAGACTCATCAGCTGACTTTTGTCATTTTGTGTTGTCCAATCTGTTCAGTAAGTTATTAAAGTTACATTCTGTTTACTTAACCTACCTGTCTCCATTTGGGTTCACTTCTTGAAATAAACTGTGACATATTTCTGTTTTCAGAGCAATCTTTTATTATAGAGTTTTATAGCATCTTCTAGCTCATTATTTTGATTTTATGGTCCCCCATGTTAATGTCTTGGTTCAGTCTCACTGGTTTCATGGTGTTTTGTTTTCAATTTGGTATAATAAATAGGTGCCTATTTTTATTTTATTTATTTTTTTCAGTGGAATGGCTCTGGTAAACCAGCTGTACACTTCCTGCTGAACTCCAAATGCCAAACCAGACAAAGTTAGGGACTGGTTGGGAAATATAGTACAGCATTTATCAGCTAAAGAGCATGTTATTTTCCTCAGAGGTGGGTAGAGACCAAAAACAGAGCTATAAGGACTATGACCTACATTTGTAAGATGGACAATTCCATCCATTTTTGGTGAATGTGTACTACTTTAGATTGCCTTAGCATATCTAAACACACTTTGGAGAGTCTGATTTTACATAAAAACCATAGATTTGTTTATTTTATCATTTGAATGAAATGGTATTCTGTAATTACTAATGTAATGTACATGTATCCACTCTGTATATTCTACATCTACTGGGATCTGTCCTGAAAGAAGGATCTCTCTTCTGCTTACTCTTATCTGAGCCGAATTCACAGGACTATCATAATCTATCACAATCTTGGAGATGACATTCAATATTACACCAAATAATAAAGTCATCTACTCGTGCTGATTTTGCAGATCCATAGATACCAAGAACATTATCTGGTGCTCCTCCAAGCCCCTTGTTTTTGCCACAATTTTGTAAGTTTAGCATCTTTTCCACATAAAAAAATGCAAACTCACTTGAATTGAACTTCCTTAATTTGCATTGTATATTAGATTGTTTGCTGATATAGTTTTCACTTGGCAGACTGCTCTAAAACTACAAGGAACATTAGTTTAGAGTGCATGTTTGGTAGGTATATTATTCTCTTTCTTGGTTTATTTCTTAATACAGAATACTCTTTACTTTACTTTATTCTAGACATGCAATATACAAGAAGTGAAGACTTCTTTTTCTAAAACAGGAAAGCCTCCGTTGGTATTTCCCTGGCTGCTCTAAATGCTGCCTGCACTGCAAAGTACCTCAGTGGCTCATAAGGAATACGATGACAGTAGGTAGCTACACTAGCAGGGTCATTCATGTATTTATTTACACAAGATAAGTGCCCCAGAAAGTCATCATCACCCTCAAACATCCGTCCCCCTGAGGAGCCCGCAAAGTGGACGCCGCAGTGCCGGCACATGGTTTTCACAGGCACTGTTTGCTTAGTGAAAAATCCCCCCCTTCCTTATTTGCTCTCGAGTTCGTCGCAGTCTAAATTTAGCGTGATGAGTATGTCTCAGTAGGCAATGTTGTGCTGAGAGGGGCAAATCAATGTTTCTTTATCTGCAGCTCAGGAGGAAATGCAGGCTTTTCTGTTTCTAACAACAGCCCCCTCCGCTTGATTGATCAATCGTCACGTTCCTACTGATGTCGTCTGGACCTCTGTGGCAACAAGTGGATGTGTGTGTGTGTGTGTTTCTGCCCGTGGCTGTTTGTCTTCTCTGAAGATGTGATTTTCACACTAAGTGGATTTTTATTGGGGACAGAGATGGAAATCCAGATGAGAGGACATATAAATAGAACTCTGTCACATCAGTGTTTGTGACCATAGAGCTCTATTCAGGTGGTGCATGTGGCAGAATTTTACTTTTTTAGTAGAAGAAACATCAATGTATCTTACTGAGAGAGAATCAGAAACAATTGATCATCCTTCTATAACTGGGCCAATAGAATGTAAGTAATTTGTGATAGTGCTTGCTTTAAAGGTCCAGCATGTAAGATTTAGAGGGCACTATTTACAGAATATGGTAGAAATTGATTAAAACACATACCTGTGTTTTCACCAGTGTATAAACAACTAAAACAAATAGAATCATGTTTTTGTATCTTAGACTGAAACTTTTATATCTATAGATGCTTCAAGTTCTCTTCCATGGTGTCAGCCATGTTTAACCAAAGGCAATCCGCAACCACACCTAGATGCTACTTAATCCAACACACTAATCCTTTTAAAGAAATTCTTTTAAATCCATATTTTGTCATGGTTGTTGGTACGCTGTTTCCTGTTTAATGTTGAAATACTTTTTCCTAGGGTGTACCTTTTAAAATGAACCTTTTATATCGACAGACATTGCAGGTCCTCTTCCACAGTGTCCACCATATTGAAATGCAAGTAGTGTTTCTACAGTAGCCCAGAACAGACA
Source organism: Protonibea diacanthus (assembly GCA_028641955.1). Lineage (NCBI taxonomy): Eukaryota > Metazoa > Chordata > Actinopteri > Sciaenidae > Protonibea > Protonibea diacanthus. Next base: position 21,079,337 of record CM053984.1, read on the forward strand.
AACCTGATCTGGATAGGGCTTTTTCCATTTTTTTACCCATTTCACAGCCACAATAATTACTCCTTCATGCTAGCAGGAGATGGTGACACGATGGGGTTTTAATCAGTAGCTACACCCGTGCCACTAAATCATGCACACTGGTCCTTTAAAATTTAACCACTCAAGATTTTGGGACACACTTTCTTGCATAGCTTAAAAGATTGATAGCACTCCCATGTCACGTATGCATTATATGATGGCACAGCTAGGCTCATTAGCATCAATGCTAGAAACGTAGAGAAACAGCTAGTCTGGCTCTGTTCAAAGATGGAAAACCAAGCTCACTGAACACATTATGTATAGTTTCTTTAATCCGTATAAAAACCAACTATCATAACAACAAAAGATGGATTTAATAGGAGTTATGCGTGGGGCATTTTATTGTGAGTCAAGCTAACACTTTCCCCCTGCTTCCAGTCTTTATGCTACGCTAAGCTAACCAGATGCTGATTGATGTAATTTCACATTACAAATAATAATCCTGTCTAACTTCATGGAAGAAAGGTATTTCCTAAGATGTTATTAATGTTTTCAAATAGAAAATTGGTCCCTTAACACACTTCCATAGTTTGTATCATGCATAGGCCTCCACTGCAGTCACACAATCTAAATTACCCATATCCTGACAAGACCTCATGTATATTTGACCATGTCTCCCAGCAAAACTTTCCCACATCCATGAGGTGCTATGTGTATCCACAGACAGTATGATGGAGAGGTGTGAAAGAATCTGCTGATGGCAAAGGGAATGATAGGCGAGTAGCTGTGGGAGCTAATTGTTTGACTGCTTCAGGAGGCAGGTTCTGTCCCTCTCCTTTATCAGCAAGTGTCCTCATTAGTAGGTGCTGATGAGCTTGGCAAGGTCGAGTCAGGAAAGTTACATAAACTGATGTCCAGTTAGACTTGCAGACAGCCAACTTCTTTGTCCGCAACATTTAATTTCAGTGGTTATATGTGAGGAATAAAAAGAGATCTGCTTTAATTTTAGAATAAGTAGGAGCCTTTTGTTATTTTGATACTATATGGAGTTAATTACTGGAAGACAGATACAACCCCCACAACAATGTAAACAACTGAACTGATTTTATGCACTTTCATAGTGCAAGCTACAGCAAACTTGCTTCAGATGGTAAAATGGCAAGTGACTGTGACAAGTCAAAGTGTTGTAAATGACAAGTTATGAAGTATCTGACTCCTTGACTGACAGACCTTAATGTACCTTGTGACTACAGCTGAAAAGACAGGAACATCCAGCATCAATCTATACAATGTTTTTTTCTGGAACAAAAGAAATCATTTGAATCACTTAGAGCTCAAGATCAGTTCAAAACCGTTTTCAGTGGATATAAAAACTATATCCTACTCTTGCTGGAGCAGGAGGAGGAGATGAAGGTAATCATTTATGGATGCTGAACAGAGATAGAAAAGTATTTTTGGCATTGCTGGCATATATACTATATGACATATGATGAAAACTAGAAGAACAGCCTGTCAAAAATACTGCAAAATTGAATGACTGAAGAGAGCTAAATTATGTTAGGAGTTATAAAGTGTTAATTTAAACTGACACAATCCACACTGACTGTGATTACACCAGAGGAGCCTTTCAACAGTCGAGTACAGACAGTACTTGTCACTGAGACGTGCTTTTTAAGCTGTAAACTAAATTTTATGACTGTACTCAGATGAAACACATGATGTGGTAATGATGGTGGTAATTCAGACATCTGTCCTACCAAATTCATAAAAATCTAAATTTGATGGGTTAAAAATGGCTCAATATGCCATCTACTGTTTTAAATTACCCTGAACCTTTTAAGGGCAATGCTGACATAGAGTTTGTGAGCTGGACTACATCCTTTCCCTTGATGATGATCCCATGCACTGACACTCCCCCACAGACACAGTACAATATGTTTAGCTACATATAGTTGCTAGCTTAGCTACAACACAGGTACCACCCAGAATTTTTTACAGACAGTTGTTAATACGCTGCTAGTGACTGCCAGAGCTCCAGAGACATAGAGCTGTCATCACACGGCCGCATGACTGCATGACAGAACAGTCACAAAAGCATGGATGTATACTGCATGTGCGGTCAGTGGTGATAAACATCATAACCACAGGCGGTACATTGTTTTTTCACCACAAAATGTATACCATCATAGCCATATGATACGATCCGATAATTTTGCAAACTGCAAATTTGAGCCTTTTCCTGAGGAATTAAATAATCTGTGATGTGGGCCCTGTGACCAGGAAACAAACCTGGAAGCTAGAAAACCTTTTGTACCAGGTTTACTAGGCCAGCAATTCTAAGTGGACTGAATCTTTGGGTCCAGTATCCAGTTCTATAGGACATCCATGGAAAAATGATAGATGCATACTGTGCAGGCTCCTTTTGCATTTTTTAAATTTGTGGCAGGGACAGAGACAGCAGATTTTGGGGGTGCAGTGACACTTTAATAATCCAAACTATACAGACAAGCTGCAGCCTTAAAGCAGAATGTAATAAGAGCTTTCTTGGTGCATGAAGAGCGCACTTTTCCCAAGCAAGCCTTGAATGCTGTTGCCATCAATGATGTATGAGAAGCCGAAAACACACATATGCTGTAGATGTAAGAAAGAATGACCTCAATCTAACCCGACAAAGTAAAAGGTACAGAACTGGTGTGGCTACAGCTAAATGTGCTAAGCTCATTTAGCTTTTTTGCTGGCTTTAGATCTTCATGCCACTGATGAAGAATAATAAAGAATATCATAAAGAATCAGCTCACGGACCTCACTGCTGCTACATACCATTGATCTCTGCTGCTTCACTCTGAATGGCTGACTGCCAGTGGCCGCTGCCAAGAGTGTAGCATGCCAAAACAGAAACTACCGCAGCAGAAAAAGGGAAATCAGGTGAGCTGCAGTTGAGAGCTCAAATAAATTCTAGTGAAAAAAAAGGTTTGTTATTATTATTATTTAAAAACATTAAAATGATCCAGGAAGGATTGATGAGGGATAGATGAAGGATAATGGAAAGTCATTTTGCTTAGATGACCTTGTGCAACAGAATGTTCAGCCAGATTCACTCTGAATTTTATGGAATTTAGGCTACCTGGAAGGGAAGACTCCAAGGCAGACTATGACTGAGACGACCTGTAAACTATATCAGGATTAAGACAAGAAAGACATTTATCTTGTACACTTGTATTATCAGAGTTAAGCTTTAGCTTTTTGTGTCTGAACTACTGAACAGATCATTGTCAGAGCAAAAAAAAAAAAAAAAAGTCTTCTTAACATGTGAAGCAAGCTTAAAATTGGATTTGGACTAATAAAGTAAAGAACAGGTCTAAGTAAAGATCACCATTAGTGTGATATGCTGACAGGATAAAATCTCAGAGCTGGTGTAAGCTCTTTCCAGGCCTCAGTGAAATTTTGACATGATGGCCCCCCTGTACATTTTTAAATCTGCACAAATCAATATTTTTGTGTATATAATGGATGAAATCACTATTTCTAATGGAAAGGTGTCTCTAGTGACAAACCCACAAAGAGTTTTCACCCAACTCTGTAGTGTTTTCACCTCTTTTAGCCGTAGACAGTATAAAGAATGGAGGTTGTATTCATGATGTCACTCACAGGTTTGTGAGGAGCCATTGTGAAGCTCAAAGTGTGGTGGCTCTGGCCGCCTTCCAGCTAATCTAAAAATGGACAAAGGGGTGGAACATCGGCGGAGCTGAGACAGACAGAATGAAACCTGGGTGCTCAAACAAGCCATCTGTAACTGCACCCACCAGTCAAAGCGACCCTGCTGTTAAATATGCATAACTTTAAGTCTTGATATAATTTGAACGTGTGAGTTAAAGAAAAATTCACACTCAGTACAGTTGTCATGAACGGGGAAATTAGCTATAGATGTTTTAATATGGGGGGTTGTGGAGATTGAATCGTTCTGTAGTCAGCCTCGAGTGGCTGTTGAAGGAAGTGCAGTTTTTGTTACTTCCACATTGGCTTCACTTTACTGCCATGCTTGCATTGTTTTGTGTTTTTAGGCCTGGGAACTCTGCTCTCATCAGTTGCGTTTCGTTTACCTGTCCAGCACCAAACAGCAACGAGCTGGTGATCACAGTGATGCATTTAGCAGTTACAGCAAAAAGCCAGATAGCAGAGCTAAAAGGCGAGTGAATATTGGACTTACATTCAGAAACACAGCTCCAAATAAACGCTTTATTAAACCATGTCTGCCGGACGTGTAAATAGGTACTGTATTACTTTAGCCATGACAAACATCGTACTACTTTCTGCATCATTTAAACCAACTGATGTAATATAATAATAAGGCAAATGATAGATGAGTACTTGTGATTCACAGTGCAATATCTTAGTTTTCCTTACTTAAACCGGACACTACATATGTTTGCTATGTCTCACAGCAAAAACGATTATTCACATATCTATATGGTAACCTACATCACTTCCATGGAGTATGGGCTCATTGGTGTAACGCCTGATCTCATTCTGAGGAGATACTTACTGTCATTCCGCAGTATCTCTACTATGATTAATGCCAGTTGAGCCTGCGTCTTTTAAAATTCTGCATTGTCCCAGTATTGGGTTTCACCAAGCACTCTCCATTAGCTCGGCTTCTGGATTCCTTCCAGAAGATCTTTTCTAAAGAAAGTCCCTGAGCTCTGCTGTGTCTCTTCCTCCTCAATTCACATGGTATCTTCCATCCAATAAAGCGCTGGGCTGATGGTCAGTCAGTCTTCTCAAGGTGCGGCTGCAGAATTGATTTTTCTTCTAAACCTCTTTAATGTCTTAGAATCACGTTCATCTACTTAAAACCGTCAACCACCACTTTTCTTTTTCATTTTAAAGAATAGTTGCTTTTTATTGAACTTTGAACTGATTTTTAATTGTTTGGTTAATGGTGTTTGTGGTGTTAATGTCTTGACAAAGACTTCTGACATTAATTTCACATCCTATGCTGAAAAAACTTAATATGATAAACATCACTAATTACTTCTACAGAAGGCAGATAATGTTGTTTAGAGCTTAAGAAGGAAGTTCAGTTGTTTTTTTTCTTCTTTTTTTCCAGTGAGTAGCCATGACTGACACAGCCTGTGAACACACTCACTCCGTCTAATGAGACCAGGCACACAGAAGCAGCTTAACGGCTGAAGTTGCTCCGTGTTCTCAGGTTATAGGATGTCGGGTACACACACCAGGTCATTTAAGGTTTCTTATGAAACTGTAGCATGACTGAATTCAGTTCATTCAGAGAAAATCTGTTTTCAAATGGGCACTCACCTCACCTCATTCTTATTTCCTCACCAGTTCACTCATTTACTCATTTGAACTGAGCTGCCGCTGTCGCTGCAGTTTGGCTTGTTTCCACTAATAAAGGCACCACCCAGGATCTGCAGCTCTGATTATTAATTCAGTCCCCACTTAAGCTTTAGGATTTGATTAGCAGATGGTACATTATGCTATCGCAGCCATCACAACAGCTGAAGATTAAATCCAATGTGGAAATGTGTGGTTGATCCCTAATGGTCTTGCTGTACATATAGCTATAATTTTAATTTATTATGTTTTTAACCAAATAAATTGTCCCACTGATAACTGTTGACAGTTCTGTTGCATTGTTTCTGAGAGGCATGGTGCTCTTAAGTTATTCAAATATCATCTTTCTGCAGTCAAATTGTGCCATCGTGTTGGAGTTACAGCACAAGTGTTAGAGGTCAATCTCAAAATCACTGCACATACAACTAAACTGTAAATGTCTACACACCACCAGGGTGGTGAGAAATTATGTTGGGTTAACTCAACACTTTCTTGTTGATATTACAGCATTAGTCAGTAACGTTTGTTATTTTGATGAAGTGTCTTGATCTTTTTAAAGTAATTGCTCCATCCATGGAATATTCAGACGGATTCATACGGATGTCTTGAGTTGGGTCTGCTGGACTGACAGATGTCTTGACCCGTACAGTAACACATACCAGCTGCTTCAAACACTGAATGCACAAAATTTGGATTTTGTGGTCTAATTGACAAGCGTGGTGGTTAGCAGTCCCTTGGAAATTCCTCACTGGCATTGCAGATGTTTTGTCCATATGTTTCAACATCAAGCCAGCTGTTTTGCTAAATATATTGAGCGTCCTACCTGTATCTAAGATAGGGTTTAACAAATTTGACAATAACATATTTAAAAAAGAAAAAGCAATGACTGTTTGTGTATGTTTTTCTATGTCTTCCAGCTTCCTCTTGGTCTTCTCCTGTCTCATACTTTCAGTCTTTGCCACCATCAAAGAGTTCAAAAATAGCTCAGAGAGTGCCTTGTACATCCTGGTAGGTATCATTTTGTCAGCTGTAATCCTACACTCATGTATACTGTACATCCATGTCACATGTCCACCATCTCGATTTCTTTCAGGAAATTGTGACCATCGTGGTGTTTGGAGTGGAATACATTGTAAGGATATGGGCTGCTGGCTGCTGCTGTCGATACAGAGGATGGAGAGGGAGGCTCAAATTTGCCAGAAAGCCTTTCTGTGTCATAGGTGAGAAAACATGGTCAGCTTGTGTTTTGCTGGCTGTCATTTCTCTCACCTTGCTCTCTCGGAAGTACATAGCACAAGACACATAACTGTGTTTTTCCATTCCCTCGTTTTTCAAGTGCAGGAGAGATATAAGTGAGGATATGATAATCACGCTTTATGCTTTTATGTGATTTGCAGCATTGCCTTGAGGTTATGCTCAAGACAAGGTGAAACTAGATTTGTAACCACAGAAACCTCACTGGAAATTTGATACTAATACTAGTTACCCTCAAGTAATGGGGTCAATGATCAATCGAAAGAAAGGTGATCCTCATTGTACACAGTAAAGTGTTGTTAATTCAGTCTGATGTGATCAGGAATATACTCGCTCTGGCTCCTCTGCTTCACAGCCAGTGTAGAATTCTCATAATTGTGTTTCACTGTCTCTGCAGACATTATGGTGCTGATTGCCTCAGTATCTGTACTGGCAGCTGGATCTCAGGGCAATGTTTTTGCCACCTCGGCCATCAGGAGTCTGAGGTTCCTGCAGATCCTACGCATGCTGCGTATGGACCGCCGTGGAGGGACATGGAAGCTGCTCGGCTCTGTAGTTTATGCACACAGCAAGGTGATCGTTTCATTCACTGAAGGTTCACTCGGAATTGACTGCTCTTTTACTGAAATACCTCATAAAACTGTTGGGAGTGGGTATTATCAGCCAGACAAATCGGATGGACACAGCAGTAAAAACCAATGAAGGCAGCCAAAGAGGCCTTGATACACAGTAAAGAGTACTGTCCATATCTCTGTATATAGTATATTTTTAGGAAAATAAATAAATAATTGTCCAGCTTTAGAAAGAGTAATGTCTGAAATCTTCCTCTCAGGTTACATATAGCCTATAAATAAGCCGTATGTTGCCTGAGAGGAAAAACCCAGGGTAAAAATAAGGCTTTGAAAAGTGAAGGGAAAGTTAGGGGGACATGTCTCGGCCATCCACAGTGGAAATTATGTCCTTGGGTGGCACCCTATGAAAAATAAATTGTCTTTTCTTCTTTTTCAAGGCTTCCTTATCACGATTGCAACACATGATGTCATCACCTGCATCTGTTATCTCTTTAGCAGTGTTCTCTTTCCCTTTGTTGCACAAATAAATAAATGCATTTAGATACTTGCTGTTAGCTAACAAGATGATACGGCACAAATACAGGGGAACATTTTAGTCGTCTGCATGAGTCTCAATTTAAAAGTCTAACTCACTAACATCAGTTCAAGTCTATGTCTAGCACTGAAAGTAAAAATGAATTCTCACATGGGTTTTGAACCATCAGAATTGAAGCGTAAGTGCTGCAGCCTTTTATTTTCCACTGTGCCAATAGCCTGACACACTATTTCCAGTCATGCCTCTTCCAAGTAATTCTGTCATGGTGAGGAAACATATTCTCACAGTTTTATTGTAATGAGCTTTGAAATAGAATGATTTGCTTGCACTAATAAGCAGTGGAAAATGTGCAACTGTGTGTGTGTTGGTGTGTGATGTGGTGAGAAAGAGCGATGGCGGGTGTCTGGAACGGAGTCGAGGGAAATAAAGGCGTTTATGAAAGACTTGGTTTACCACTGAGGGCATGCTCCTCACATAATCATGTCCAATATTATTACACAATGGCTGTATTTACCAAATTACAGAGGTTGCATCAGCACTTTGCAAGGCATCCTAGGTGACACTTTTCATCTCACTATTACTTTAGCTCCCCTGATGTTTATTGTATTGGTTTTCTCTGTAGGAGCTCATCACAGCGTGGTACATAGGCTTCCTTTGTCTCATTCTGGCTTCATTCCTCGTCTATTCTGTGGAAAAGGAGTCAAATGATGAGTTTGAGACCTATGCTGATGCTCTTTGGTGGGGACTGGTAAGACATTACAATTTTGAGAACTACTGTGATGCTATAAACTCATTTTATTAAGTTTTAGCATTAACATCTACAACCCTTTACCACACCTCTCAAATCAAGGACTGATTTATCTTTTCACCAGATCACTCTCACCACCATTGGTTATGGTGATAAGGTTCCAAAGACATGGAATGGACGCTTGTTGGCAGCCACATTCAGCATGATTGGGGTGGCCTTCTTTGCACTTCCCGCTGTAAGTATGAGGCCTTGTAGAGCTGCACTGTGTTCATTTAGGCTCTCTTCATCATAGTGTTAAGTGCTTATTGATGTGATGTTGCACATGATGCTTTGTGCAAAGAAATAGATGTGTGTTCAGTGTAAAGATGTGTTTTTCTTTGAATTTGAATTTTTAACTTCTACAGATGGCTCTTTGTCTTTGTTCATAGCCTGTCATGCTAAGTTTTCCTTTTTTATTTAATCAAAACAATCAGTCAAAGGGAGATTATATATTGGATTTAACATTCATCAGGTAACCAAAAACCTGACTCCAAATGCTAATGTTGCTCCATGCCTGCTGGTTGTGGAAGTACACATAGGCAACTGTTAGCTAGCACGATACTGATGCTGATTAATAACTAGTACTATGTCAGTATTGTGTTCACTGCGAGCTGCACTGCCACCTTGTGGCCAAAATAAATAAATAAATAAATAAAATTTAAGTCCTAAACTACATTTTTTTCATTTATAATAGGGAAATGTAATAACGCCTGAAAATATAATAAAATTTGCACTTAACTCGATTGAAAATGTAATAAAACCCAATAATGTAATAACTTCACCAATAATGTAATAAAATATCCTGACTGATATTGTAATAACATTTTTACCGATAATGTACATTATTGGGAATTTATAACATACAAATACTTGACAGATAATGTAATATATATATATATATATATATATATATATATATATATATATATATGTTCATTTTCAGTCTAGAGTTCTACATTTTGTGTTTTGAGAATCTAAGAATATTAAAAAATGTACCTCTTCACAGATTTCCAACAAATCACTACCTCATGAAAACAACCACAAACCAACAAAAACAGCTTTCAATAACACTTCATTTGAAGAGGATATACATAAGCATTCATAACACCTACATACACATTACATGACATAAACATAGACCTACATATCCACTCATAAATGGTTATTATATCACTTTCAATGTCAAATGTCAAAAGAGGTACGTTTAGGGAAGAGTTACCTGGGGTCTCCAGTGCTGCTCAGAAGCTCATCTGAGCTGGAATTCTGGTCTCCCAAGGAGGTAAGTCCATCACCCACTTAGTAAGACCAGGATGTATATGGCATATGGCTGTATGGTACTCAAGGTCTGCAAATTAACCCAATAGTCTTTCTGTTGTTTCATATCTGGTGTATATAACATTCTTAGATTCTCAAAACACAAAAGAAGAACTCTGGACTGAAAATGAACATATATATTACATCATCTGTCAAGTATTACATAATCAGTTTTGAAAAAAAAAATCCCAATAATGTAATAGGGTATTACATTATCAGTAAAAATGTTATGTTAAATGTTAGTCAGGATATTTTATTACATTATTGGGTTTTATTACATTTTCGTTCGAGTTTAGTGCAAATTTTATTACATTTTCAGGTAATTATTACATTATAGGGTGCTACAGGGCTCAACAAAGAAGTACAGCATTAACACACCTTTATGACAGCAGTATTTTGAGTTGTCACAGCAGTAAAAGCACAGTAACACTATCAGTCATGGCACAGCAACATGTAATTGTACTTTAATTGTATTGAACTACACAATACCATTGCCTGGGTCACTTAAAGAGAATGCAGCCATTGTTAATGTTATTAATCACTTTTTTAAAACTTCTGCTATGAAAAACATATATATTGCAAAAGTACTTTGGTGCTTTGGTATTGTGCACCAAAGCCACATAGAAGTCTTCAGTCTTTTATGATCCCACTAGAGTCACTCAGAAATAAAGCACTTTGTCTGTTACATTCTATTTGTCATTTGTGGTACTTAGGCAACAGAAGTAAGCTAAAAGCTTCCTCTGAATCCACAGAAACTCTGCCATTTTCTTCCATTTACACTCAGAAAGCTCTCATCTTCTGATGTTGTAATTCCAGTTGCTGGTGTATTTGTCAGCTGCTGTTAAATCTTTGCCGTTTCACTTGAGATTTGAAGTCAGACTCAGCAGCAAGCTTTGAGTAAGTAGCTAAGACCTGCTTAGTCTATCACACATTAAAAAACATGGATTGCTGTGTCAGTGAGTTAACAGGCAGGGTACAGTCACTGCTTTTGCCGCGCTGACTTGTGACTCATATTTCTATTACCCCGAAGCTTTGCAGACAAGTGAAAATCTGTGCTATTATTATGCTGGATTTGCTCACTCTGTTGGGTAAAGGTTCTACATGGTGTTGGAGGAGACAGTTTGCTGTTGTTGCATTTTCAACCTCTGGCCTGTAGAGGTCAGTAAACGTCACTGATCACTTTATGGCGTCTCTGCTTCACTCTGAATCTGTGCAGGGCATCCTGGGTTCTGGATTTGCTCTCAAAGTCCAAGAGCAACACAGACAGAAACATTTTGAGAAGAGACGTAACCCTGCAGCAGGCCTCATCCAGGTATATGTGCAAGACAAACTGTATATAACAACATATTTCAGATTCATCAAACAGATATAAACTCTATCATGTGCGCCTGACAAAAAGCTAGACTTCTTTTAATTCCTCCATCTAGGGTGCTTGGAGGTTTTATGCCACCAACCTTTCCCGTACAGATCTGTTGTGCACTTGGGATTTTTATGAGCAGACTGTGGCTATTCCAATGTACAGGTACGTGATAAATCCATCCAAATAATGCTGTAAATTATTTAGCATTTTCAATAAATACTATTCTTTTTCCATATCATATTCTGCCATCTCTCTTGAAACTGGGAAGCTTAGAGGAGAAGAGTCTCCAGAGTATCCTCATCTCGCTGTATTCCAAACTCCATTCTTGAATCAGATACTACTGTCTGTTGTGGGGAATCACACACTGGTGTGACTTTTCACTTTCTGCTTTAATAAGGGTAATTTTACAGTGGACGAGGCTGCTGTTGGCAGTAAAACCAGGACCTCTTTGAAATGCTGTTCAAAAGAGACAAGCAATGCCAGTGGCTACTTTGTAAAATTAACCATCCATATTTCTCTCCAGCTTTATGAATCAGCAAATAAGCTGCAGCTCTCGACTTACAAAACGCAGATATCTGCCTTTTGTGCATCTAGAAGTAGAAGACCTCTGCTTCTCTGTTCTATTTGGAAATGTCATCATGTTCACTTTCATTCCAGTCGTAATTTGAGTTGAAAAGGTGATGACCAGCAGAATAGATAACTGCCGAACTAAATGGAATTGGCTTTAAAGTGCCTGATGGCGAGCTTTAACCTTTCTCTGCTATTTGTCTTTTTCCACAGACTTATTCCACCTCTGAATCAGCTGGACTTGCTGAGGAATCTAAAGGGCAAGTCATTCAGGTATCAGCATGACAGTAACAGTGACTAAGCTGATGATCTCAAGATGACACGGATGTCAGGATGTTGATCATGGGGATGATAGGGATGTTTACAGTGATTATCATCATTATATCATCATTATATGAAGTCATGTGTAATATGAAAGGGGTCACTCATAGTGACAGACTCACAGAGATTTATCACCTGACACTGCAGCTCCTCTCAGCCCTGCAGACATTTCTAGTGTCCTTCATAGTTTTAGTTTTTCCGGTCCAGACGGCTGTTTTCAGCAAAAAAGTTTGGATAAACCCCACTGCTGAGCACCACATGACACAAGTTACAGACTAGCTGGTGAACTTATTGTAATACTTAGTTGCTAAAGAGCCTCATACTTCACATGTTAGGGGAGACCGAAAACAGAGCAAACAAGAGTATGATATCATGGTAACGTTTATTAGATGCAGGTGGGTATCCAGAGGGTGGAAACCTCTGTAACCTGCCATTCCAATATCTTAAATTATGATTGGTCATAGGCGGGAACTTAGTTCAAACCAACTGTTTGACGAGCAAACTGGACTTATTATTTGTAATAGAACAACATGTAAATTAAACTGTTTGAAATGTTTAGGGTGAATTTAAAGTTTTGCACAATTTTGTCAATACCATATTTTGTCCACACAGGCTTATTTATTTTCATTTTGTTAATACTTTATAATGTGACTGTATTTTTGAATGTGCATTGTATATGAGTCACATACTTCTGGGAATATGATTTATATTTGAGGACTATAAGTGTATTTATCTTTTCAGTAAAAATCTTAAACAGGAATTTACTGTAAAGATACTGTAATGTTTATTCAAAAATGAGATATGGGAAATGCTAAATTAATGCTATTTGAATGTGTGTCTTTGTGCGTGCAGATGGATACGTACATCATGCCGCCTCTGCATAAGTTAGTTGGACACAAACTCAATTTCCAGTGAATGCTTATATTGCTGCGTATCGGATGAAAATATTTCAGTGTTGTGTTACAGCTTGTTTCCCCCAAGTGGCCAAAAAAATCAGTTATTGCAGGTTTAAACAGAAAATCGTTTTCATCTAGTATGTTAAGAACCAGCACTAGATTATATGATTTTTTTTTTTTTTTTGCTGCTGCAGTTTTTACCATCCAGCAGCTCCCCTCCTCTGGACTTGTTCCCTGTTGCTTTACAAGTGATTCTCAAAGCTAATCCAGCTTAACATGGAGTGACGTTGATGAGACATACAGTGTAATATGACTGACTTGTGCTGTGTAACAGTTGGTGTCCTTTCTCCACACAGGAAGGAATCTCAAACAGAAACTTCTCCCAGGTCTGTGATCTGATTGTTTTTTTTTTTTCATCTCTCCTCACTTCCCTTTGGCTTTTCTTCAATTCTGCTCTTAGCTGCTGCTGAGGCACTCTTCTTGGGGGAGTGTGTGTACAGCATATCTGTGTATGTGTGTGTGTGTGTGTGTGTGTGTGTGTGTGTGTGTGTGTGTGTGTGTGTGTGTGTGTGTGTTTGTGTCTGGGGTTACTGTAAGGCCTGCGTGTCAGACATGTATGTGGCTGTGTGTTAAGTGCCTCCTTCAAGAACGGTCTTGCTGCATTTGCTCACATGGTGCTCAAAGATCAGCTCACTTTGGCCCCTCTCCCAACTGGCAGCTTTATTAAATATTCACCAATAAGCTGTTCTTTGATAGCTTTCAGCACTACCTTAGAAACAAAGTGATTTTGAACACTTTAAAAGCCTTGCTTGACTTTTATCACACTGTTTTTGACAAAAGAAACAAGTGTAATTGATGATAATGTAGTAACACTTTATCATGACATAGTCCTTTATTAGCCATTTGCACATTTTGTTGAACTATGATTTGAAAAGTCAGCCCTAAAACATCATTATAAAGATGCTGGCAGCAATTTAAATTCCTTCCACATGTGAAAAAAAAAAGCAAAGACATTGAACTATTTCTATTATTTTATATGACGTACCAACAGGTTGCAAATGAAATAGAAAACTATAGTTAAAATAAAGTGTTACTGGCATCAGAGTATGGCACACACTGCTGTTTTTTTGACTGTACCCACTGCTATTTTATCTTTTTGTGTCTCCTCTACTGCCCACCACTCCAGTAATGAAAATGCACACAAAGACAGACTTTGCGGGTGCTGTCCGAGAACTCTTAGGTATAGTTGCCTCACAGATACTAACAACTGCACTGCAAGTCTGTGTGTTTCCTTACATTCCTACCTCTGTTCCTCTCCCTCTTTAAACACAAGTAAAGGTAGAGGAATCCCTGAATAACAATGAAATATGGCTAGTTTACTTTTTATAGTGTAGTCCAGCTCTGTTGATGAGGCCTACATGAAAAGCTTTGTGCTCAACATAAACTCAGGAGCTAATTTGCCCATACCTTTTATCGTTTTTCTATGAAAAAGCGCAGACAAACATCCGTGTTTTCCGCCCTGTCACAGCTGATTTATGGTTTCTGTGTAATAATGTCTTTATGCAGTTGATTTGCTTGCTGCCTTATTTTTTTGCCTACTCAGTCCTTATGAACCTCTGTTCAGCAAGCAAGGTGCATATTGCTGAGCCCCTAACAATGCGTTTCCTTTGACTGATTCCTGTATATCAAGCGGAGCATACAGTATGATGGTGAATTATTTTGCATGGTTTGTGTTCACTTTTTTTAAGGACCACAGCTCTTCCTTTTGAGACATGCACTGTCACTTTGCTTTTCATGCATGCTTGCGTGTAGCTTCCTGCTGCTTGCCTGACCCACTGAATGCTCCACTATGTTCGTATGTGGACATGGCTCCTTCTGCTGTAGGACATTGCCCATTTTGCGTTTCTGCTGAGGTAAGATTTATTATCACATCAGTGCTGAATTCGACACATTCCCTAGATTACACCTAAAAAAAATAGAAAGATGAAGACAATTTGTCACAGATAGCAGTTTACTTTGAGTCAATTGTAATGCAAAATGTTAAAATGGTTACTTTTGCTTTCTCATTACTCACTCTCTGTAGTCGGAAGCCCAGCCTCAAGGACAAAGTATTCCCCAGTCCTTCCAAGGCTCCAGTGGTCAAGGGAAAGTCCCAGTCTCCAGGGCCAGAGGATGGGGCTGAGGCGAGCCCAGGCAAGGTCACCAAGAGCTGGAGCTTCAGTGAGAAGAACAAAGGACCAAAGCACTCCTTCAGAGTCCGGGGCAGCACCTCACGCCAAAACTCAGAGGGTGAGGAAATAGTAACATATGACCAGATTATCAGTGTGTACAGACCAAGGTTGACACATATGGACTCTTGAAGGACAATAAAACTACATTTGTAGTAATAGCGAATTGTTCATAATAATATAAATTATCTATTTACTCTACAATTGTATTCATAAAAAGTCCCCAAAACAGTGTTTAAACTATCACAAAACACTCAACTCTGTCTGTTTAAGGGAGACTTGAACCAGGGGTAAACAGCTACCCTGGCTCTGTACAAATGTAACAAAATCCACCTGCCAGCACCTGTAAAGCTCGCTTTTGTTTAATCCGTACACCCTAAGACAAAAGCCTACAGCTATGGTAGTGGTTCTGTGATCTGTACTGAGGCACATTGTTGCTTTGAGCTAAATGCTAACTTTAGCATGCTAACATGCAAGTACAGCCAAGGCTCAGGAGAATGTCATGTGTTAGTATTAGTATTTGGTCACAAACCAAAATAAACAAATGAACTATAACTTAATCACATGTAGAGAAAGGGTCAGTTGTTGGGGGAATATGAATGTCTGAACCAAATTTAGTCAAGACCCATCCAGTAGTTCCAATAGGTTTAGTAGACATTAGGCACTTAGAAAAACAACAAATGTCAAATTCATGCCTTATGTAAAACTCATGGATAACTAAGTACATTATCTTGGACAATTTTGTTCCAATCCATCCAGTAGATGTTGAGGATTAGTGGAAAAATTAGTTAGTATCAATGAAGTGCTTTAGAATTCTTATCATTTCAAATTTCATTGCACACTGAGTACAAAGTAGTGTAGGGACTGCTGAAAACTGATAACTAGAGCCAAGCTCTAGTATAGATAAATTAAACAACTTGTGGTTTTACAGTTTTGAAAAAAGAGTCACAGGCTAACTGATTTGATGCATCAAATGGTAACATTTCTATCTAATATCCCACATGGTCCTTTAAAACAAAATAAAATAAATCTTACCATTGGACAGAGACAGAGGTAGTCTTCATAAAGCCAAAAATACTCTATGTACAGTATTTTATAAAGCCATTAATGCTGTTTTTCAAATTTTAACCTATTGTCATTTAGACCACAAGTTGCTCTTCATTAATGAAACAGTAGCTTACTTACAGTGTTGACACTGAATCTTTCCACAGCTCTGAACTCAGTTGATGTGGAAGGATGTACATCACAGAGCTCAGTGTGCCAGCTAAAGGCCAACAACTCCCCAGCCGTGTGTTTTTAAAGGGAGGGTGTTGATGCCACTTAATTTATAGCAATCAAACCTCTTTAAGATGCAGTCATTGTGCAGACTGTGCAGTAATTGTCATGCAGGTAATTTCCATATAGTTTCTCCTGCATGTATTGAAACATATCAGAAAGATATGAGAGGGAAAGATTTTCTTGACACACTAAAATCAACATTTCAACATTGTGCTGGGGAGACAGAGGTCTGATGGTTTGGATGTTGGAGTCCAGCCATCATTTATTGCTAGACAGCCCAACTGCATCCATATGTCATCCAGGTCACTGTATCACTATCAACAAGTATACTTCTTCTCCTTCACCATTTCTTTGCCTTTTTGTTAAACAATTTGAACCAGTTCTCATTAGTTGTTTTTCTTCTTCCGCTTCATGGCATGTTAAAGTGCTGATTGAAATGCAGGACGAAGACTTTGGACTGAAGAGTTCTCCAGGTTAGACAAGTCATCATGACATGTCTTTAATTTAGACTGTAATACACTCTGTAATGTCTAGATTTATATTTCACCATATATGTTATATAAAACCTTATGATATATGCAGTTTGTTAAGTGTAAATGTAAGAGAAGAGAGACCAGCCCTTTCAAACATGAACCAGAAGCCATTCAGTGGACTCCACAAGTTCCCATGTTTGGAATTGATTTGTCTGCCATAGTCATCCTGCTAGAATCCATAACAAATCTTTTCTCATGTCTCTCCTCTCTCTCTTTTTGCAGCAATTGAAGGTTTAATAAGTAAGACACTGGGATATTTTGTTGGTTGGCTTCTATGGGGGAAATTATCAAAAGACAAGTCAGCTTCACCAGTCTGAGAAACCTGCATGCTAAAACCTGCTGAGATTTGTTCACTTGACATGAACCCTTTTTATTTTCGAGGCCCCCCTTTCCCAACAGTGACTGAAGACTGAAGCATGAAACTACCTGAACACGCATGTAATGATTTAAGTGTTTGTTTAGTATTCCAAGAACTCCACACACACGCACACACACACACACACACACACACACACACACACACACACACGCACACACACCTGAGTATAGCATTTATTCCCAGTAGTGGTAGGTAAGTTAATTGTGGGTTCAAGTCAAGTGGTGCCAAGATAATCTAAAATTGACCCCGGGATGAAATGCCCAAAAAGCCCCGCTTTACGTTGCATGAAGAGACCTCACTTTCCCTACCAGAAACTCACCTAATTTCTGATAAGCAGTGATTAGGCCTTCACACCTTTGCCTTAATGCAATATACTTAAAATCCATAGATTAGCCTTCTGGCTAAACTAAACATGCTAGTGACAATGCTAATCTAGAGTGTAATTGGTGGTGGGAAGAGAGTACTTGTCATTAAAGGATCCAATAAAGCTTTATCCCATCAGCACTATCCTTCAATTCTGCACCAAGTCTTTTTTTGTTTTCTGTTGTTCCACAAAGCCCGCTCACTCCGCTCACAAACCGGCTAACTGGCTTGAAACCAACTTGGTAATTGAATTTTGCACTTTGAAAGCTAAAAGCAACAGCTCTGCTTTGCCTCTGCTGCGGACACTTTGACAGAAGGTGAAATATTCTTTAAGACTGTCCTTGTCTTTGCTCTGTAGAGGCGAGCCTTCCAGGGGAGGAAATTGGTGATGATAAGAGCTGCCACTGTGAGTTTCTCACTCAAGATTTACCATCAAGCTTGAAGGTTACAATAAGGGCAATCTGGTAAGGATTCCCTTTAATACCCATTTTTTATGGTTCTGCAATGTTTACTTCACCCACGGAGAGAAAATAGGCAATTATGGTTCGTGTTTATGTTTTTTCCTTCACATTGTGTATGATAACTTATATTGCAGGGTTTACTAGTTACAAGGATAGTGTTTGAAGGATAAGTTTTTCTTATTTTTGGATCAGTCATATCAATAATAATAACATTGCACTTGAGATCTGGGAACATGGTGACATACAATCAGACAAATTTCATCAGTAACTTAGGTGAGTTCACTGTTATTATGACAGAAAGGAAGTTGTGAAAGTTCATTCTTGACCATGAAAATAATATTTTGACAAAATAATCTTAACTCAGGCTCCACTTACTAGTTTTTTTTCAGAACACATCTAAAACTCTACTTAGCATTTGCTCACTTCATCAAGTTTCCCACATACAGTATCACCTAACTAAATATTCATACTTAGGTCACTTGATGACAAGTGAGCCAACTGCTGTTGAAGTGGTGGAAAGCTCTGGAAATAGCTAGTAAGTGGGCCTTGAGTTAAGGTTATTTTGTCAGACTATGAAAATAATACCCAAGTTATAATGAATTATCCTTTAACTGGGAACTTTTTCCACATCTATTGTGTCATTTTTTTATAACAGGCCTTTTAAACAAAACACATTCTGACGCATTAAAAAAAGCACAGGTTTAAGTAATAAACTTAATGATGGCTGAACTCCATTTAGCTGCTTCACTTTTAGGGTCCTTGTATTGTTAACGCTGGCTCTCTGACACGCTGTTACTAAGACACTTGAATAAAAAGGAGCCATCGTTAATGTTATTTCAGTCAGACAACTCATGATTGAAATGCTTTATTTGCAGCAGCAGAACACAGTTAGTTTGGTATCTAGGTTTTGGCCTCATCACTCCCCGCAGATATGTATAGAGAGAGATATTGAGGATTGATGAACAAATATCAAATACCCACTGGAGTCCAGGCAATCAGCCACAATTGCAAAAACATAAATAGTACCATTTTTCGGATGATGCAGGGCAGCAATGGCATTGACAGAGCAGAGAGAGAGATAGGGAAATATTGCAGCTTAAATAGACTGCCAAATTGGGAGGGTGTTGAGTGTGAGGCATGTCACTGTTTATGCAGTGCAGCTCGAGTTGTCTGCTTGAACTAGCTCACCGGCGCTGCTCCATTAGTGACCCCTGTGCCTTTAAGTCAAAATGTTTTCTGTGAAAAAGGCCTACTCATGTCTCTGTGTGTTACGTGAGAAAAAAATGTGTCCTTCCTTAGCATCATGAAGTTTCTGGTGTCAAAGAGGAGGTTCAAAGAGAGCTTGCGGCCTTACGATGTCATGGACGTGATCGAGCAGTACTCTGCAGGTCACCTGGACATGCTGTCTCGCATTAAGAACCTGCAGTCCAGGCAAGTGCACGTTCACCACACAGTACACAGCATACATCTGCAGTGGTTAAAATATGACTCATTTTCAGGTTCTCTCATATTGAATAACTTGTCTGACTGTCACTTTTACTGTTAGCCTAAATGTCAGGATGGATATGGAGGATACATGTAAACATTATTAGTTATTTCTGTAGTTCAATAATTAGTTTAAACCCAGAGTAATGGCAGAGATGTCTAACAGTGATACAGTTGTTGTGGTGTGCTGGATACACGCATGTTGTGACACACAAGTCATTGATTTGCCTGTTTCATTTTGTCCAACTACATGTGCTGTCTTCAGATCTCAGTTTTATATCTGTAACCTTTAAATATATCCAAATATGATTCACTCTTTCAGCCTTGAATGCGTCACAAATTCATTTTAGATATAACAATGATGTATAACTCACATTGTTTTCTTTATCAGCTTTACCTCCTGCAAATTAGCACCTCACATTTTGATCCCCTAAAGGTCTAACATGTAGAATAAATATATTCCAACAGTGAGACACATGCACTTTTCATCCACGAAGCAAGTCCGACTCACCGTATGTCTGTGTGTGTGTGTGTGTGTGTGTGTGTGTGTGTGTGTGTGTGTGTGTAGTGCGTGTGTATGTGTGTGGAATATATTGAAACTTGTTCTCCATAGCTAATGTGATTCCCTCGTGGCTTCATTTTGCATTGCACTCATATCGTCTCTGTGTGCCTTGCCAGGATAGATATGATTGTGGGGCCCCCTCCCCCATCAACACCTCGCCATAAGAAGTCCACTGAAGGTCCTAGGTTAGGTTAATAGACTGCACCTTTAGAATGATCGTCTTATCAGCATTATTCTCTTTATACCATAGTCCAAATATTAAAGCAGTTACATGCTACCTTATTATTTTGATTGATGGAACCCCTTTTGAGTTGAAGCCACTTGACTTATCTCATTTACCTGGATATTACTTGCTAAAGCAAAGATTTTGTGTTTGTTAATCAGTTTTAAGTGCAGCATTTTTTAGAATGTTGTGCAGTTACTTCTTACTAGCTCTCATGTCACATTCTTTCATTATGTTGTCAAAAAAAAGAAAGAAAAAGTGAGACATCATGTGGTTTTCTCGCTGAATGTTAATGAGCCATGTCATATGGCCTCACTCAACAGGGGTTCGACAGTGCTAGATGCTTGCTCTCAAACAAGAGAGACAGAGGGAGAGCTCCCCCAGTAGGATGCAATGGAAATGAAGCATGAAGCGCAACAAAAGCATGCCAAGTGATGCATTTTGGCCCTAGAAAACAAAATGTCCCCTCTATTCACACTGTGTTTCCTTAAAGACTGCCTAATCTCATCATGCATGCATACACACCGTCCACCTGGAATCAGTAGTTTGTCGGGAAATGCTCAAGTGTCAGGCCATCACTCATTCATCCAAGACATCCAGTATCATCAACACAATAGCTTTCTTTACCTAAATTCCATGTAACAGTAGTTCACATTATGGCATCATGAAGTTTAAACAAATAGGTTAATCCCATGTGGCAGAACAGTGTTTTGTTTTTTAATCTCAGATATTACTTTTCTCAAATGCTAGAGTTGACCAGATAGTTGGTAAAGGTGCTAAACCTGACGGAGAGGCAGCAGACGACCAGAGCATGATGGGACGTCTGGTCAAAGTGGAAAAGCAGGTATGAATGTTTCTCTGATGTATGCTGAGGTCAGTCATTGGATTATTTGTATCAAATATAATTCTGGTGATGGAACACCATTTCTTCATTGTGCAATTTATCTTTCTCCCTTGCAGGTGGTCTGTATGGACAGGAAACTTGATTTCCTGGTCAATGTCTATGCGCAACGTATGGGTATCCCTCGCTCAGAAACAGAGGCCTTTTTCAACTCCAAAGAGCCGTATCCAGCTCCGCCTTACCATAGCCCAGAGGAGAGCAAGGTTGAGAAGGAGGATAAAGAGGACGTGAAGGAGGAAAAGGAGGTGAAGTCATGCTCACCTGCAGATGTCCCATGTTCTGATGGATCTTTGGAAAAGAAAGATCCTTTGCTGGGTCGGTCTGTGGCGATATCGGTGGGTACACCCTCTGGCAGCCACAGCCGCCCCTCTACCTCCTGGCAGCACCAGCTGCAGCACCCCCTCAGCCAGCCTGCATGGAACAGCAGCGTGGCCAACACCCCTTCACCAGTTGGTGGAAACGGCGATCATTCACCCACCCTGTTCCGTCTTCCACCTCCACCTGCTCCAGTTCACGACCGATCATCCTCTGGCCCGGCCGGCAGTGCCAGAGAGAGCAGCTCCCAGGGCAGGAGGCGCCACAGGAGGAACAGGTGTCAGCAGGACACCGCCGCTGTAGAGAGCGACACATCTCTATCCATCCCATCTGTTGACCACGAGGAGCTGGAGCGCTCCTTCAGTGGCTTCAGCATCTCCCAGGCCAAGGAGGACTTCTTTGGGCCTTCTTTCTTTACGGGCTCAGGAGGGGGAGCTGCAGCAGCACCTGAAGCTGCTGCTGGACCCTCTCTCTGTGCTAGGGTCAGACCCTTCATAGCAGAGGGAGAATCAGACACAGACTCTGACCTCTACGCTCCCTCACCTCTGTCCTTCACCGGAGAGGTCTGCGGAGAGAGGGCATGGCCAGGACTAAAGTAAGTCAGGAAGGACTGCACTGCCTGGCAGAGATGCTTGGGATAAAAGAGTTGCCAATAGGAGACCTATCATGGGAGGCTGTAGCCAACTGACTGTCTGGTGTGGCTGGTGATGGCATTACAGACTAAAGGAATGGTTACAATTAGTATATGAAAACAAAGGGGTTGTCCTTCATAACCATTTTTCTTTTGTGATGTAACACTTTACAAGCAATGCTTAATTACAGTCATATTGTATCCATCAAGATTTTGTTTGATGTTGTTTAGGAATATTTAATTAACTCAGTTGGTTCTGTTGTAGTTATTAATGATAAAAGTTACATGAGAGTGTCCGTGTGAGAGACACTTAATTTTTCATCAGACCTATATGTTGATTTGTATGAAACATTGATTTCTTTGATGAACAGTGAGTGCATTTCAGCCCTTCCTGGGTTACACTGATCACTTTAACTTTCCAAACATTGTGGGAGTTAGTAATGCAAGATTGTTAAAGTCTTATCACATGGTTAGCGTAGTGTCTTGATAACTTCTATACCTTTGAATGACTTGAGGTGTTATGATGCCAAACCTTAGCTATGATAACCAATTAGATTCTCGCAGAGTAAAAATAAATGTGCTTGCTTTTCAGGATCATTAATTCAGCCTGGTGTTTACTGAATACTAAAGAAGAAGTTCCCCTCAAAGTATTGCAGATACTCTCCCCTTGTCAGTAAAGCAGTGAACCTGCAGCATGGCATGTTAAAATGGTTGATTTAAGGACTGTGTTAAGCAGGCTACAAAATCCAGACAACAGATGCAAAAAGTCAGCAGAATTCTTTTTTTTTTTTTTTCCCGTCACCACAAACAAACAGAACGGTGAATAAAACATGAAAATGTGCATGCATGACTGGTTTCAAGCCACAATGTGTTCATTTTTTTATGGGGCTTTGCTTGAACTCCAATCATGTAAATGCAGCCTGAGCTTGCTAATTTCATTGGCTCTTCTTTTCTGGACAAATATGTCCGTGAATTATGTACATATAAAAACACAAAGGCAGATGTTTGGTGCCACGTGTGGAAACAATATGGGCTCTAATGGACATAAGCTCGTACATTTTCTATTGTGATCACAGAACATGCAGGGTTGCAGTTGGAATGAGCAGGATGTGATGTTGTTTAGCCTGCAGTGCATAGGTCAGTCATTTAGACTCTTTGCTGCTATGTCAGTTCTGCACTAAATGAGGAAATGCAATAAAAAGCAAGTGAGGCAATCAAGAACCATCCTTTAGCAACATGAACATGGCCTTATTTTTCACACCAAAACCCATTGTTTTTTAAGAAAACACAATTTCATTCGAAACATTTCATGAAAGTAGTGCAAGTACATTTTCAAGTGTTAAATAGGAGGTTCTGTGGCCTGAGAGCAGTTGTTCCAGGCTACAAATTTAGTCACTGATAATGCTCAAAGCATGGGATTCATAGGGGCATCTGAAGCATGAACAATTCTTCCTGAGTCATAGTAAACATTTTCATAGAAACAATAAAACATAGACATGATGAGAGGGGACTATCATTTAGTAAAAAAAAAAAAACTATTCACACATGATACACAATCCATATTTTTCAGAAACAAAGATACAAACCTGCTGGCATGTTTTCTACAACCCAAAGAAAGGACCTGTATGGTTTTATGATACAGTAGCTTTTATTTTGACACCGTCATGTAACTGCACCTTCTTCTTCTTCTTCTTCTTCTTCTCCTTCTTCTTCTTCAATAATAAAACTTTGTACATCACTAAAAAAAAATAATCTCTCTGGTCTCCTGTTTTATGCTCTGTGTCAGTAAAACAACATTGTGGCTTTATTGTGTTGAAACAAGACTGAGAAATGTGATAAGCCAAATGGTGCAATAATGGCCACGTATCACTAGATGGAAACCAAGAGCTGAGAGTGTGGCCTTATCAGATAGCTAGCTAGATAGATAGATAGCTAGATAGATAGATAGATAGATAGATAGATAGATAGATAGATAGACAGATAGATAGATAGATAGATCTCTCATACGGGGGAACCGCTTTCAAATGGGTTTGGAAGTTCTGACTAATGGCTATTCATTAACCATTAATTACAACTTAGAAACTCTTCATAAAGGTTGACTAATCAGAAAGTGGTACTTGGAAAAGGCTACAGGGAATTTAGCTGCCATTCAGCCACAAGAGCATTTGTGAGGTCGGCCACTAACAATGAGCAATAAGATCCAGCTCATAGTCTTCATTCCACTTATTCCCAAAGGTGTTAGATTGGTTTGTGGTCAGGACACTGTGTGGACCAGTCAGCACTATGTTGGTCCACAGTTAAGATTTCCCTTAATTGGGACTAAGGGGGCTAACCGAAACAATGACAAACAGCCCCAGTCCAAAGGTACACAATGGTGTATAGCCTTTCCACATGCATAAATTAAACCACTGTAAATTTACTAGCGTGTACAGTATACGTCAGCAAAAAAGTTGATTTATTCATTGCTTGCCTGAGAGATTTTATTTAACAACCTATTTAACAGCCACTGGCTAATGTCAATGAAACAGCAAAGGAGTGTTTCTGTGTCACATGTTCAACCCTAGGTCAGCCAATTTGTTAAGTGTTGTGAGGCCAGGATTTCAGTTGAAAGGGTGATACAAATAGGAATTGATTGGCTCATTAATAAAAGTCAGATGATGGTGACAAAGCACCTAAGGCTTATTTACTCTGTGTAGCACCTGGGGAATTGCAGATGCCTCAACCACCTAAACATGGCCAGAGGACAAACAACCGGCAGCAGCAACAGTGTATATGTGCATTTTATTGTTATATAACCAGACTGGAAAATACAGCTTTATCACAATGGACCAAGGACAGACCCAGAGCTTGGCTTGTGAATCATGTTACTGAGGAAAACATTATTAATGTGACTTAACAGAAAAATGAATCTGTGCAATGTTTCCTTAGGGTTGCCACTTTTCTGCATCAGTTTGTTGGAGCCCATCTGCTTGGGACATTTATTCAAAGATGAGAGATTTGTGTTTAAATGGCATCATTAGATAGAGGTAGGACATTGACCCTTTGGTGATGAACGATAAGACCCAACAATCAATGAAACCATTAGCGATCCGACTCTTACGAGGGACCTGTCGAGGGAGAGAGAGAGAGAGAGAGAGAGAGAGAGAGAGAGAGAGAGGCCAAAAACAGATGGACTGTATGCATTTTGGTAATGGTTTGTGTGCTGACATGTTCCACCGCTCAGTGCTCTGCCAGGACTGCAATAAAATGAATCTCATCCAGAAACCTCACTGCACACATTTGCAGTTTCTTTTCATCTCTTCATATGAACAGATGACTACTTCAAATGCTCTTTAAACATGCTCAAATGAAATGCAAAGCCTTCATTTGCCATAGATGACTTTCTATGTCTACAGCTGAGAGGAATAAATGACTCTGTGTCCTTGGCACCAGCTCTGTTTGTGTATAGGTCTGGTCGAGTGGTCTCCATGTAAACATTTTGTTTATGTATAGTGTTAGTTAACATCAGGGAAATGCCATCAATGTGACCAAGGGCAGACATAGGTGACCTTCCATTCTATCACACACACAGAAAGACACAAGGGTCCATAATGATGACGGGGGTGGGAATTAACGGTTGTGTAAATGATATTGGCGAACATATATCACAATTTAGATTCATTACACGGTGGCTGCCTTTGAGACAGAGGCTTTGCAAAATGACAAGGGCGATATGTATTGCTTTATGCCCCATGACTGCGATTGGTTGTGATTCTGGTAACATGGAAAATGGAAAAGTGTGGCTCTTATATTAAGATATAATTGTGTGAAGGTATCAATGTATACACATACGAAAAAAGAATCATATTTAGGGCTGACATGTAATACAACAGAAAGAAGGATTTATAACTCTCATCATGTTCTGTGCTTTTGTGTGTAAACTGAATGTGTTTTTGTTCTTTCAGAATGACTTTATTTCAGTTCTGGGTCAATAAAAAAAGAAAATCTGGGAAAGGAAAGCAGTGTGGGTAAATCCAGATATTGGTTCCTGTAGGAAAATAATACCTCAGACTAAACCTAATTGTGTGCACACAGCTTATCATTAATCATCAGACAATTACCGAATTGGATTGATCTTAATTCCCTCAAGGCTTTTGCCCGAAGCAAGTATGGTGATCCATTTATCAGATCGGAGGGAGGATAGGCAATTATATTAATGTATATAACCTGACTTGACTAATTAGCTTGATGTACTAGTTATTAGACAGCAAAGTTACAAGTATGTAACTGAGCCTGAGTGTAAACACATTTGTATAATGTTACAGGCAGGTACATAATCAGTTTTTACTGGAATTTATTACATTACTTTACATTTTATTACATTATCATATTATACATATTTTCCAGAATTTGTGCATTTGAAACAGATTAAGGCCACACTACCAAATCTACACTACAATGTCCTAAACACAAAACAACAAATAACAACAAACAAACAAATTATTTCTTATGATATGCTAGGACTCTATGTGTATCATGATAAGACTCTTTGAATAGAGTCCTATCATGATACACTACAATAATATACTCAAACTTTCATTTCTTTTGGTTTGTTTTACAATGAAAAACAACAAAAAAAACCCCATCACAAATCAATGTGCACACATAAATAATTGAAAACAAAAAATGAAGAGAAGATTTTATCAAGTGAAACTGAATAAGTCAGTCAAACAGCTCGTAGTTGGCAATCATCAACAAACTGAGTCTACACACTGCTTCAAACACATCTCCATCTCAAACCTAAAAACTAAAGCTTTGTGGTGGTCATGATGATGATCATATATAATTTCTATATTTTACAAGGTGTTTATCAGAGATTATGCCATGCTGTTGACACCAGCGCTGTCTCCCTGTCTCCGCTCTCCAACCTTTTTCATGAAACTCTTCAGATCTTGCCTCCCCACCTGTCCACCAGATGTCCTCAGACCTTCATGACATGCTTGCTCCACCCAGGCCACCTGTGCCTTGTTACCCCAATCATCTCCACACTAAACCTCCAATTAAGGGAGTTTTAAGACTTTCTACCTGTCTGTAACCTGCCTTCTTCTTCTTGGATTTGATATATTGCTGCTTTGGATTTACAAAAACAGTGAAATTTGAAATGGAACTGGACTCATTTCACTTTTGGATGTTGTTGACATGTGAGCTGTCTCTTTGCATGGTAGAAAGGGTTAAGTGTTTGACAAGGGATTTTAAAAGTGTTCCTAAATCCATGTAGTAAAATCCTTTATGCAATCATGTTTGTATTTAATGTGGTCTGCCTGAGGAATCTGGTTTACTGTCTTCCCTCTTACATCCAGATCCATTTTTTGCAATTGTGTGTTGAGAAACCTTTTTTTAATTTATTTATTTATTTATTTATTTATTTTTTACTTCTTTGCCCACACAGTTATTCAGAATGTGGTGACCCTTTCGAGGATGCTGCTTTCACTACACTATCTCTTGTTACCAATGAACCTTGAATGTTGAAGCTGTTGAACGATTCAAATTAGTCTTTTGTTGCCCCTGTCCCAACTTTTTGAAAAGTGCTGAGGTAATCAAATTCACAGTAAGTGTATCTTTACAGAAAAGTTTGTACACTATACTGTATCTTATCTTTGTGCTGTATTCAAAGATAGGTTAAAAAGGATTTGGAAATCATTGAATTATGTTCCACTATTGTCTGCATCTGGTTCCCTTCCTTGTTGCCTTGACTACCTTAACTGTGAGTTACCAGTTGAAGGCTAAAAACTAGAAACTCTAGACTAGAAAGAAACTCTTTTGGTCTCCACCAGCTCCTGAAGGAAAATAATCTGTCTATTTAGCTATTAAAAGCTCCACTATGTTCAACAGCTGCTTGCTAACCTCTGCTATCTGTTGTTTGGTGTTTGGTGTTGGGCAGGTATAGCGTACAGTGAGTTTGTCAAGGGTTTCTTGAACAGTTGCTGGAAATAACACTTGTGACACTGAACCGAAAGCGTGAAATATTTGGCCATAAAGCTAAACAATGAGTTAAATGGTAAAATGGACTGTACTTATATAGCGCTTTTCTAGTCTTCCAACCACTCAAAGCGCTTTACAGTGCATATCTCATTCACCCATTCACACACATTCATACACTGATGGCATTGGCTGCCATGCAAGGTGCCAACTGCTCATCAGTTCGAGGAACTAACCATTCACACACATTCACACACCGATGGCGCAGCCTTCTGGAGCAATTTGGGGTTCAGTATCTTGCCCAAGGACACTTTGACATGCAGACTGGAGGGGATCGAACCGGGGATTGAACCACCGATCTTCTGATTAGTGGAAGACCCGCTCTACCTCCGAGCCCTAATGAGTTAAACAATGAGTTAACAGATGCTGTAAAACTTCATAGAGCTGAGGTGAAATGTATAGTCACGAAAATATGAAGGTTCACCAGAATGAGCCACCCATTTATTGTAGTCATCTGACCCGTATAGAAATATTGATTAGAGCATCTTTAAAATCCCTGCATACAAACACACAAAGAATACCCCACCTGAGACCTTTCTATTCCAATTCCAGTCCTAAGGAGAAGTAGGAAGGCCTTCAAAAAGTTATAGCTGAGCTTGTTATTTGTCTGGGATTTTTAGACTTTATTGAACTTGTGCTCATACAGTATGCCTCACAGTTATATTAAACAGAAAAATAAAGTAGACATGTATGTTGTGCACTGATGGCATTTGAGCCTATTTACCAGATTTAATTGTTTGTAATGGTACTCCTGATACAAGGGCAACTCCTGTGAGAGTAATCTTACTGGTGTGACACAAAGAAAAGGAAGGTGGGAGCTTGAAATTGAAGAAGATTGTAGACTTTGTTAAATAAATAGTCCTTGATTCGCCTTCAGCAGATTTCTATTGAATGCAGAAAGTGACAAGGACTGCTTTTTATCTTCAGCAGAGAAATGACGCAGGTGTGCAGGAACAAATCCCATATCTAAGGTATGGCCAGACCATTGATGTAAAGTTTTGTTAGAGCTAATAGTTTACAATTATTTTGTTCCCTGTAAGCCAGTCAAGTGTCCTGCTTTCAAGGTAACCAAAGTAAGCTCTGACTTGAATGAATAGAAACTTATTATAATGGAGACATGAAACAAAGTGGAATGAATGCCTTTCACACCATAAATCAAAAGCATATCGGAAACTGTGCTCAAGGAGACACTCATACGAACATAGTGTAACACTCAATATACATAATTTTGTTCAATTAAGAATGAATAGTACAATAGTAATAGTTCACTTAAAGTGGAAAGGAAATTCAAAGACTTATATATTATATAATATGATCACTAAAAATGTAAACTACTTACACTTCCTAGCTAGCTATGTCTGGTGTGACACCTACAAACCTATGTATATATATATATATATATATATATATATATATATATATATAGTCTACACTCAAAGTATGCAGACAAATGTTATTACACAAGTAATTACTTTTTAAGATTGGAAACTTCAAATTGAAGTTGACAGGTCTTCATTTCATAGTTTAAGAGCAATGATGTCTGATGCCAATCATTCATTAGCTTGTAATTTCTAGGACACACCAAATAATTTAGAGATTGGTCAAGGAAACTGAATTGGATAACATTAATGCTGAATACATTTCTTGCATCTCATCAACTTGGCTTTTCTTGCTTGCCTATTCATACGGGACAGGCTTAAAATAATCATCATAATCAATCAATCAAGTGTATTTTTATTTCTTGTCATTGCCAATGTACTACATATATTTGTCTGTAATGTAATATACATTGACTATGACCAACACAACAGAGCTTATGCTACTACTAAGACTCATACTCACTCGCTTTAGTTTAAATTAATGGAGATATAATAGAAATTAGCTAAACAATGGGAGAAGTTGCTGAGTCCATTAAGGTCACTCGCTGTAGCTCAATAAATCCTTCTCAGCAAAATGAACAAAACATAAGTGAACACTAAGCAAACAAACATAATTGAACACTAAGCAAACAAACATAATTGAATGCTATGCAAGCAAACATAATTGAACACCAAGCAGACAAAGAAACAATGATGCTAAAGCAACAATGAAAGGGAAAAGTTTTCAGCTGATTTCATGCAATTAAAATAGTTCTAGTTAAACTTCATCATGCTGCAGCTGGAGGAAAGAAGCCACAGACTGTGATGGGAGTATAAACTGCATGCTGGAGCTAAAATTAATGTCCCAGCCTGTCTGGAAATGGACTTAGGAGAAGGATGACCTTCATGGCTGTTTGACCTGCAGAGGTAAATAGATTTCATCATGCTCACCAGATTGCCAAACTGAGTAGATAGATCCCAGATCATTAAATGTTTCTGTGACTCCCTTCCTGGCCAGCTTCAGACAGCCTGAACTGATGTGTTGACACTAATGTTGACACATTATGCTCAGTGTGAATATTTACAGAACTTGGACACTATGTACAGTGTGTATCATGGAAATTCTGCAGGAGTAAAGTGGTATTTTTTCTTTTTTCTTCAAGATCAGTTTGTGAGCACAAAATCAGCCACAGAGCAACACACTGGTGCTGGTGAAGATGTAGCTGTCAGTGAAGCAGCTTTTACATTCATTAGTATTCAGTGGAGGTAGCATGGATGATCTCACAGAGCCATGGGGGAAATCCTGGTGATGACCTTTTATTCTGATAGAGCCGGGATCACCTGAACGTGCACAGTGTTTTTGTGTATGAATGAATACTACTGCTTGACTGCATCTGATAAGGGAAGCTGTAAGGCGTTTATCTCTGAGCTGAAATCCTAATGCTCACACTGGCAAGTTATCAACCACCGAATGCCTCAGAAAATTTATTAAACAATTTAAATGATTGATTCATAAATTAAGAAATCACAGATTGTGAACGGGCCATCAAATGTACGGAGGTTGGATGGCAGAGAGGACACCCAAGGAGACAACACTCATCATTTGTCTAACCTCGGGAGTTTTGAAGCTCTAATCTTGTGGAAAAGGACAGAAAGAGAAGGTAAAACTGAGCAACATACTGTAAACATGGCAGTCTGGTGACTGCAAGGTGAATGACTTGGAAGGAAATACATGGTTTTGTTCCTTCCTGCATTTGAATAAGAAATTATTTGCTAATTTATTGATGCCTTGATTATTACTTTGTCGATACGCCAGCTCTAATTAACAACTTGGCAGAAGTTACTGTGTGTGTGTGTGTGTGTGTGTGTGTGTGGTGACCTGGGCTGATTTTTCTGATTAGAAAGGGATCCTGGAGGGAAGCATGATTGGCATATCTTCAGTTACAGGTTACAATGAACTGCAAAGCTCACAAAGCCAACGAATATGGACTCCTGAGCAGCATTTGTAGTTGGAGACAATGTGACTGAATGAAGCCACTCAGGTCTGAAGAGAGAAATATAAGCCCTTGGATGGAAGAGGAGCTTCTTTTTTTCCTCCCCTTCCTTGATAGCCATGTGTGATGGGAAGTTGAAGGTCAGAAGGAACCAGTCAGCAGTTTAAAAGAAGACAATTGCACCAGTGAGATAAATGTGAATGAATGAAGCTCAAAGGGGGAATAGGCTTGGGCATATGAGATGAAGCTCAAAGACAAAGACAAAAATTCAATCCTGCCAGGTAGAAGTGCAGTCATGGAGGACTGAACCCTGGAAAGTAACAAAGGTGATAAGAAGTGTTCACACAGAATGTGAAAAGTCCCATTAATTTTCTATAGGATGAGAACAAATCGCTAGACAAAGCATTGTGGGATTCCAGGTGACACAGGACTAACCAGCAATGTGGGAAAAAGGAGGGTCAAAAGTTGAAAAATCTCAACTTTATGCAAACGAGGGAAAATGCTCCCCGGCTATTTTTCCTGAAAAACTGACTGCAAAAAAAGTAACCCAGTGTTCCAGTGTTTAAGTTTAGTCTTTACCTGCTATGAATACATATATGTGGAGGAGATCTTATGTTGTCTGGGATCCCTGTTTTCCATCTCCCTGGCCTGTACAGATAGAGGCAAAAAAACAAACAAACAAACAAAAACAAAAAAAACAGGCTGCTTCGTTACATAATTTGCTAATGAGCAAGCTACTTGCTAGCTTGTGAACACTGCCACTTCTTGCTTGTTGCTGTAGACGTCAGAGATGACTGGTTCATTTCCAGTGGGCCTCCATCATGATGCTGATTTTAGATCTGAGTACAAAGTCAATAGAAGTAAGTTAAAAATGTGTCATCCTGAGTGAAAAGTACACAGGTATGAGAGGAGAAAAGATAGAACTGATGTGTTGCAGAAACCCAGACTACTTTGCTTGAAGGCTTACAGCTAATGTTAGTGTAGCTTTTTTTTTGAGACAGACTGCACAAATGGCCTGGTGGTCATATTTTATCAAAAAACATAAATTTGAAATTTTGCTTTTCTGTCTGAACACAGTGACTGAAGATTGTGAACTAGTCTAGGACAAGAATCTGAGTCCTTGAAAGGTAAGCACAAATAATCTGCTGTTGAAATGCATAAATTTGGAAGAGGATGGGAGTAGTGTATAATTGAGATAGACACATTTAGATAGCCATGTGGTGGAGACCCATCTGCCTTTAAATCCCGACAGAAGGTGCTGTTCAGTGAAGAACTGAAAGCTGCAGGACCAAGTTGTCATAAATTAACACAGATGGCATTGTAGCTTTTAGTCATGACTTGTCCAGTGCAAATGAAGGGGTGCTGCTATTTTGAGCAATAGTCATGTCAATGATTTGAGCTGAGAGTTCAATGGATAATTTCAGCTGAATGGATGCGGGGCAAAGGTGTGAGCTCATTACTTAACCTGTGTTAGGACCTAGAGACCATAAAGTTAATGAGATGGGGCTGAGATGAGGTGAGATGCACAGTGCTGAGGATGGCACAAGCGGCAACCTCTGCTAGAGAATGACTTAATCTTCACGAGCCTCCATGTTGCAATGCTTGACTTCAATACTCAACTTCACCTGCTACAAAAGATGAGTACATTAGCTAATTTCCCCGTTCATCCCAGTGTTGGGCAAGTTACTCTAAAAAAGTAAGTAGTTACAGTTACTATTTACTTCTCTCAGAAAGTAACTAAAGTAGTTACTGAGTCACAAATTATAAAAGTAACAAGTTACTTTGGAAAGTAACTATTGCATTACTTTCAAGTAATTTTTTAAATGCTCAAATGTGTCAAAGAATTTGGACCCCACCTCCATCCCTCTTTGACGGAACTTACAATAATTAAATACATGTGCATGTTTAATTATTTATGATAAATATGAATATTATAATGAAATGGACACTTAATACAATACATAACAGAAATCCACAGTACACAAATCTAAAGTATTTTAACATTTCTGTGGGAAAGTGAGACTAGCATCCAATAAAATGTCATGGATTATTGTAGATATTATAATAAATATTTATATAGTGTTTATGCTTGACACCGAGGTGGAGAAGTCTCCAGGGCATAATGTGCATTTCACGGTTTCACTCGTTCCCTTAATTTCTTGGAAGGAAAAGTAATGGCTATACTTCCTTTTAAAGAAGGCTACTCTTGGACTATTTGGGCTCGCCATTCCTGTTTCTCGTTGACTCACGTGAATGTCCTGTGTCGTCTTTGTGTCTGACAATTTGTGTAAGCAACACCCGCCCAATTCCTCCTCTGATTGGCTTACCATGGAATTTTACCCAACCTCAGCCAATCGTCATCATTTGTGCAATTGTCTCGTGCCCCCTGCCCTCTCCAAGGAGAGAGGAACAAGAAAAATCTTTGCTTAGAGATCTAGTTGGTCTGATGAAGAACAGCTGCCTTCAATCATAGTAACGCGCCACATCTTTGCTTAGAGATCTAGTTGGTCTGATGAAGAACAGCTGCCTTCAATCATAGTAACGCGCCACATTTTTTGGCAGTAACAATAACAGGGCAAAGAGTAATCAATTAGATTACTTGTTACTGAAAAAAGTACCATCATTACTAACGGTCACTGTTCATGACAACTGTACTGAGTCTGAATTTTTATATAACTTACCTGTTATACCAAATTATATTAAGTCTTGAAGCTTTACATAACTGAGAAAGTAGTTGCTTTGACATGTGGGTGCTGTTACAGGTGGCTTGTTTGAAAAACTAGGCTCAAACCAGAGCCACCACACTTTGAGCTTCACAACAAGTCTATGGGTGGTCTAATGGGTGACATCACGGATACAACATCCATGTTTTATACGGTCTATAGGATGGCATGATTATCTCATTGATGTTTGAATGAACAAGTTTTGGTCTTGATGGGCATTTACTGTGATTTTTTACCAGGAACTTCATACAGATAAAACTCACTCTACAACATGATATTAAACCACATCTTCTGTGAACACCATAATTATCATTCAGATGTGTTACTTTTCTAACTTCCAAAGCTTTGAGTTGAATTTTATACCACAGTGAAACCACAAAATTTGTTTTTTATATATTCGGATTGTAACTTCTGTATCTTTTCACGGATAGCCTCCTTGATATCTCTCTGGTTCTCTCCTGACAATCTTTGACCAGCTTTGTCCTGTGTGTTCACAGACAGCTGATGTTTGCTTCATACAGTTTCTTGTCCAAGGTCTTTTCTGTGTCACCACCATACTCAGCTGTAGTTTTGCTTTTGGTTAATAGGTGGGGTGCGTGACTTTTAAAGGACTGCAGTGAGTTAGTGAGTTAGAGTTATAAAGATAGGCTCTGGGGATATCTTGGCTTCTATGACTGAAGCTCCAAAAACCCTATATATTAAACTTCCATGATGCAATTTGATGTTGTTTTTCATTAGACCCTGTGCCTGGTTAACACCTACATTTTCCACTTCACACCCCCAGTTTGTTATGCAGGTAACACTGTAATGACATAACAGGTTATTTTGGGATCTTGAGTGTGCACCACAATGTGTTGTCTTGCTTTGGGGGGGAACACAGGTTTACTGAACATTTGTCACTGTACACGACCTCAGACAGATCTCTGGGATAATCAGAACCAGACTGATGTGAGCTCCTGCGTACATCATAATCAGGATGATCAAAACATTGATCCAGCCCTGTTGTTTTTTTTTTTTAATGATTGACCTAACGGTACCATTAGTCTTCACTAAATCTTCACCATTAACTTCTTCTGTGACTTCTCTAGGTGCAATTACTAACCTGTTACCAGTGATTCTGTAACAGTAATTGCCTTTAAGGCATCCTCCTGTCACAAAGTCAGCCAGCAATAAAGCTTCAATAAAGTGGACTCCCAATAGTCCAATGTGTTTGGCTTGTTGTGTTGATTTCAGTTGTATTGTGGTCTGGGGTATACGCTGACACTTGTCATGGTGATTTCAATTGCAGGTAATTTTGAATTGGACATTAAAGGTTTTATAGATAAAATGTATATATCTTAAACAGGGTAAACCAGTTCTTTGGCATCATTTATCAATTCTAGATTAAATTGAAATACAAAATAATGTCTGTTTGTTTGATCCGAACAGGAATAGTCAACATAATGTCCCTCATCTTTTCAAGGTCTGGACTTATTCCAGCAGAGCTGTTCCAAGCATTTGGCTCACAGTCAAAAAGGAGAGTAGGGACAAAATACTTGGCCACGTCTGATTATAAAGTGGGAAGCATTACAAAGCATCCTTATACTGACGAAGGCTAACTTTAAAGTTTTGCTTTCAAATGTCATGAATGACATGTGGAATGGTTGGAAATAGTATAATTTAAATCAGCAAAAACTTTTTAGCCTCTGCAGTTTCTTCCAGCCGTAGTCATCACTTTTGAAATGGAAATGATTTATGACACTCGCGCAGACAAAACAAGCAAGATGTACTCTGACCTCTGATGCATTAGAATTATTCGGGACAGCTGTGAGTAACTGTATAATATAAAAACATAAAAAGACTTAAGGTGGGTTGAGATGCCCATTATTAATGGCAATTCATCTTCCTGGAAAGGCTAATATACCTAAAAAGCACCGATGTGTTCAAAAGACTCCTAGTAGATTGCTGCATCACAGAAATGGATCCACACTTCTCATCAGTCTGTTGGGATATTCCCAAGTGACTGTGGGGCTTGATTCATAAAGGGCAAAATCCCATGTACACAAGAGGCAATGCCACTGACAAATCTTTACTGAATATTCAATGAAAGGGCAAAATAAGCCCAGTTTGGAAGAGGAAGATAACATGTCAGCCTTTTTTTAATTGAAAACTATTAAATATAAAGCTAAATTGTCTATGTCTGTGGTTCAAATAACAGACACATCTCATTATATCAGTTAAATACAATCAAAAACAAATAATACACAACTTTATGAACTTTACCACATTATACCAGGCAAATGACGGCAGTGCTGTGATGTGTGCTTCAAGCCACAGTGGGTGGTGAGGGACAACATGATAGGGAACCCCAGGATGTCTTGTCAAGCTCTGCAACACAATTATCGCTCATCCATCTTTAATATCTCATCCATCCTCTCCATTTCCACTGACAGAGACATGCTCACCTTGTAATTATTATCACAGCTGGTGTCCAAAATACAGGAATCAGATCTTCTGCCCTCCAAAAATGACTGATGTGTACAACCCCCCCCCCCCCCCCCCCCCAAAAAAAACAAAAATAAAAATCATGGAAAGAGACAACAGAAATATACTTTGATTATTGAAATGAAATGCACCATTTGCTGAAACCAGTCTGTAATGTTCAAAATATTTTGTTGTAAAGTGTTGTAACTTATTTTATTTTTTATTTCTGGAGAATCAGCCTTTCCTCAGCTGCCTTTTGAGGACCTCTTTCCCTGATTTCCTACATTACCCATCCCCTGGAAGGTGTGTATGAACCAAGCGGTAACCTGTTTAACTGAAAAATTAAGCCAATGCCAAAACTGCAGTTCCACGAATGGCCACTAGAGGCTGGCTCCAAAAGCAATGCAATCTTTATAAGCCTCCATGTTAAAATGTCCAGTTTTACAGCAGAAATAAACATGTTGTACAGCCTGGTACAAAATATTTTTGGTCTCTATAGCTGTAGGGGGTGAAGTCATATATAACATCCCAGTTTGAATTCTATCAAGTCTTACATTTATGCATAATAAAAGTTGTGGGAGCACTGAGTGATAGGTGGGTGCTGGTAAGCCAAACAACTCACGAACATTGGACTGTGTCAGGCATTGCCTTCCAATCCATGTTTAGGGAGATGCCTCATGCCACTCGGCAAGAGGTACTACAGGAGCTGTAACTACGCATCAGGGCTCTACAGGTCTGTGGAGACTACAACTACTAGCTGTGCAGTTACATGTGTTTTTCTGCTTCATTGTTGTTGATGCCAATAGAAATTGTTGACAGTGAAGACAACATGGAACAAGTATAAAAAAGGCTGAACCAACCTGATCCTTTTCAGTGTAGATACATGTTTTATATTTTCTGATATATTAAATGTATTTCCACTGGCAAGTTTGTCATAGAAAGTGACAGTGGCAGCAAGGCCAGGGTGAAAGAAAAAATAAGCATCACTTGGAGAACATGATAAATCCTTGGCACAGTGTATGACTCGTACATCTAATGTTGCATGGGAACAATATGACATTAAACAAGTGGAAATCTTCGAACTACAAATTCAATTAGAAAATGGAAGCATCCTGTTTGGGAACAGCTTGATGAAGAGGCATAAATAAAACACTGTTTTATGGGGAGGCACCTGTTGCTAATGTGGGAACAAGGACATGAACCCACAGTGCTGTCCCATCTGTGAATACATCCATTTATGTTGGTTGAAACAAACTTGCTGAATACACCAGGCCTCCTGACTCCAGTCTGCCCCGTAGCTCTTTAAAAAATTGTTAATTTTTTTAGGGTGTTGAACTCTCTCAGTTGTAGGCTTATTTGTAGAGACTCCTCACAAGGCTCTGCTTACCTTTATGTTTCAGAATCAATTTATTTTAGCACACCAAAGATTAAACTTTTGTTATAAACCTTTCAAGCAAAATGTAAGATTGGTTTCTCGCTGCCCTGTGGGATTAAGAAGAGGCTGAAAAACAGTTGGCCCTTCAATTTGGACACTGTTGAAAGAACTTCCATTAAATTAAAAGTGCCACTGGATAAGGGCCTGAAGGCATGAGTGCCCAAGACTCATCAAACAAATTAAAAGGTGTATATAAAGACGGAGGGCTTTGGTTAAACAGCACTCTGAATTAACTGCATCGCAAAGTAACATGCATGACTAAAAAAAGACTGATTGGCCAAAAGTAATTGTCAATAGCATTAAACACTTAATTTTTTTTCTCAGCAACAAAGTCAGGATGGGTCGAAATTGTTGAATGTTATGTGGTCATTTGTCACTTCATGATGTTTCTGTGTCTCAGGGGAGCAAAAACTGCCACTTATCTATTAAGAATATGTTGAGGTATTGACAAGCCCAGCTCCACTGGACCTCAGATGGTGACCTTAACATCAGGGGAATGGCATTAGTCACTCAGGCTGCACTTAAGTATTCCCAATTTAATTAAAGCTATCAAAATGGGGTGCTCTTTAAACTGGGCAATCTGTAGGCATTAGTGAAAGACTCATACAAATAGGCACATGAAAGATGAAGCATTTAAAAAGTGTGGAAACAAAAACCCTTTGGTTCCATTAAAATGTTATGTTCATAATGTTTTGTGTAGGAACATTTCCCCCCCCCCAAAAATACACTTATACTTATTCAATATTTACAAAAATATGCCCGTGCAATGTAATAACAGTCACACCAATTACAGGAAAAACAATTTTCTTCTCTATTTTCATGTGTATGGAGAGCTGGTATTTAATGTGTCCTTTGCCTTTGTGGTTCAGTACTGCAACCAATCTAAATGATCTATGTATTCCACATTCATTTTTAATATACATATGCAATCTTGAGTTGCTTTGAAACATCGGAATAGTAAGAGTTTTTAATTTTCCATTCATTCACTGAGGTGCAAATTGAACTCCATGAATTAAATAAAAGGTAAATCGAGTTACTCATCAATTTGGTCCAGGGGTGTGTTGGTTTTCCAATAGCGAGCAAAAGTTATAATTCCAAAAACAAATTAAACATACACCTTAAGAAATCCAATACTTTAATACACTTTAATTTGTCTTAGAAAACATTTCCACAAAGTTGGATCACTGAGTAATGAAAAAGAAGCAGGGGAAAAAAATGTTTTCATTCCAGTTGTGCACAATGTTGCCGAGTGCAGAAACAACACTAATGCATAACACAGGCAGCAGGCTCTTAACTTACCTTGGTTTGGTACCACACGGGGGATTTACAGTACGGAGGCAGGACTTGATTTATTCATCTCCTTTGGCCAGTTGTTTCACACAGAATGGACCTGAGCAATGTCCTTCCAGAGGGATTTATTCTTTATAAATAAAAGATCACCATAAAACAAAAAGAACCCGTCCTTGCACGATCAGACAGTGTCTCTAACATTTCAGGCCAGAGACTGTTGAAAGGAACACCCAAGACACTAGACTGGACAGCTCAGTCAACATGTGGTGTAGTGCAGCAGTTGTCTGTCATAGTAACATGAACATATGGTCGGTCTCAGACATTTGCAACAGAAAGAGAAAGATGGCTGAGAAAGAAGGCTGTGGCTCAGGTTGTAGAGTAGGTTGTCTTGTAATCGGATCTGGCTTGATTCCTGGGTGCTTCAGTCCAGTCAAAGTGCCCTTGAGCAAGATACTGGACTATACTGAATTGTTCCTGATGACTGTGACGTTGGTGTGTGTATGGGTGAGCTTTGGATAGGGAGGGCTGTACTGCTCCCGATGAGAAGATGGCACCTTGCATGGCAGCCTCTGTCATCATTATGTGTGTGTGTGTATGTGTGTGTGTGTGTGTGTGTGTGTGTGTGTGTGTGTGTGTGTGTGTGTGTGTGTGTGAATTGGTGAATATGTTGTAGAATCACTTTGAGTAGTCGGTCAGAAAGGTGCTATACAAGTCCATTTACCAAATTCATTTACATGATGCTTTCTAAATAATTTATTTCTAATAGTCAGTTTTTCTTATATGCCAGTTTATATTTAATGCACATTTAATTTCCCACTGTGGCTCCTTTAAATCCCATCTGCACTCTCTTTATGCCTCAAAAATGGTGTGACCTCAATAAATCAGCAGCATAAATAATCAACCTCTGTTAACCTGTCTCCTCCTATTATTTGTGTGATCCTCCCTTAAATTCATGCAGTGCAATGGGGAGAGAGGTGCCCACAAATGACACAAAACTGTGACTCTGCAGTAAACCTGGCGCAGAGTTCTTAAAAAGACATGATGGGGGCAGTGGGAGGAGGAGGTTATAACTCGTTCAAGTGTGGCCATTATGAAGTGATATAAACACTTCTGCCTTCAAGGACTTGTATGTAGGATTTAGTGGCATTTAGAAGTTGCATATTGTAACCAACTGAATACTCTTCACTTCACCGTCTGCTGCATGCCTTATTAGAATTGGATACTGGACCTATTCAGTCCAATGTTGCATCGTGCATACGCTAAAAAGGTTTCTAGCCTTTGGGTTTACTTCCAGGATAAACTGGTCCCACCCAAGAGTGTATGCTCAGTCCATTGACTTTATTTTTACAGATATAAATTTGATACACAAGCATCATTTTTATCATTTATTTGTAGATCCTATCTTTTTAATTTATTTCTCCCTAAACTTGACTTTTTAACACTTTTTGCATTTTGAGCTGACTATGACCTCAACTTATTAATAGTTTCATCGTGAAGAAGCTGTGCTAAGGCCTCACCTTTGACTGACCTGTTTCCCTGCCGAAGCTGGATGCTAACTTTCCTGATTTGGACCACCTCAAGCTAATCCTCACCTCCAAGCAAGGTGATGCAGGAGAATTGACTCACTGGGTTTTGACCTTTGTTCTGAGATTAATTTGGTGAAGCAAAAACTGTAAAATACAGTTGATCATACTACAGCAGCTAAACGCCCATGACCAGACAATGCACGAGCTAGAGCACACATGCGCAGACATTTTCTTTATACTGATATCAACAATGTGCTTCATAACTCTAATAGTTCAGTTGTACTGATCCACATGCTATGAACATGGAGATAAAGCAAGCTGGTAACTAGCTCACTACTTGCAACAGACAGTATCTTCTCATCAAATCCCACAAATTTTAAACCTCATTAGGTTACAACAGGTACCAAATTAATCAACGAACACTTCTGAGTTTTTTATGAGAGAGTTTTTTATGTCTATGTCTATGTTTATATTCTTCTGAACATGCTACTGATTATTCTGTCCTTGAACACTTCTTCAGCTCTCTCAACATTCCTAAAGTAGACCCTGAGTTTGTGAAGACACTGGAATGTGAACAACTTTTGCCGAACTGAAAAAAGCAGCTTCTTCCATGCAAACAGGGAAATGTTCCAAGGATTTCCAAAAGAATTTTATAGAAAATTCTTTGATAAATTAGCCCCAGTCTTAATCAGTATGTTTAATGAATCATTTACATTTGTACATTTGTATATCACTGAAACTCCCACCAACTCCATCTCATGCAAGCTACAATCTCACTTATTTTAAAGAACCCCCTGTTGGCTGCAAGTTATAGGCCCATAAATTTGTTGTCTGCTGAGCAAAAACTTTTGTCTAAACTTCTTGCCATGCACCTTGAATCAGTCAATACAGACAGGATTTTTTCATGGTAGATATTATTTTTCTAATCTCAGGTGGCTCTTCAGTATCCTGTATAACCCTTCTTCATTTACACCAGAAGTCCTAATATCATTGGATGCAGAGAAGGCCTTCGACTGGGTAGACTGGGATTATCTTTTTTATGCCCTACAGAAATGCGGTTTTGGCAATAAATGTATTTCTTGGGTGAGACAGTTATATACCTTATACATTATCTGTTAGAACCAATCACACCCTCTCAGAACATTTTCCTGTCTACTG
Organism: Protonibea diacanthus; assembly: GCA_028641955.1. Taxonomy (NCBI): domain Eukaryota; kingdom Metazoa; phylum Chordata; class Actinopteri; family Sciaenidae; genus Protonibea; species Protonibea diacanthus. The sequence goes on from CM053984.1 coordinate 21,121,640, forward strand.
CTCTTCTGAGCCCCCTCCCCTGTTCACTATAGCCATCAAACCTGTTTCTGTGGCCCTTCAATCACTCTCCTGAATCAGGTCTACTCAGGTATGGAGCATACTGTCTTGCTTTACGCAGATGATCTTTTAGTGTATATTTCAGACCCCTCAGTTTAAATTCCAACTGTTCTAGACAGATTTACCTCTTTTGGCCATGTGACCAAAAGTGAGATCATTGAAACTTCCCATTCAAAGTTGCTTCAGATAGTTTTGCATACTTAGGACTTCAGGTTACAGCCCAGTTTGAGGATTTATTTCAATCTAACATTATCCTGTTGGTTGGTAAGATGCAGGATGACTTTGAGCGCTGGTCTTTATTAAATTTCATTTTTTTTTTGTAAGATTGATAAATTCATATCTGCATTTATCTGGAACATGAAGACCCTGAGACTATGTAGACCCTTGCTGCAGAGGCCAAAATCTCACAGGCGTCTAGCATGGCCAGATTTTAGATTTTATTGCTGGCCTGTAATTTAAGAGCAATCCAGTTCTTGCTTCATCTGGAGGGCTTCTGTTTCCCCCAACATGGATAATTATGTAGTCTTCCAAACGGGCCTCTCTATCTGCACTTATTCACACTCCTGAATCTCAATCTCTGTATCCCCCCATTCAAAAAAATATAATAGTCAGATCAACATTAAGGATATGAAGTCAATTCAAACGATATTTCAGGCCCCCTCCTCACTTGACCCACAAGCAACAGACCTTTTATTTCACCTGTTATTAATATATGGAACATTCTCTCAGAGGATTTGCAGTTTTATTAGAAGCACTTATCCTAGCTTTCCTAATTTACCACAGCCCCCTAGCCTCAACCCCTTTTTGACCCCACTACCCACTATGAAGGGCATAATCACTGTTTTGTATGGTCTCATTCACTCAGTAAATCCAGCCTCACTTAATACTGTTAGGACTATGGGATGATTTACAGTGTGAAATTACGGATGATGTATAGGATGTGGCCAGTCCACTCTTCCTCTATATCTGGTGGGCACAGGTTGCTACAATCAAAGATTCTCCACCACTAGCACCTAACTAAAGTCAGATTGTCTAAAATGTATGAGCATATCAATCCTGTCTGTTACAGATGTCATTAGTATCCTGCTACTTTTTTCCATATGCTTTTGCTGTGCCCTTCTTTGTGTAATTTTATGGTTGGAAAGCTTCAATACAATGTCACAAATTACCTCTGTCTGCAATCACTGCCGTAGTCAGAGTTTAATTCCACTGTTGTAAATATGGACAGTTGTATACATGTATTTATTATGATTACATTACTTATGATCAAAAAGTAGTTAGTTGACAGCGTTGCTAACAGCCAAACATCAAGCAAGTGCCACAACACAAGACATAGTAGCCAGCTGATATTACTTACTAGTCCATCACAAATGTCTGTAAATCACCGAGAGTTGAAGCACAGCAGCCGGAGGACATCAGGGGGAAAACAAGAAAACAACAAAACATTTGGTGGCGTGTGACTTAGTGCTGCAAATGGACATACTCTTCATGGGTGATCGTACTTGGAGCACAAAGTTACATAGTGCAGAAACAGGTGTACAGGGCGCACAGTGGGAATAACACCGTTCACCTGATTGCACATTAGTGTAGCATCGAAAAATTGAAGCAATGTTGCTTTAACATTACATCAGAAATTGTTTAAGATATGATAACAAACTAAAAACAATAATATGAAACTGTTAATTGTGGTTAGCAGGGAAACAGTGAGGCAAAGGACAATTCTGTGCAGTAATAACAATAAAAACATTCTCTTTTAATGAGGCAGTGACTCAGCCTTGCTCCCAAAGGCAAGTGTGTGTCTTTAGTGCACTTATTGAAAATGATTACAAGAGATTTGAGATGTTTTTTATATTTTTCAACTCATTGGAGTGTGCCAACAATGTTGGCACAACAATGTAATCCTTTTGCGACAGTATATCTAAGTTTTATCTCAGCTTGACTCTTTCAAGCACACACTAATGACAGGTTGCCCACAGTGGGTGACGTCGTCGGCTGTTGTGGATGTCTATACATTGTTAAAAATAGGTCTCACACACACACACAATCACACACACACTCCCTTGACCCTCCTCATATTGAAGAGACAACAGCAGGCGGATTCGGAGAGACAGATTGAGATGGATAGCGACCCAAAGAGGGACAGATCGTAGAAGGAAAGAAGAAGAGGAGAGGGTGAGTTAGGACAAAACAGGGAAGCAAAAGAAGAAGAAAAGCAAACAGCAGGACAAACTCATACCAATAGTTTTTTGGCAAGCACCCATAATTTCTACAGATTTTAAAATATCAGTATCTTCAATTATTGTTGTGGAAATTGTCTTTGTGACAGATGGAAGATAGCCTCTGTATTTACCAGTATAGTCCATAACCAGCATATTGTTTTTCTGAAAAGACTACTCACTATTCACTTTGATAGTGACTTGCAGCTTTTAGACACAACGGGGGAGAAAAAATCTTGCTGATGCACGAACTATATGTTCAGGTGCTTTTCAAAAATATAATGATTCTTCACATAATAAGGCTGTACGCCTACCTTGCTGTACTTCCAAGTATCGGATAAAGTGGATATACAGTAGAAACTGCAGACAACAAGCCCTAAGGCTGTACACACCCCAAAAAGCTCAGCACTACAAATGACTTTCTTGTCAGTCACTGACGAGGCTTGGTGCCTGGAGTCAGACAGCCTCCTCCTCTGTTATTATGGAGGACGAGAAAATGAGATGGGTTCCATTATGTTTATTGTTGCTTCAGCTGGTGGGCACGCATTTGAGCTACATGTCTGGTAATAACAGCAGTGCTGAATATGATTATTTTTTGTGTTTCAGTGGAGTGGAGGTGAGGTTGCAATGGGGCAATAATATAATATTACCATTGCACAAGTTGCACCGTACCATCAGCTCCATACAATCAATACACCAAATCACACTGAGGTTAAAGTTTAAAAGTTTTGTAGCTCCTTAAAACTATATAAAAGTGATAACAGCAAATCAAGGACATTCACAAAACCACAACATAGCAATAAATAAATAAATTAAAAACCTTTCAAAATATTTTTCAAAATTAAATCCAGTATTCAGTGTATTACTGATGATTGATTTGCTCATGGGTGCTGTGGACAAATTAGTGATTCGTCCACTGAAAAGTCGAATAATGAAACCCTTTATAAACATTTTCACACCAGGCAATCTGGCTTGTCATCGTAGGAGCAGCAGTAACACTAATGATGGTCCTGTTTCTATTCCAGTGTCTGGAGTCGTGAGTCACGAGTGACAGTGAGCCAGCATGCAAGACCCTGAAATTTATTCATTTAATTGCTTTACTTTTCTACTGTGATGCTCCCAAATTAACTTCAATAAAAAGACCTAGAGTGGCACGGTGGTGCAGTGGTTAGCGCTGTCTGACTGGGCCTTTCTGTGTAGAGTTTGCATGTTCTCCCTGTCGGTTCTCTCTGGATACTCCAGCTTCCTCCCACAGTCCAAGGACATACACTCGATAGGTTAACTGGTGACTCTAAATTGTCCATTGGTGTGAATGTCAGTGTGAATGGTTGTTTGTCTCTATGTGCCCTGTGATGGTCTGGCGACTTGTCCAGGGTGTATCCTGCCTCTCGCCCAAAGTTAGCTGGGATAGGCTCCAGCTCCACCGTGACCCTGATGAGGATAAGTGGTTACAGAAAATGAATGGATGTGATCTAGACTAATCTAACACCAGCCTAAAATGCAATGTTTAGCTACCTCTCTGGTTTAAATTTGCAATCCAGTTTCATCAAACAGTGATGCCTCTAGTGCCCCATAGATTTCCACCACATATCCATTGCAACTGCCTCAGCTCCAGCAGCTTCCTTATCTCACTGCCATTTACACAATGCCAGTGGTCCCTCCACTTCTGCTATGTAGCCAAAATGGCGACCATTGAGGGTGAGAAGTGTCCAGCATTCCATGCTCAACTGTTTGACTGTTATAGTATCAGTGCAACACCCTGGTACTCATGGTACACTACATTTTGCCATAATTGAAAGTGTGAACCCTCTTATGTACTCAAAAACATAGTATGGAAGTGTATGAGACAGTGTACTAGTCTAATCTTGTGTGTGTGTGTGTGTGTGTGTGTGTGCGCGCGTGTGTGCGTGTGTTTAGTTTAGAACTTAGTTTGAGGAGCTGATTCTGACCTCACTGCTCAAAACTACATTCCAGTATGATAAAAATAGCTTGACTGTACTGTACAGTTGGCTACACCAATTTAAAATGGTCTGAAATAGAATGAGAAGCTGAACCAAGACTGAGCAGAATAATATCCAATAAAACTAAATGTAATAAGAGGAAGGAGTTAGCACAGTTTTGACCATACATGCCTGACAGCAGCCTTCTCATTGAGAAGTCAGTACAGCATGGTTAAATGTTACCTGCGTTAATAATGTCATTGATGGATCACCATATGGAAAAAAAAAATCACGTATCGCTGGCTGGGATGCTGGGAAACACAGCGGGATGGCCAGGGAGGGATCAGAGGCTAATAGTCATAGAAGTCAGCCAGTCACACTGCGTGCTGTCAAGTTGACTTGTGATGGATTACGAAGCCTATTGCAACATGCTAGAGACGGCCAAGGATGTTCAGGATCCTGGTGTCACCATGTGGGCCGCTCTCCGCTGATAAGACAAATGACTCTTAATATGCATTGGAGATTTCCCTTAATTCACTTGACATTTTAGAGACATCTTGTTAATTCCACTCTGTCTCCTAAGAATTACATTCATATGCAACAATCCTGCAGTAGCAATTTATGCTCAACAGTAAAGTTCAGTGCAAACGCAGGAAGTGGTGTGATTTTCATATAGTGACGCTAAAGATATGCATATCTCTGTATGGATTATATGAAAATAAAGTTTCCAAAGGGCCATCATCTTGGTGACATCATATATTTCAATCATTACTATATGGTCGATTTATCTGTATACTCCATACTCTCCATATTCTCATAGGTTGTTAGGCCTATAGGCTGACTGTTGCTGAGATTGGATTCTATTGAACACATTGGCTCAACTCTCTCTCAAAACACAAACAAACAAACACACACACACACACACACAAAAAAACAACTAACATGTATTCCAATAATATTTCAATGATTCTTGTTGGTGCGTGCAGTATTCTGTTTTCTTCCTCATAAAAACATGATTTGAGGCCACTGGGAAAAATACGCACCTCCAAATCTCCCAAACAGATTCTTCTCAATCCATGTTTGATTTTTTTTTTTTTTTTTTTTTTTTTTTTTACCTTTTTAAATTTTAGATCTCGAGAGCTAGAAGGCAGAGAGAAAAAATGGTCGGAATGCAAAAGGTATAGGACGCATGTAACATTGATGAAAATATTGGCAGATGATCCAAATGAAGTCTGAGAACTGTGTTGTTTCCATGGGAACATTCAGTGTTTCCTACCTGTCTCATACTAGTAGTTGATGTGCTATTTTGCTGTTTGTGTTTTTAGGTTTACCTAATCATCTATGATTTGTCATAAAGTTGGTCATAAAGAGATGGGGAAATTAATATGCAGTCTGCCTCAGATTTGTTGAATTCAAGCCAAATAAATAAATAATGTAAATAATGTGTATCATGTGCATTTCAGTTTTCTCCTTCTTAATAATTAAACGTCTCTTCTACTGTCATTTCCATACATTAACCAATATGCCAAATACAATTTTTTTTTAATGATGATAAAATTGAATTTTCTCCTCATAAAAACGTGAATTTGTGCCTCAGCATTGCTTCCCAGAGGAGCCCTCTCAGCTGTTTACTGATATGTTGCTGACACACCAGGGACTTCACACCATACTCCCCCACATACAACACCATCCTCTAAACACATCCTCCAGATATATCACATTCTGCAGCCATATCCTTGCGATGATGTATGGAGCAAATATTTATCATAGCTATTTACTGTGTGAATATCACTGGAATCTGATTTATGACTCTTGGCTAATGCTGGTTGGCTAATGTTAGCTCTTATCACATTATAAGGCAAAAAAAAAAAAAAAACATGAGAGAAACATGTAGCATTTCCTCACGTATCCAAACATGTATGCCAGCTTTACCCACTTACAGTAGTATTATTCTCTCTTTGGCTTTTGCTTTTGTAATCACTTCAATTCTTGAGTTAAAGTATAGCTGAAGGGAGGCGTGTGCATCAGGGCTTCTCTCTCTTTGCAAGTAATTTGAATGAGACTTGTTGGTAAGTGACAGTCTTTGTTCCAGCTTATGAAAAATGGAAAATCTAAACAAAGGCTGCAACTACATGGAACAGTTTATTGCCACAGACAAATCTTTGAAAAGGATGAACCTGCATTCAAACTGCTTTGCACCATTATTGTTGTTGTAGTTTCGTATTTAGTTAGTTCTTTATGGGTATACTGTGGTTAATAAACAGAAGTCGGGACAACACACACCGTGATTTAAAACCTTGTAAGAAATGGACATCATCCAGTGGGCGTGAGAATATACTGTAGATAGGAGAGTTGACATCAGTTCTACCTTTTGATGACATTACATAAGATCTACAGGATACTATGAAACTATACTATATATTGAAACTATTCAAATATACTGGTTTCATATAAATTTACATAGAGCATGAATAATTCCTCAGAAGATCAAGGATTACCTTGTACATCAGGTTCTGTGACTAATAAAATAGCATATGCAGAGTTTGTTTTCTTTTAGATATTCAGAGAGCACAGTGCAAACAGACAGATGTCAAGTAAAGGGGTTACATGGGATATATGTTTTTTTCCATTTGAAGTTGGAAGAATTTCTCAGTTCCAAGTTGGAAATTTCAGCTGGCATGTCCTGTCATGTCAGATATCATCTTGAAAATACAAGAGAAGCTTACCAACCCTGACCTCAAAATCCAAGATGGCTGCTCCTTGCATCAACAGTAATGCAAGCTGTAGTTATATATTGTTTATTAGCACTCATTGCTGCAGTATTTGTATGGGCAAAATACTGTGTAATGCATTGTTATCAACTGGTATTGCTAATGATGGCCAACCTGGCCAAAGCCTGGTTTTCCTTCTTGTTATTCTGGGACGTGGTCAACTCAGGTGTGACAACATTCCCAGCTCTTCTGAGGTAAACGGGACACAGCAAAAGATTTTCAGAGTGAACCAGCTGGATGGCTCTATCACTCAAAGAGTTAAAGTCAATTCATTATTTTAGTGGGTAGTCCTCTACCAAGGCGGATGAACATACCTTTGGGATGACAACAACAGTGTCACACTTACAGTTGCCTCTTATTTCCCATTTGTAATTATGTCATGCCCCAAGTGTTCATGCACTCCCTATGATGCAATTGTGTGTCATACAAAGCAATATTGAATTTTTGACAGATTGTTCCCCGTCCAGGGACACGCTGTTACCTGGAACCTCAAAGAGACAGTGAGAAAGTGAGGGAGGAGAAATGGGAGGAGCTTGAGTAAATGGATATTAATTATAAAACTCCTCAAACGATAGACAAGAAAAGTTAACCAACAATTTGAAAAAAACTGTAACTCTGTCTTTTACACATGGCGTCCCTTGGTGTGTGAGTTCAACAGAAATAATTTGCACATGCATGCCCTTGCAAGGAAAATACTATGTCAGCAGCGGTAGCAGAGGATTGTGGGGCTGAAATCCTTTGTGTATAGTAATTAAACTGTAATTGAATTTTTCTGCACCCAACAGATTTTTACTGTATTAGCTTAAACCTCAGGTGGCTGTTGAGTTAATCAAGCCCATCATGGATTTTGCATAATCTGAACAATCCCACCAAGTTCCAATGTTTTAAGGCAAATTATACAATAATTATTTTTAATGTTTTTTTTCCTGCTAGTTTAATTAACTGTCAATGATTAGCTCTGTTATTATTGTGCTTACTTTTAAATGCACTTTGTTAATTGTATTTTTCATGGATCCTGTACATACGAAAGGTAATATCTACAGTACTGAGATCTATTGTGTTTACCAGTGTAGTATAAAGACTTGTGAAGATTGAATTTGTGTGATTTGGCCCATTCTTGCTTAAACTGACAGAGCTCATATTTTCAGTGTTTGTTTTTTAGTCACACAGTCATCTATGAAGTTTCTTCACTTTCTTCACTACAAAGCATCTGCATCAGGTCACAGAAAGCTCTCCTATCTAACATGTGCACAGTGCCAATTGGAAATTTCCAGGTAAATTTTGCTCACAAACATTTCAGTAAATATTGATATACAATTTTTTTTCAATACCATGTGTCTGTGGTCTGTAATCATGGTCTCAGTAGGGTTAGTTACTGTAAGGAATTTTCAACTGTTTCTCTCAGCCAGTGCCGGGTTTATTTGATTCTCTAGATGTATGAATGAAAATTTGTCCAGGCTGAAGGAGATCCTCTGCCCCTGGCTGTTCTCTTTCCAGTACAGAGAACAAAAAACATACCTTTGTGTTCAGTTAGGCATGTTTGACTATATTAGTAAATCAAATGCTGTTCAAGCAACATGGTATGAAATGAGACAGCTGAGAATTGTGAGGTGTAGTTTATATAAATTGGTCAACTCTGGGAAACACAAATGCAAGATGATATCTTTTAGAAATTTTAATTGCTAGGCATATTTATTTTGTAAAAAAGGCTTAGTTGTGATGTGTGGATGTGAATGCATTTGAAAAGGTTACAAAAAAATGCTCTCCCCCAAGGTAACTCATTTCTTGGATTTATTTTATTCGTCCATCACTGTAGCTCAGCAACTGCAGAGACCAGGCTATTCATTTTTACACATTTATGTAAAGAACTGTATTTACTGTGAAATCATCAGTTTCTGGTTCTGGAGATTAAATCTGGTCTCCCTTCAGTAATAGTCCTAATGTGTGGTGCCCCATCATTGACATAGCAATATTCTGCTATAAGTGTGGCTATCATTACTTTTACCAACTTGTGACCTCATTGAACGCCATTATAATGTACAGTAGCACTGATTGGTCTGATAATGATATAATCTCTATAATCAATCTATTAACTGCTAATGGAATACAGCGCATGAAGGCAGGACTGCTATTGTTCCCGGACATGCTATCATTTGGTTTAATGGTTTTTCTTCTTATTGATTTTCAGTGTAATCAAAATAATATTGATCTCTCACAGTGATAATAACAGCATCAGCCGATGTGATGAGGAGACCATTGAATTGTCATGACAAAAAAAGGGTGTTACATTAATGTAATTCTTTTCAAAGAGATCAACAGAGATGGTGGCAATTTGTTAAGGTTGTGTGTGTATGTGACTAACAGATGGCATTCACAGATGCTGCAGGTGCCCCATCTTTGTTGGTACCTGTTCACTGACCATCTCTGCTCACCCCTGGGCTGTTGCAGGAGGGTTTGTGGTTGGCATTCGACTGTACCTGTCAATATTTGCCTTTGCCCACAGCGTTCAGGATGGCTTCAACACCCATTTACTGCTTCAGGTTGCTAGCTCCCTCCAGTCTGACTCCATTCTAAAAGCAAACTTGACAAAAAGAGAACTCTGTGAGAGTAAAGGCAACAACATTATTATTTAAGCCTGAAAGATCCACTCTTTCATTCAAATACCTATAAGGTACTTGCAGAAAAGTAAATGTGAAACAGTTCTATTTTCCACAGATAATCCAGGAAAAGTGCAGTTGGGATTTTTGTCTCTTCTTTAAAGAAGCAGTGGCCGTGATTGACAGAATATCTTGGCAGCCGTATTTGCCTAGGTGTTTATGCATGCATGGGATGTATCCCTGTGTCTGTGTGGGTTTGCGTGTATGAAGGTGGATGCATGTCAGCGTGAGTGTAACAAAGAGAGCCGTGTGAATCATTGCTCGCTGACCTGGTGATCTCAAATCCTGGAGCTGTTCCAGGGAGCTCTCCTCACAGAATCTGGCATCAGTGGGAGCATACTTTGTGATTTGATCAATACTACAGATGCTTCACTGGGTTTTGGGAGACCATCAATAATGCTACTGTTCTCACGTATGATTCAATCCCCTCTAGACTACCGTCAGTTGTCTGAACAATGTGAAATCTATAGCTGGGCCCCCCATTGTTCTTGTTGTCATATACATGCACATTTATATTCATGTATGTATCTGAGGAGGGCTACATGGATGTAAGGCATCTATCTTGGATCATTTTTAATGACCACATAAGTGAAGTAGTCTACTCAAGTGTGAAGTACTAAGTGGCTAAGATTCTGAAGTAAAAGTCCTGTTCTTTATTTTCTCAAGGACAATAATTGGTGGTTTGCAGTTTGAACAATTTTAATGGTTGGTTAGGCACAAAACTACTTTAGATAAATTGTTGGTTTAAACAATGAGAACCTGCACAGACAAAACCCTGGTTCATTCATAAAAAGTCAAAGGTTCGTGACCTTTTACATCACAACACTGAGCCGGCAGTTAACTGCAATGTTAGGAAATAAAACAGCATGTTTAAAACTATATGAAGTATATCATTAAGGTTATCGTTGACATACAATGAGGAAATACACCAACTGGCCTCTTCATTAGATACACTTGTACCAGTCCAACGTGATCCGAAACTCTGCCATAAATTTGACTTTTACAAAGCTTATCATTTTTCACTTTTTGTTGACATTGTCAAAGGGGTATCTGCTATATGTAAGTATTGAGGTCTTAGTGAATGTTGTTGTTGTACAGGACTGCATCATATTGGAAGGTAGGGTGCAGTCCAGTTTAACACAACTGCAAACAACAACCTCAATAATAGTTAAATGAACACCTCTTTGACAGCATCAACAAAAACTGAAAAAAATACTGGCTTTGTCAAAGTAGACTTTATGGTAGAGTTGTTGTACTGGATCATATTGGAGTGTGTACCTGATGAAATGGACAGTCGTATACTTTTGAAAGCTCTGATTTTGCACCTGTAAGTGCTCTTTCTGAAAGAGGAAAGTATTCCATACTAAACTGTGTCTTGTTTTCATAGTGCCCAGTAGTATGTAGTATCTAGTATGCTAAAAACTAAATGCTAACGAAATAAACTTAACTAAATAACTGAGTTTTATGTAATTGCTCCATTACTCACAATGGCAAAATCCTACACCAGCATAAAAATAACTGCTACTCTACATAACTGTTATTCTTATCAAATTCTAGTTTTAAACCTAAGGAGCCTGAGTTTAAACAACACAACTATTTCAAAAACTAATTGTGCCAAAATGGATTATGCACTAAGATCACTCACTCACTTCTCTGTGTACATATGCATGCCTCTATAAGCTTTGTTCACACCGTCTCTGCTGTGTGTGGAGATTAGCAGTGAAACCTTTTATTCTATTACACACTCCCTCATTAAAACTCATTAACTCCTTGTGAAAATCATTTTTCTTGATGATCCCTTGGAGCTAACTCAAGTTAACATGTGCAAACCAATTCTAAGTGCCTGAAATCTTGTAATAGTAGTATATTTTCAAAGGTATGGTAAGGTATGCAAAGGTATGGGGCTAAATACCGTGGACAGACATTGTCATTATTATTGTTTTGGTTGCATTGTGTGGCAGATGGTGGTTTTGGATTACCTATTCATGCAATATGTATGTTTGGCTGTTAATAGGTTTGCCAGAAAACAAAAAAAACTTTTTAGTAGCAGGAAGTCTCCACCTCACTGCTGTGATTCATTTTGATGTGCTGTTTAACTTGAAGAACCAACAGCACCTGAAGCTGAGATGTAACCAGATGGGACCATGTCATTGTCATGTCTCAAATCTTGGAAGGCACTGAAGTCCCAAAACTTGATCTTTTTTAGTATTAAATTGTGTGAATTTCATTCTGTACTCTTCCCCAAATGTAATGCCACAATAATAATGCTAAATTATTAATCATAGATTGATTTGAATAATTTATTTTCCCTCTGTGAACGCCATACAGCCAAATGGAGAACAGGGTCCAAAAAACCAAGCAGACCCTTGTTCAATTGTACCAGTCTACTACAGTCCAGTTTTAGGATATAAAATAACAGACAGTGCATAGTCACGGCATTTGTAAGAATTGTGTTTTTTCCCCTTCTCTCACTACTTTCTCCTTTTGAGAGTAACAGGCTTGTGAGACAACGAGGAACAGAAGCACATTATCACAATCATTAATCTGGGTTTGGCAGAGTATCAACTCACTTCAGACCCAGAGGCTGAAGCCCAAGTGGAATTTTGAGTCGTTAATATTTGAGTGAGAATAGATGGTGTGGGAATTTGTTTAATGCATTTAAAGCTACTATTTACAAATGTACAGTGCAAGGCAAAGAAAAAAAAAATCCTTTTTCTGTAACTGCTTATTGTTACCCAGAACACGGGGGGCTGGAACCAATCCCAATTGGCAATGGGTAAGAGGTGGGGTACACATGGACAAGTCAGCAGTTCTCTGACACATAGAGACAAACAACAATTCACAGTCACATTCACACCTTTGGGCAACTAATTAATCTCCATGTCTTTGGACTGTGGGAGGAAGCTGGAGTACCTGCAGACAAAGATAGAACATGCAAACTCCACACAGAAAGTCGGCCAGCCTGGGGCACTAGTAACACTGGTAAATGGGATCAAGGACCAATTGTTAAAAGGATTTTTACTCCTTATTTGAAAGATACAAAAATCACATAACAAGACTCATCATCTGATTAACTTGTCAATTACACAATGACAATGCTAACATACTGATGTTTAGTAGGTAGATTGTTCAGCATGTTCGACACTTAGCATGCTAACATTAAAAAACACAAAGTACAGCTGAAAGAAATGTCAACAGGAATGTCAGTAGTTTTGCAGGTTCTTGTTCTGAAACCAAAGTACTGTACAATCAAAATGTTGATCTGATGAAATTCTTACAATTCATCCAGTGGAACATAAATGTGGATACTAAATTCCACGACAATCCATCTAAGGCTTGTCGAGACCACAAAATTAACCATGTTGTGGTGCTAGTTGAAAAGTAAAGGGATCACTTTTTGTGAAATTATGTGCTAGTCAGTCTGTTTTTTGAAGGTTTTGAAGTATGTCACCGGATAAGCTGAGAATGACGGACTTTGATGTGCTACATGAAAGGTCAGGGGATCACCAAAATCAGCAGGATTTACCATCTTGGCACCATGGATATCTGTACCAAATCCTGTGGCAATCCAATGAATAGTTTTAAAAAGCAAAAATCGTTCCCAGAGCCATTCTGTGGCTAAAACATACACACGCACGCACACACACACACACACAAACACACAGTGGCTTCAAACAGACCAGCTAGTTGAATTTGGAGGGTTATCAAGTGCCAAGACACTGTGCAGAATATGCTGTTTTGGTGCCAGATTGTCAAACCCTGGAAACAGTAATTTGCATGATAATTTTGATTATCTTTTGTAAACAAGTTATTGTGCACAGCATTTTAGAAACTGGAGCAGCCACCCACCTCGACTGCTCACAAAGATGGCCACACAAAGTGTGTTTGAGTTATGACCATCTGAAGCAAAGGTCAAAGTGCTTGCTTGGGGATCACCAAATCATTTCCAATATCAGGACGAGCTGAATTATTAAGGAGGCTGCTACAAGAGCCTTCATGGATGCCACTCCCTATATTTTCCTTGGAAGAGTGCACAGATGGTCCTTTTCATCAGTTGAGTTGGCCACAGAAGGAGCTTATATGTGTCTATACAGGTATGTGGGTGTGAGATGAACTAATGTGTCAGCCACTAGGCTGTAATTGGTCTGTTTGTGCACCCTGCCCTTTACTAATAGTGAAATTTCCTCTTCCAGTGGCCCCCTGCTGCTGCGTTGTCCCACTTACAGACTCCTGCAGGACTCCTGTCAGCAGTCCAACTAAATAATCAGCTATCAAATCTCGGATGGTAAGAACATACATCTGCGCTGCAGCGGCGGCACACTGGTGAGAGGAATCTCTTCATCTGTCAAGTCACTGTTAGTCATCACTGGATCAAGAAAGCTGTGTCTTTGATTAGAAAAAATCAATGTGTACACTGCGGAGGCTTTTCTCTGTGGGCTCATAGTGTATTGAAAAGAATCATATCTGACAAAGACATCTACAGCAGCAAAATATAACTGGACCTCTTTTGTTGCACTCTATCATATAACACAGTCAGAGAGAAATGTCAGGAAGTCAAAAGCATGCTTCTGCCATAGCCGATCTCAAGTAAACATGACTCTTAAGTCAAGGTTTTTTAAGTGTCTTCGGTTATTCTCTCTCTTTATGTCATCAAAACATGACATGTTGGCATTGGTGATGGAAAACCAAAAAGATGCAGGGCAACAGTAAGCACACCTCAAGCGAATGTAACTGTCTCAATAGATGGCCGGCTTTGGCATTGAGCTCTGCTGACGTATAAAAGCTGTAAGGAGACTGGCAGTGAAGCCCACAGAGGTTGCAGAGAAAAAGTCTTTCTGTGTGAAAGACATTACTTGGAAAAAAAATTGACAGCAGGTGAGGGTCAGGGGTGTTTTAAAGAGAAAAGGAGGGCAGTAAGATAAAGGGAGGAGGGGGATTGCAGATGATATGCTCCTGGGAAACAGGGCAGAGAAGAGTATCCAGGTCCTATGACTCACTGGCACTTCTGCAAGACTGAACTATGACAGGCATCTACACACAGGCTGTGTACACACCATGACATAGCTCACATACAAATAAGCGATGTGCAAAAATACAAAACCGAACACACACAGCACAGTGCTCATGTATACTGTATATACTGGTAAGAAAATCCCAACAGATACATTCTCTATTTCCCTGAAAAAAAAGTTCACTGTTTTTCATGGAAAAAGTGAAGGAGAGACTAAAAACTGGAACAGGGGAGAACAGAAAATAAGTGGGAGGGAAAGAGAGAGAGTGCAAAAAGGAGAAATGAGGTGTGTGAGAGAAGGAGAGAGAGTGAGGGAGAGAGAGAGAGATGAGATGAGGAGGCGGAGAGATGAGAGGCGAGGGAGGGAGTAAGTAATGTAGAGAGGGAGGGTAGAGGAGAGAGGGATAAGCCACACTTGGATGAAGGATTCCAGTGGAGCGAGGAGGGACTTTTCAAGTGCTGAATCAACTAAACTACATGTCTGTGGTGGTCCTTCATACTGATACCCTCATACTGAACAGAAAAGCAACTGAAGAAATGGACAGATGGAGCAAGGAGGAACACCGGGCCCATGGCTGACACGCACTGATGTGACCTCTCCATCTGGCTGTTTAACCTAATCTGAACCTCCTGAAGACTTTCTGTTCCAGGACAGGGACTGAAATCCAGCTGAAGTTGGAAGTTGGCATTCACTCGTAGGGTTGGATACTACTAAGGGCGATATGGATGTACACAAATGTTTAAGCTTACTTTTCTTCACTCTTCTTCCACAAGGTAAACCATTTACCTTTCTGTTAGTTACAGTTGCTTCATCTCTCAATTTCTTTATCAACATAAGGGACTGTGAAGATTATAAGTGGGGCAAAAAGAGGTGACTAGAAAAGATGGGGGATTATGTATTTTTCATTTTTGCTCACAGATGGGTGGTCTATATTTATTGGGAGCGCAGGGGAAGGTGTGTGAAGTTGTGCTCATAAATAATTTTCTGCTTTTTTAATTAATTCTGGCGGCGTTGATGTTTAAGTCAGCAAAGTCGATGACTGGGTCGCTCAGTGGCTGTAAGAAGTTTAACCATTATTTTCTTTGGTAAATGTATTTTCTCTGTTTTGTTATGTTTACCATATTTAAAAGGTCAGTGGAGGGTCTTGTTTTTGTTTTATTTGTTTTGTTTTTTTTTTAGAAAATGAAATGTACAAATCATCCCTCTATCCACACCCCAATAATTTTCATACAGTCCCTAATAAAGTTCCATCATTCATTAGAAAGGATTTTTTTTCTGAAGGAAGATTTGACAATTTGACAGGATGAGTAACATCACAAACAAAAGTACAACCTTCATGACTATAGTTTTTGTTGCTTAGTGACCTGCTAACAGGCTGCATCTGCCTGGTTCAGGAGCAGGACTCACTTGATAAAAGGTGATATTTGCTGCTCATGCATTATTGGCCTATGAAAGAGAGTACATTGATCAAATGAGGACAGAACTGGGTCCATTAGCTCTGATACATCTAGATTACCAAGCAGGGTGTTTGTCTTGTGCTTTGCAAAACTGAAAACATCAGCAAATATATGATATTTGTCATAATTGTGTCAAATTTAATTAATTTCTCTGGATGATTCACACAATTCATGTATGATTTCAATTGTCTGTCTATGAGTAGACCAACAGTGAGAAGCATCCAGGAGAATGGCATCATTAAAAGAGAGAAGGAACTGGATAGTCTCATAAAAAAAGGAAAAATAAGAGAACTAAACTAAAAAGTCTAACAATAAAAAGCGTATTTCCTCCATTCTAAGTCACTGGTAACATTGCAGCCTGTCCCGGTGCTATTCATAGTGTCCTGTAAGGCACACCATACAGAGGTAAACTCATCCAACAGTTATCTTCTTTCTCCTGCACACATTACTGCTCTGACCCACACATTGTCAAAGTCAGGACACCCACCCCCCATCTAAACCCATTAGTTACAAAGCTGCTTTAGAATCTACTGGAGCGTTCCTCTTTATTCAATATCAGCTGCATTCAACAGATATCACTCAGAGCTGATGTGATCAAACAATGGTACCCGCGTCTGTTTTTCTCATCTGAAACCGCAGAGACATTTCAAGGTTGTTGGCCGTCTGGACATGTCAAACAGATTCAGTGGCAAACAGGAAGAGAAGACGAAAGGGGAAAAAAAAGAAACCATATCCATTTAATAAGATATTGATCTCAAGCCTTTAAAAATTGAGGATGCCAGTTTTCAGGCAACTGAAGGACAGCCCATCGGGTTTGATTGAGTGGGTAGGAGGACCCAAGAGGAAGGCCAGCAGCATGACAACACCTGTGTCCCTGTTTTAAGAATACAAGTTGGGAGCATTTTAGAAGCAACCTTAATAGATGGATGGATGGATGGATTTGTGGGATATACATACACACACACACACACACACACACACACACACACACAAAAGACACTGGAATGTGCAGTAGTGCCAGGCATAATGCCATATCAGTGAGGCTTGTGAAACAAAACCACAGCCAATGATGTATTGCTGTGCCATTGAATTACTTGCACAGATGCACAATGTCCAGAATATTAAAATGCTTAATTGAATATGAAAAAAAAGAATTGAAACACAAAGGACACTGTACTTTACAAGCCTCGGGACAGTCCCCGTCTCTTTAATTGTTCCCAGACCACATTAGGTCATCATCAGTACTATGTGAGCTGATTGTAAAGGGTGGTTGTGATCCATTAAAGAGAGACAGCGAGGTAGAGAGTCCGAGTGCACGAGGGAGTGATGAGACGTCTCGACAGATCGCTCCATCAGCACGTCTGTTCGGAGACACAACGGATGTCCTCAGATTCAGATTCATCCTGGCTCTTCTTCCTTCTCTCATCTCCGGCCCTCCCCATCCTCCTCGTCTCTCTCCCTGTTTGTCTCATCTCTCAGATACAGTCTCATGTAACCATACGCCACCTGTATAATAGAGGTCACCCTCCTTTTAGATTACACTCTGTATCTACAACATTAGATTCTTCAGGGTGGCATGGCCACATCAGCTAAATCCATTATAGATGAATAAATTGCAGAGAGCAGACAATATATTTGATATCATTATTATGCATTTGAAATCACGGTTTCTATTTTATACATATATGTGCAAGAGAGAGGTATTTCCAGCTGGTTATCAGTATATAGAAGATCACTGGCAAAGCATGCATGGAAAGAGAACAGATGAGCAACAATGTTAACAGATGCATGTGCAACTCTCAGCAAAGATCCAAATGTGTTTAAACTAGTAAAAAGACATTTAATGACACATAACGAACACACATTAAGCTTTCCTCATGTGTCTAATCTCTTCCTCTCTCTCTCCTCAGTATTTTCCCAAGTTGGACCTCGTGCCCATGCTGAAGAGAGGCTGCTCAAGGATCTGTTCGTGCATTACAATAAGCTCTCCAGGCCTGTGGAAAACACTACAGACACAGTGCTAGTCCACTTTGGACTGTCTATTGCCCAGCTTATTGATGTTGTGAGTAAAACCTCACAGTCATGTTAAATTTGAACAGTAGCCAACAACAGATATCACTATTCAACTAAGATGAATCTGCTTTTTTTTTTTCTGATGATAATGACGTCCCCTATTTTTCCATTAAAATGTTAGAATAACGTTTCTTCGTCATCTACATAGATGTTGTTTTCATATCGCCCATCAAATAGCGTCACATAAAGCAGTAATGTCACCTTTGTATCACAGCCAGATGCTTACACTGACCGGACAGAAGCCTGCTACACAACACAAGAGCCAAATACCACAGAGATTAGCTTTCCTGCTAAAGTCTCCTTCTTATCTAACAAACAGGAACAGATGTCTTGTCCTGCATCCTATCTTATTAGGATATAGGAATATCAAGGAATGGTGAACTGCTATGGCTTGATAGCTGCGGCACATTAAACAGCTGTAAACTGTGCTGCAAAAATATCACTTTAGTCAGTTTAGGTGCTAGTGTCGATGGACGTCATTGCACAGCAGACGTTTTGACGTCATAGCAGGAAACTCACAGGTGTATTAATGATAGCTGCATCCTGCTATTATGCATGTTTATTGAATTTCACTGTCACTGGGACACTGAATAGCAGTAATGGTGGCTCATTTCCATTAAGTCTATCTGTGTTTTTTCCTGCAAAGACTAGCCAAAATGTCTGCTGCGCAACCAGTTCATAGGTTGAATCTTACATTTTCAGTTGTTCCCTCTCTGTCTTATTATATTCATTATTATCATATCAATAGCAACCAGCTCAAAGCTGCACTATACAAAATAGATGAATTTAAATATACAGATCACTTATCAGCGGAAATTAAACCACGGCAGAAGAGATTATTTCGGAGAGAATTATTTTCCCAAATTAAATTCAGTTGTCAAGTACGGTAACAGTGGCAGTAAATATTCAAAACTGTCTCCTAAACTGCAATCCAGACACAGCTGGTCTCAACAAAATAGCATCTTTATTCTATGGTATCCTACAGAGCCTCTGGAGATTTAAACAGACGTGCATTTTACACAAATTATGTTGCAGAATTTCTGTTGACTAAGGTTAAAAAAAGCTTTTTAGTACACCTCTAACTGCCACTTCAGAGTCACGTAAAGTTCCCTGGTACAGCTTCAAGATTGAATACATGCAGCCTGTATCACTGCGGGGATGATTCGCCTGGTTTCTGACACACAATTAGGTGACAGGCCTTGCTCCACATGCCTGGCAGTGAGAAACAGCTCTGGGTGAAGTTGTCTTCTCCTACGGAGTGTTTTCACTGACTGCTGTGTCTTAGATGTGGTTGGGAAAGAAGAGCTGAAGAAAACAGCTTACCAGCAGTGGTGGCGAAGCAAGAGATACAGAGCACAGTGAGGGTGTTTTTCCTGGTGTATTACACAACTAATAGATAGAGGGCATGTATGGTGATTTGTTTTATAATGGATTCACAAGTGCATGCAGCAGCCTTAGAAATAATCAATTGAAAATGAGATTTTACCTATGTGGTGATGAAGTTCAGTCGAAAGAAGATTAATGTCACAATAATTTTCTCATCTGTTTACATGAAATAAGGATGAGAAAAACCAGATGATGACCACAAACGTCTGGGTCAAGCAGGTACATGATGATGAGAGACAAAAACAAATGCTAAAAATATACAGTCTGATATAAAGATACAGTACACGAATATGATTAATATTTTTTTACAGGAATGGAATGATTACAAACTCCGCTGGAACCCGGAGGAATATGAAAATGTCACCTCCATCCGTATTCCCTCAGAGATCATCTGGAGGCCAGACATTGTCCTCTACAACAAGTGAGGATCAGTATAGCTGATATAGCATATAGCTACAAGAGTATAGCTTGTATGATTTCATGTCAAGAAATTGTAAGAGACTGTGGGATCTTCAATGTTGCCATTTTCAAGGCAAAATATTCAGTTTTGATGGCATAATTAAACAGATGGCATGACTGGAGGGAAAACATGAAGATTATATTGTGCCAAGCATCTTGTCCTGTGCCAATGCCATAAAGTAATTTAGCTAAAATAAATGTGAACAAGGTCAGCCTTAATGGATGTGGTTACAAACAAAGCTCGGTGCATACAATGCAATACATCGTCAATTAGAAGATGAAATGTGATTGGATGTGTTTCTCAGATACAGTCGATCTGTGAGTGCCGCAGGTTGACCTGCATTTATCTGATTGATAATAAGGAAAATCAGCTATGTGAAAAACTGTATCAGAAGCAGGCATGACAGAATTTCATTACACAGTCAAATTCGCATGTTATTAGATGAACATGATTGTGCTTTCTCTCTCTCTCTCTCTCTCTCTCTCTCTCTCTCTCTCTCTCTCTCTCTCTCCAAAGCTCAGTCATTTATTTGTAAGAATCAATAAGGCAAGGCAACTTTAATATTACAAGTAAATCACATTTATTCCATGGGGTGTTTCAAAGTCCTTTACATATATGCTAGCTAAAACAACAAAATGACATCAAACTAATAAAACTGACAGAGACTAGAGACACTAGATTTTTTACACTAATTCTTTAATTATTGCTATATTGTTGTGTTGGTAATTGGTTGGCCTTTAATTGTCTTGGTGTAGCTGTTCAATGTAGATCTGAATCAATAATACCACCAATACACCAGATTATTTGATTTGACTAGTAACATGGTCGCTGTGTATGTTACCCATTAGCAGTCTTTACTGTGTTAAAACATGACTTATATTCAGCAACAAGGAAAGCGTCCCTCTGGGTGTCATGACAGGCAGATGTTCAGAACAGATACAGGCAGACCAGAATAAAGATTAGAGGATTAGAGCGCCAACTTTAAATATCCCTTATTTATTGATTCTTTGGACATTTTGGCACATACAATCTTGGTAATAGATGTTAATATGACTATTACCAGTATACATTAAGAAATATTGTGTTGTTGTAAAATTGGAGCTAATGCAAGCATGTAGAGGGGGAGTAAAAAGATTAAAAATGATAAGATTTGAATTATTCTAAATAATTATCCAATTGTGTTTTTTGTATTTTTAAAAACATCACGTATGTAAAAGTTTGGATTTTGTATCCTTTGCACTTGTTATACTATAAAAAGGTTTCATCATTTGTCCTTCAGATTAATCATTCAAACAAAATAACTATAAGTCATAAGTGTAATAAGATCTGCTGTATTTATGACATTTTGTTTATTTATCAAGGTATGAAGGTATTGAGTGTGAGCACTTAATATTAACCATGGACAGTATTTTTAAAAAATACAATATTAGATCAGGTTACACTTGGTAGATTTCTCTGAGAAATTATCAAACTCCACTGAAGACAACTGTGAGGTGTGGTTGGAAACTAAGTTAAGTTCAGATTCAAGGTCCACTTCAGTTAAATTTTAGTGATATAAATTATGGCTAAGTCTTAAAATACAACTTGATGAAGGCAAAAATTTACATTTTGAATTTATATTTTGAATTTTTTCCTCTCTCCCATCCTTCCACTTACATTGTATTCTTTATATGCAGTGCTGATGGCGACTTTGCAGTAACTCACCTCACGAAGGCACATCTGTTCTTTGATGGTCAGATAAAATGGATGCCACCGGCCATTTACAAATCCTCATGCAGCATAGATGTGACCTTTTTCCCTTTTGACCAGCAAAGCTGCAAAATGAAGTTTGGTTCATGGACCTATGACCGCGCCAAAATCGATCTGATCAACATGGCTAGTGATGTGGACCAGATGGACTACTGGGAGAGCGGTGAATGGGTTATTGTCAATGCTGTGGGCAAGTACAATACCAAAAAGTATGAATGCTGTACAGAGATCTACGCAGATATCACTTACTACTTCATCATCCGGAGGCTTCCGTTGTTCTACACCATAAACCTTATCATCCCCTGTCTTCTTATCTCCTGTTTGACTGTGCTGGTGTTTTATCTGCCATCACAATGTGGAGAGAAGATCACCCTGTGTATCTCAGTGTTACTGTCACTAACAGTATTCCTCCTGCTGATCACAGAGATTATACCGTCCACATCATTGGTGATTCCATTGATTGGTGAATACCTACTGTTTACAATGGTCTTTGTCACGCTGTCCATCATAATTACTGTGTTTGTGCTAAACGTACATCACCGATCACCACAAACCCATGGCATGCCTCACTGGGTGCGGAGAGTATTCTTGGACTTGGTGCCCCGAGTCCTCTTCATGAAGCGTCCGCCAGGCACAGCCAAGCAGCACTGCAAGAAGCTTATCGAAATGATGCACCGCCCTACTACCATATCTGCAACAGGTAACTCTCAGGCTTTTTGGTCAGGATTAGAGACCGGGTTGAGACAGATGGGCCAGGTTGAGAATACACTCCCAAAGACTCCATCCGACAGTCCAAGCATTCTTGTCTGCTCGCCTTCTCCACCCTCTTCCACTCTCGAGGACGGCAACAAGGAAGATCATTCACTGAAGACGAACATTTTCTGCCAGTCCACATCTGGTCAATATTCCATTCTCTCAGAGAAACAGCTCCTACGTGGACATAACTCCGCTGCCTCGTCTTCTTCCCAATTGTCCTTACCCCCAACTTTACCACTGGGTCCACTTCGGACTCTAGCCAGGGAAGAACCCAATACCTTGGCCCCAAATGGCCGCTCCCTCAGTGCAGAGCAAATGTTTGGCCAACAGAAGGAGCTCCCCCAGACAGCTGGGCATCTGTGTCGTTCCCGCAGCTTCCAGTACTGCTGTCTGCATAATGAAAGGCCTGGGGTTATCGCCATTCCAGGGCTGGTGAAGAAAGAAGCTCCTGTAGATCACCTGGCAGAAACCCTCACAGCAGAGTCCACTAAAGATGCAAGTACCCAACAGGACACCATGGTTCCAACTATTTCCCCAGCTATGCAACGTGCCATAGAGGGAGTTCAATACATTGCCGATCATCTAAGGGCAGAGGACGCCGATTTTTCAGTAAGTTCACAAAAATGATCTTCATTTAAGTAACAAGTAATCTTGGAAATGTCCAAACAGTTTCTGTTAAGTTTATATAGAGTTCATATAAGTTCATAACTCTCTGTAGTCCTTACATATTCCTCACTCAGTTCCTTATTTTAAATCAAATTTAAGTGCACAAGGTTATTCCTTGTAATTCAACAGGGTTTTCCAGCAACACACTTTCCATCTGCTGAATGGCTATAAGATTTACTTACATAACATAATTAAATGCTTAATGGAGGAAATGACCATCAGTCAAGTCAATTTACCGAGACTTTACCTCATATAGCGTGTTCATGTGTCACACTGCTGGTCTTTAGTTTTGATGGTATAGTATAGAAAAGTTACATGAATAGTTGCATATCATGCAGCAAAAAGCTTTTAAGTACTGTATATAGTTCTGGATCAGTGTTAATCACTGAATCACTGGCAAAAAAGGGTGAAGGGTGTCTTTGTGCAGTGGGAGGAGAAGTTCACAAATGTGTACAATTATTCTAAAATCAGTGGTGGAAGTTATTGCAGTCGCTGACACTAGTCATTGTCAATACCACAATGCACTTTCTATCTCTAGCCAGAAAAGGCCTGTCTCCAAAACAATGGGACCTCAGTAATTTGACCTTGATTTTTTTTTCATAAGTTAGACAAGCAAAGATTGACTGACATTTAGGAGATAGCCACCACATAATGAAAAAGTCAGCCATTCGAGAGAAATCAATCAGGGGTGAAAATTGTAAGCTGGTAAAAAGAACGGTGGTGTGGTGTGAAATCTGTCCTTCTCTGCTGTGTCTTTTGTCTTGCTAGGTAAAGGAGGACTGGAAGTATGTGGCTATGGTCATTGACAGGATATTCCTCTGGATGTTTGTACTCGTGTGTATACTTGGATCTGTTGGACTCTTTCTCCCTCCTTGGCTGGCTGGAATGATCTAGAAACTCACCACTGAAAATAAGGGAGTCCATGAACATTGACAGGTAGACATGCCGTCTTATCTTGTAAAAAAAAGGAATGGTTTGTCATTTATCTTTTTATTTTCTATTTTTCAAAGGAACGATGAGAGGCTCTTGCTCTTGCCCCAGGTTATCAAAAGGTTACGCACAGAGAAACGAGATTAAATATCTATCATTGATTCCAGTGGGAATATAAATTCTTTATGAGGGCAAAAGGCCAACAGCGAAAATATCTTTCCATACCACTCCATTCTGACATTGAGCTGTATAGCTCAAGTTGTCAGAACAGAAGAATGGTTTTTGACTGTTTTACAACTGCAGAAAATATCACAGAAGGACTGCAATAAATTTATAAAAGCGCACAATTGACGGTGCAGTGCCCTCACCAAATATTCATAAAATATTCATGTCTCTGCAACTTCATTTGTCAGAATTCAGTGGTGGGATGGAGTTGTGTGTGCGTGTATTCAGGTATTTTTGCAATGTGCACTGCTTAGGTAAGCACACATAAGGCTCTGTGATTTTCTGAACCCAGCAGCTAAATAAACACATTTATTCAATATTTCGCTCAGCTTTTTATTACTACCACAACACTTTGGTGTTAGCTGGGAGGGATTTAAAGTCACTCTAATCATTCATAGCCCTTTCTCCACTAAACCTCAGTTACCTAAAAAGGCAAGGCCACCAAGAGTTTGTTCCTATTGTTTGATGAATTAGTTGAATAGAAGTGGAATGATGATTTTTGTTTTGTTTATTTTTGCTTTTTTTTGTCAAGCATGATTTTTAAGCCCATAATCATCCCTTTTAGACACTGATATTTATGGCTAACTGTGAATATCAATAAAAAGCTTCCACATTAATATTTTTGCTTACATTTTTATTGCTATCTTAGATTAAAAACAAACAAACACGGTCTACACTGCATTTTACACTGTGAGCCATACAAATTGAAGGTTTCTGGCACTGGCAGATAGTGGGAGGAAAGAGTAAACAGCAGATAATAAAGTAAAGTTTAACCTCTTCAGTACAACATGAAATGTAGACAGTCATGGTAGAATGAATCCTGATGACTTTGGTGCTTCCTTTTTCCAAAATCAGGTTTTACGTTTGTGGTTCCGAGTCTTTAACAATTGGATAGAGTGAAATTTGATATGGTCAACATTTGAATTTGTTCAGTACTTCAGTTTTTGAATGCTTACCTGTGAGCAGAGGTGTAAAGTAACTACACTACACTACAAAAGTTCACACCCTGGGTTTTTTTATTGTTCAAAAAATAGAGTGAATTTGATTGTGATTGGATGAGAAGTATATATATATATATATATATATATATATATATATAGTATATAACATATACCATTCCAACACACTATTGGTTTGGACTGACTGTCGACTGACTTTATGTAACCCAGAGCAAAAATGTCCATGGCAGAGACTCAAGAGAACTCTTGAGTTCTGAGCAAAATGTCCCAACCAAGCACCAGCGAGGAGTATCAGTCAGGATTAATCTGAGTTTTTTTTTAATTTTTTTTTTTTATCAGAATTATTATTTTTTTTGATTAATCTATTGGATTAACTATTAATTTTGACAGCACTATACTGTATAGACAAACATACAAGGGTAACTGTTACTAAACCTGGGTACTCCAATGTTCTTGTCCAGTTTTGTTATCTTACATCCGTTGTCCTCACAGATTCCTGCAGCTAAGCTTGGATGTACATTTACATTCCAATAAAGGTTATTGAAAACATGCCTCTGAAGTTTGACTTTTTGCACCATTACAATACTTATAGGCATATAACTAGTCATCATATCTTCCGCTCCATGAAACATATGTTAATGCTCAGTAGCACACATAAATGGTTCTTTAATGTATTTGCATTATACTAAAATGCATTCAGTTTTGAAGCCAGTACTCTTACACTTCTACTTGAGTAAAAAGCTTGACTTGATACTTGAACTTCAACAGAAGTCTTTTTAAACCCTAGCATCTACACTTCTACTTGGGTAATGAATGTGAATACTTTTGACACCTCTGCCTGTGAGACTAAGCACATTCTTATCAGTCTCTGCTGTACTTTGTATTTAATGCCAATGAGTAATGAAATATTAGCATGCTAACACACTAACTAAGATCATGAGCATGATACACATTACACCTGCTAAAGATCAGCATGATAAAATTGTTGTTGTGAGTATCTTAGCATGCTGATGCCAGTATTCAGCTCAAAGCAATGCCGTGCAGCTTCACAGAACCGCTAGCATGACTGTTGCAATGGCTTCAGCTGTTGGAAGCAGCTCCTGACTCCCTCTGATCCAGCCTGTACATCATCCGCTGCTCCTATCCACCTTGTATAATCAGGTTGTAGCTTAAAATAGAGCAAATGGTAACAACATGACATGATTAATGTAACTAATATCATAAACGCTCTTTATTGTCCCACACCTGATCATCAGACTTTGAAGCTGGTACTGCTACAGTAGTGTTTCTCTGCATTGATCTGTCTGTATTATTTCTGCTGGTGAAGGGATGTAGCATTCATGACCTCAGATACCACTATTGTTTCTCTTTCTGTTGTTGCCATGGCCACACAGCAAACTGTGGCATGAAGTTAAAAAAGTTGAACCATTATAAACTCTGAATACAGCAGCACAGAGCTGTGCGTGTTCAAGAGAGTGGCAGCAGTCGTTCCACTCCTTGCCTCTGCGCTGTCACTGGCCTCGGCAGCACGTCTGTTACTGTGTTTACATTGAATACTAGAAGAGTGCACTCAGTAGAGATCTCCATCAGCCAGCAGATGGTGAAGCACCTACTGCAATGCCACCACAACTGCCAGATGCACCCAGCTGAGTTTTGCAGTTTGCAAGTTTTGAATAAGTTTTTTTTTTTTGTATAGTATAGTATAAGTTTTCTCCTATAGATGTATGCAAAATGTTTTGTACAGTACAGTCTCAGACACATAGAATGATGTAATGGTACTGTAACCGAGCATACTGGGTTCAACTAACTGTATGAATTTAATAAGGAAGCAATAAATGGGATGATAAGTCCAAACATCACAAATTAAACATTGTTAATTATTTAGAACAATCCAAGAAACCAGACAGATTTATAACAAGGTAATACAGAAATCTACATCTGTCTGAAACCACCTTTAAGGTTTGTTGTATTTTCACCACAAAATTAAATGATGTTCAAATACTTGTTGCTCTGGTACTGTAAGACCTCATCAACACGTTAGCACATAGTGAATATCTTTTTCTTTTTCCTTTTCATCTGGCACAAGATCTAATTTTTTCTGTTTCCATCAATTTTATGGGTAATAAAATGGAAACAAATTTAAAAAGGTGAAATGAAATGCTATTTCATCACTCTGAATCTTTCTTTCTTCTCAAAAAAAAGCAAACTTTAAGTGACAGATTTACAGAAACATGAATGTTTCTTGGATAACATAAATTCCACAAATGACTGACTGAAGATGAGACACACCAACACTAAGAATGCAAAACAAAAGCACCAGTCATTTTTGCAGCATTTCTGTATTAAAAATTATTACATTACTGTTTACAGAAAGTCATCAGCTCTTTTCTGCTCTCATATATCTGCATCTAGCTAATCCCTCTCAGTAAAACCTCCGATTTGATTAGATTTAAAAGCATGTAACGTTACACCTGAATGCCCAAAGTGATGACCTCAATTTTGACCTCAGCCAACAAACTATTGTATTTCCACTGGCTCAGCAGAAGACCAACCATTAATCATTATGTAAAAACACAGACAGGAGAAAATGGCAATTAAGCACAATATGGAAACACGGCACTTTACTTACATGCAGTGCTATGTGTTCATTCATTGATTCCAGCACAAAATCAAAAGAAGAAAGGCTGGTTGACAGTCTGAAATACAAAGTACCACTTTGTTACAACACCAAATTACTTAAAAACAGCTTAATAAAAGTTGGTCTTTTGTCTCTATGTAAAGATTCATATATGAACGGATATTAATTTTCATTCGTCCTTCCAGAGACAATACAGTGGTATATTGTCAAATGAATTCTGGAATGAAATGAGGATGGTCTTTATCAAACCACAAACTAATTTCCATTAAATGATAAGACATGTCTTTCCAACAGGGATTTCATATGCATAATTTCAGTATTTAATACTTGCATGAATGTGTATGTCAGATGGTTCTGTAGAGCTTCATAAAGGTCCTCTGCATTGGCTGCCTCAGAAAGCAATGCAAAATGCCACCCAAGTACATATAGTTATTAATTACAGCTAAATGTCATTACATTTACCTTGATGAAAAATTGACCTTCAGTGTTAATTTTTGTTAAGTGATTGTATGCGGATACATATGGCAAGGCTGTGATAATTCATTTAGACAAGGAGAGGCGTTTGAATTTAATAACTTAGATGGTACATGGCAAGAAGGTACATGATGAACCTGATGGAAATTCTGCTAGCGCCATACATACATATACATATATATTAATATTTTAAATAGTATATGAAGTGTATACAAAGTGTATACATTTTCCTAACTGACAAGACCAGAACAACTACAAGTAATGGATTGTAGTCGACCTGGTCTGAGTCCAGGTGGGCTGTGCTGTCCTTATGGCTGAGTGAGCAGTGACTGTATACTTGTGATATCACAACCTTTGCTTAAAGGCACAGATTGTGAGTAGATGCTGCATATACTTTTCCATGGATTGAGGTCTCCAACATTCATATTACCCATGTAAAATAGTTTTATTTTTGAGTTATGCTAAATCACTAAAGCTCACGAAGAAGGTACCAAGAAAAAAGTTAGCATCCTCACTAGGATCCATGTAGAATAAAGGCATTGCTGATAGAACTAGTCCTACATTACATTATTATACTAGAAATAAAAATATAATCAAAATGTTCTTTCCAACATTACCCCATAACCACACAAAAAATGGTTTGCTAAAACAGACAGAAGATAAAAATTCAAGCTGGAGAGTTTGCTTGGGCTGAGGCTGGGAGTTGGAGCCCATCTTCAGAGCCTTAAAAATCAACGTGGGCAGCTGCTTGGTGGGGCTCTACATGCCATTTTCCAGTTTCTGTTAGATGGGGGAGAAAGGAAGCTGCAAATTATGATGACCTGAATAATCTGATTTGTGTCATTACATAAAAGCCACATATATTAGATAGATTATAGATTACACAGAATTTTCCACATAATTGGTAAATGTGATTTTTTAAAAATCCTGTGAGTTACATTTTTTTTACACATTTATAAACATCTGATTTGACCTAGCTACATGGGATTTGGAACAGGATCACATCACCATATAGAATGACTATATGGATATCATGGTCTGAACATGTAAATGAGACAATTCTATACATTACAGGTTAATTTCAGTTTTAAAAAAATGTGCAAAAACTAGCACAATGCCGGGGCACAGGTAGTAATGCGATTGGTTTGCCAGAGCCGAAGGAGAAGCAACCGTAGGGATGTAGAGTAGGGAGTAGGCTTCGTATGATGGAACAACCTGAGAAGTGTCTGAAAAAGTTTCTCAAGCTTCAGATAAAAAAGAAAAGAGATTGATGATGAGCATGTCATAAGCTTGCATCAACAGTGTTTGTGTAATTACTCCCACTGGTTGAAGGGGGAGACAAAAGTCAATGATCAGCAAAGCGATTATGATTCATCCTCTGGGGAACATGAGCATTTCTACAAACTTCCATGGCAGTTCATTCAATAATTATATAACAGCTACTGAGCTGTCAACAGATTAATATCCATGACAACTGAGAAAATGTCAAACAATAAGGACTGTGTGATATGGTTTAAAAGCTCTGAAAAGCACAAGAAAGTGAAGAAGATTAGGAGCTGTGATTGTTTTGTCAAACGATTTCATTTTTTCTGTTCAACAGAACAAAAGATAAAAAAGATGAAGGGTGTACGAAAGTTTACAACTTTCTGAAATCACTAAAATCTATTTGACTTGTAAACTTGCATTATCCACATGATATCCACATGGAAATCTGTATCAGACTGCACATTTGTACCACAGAGAGCCAGGTAGCATAACATTAGGAAGCTTAACCTACTCTACACATTCATAGGCCAACCTCTGGCAGCAATCAGCTGAACAGCTTAGT
The DNA here is from genome assembly GCA_028641955.1 of Protonibea diacanthus. Taxonomy (NCBI): domain Eukaryota; kingdom Metazoa; phylum Chordata; class Actinopteri; family Sciaenidae; genus Protonibea; species Protonibea diacanthus. The sequence goes on from CM053984.1 coordinate 21,151,894, forward strand.
GTGAATTCCTAAGTAAAACATCTGTCAAGGTGGCCTTCCAATCAATTTTCCCATCACATCTCCTTAATCACTTAATCCAGGCTCTGATATATGCCGATTAGAAGCCAAAACTCCCCTAATAGCTAGTCTGAATCCATACACGAGACAGACATCTGCAGAAGTGTGCAGTGCATACAGACTGCTAGAATGTAGACGACATCCCTGGACCTGGACATACACACAGTTAATCTGCTACTGGCTGGGTAGCGATACCCTCAGAGACCCGAGGCTCATAAATGGGGTAAAGCGTGAAGCATAGAGCCTCGAGGGATCCCATTAAATCAACACACAAACCACATTTTTCCATTTTTCCCCGAAGATCAGCAAATTCAGTGTGATCCCTCCAGTCAGCAGCAATCTAAAAGTGCTGCCACTCAACAGATCAGAGCGTGAGTGGGGCTTCCCTCAGGGTACCAACTCATGGGTTCATGAGTTCCACATGTGCTGCTGCCCTCTGCTCTGCCGGAGTCCATCCAGAGACTTCATGGATGGCTTATGAAGTGCACTGTATCTCCTTGCTGCCCTCACTGCTTTATCTTGACATATTTACTATCTCTTTCCCCCTAGGGACAGCACTATCACTCTGACTTGCTGATGGTCAACGGTTTTCTAGCTGAATATATTCAGTGTTCCTGGACTTAGGGTCTCTCTAAGTTTCACTTTCAGCTGGCATAGTTGTTTTGGAAAGCATTTATTAAAACACTTGAACACAAGCAGTAAACACAGCAGTTTTTTTAAAATTATTTTACCATGTTATTATGCTTAATCACATCCGGATTAGATGTTGCTAACAAAAGGAAAGCACAGAAGGATGAAGACCTGATCTACAGCTAACCAGCATCACGACTTCAACCTTTTGAGAGAATGAAACACACCCACTGCCTTGGGAAAACGCGTGTCCGATCTCAGAGCAGACAAGCTGCTCTCTAAATTCATTATTTAATAGAGAGGTTACGGTCATAGCTTCAAAGACTATCGTATGAGTCAGTAAGAGGCGTGGGCAAATGGAGAGGCCTCAGTCCGAAACTCTGTAAAGGTCTCCCAACTCCCGAGGATGTAATTTTAAAGTCAGTCAGAAATCTCAGTCAAGGTGTACTGGAGCAGCCCCTGGTTACTGAAACCTCTCCCAGAAAAGTATAACAAAGGCCACATTAAAAATTCTATAGTAGAGAAACATTTCTTTACACTGGAATTTAGCTGTGTAAAGGTGCGTTGTGAAAAAGAGAAAGGAGAAAGCAAAGAGTTTTTAGTGCCGATAAAGACAAATACTCTGAGACAAAATCTTCATTACAAATCAAATGTTATTTGTCACATTGTTGTTAACTGTACAATTTGAAGCCGAACAACCGTTCACACAAAATAAAACCACTGAGTCCTTGAAAATAAAATGAGAAGCAGAAATGATCCATTCTGCGTAAAGTGGGCAACACCGCCAGCACAAGTCCATGATGCCGGTGAGAAATAACATTAAAAAAAAGTGCTAAAAAAAACAAAACAAAAAAAAACTGTGTAGCAAATAACAGGCAAGGGACAAAAGTTCATTTGAGGCGAGCAGCACTCCCTTTTATCCTCTAGTCTTTGAGGGAACCAAGCTTAGAACTCAGTCATCTTCTTGTGTGTGTCAGCCTTCCTGTGCTCGCTCTGGATGGACAGCTCCTGGGCTTTCTGCTGGGCCAGCAGCTGGCGGGCCGCTGACAGCTTCTCTTCCAGCTGCTTCACTCTGGACGCGTCCCTTTGCACACACAAACAACAAATAGATTAGGAAGTGGGGAGAGACGAGGAGACAAGTTGTTTTTATCTGCACTTTTCCAGAATAAGTTGGCCGCGGAAACAAGTGTCAAACCTCGAATCTTCTTTTTTTTTTTTTTTTTAAAACACAACTCCCACAAGCTTTCTCATTTGTGAATTCAGATTAATCACCACTTTACTTGACTGGAATTTCATAGTAACTCCTCATACAACAGATTTTGGTTGTGTAAGCAGTATGTATGTACTGTGCATGTGCACCCTCTATGGAGGAGATAACAGGATAACAGGGAGTTGAGGCTCCACTGGAATTAACTAATCATTACAGTAATGACATCTTGGTCCATTTAAGGTCAGTTCCAGCTTTCTCAGAAGCCAGATTAGATGTATAAAAACGTACAATAAACAAACAACACTTAGAGAACTCAGTACTGACCTTCCTGTTTGTCTGCTGAGTGACTCACTCAGTTTCTGGATCTCCCTCTCAGTCTGAGACACCCTCTCAGCAGCCTGGAACAGCTTCACATTAAGACTCCTCTTGGTACCTTTTCCTCCCCTGTAAGCCTCCACGCCTGTGGCTGATGGCGCAGCAGCACCCCCCTCAGCAGGATCAGTGCTCTTGCTTCCTAGCTTGTGGTTCAAAAAGTCAAAGACATTATGGCGCCCTCCAGTGGCGGCCCGAGGCTTTCTGCGTTTCTTTGGCCTGCTTGCCTGTGTACCATCTTTAGCGGCCTTGCTCTGGGTGCGTCTCTGGGTGAGCTCAGCACACTGGTCCAGAGACTTTCCTTTGGGTAAGACCACTGCCATGACTGGCTCTACTCGACCCTCCTGCATTTTTCCTAAGCCTGAGAAAACAAACCACAAGGTGAGGAAGAGGAACACATTTCATCTATTGTGTATAACAGGAAAAATGCATTCTGTTATTACAACCTATTTTATATGCAGAAATACCTATTTCATATTGAATTTCAATCAGCTAAACTCAATACCAAATGCAATTAGAGTGCCTAAATATTACCAATACAATAATTTATGTAGAAACATGCAGCTATGGACTCAAAATAGGAATGACAAAAAATGCACACTACGTTCAAACAAACATTTTAAGGTATAGTATGTAAGGTAAGGTATGTGATGTATGCTTTTTTAAAATGACTCTTGTCGCCCTCTAGTGTCTTTTTAACTTATGACACCCAACTTACCTTAAAGTTAGAATTCTACTTGTATGTCTATTGATAGTAATGGTTTTTTATTGTCATTAGGATGTCTTGGCATATATGAATAGATAGAGTATATGCCTCGGTCGACCTTGCTGGGGTCAAAACTTTCTTGCTATGATGCAACAATACAACTGAGGCACTATGTTGGTTGCATGACAGACAGGTTATAAAGAGGTGTGTTGTACATGTTATATTGCTTTTTATCAAATGCTGATGAGCAACGTGTCACTCATTTTAAATGAAAATATCTTAAGCAAACCACACATGACAGGATACTATGACTTCAAAACCTAAAACGTCTGTTAATGTTGTTGCTCTTTCACTTACCTTTTCCATACTCATAGCCCATTTTGAGCATAAGCTTGGATCCAATGCCTCTGGTGTGTGCTTCCCAGCCACCGAAATTTGCGCTGTTTGACGTTACTGCGGATTCTTCAGAATCCAGAACTGTTGGGTAATAAGTGAAAAGCAAAGCAGTCAGTTAATAAAAAGGGAGAAATGCCATCCAACGACTTTTAATGAGCAAAGTTTTATTGGAACATTGAAAGGAATACAAGGCATTTAACTGAAGGAAGCTCATAATTTACCACAAGGTCACATTTATCTTTTGGAAACATTTAAAGACTGGCTTGATCAAGTTTTGATTGACAGAGACACCTTTTGCATAACCCATATCATCTCCATCGCCAGTGTCGTCCAGGTCAGAGTCAGAGGAAAGCGCATCGTCTTCTCTTAAAGGCGGGATAATGCAGTCGGCCTCGACCACAACATCCTTCAGAAGCAGTGAGTCAAACTTCACGGTGTAGTATCCACTGTCAATTTCTAGATCAAGAAAAAACATTCAGCCTAGAATGAAAGTGCTTTGTCTACCATTATCTCGGTTGTTTTTGCTACAGCGGTCACTGTAAAATACATTTTAAAAACCTGAGCCTGTCAATGAAATACCTTTGATTTTGGCTGGGTACCAGATGCCGTCCTCTTGTCGGGCCAAGCAGGACGAGCCTTCTTCAAGATTACTGAGGTCACTCTCAACGAACTCTCTGAGCTCCGACACATACACCACTTCACCATGGGAAAACCTTCAGTAAGAATGGAAAAGGCATTTTTTCTACTCTTTTCTGTTGTTTGTCAGGATAAAAACTGCATCATGTGAACAATGGGTGACTCTTGCTGGACGATATCTGCTGTTACATAAAAGGCAGATATGGACAACAAGTGGTACTTTACCTGCAGTTATCTGGGAAGCGACATTTGTCCTCCAGGTAAAATGGACAGGGTTTCATAGACTTCTGGGTGGGGTACACATAGAACACTCTTACTTGTTCCTCTTCTCCATCTGGTGGTTCTGCCCCCACCACCATTGCATTGTGATACTCCAGTGTCCCCCATTTTGTCCTGTAGGGTGCTCTTACTTTGGTACCACTGAGCACATCTTCTTCCTCTTCCTCCTCATCTTCACCATCTTCTACACCACCTTCCTCCTCTTTGTCCTTCTCTCTAGTATCAGAGCTACCACCTAAAGGCTCCCCGAGTTCAGAGTAGAAAGCATCAAACTCAGCGCTCAAATTGCCGATTGCACCGTTTGTGTCAGCTGCTGCTTCGTAGGTGTTTGACTGCTGTCCATTGCTGTCCTCCAAGCTGGCCAGAAGCAGACTTTTCTTGACAGACACCAGACTGGCCTCTGTGAGCTCTATGAGCTGACAAAGGTCCTCTTTCAGTTTGAGCAGGTCTGACTGCTGGGCTGGGTCCAGGCCAGCTGACAGGGCTGTCTCCACCTGCTGCAGCTGGGCACCATAGGTAGAGATGGCTGCCTGGAGGGTTTCTTCATCCATACTGACACTTAGCACAGGGCGGGGCAGGAATGGAGAGCATCAAGCCCTCCAGGACACCTGAGGACGGACAGGATGGTTGATTTAAAGAGGATTCAAGTAAACAGACCTCAGCACAGTGAATCGATGGACTAATTGTGCAGACTTCTTCATGTACTCCTGCCATTCTTCTTTCTCATCTCACGAGAAAACCAGTTGACCTTTCCTGTGTCATATTTTAGTGGCCATTTTTATGGCAAAGACTCAGTAAGTATGCTCCTATATCCTCTCAATTAAAGTCCAACTTTACCCAAAAATTTAACCTAATGTTGGACATGAATTGCTGGCCCACCACAGCTAGTTTTAGCTTAATGTTAGCCGTATTCAGGCTAACTTTTAAAACCGACTATAAAAACACTACTATTACCTTCGTTATTAGGCTCGTTGATCCACGGCACCGATGGAAGAAGTGAAAGCCATGAAAATATTTGCTATGTTAGGAAAATAAGTCTTTCAAATAGCTAAATCCACATAATCACAACATAAACCGGTCACTATCAAGCTAGCGGAAGTGAATGAAAGGTGAATTTCCGTTTTTTTTCAAAATAAAACGTAGCTTAAGCCATTGAATGCTTTTGACAGACAGTGCAAACTTAAAAATGCATCTTGCTGATGTTACATTAATGTTATGAATTACGGCGCAGTATTCTTTTTTATCAGAATAAACAGGTAGCGGTTTTTGAACAAAGGGTTTGGATAACTTTTTTAAAATGTTTTGCTCTTTTATACTGAAGCTACATCGCCAAACCCGGAAGTTGTATTTTTTTTTTTTGCCCTGCGTCAAACATGTGCGCGGTCGACGCAGAGTCATGACGTTCCCTTCAGAGTGTGCGATATTACAAGTTTAACAACAATAAAACATTTTCATGGACTTACTGCTGCGTGAAGCGGCTCCGCTTCGTTACACTGCTGTGAAGGTAAGCTAACGCTTCCTGTTTGTTGACGCTACGCCGTACATCTCCAGCAGCATGCTGCTAGCTGACTGCTGTCACTGCAAAGACATGACGTTGTTATGCATCTGTTTGAACTCTGTCACGGTGGGCCTTTGGATTGTAATTAAATCCTCAAAATAACATCGTGTACAATTGCCAACTCAATACTAGTTGGTATAACACTGAAAAACATCATCATCGTAACCACAACCTCCACCTCTACCAGTAATATTTACTTTACTTTACTAACATTTAGGGGGCAGCAGCTGGTTAAATTTTCACCTCATGAGTAAGCAATGACAAAGGAATGGACACATTCATATCAAAATGTTAATTTTATTATCTTCCTGCAGTCATGTGATTCCTCTGTCTTACTCTCACACCTCTCTTGTCTCTTTCCTCACCCCCTCCTTAAAGTGACCCCTGCTGTCATGCCTCCAACCATGGCTCAAATCAGTGATCCAAAGATTGCATTCGCCTACCTGCGCCCGGCCTGCGTCCTGCTCACCCGAGAGCCCACTGTGACCAACGTGGAGACGCTGAGTGGCCAATTAAAAGAAGTCAATGATGCCACGTTGCAGCAGCTCCAAGAGTATGTCCTCTTCCCTCTTCGGTTTGTCCTTAAAGTCCCTGGGCCAAAGAAAGAAAAAATGGTGCAAGCTGTGGCTGAGGCCATGTGCCACGTCCTGGAGAACACTTGTGTCCAAAGCTGGGACACCCTCCATGGTCTGTTCTCAGAACTTTGTCTCTGCCTGTGCTGTCCAGCTGACCCTGGGAAACCTGCAGACACGTCGGAGGAGTTGAAATCAGCTGTGCTGAGGTGCCTGGACGCACTGTTTCATGCTGCTTACGGTGATATCTTCTTTAAACTCTTTGAACCTATCATGCTGCCTGGACTGGGAGCTGCCATATCACTGCTGCTGGCTTTAGGAGAGAAGGAGAAATCTCGAGATATACAAGTAGCGGCGCTGAAGTGCCTCCAAGCTTTGACTCTGCAGTGTGACTGCACTCAGGACCATGTAGTTCCATCCTCTGAGGAGAGATGCACTATAGGCAGCACCATGGCTTCATTCTTGCCTGGGATCACTACAGCTGTAGCCAGAATCATCACAGGAGATCTGAGACAAGGCCATACAGTCACCGTCAGGGCCATCAAGGTATCATATCTCTGTGTTTAGCTTTAGTTTATTAAATTACTGAAACAGTTGACAGATTAAAATTTTGGTTAATGTTCTGTTGATTATTGCAGTTCATATTCTAAATATATTGTATATTATATGATAATACAACTGTGAAAAGAGTGTCCCTTGTTACAAGTCTAGACTAATCCTTTTTCACTGACAATCAGGTTTGGTCCAGGACTGTGGCCCTCGTCTTGGATGACACCCAGCTTCAGGCCAGTGAGCCAGAGAAGACCCCATCAGACCTGGGGAGAATCGGACAGCTAATGGTCCATCGGACACAAGACTGGGTGAAGAGCACGGTGGGGAAACTGTCTGTGCTCCTGAAGAAGATCATCTCCTGCACCTCGGCTCACCAGCACTGGAAGGTTAGACTAGAGCTGGTGGAGCTGGATGACCACCTGCTGTCCCGGTGTAGCCAGTCACTGGGAGAGTGTGTGGGGCTGCTACTGGAAGCGCTGGTGGGAGCGGTCAATGACGAAGATCCCAGAGTCAGAGAGAGGTGTGCTTTTATTGACATTTTATGTAGCAAAAAGATTAGACTGCTTGATATGATGATGTTTAATGAAATTTTTCTCCTCTCCTGTAGGTGTGAGGTCGCACTCAGAGAGGTCTCCCAGAGGAATCAGAGCTGTGGCAGCAGCAGTGCTCAGACCTTCACTGATGTACTTTCAGAGAATCTCCACTCTTTGGCCACCTCCCTGCCCAGACTGATAAGAACCTCTGATGACCAGAAGAAGCTGTTTGTCCTCAACGTGTTTCTGGGTTATATAAAAGTCCTGGGACCGCTGGTCTCTGTGGTACTGAACTCCGGTGCACACCTTGAGAGGATTTCCAGAGCCTTGATGCAGGTAAGATTAGCTACCATTGTACCAGATCATACTTCAAGTAGCAGTTTTATAGGTGTTTGTGTGTTGTCCCTGAACCAGAACCCTTTGCTTTGAGACAAACAAATATTTGCCACAGCTTGTGACAGACACCTCAGAAGAAATGTTCAATCAGTTAGCTCAGAATAACTCCACTACACGTCTTTGTATCATATTTCATTAAGTTGCTTATTTAATCATTTCCAAGGCAGAGTGCATAAAAATAAACAAACCCAAAGGTGTGAAACATTAACAATATTCAAACATTAAAAAAAATCCTTACATTATAATTTCATGCTCTTTCTAGTACACAGGTCTACTATCATAAGTCACTATTAGCGTATTATAAGTCTATAATGTCCCCATAGACAGTGTTTAGTACTTATCATTGATTTCAACGGTATTACAGGATTCTTGTGTATTATTTCTAATGTCACCAATAACAATTTTAAATATTCCTATTATATTGCTGTCATCAGTTTTGTATTTATACCTGATAAACACATTAATTTAAACATATTATTGTTTCCATTTATTATATAGTACCACTGCTACATTATCAGCCAATACTGACACTAGAGTCCTTAGTCTATCATGGCAGTAATTATTGAATTATAATTCACCTGAAATCACATATTGTCAAAAACACTGCTTTATTCCTTTACAGGTGCTGGAGCTGGATGTGATGGATGTCCGCATTGTGGAGGAAAGGAGTTATACTCCTTCCATAGAGACGAGCTCAGGCTCTGGTTATTCTGACGGTGCTCACGTACAGAGGAAACATTTTCTCTACTTCACAGACGAGAAGATCTTATGTGTGCTCATGGAGATCTGTCGAACATTAGGTATGAGCGATGTACTTACACTTAACATTTATGTCAGATTTATTTCAGTGGAATATAAAGGGGTTATTAAACATTTGTGGATCATGGATTAAACATTTTGCACCTATAATGTTTGACATTTAGTCTGACAGCTCTCTCCAATAAATATATTCCCCTCTTCCTATCTTTAGGTTACTATGGCAACATTTACCTGCTCACAGATCACTTTCTGGATCTGTACCAACAGTCTTCGGTATATAGAAAACAGGCTGCCATGGTGCTGAATGAGATTATCAGGGGTGCTGCAGGCATAGCCGTGGCAACAGAGGGTCAAGGTGTGGAGAGTCAAGTTAGGGGGCACTCCCCCACCCAGGAAGACCTTAAAGTGGCGGTGGTGTCTGTCATGGAGGAATACACCAGTCTAAAGAACTGGCACCTGATTACTGTCAGCGAGGAGCCAGGAGACCGACAGGACCAGCAGGTGAGGATAGCATCAACTCTGCCACTTTGATATTTTGTCCTCACTCAGGATTTTACTTTTAAATTAGATTGTTTGCATTAAATGTAAAAACAAACAAAAAGAAAACATGTTCATGACATGATTGAAGGAATAGTATGACATTTTATGAAATATTTTTAATCACGTTCTTGCTGAGAGTTAGATGAGAAGTTTGATACCACTCTTGAGCCAAAGAGTAGATTAGTTTAATTAGGGTTAACTAGAAAAGTCTAGAAACAAGGAGAAATGTCAGCCAGGCTCCATCCAAAGGGAACAAAATCTGTCTGCACATCTTAAGCTCTGTATCTAGTTTGTTAAATTCATGCAAAAATCTATAGATAAAAATGAAAATTTGTGGTTCTCACATGGAGTTACAAGCTGGAACTATTTCTTGGCTCTATTAGTGACTTCCTGGAGTCTTCATTGGTTGCCTTGCAACCTTAATAATGACAAAAAGGCTCCACAAAGTCCAGCAAGTCACTCCAGGTGGATGTTCTTATTCTTGGACAGAGCCTGGACAGCCGTTTCTCCCTGTTTTCACTCTTTATACTAAGCTAAGATAACTGCTGCTGGCTATAGCGTCATATTTAGTGTTTGTGGTTGAGTATTTCTTAGTTTCATCATAAGCTGTAGTTTTTTGTTTTTTTTTTTAATTATAATATGGCGGTATTTGTCAGGGACAAGATTTAAGAAGTGCAGAATAGGTATTGCAATAATAACAAAACTCTGACTCACAGTCATGTAAACGTCCCAGTCTCATCTCATAGACAGGTTTGTAGTTCAGTTGTATTTAACTATAATAACCTTTGGTACAGATTTGAGAGTGATTTCAGTCTTCTCATCTAACCGTCATCAAGAAAGCAAGAAAACGCCTTTCCCAAAATGTCAAACTCCCCCTTAATGTCCTTTTAATGGTTTCAGATTTGATTAGGCAAAGATTGTTTTATGGTCCATGAATATTGCATCTTCGTCAGCTAGATTTGCAGATCAGCAAACTCTCTGGGAATAATCGTCACGTGATAGATGATCCCACTCTTCACAAAATGATATTTTGAATGAAGAAGTGTTACTGTGCTATTTGATTTTTTTTTTTTGTTTTGTTTTGTATTCTGTGAACATTTTCTAATCAAGTGTGATATTAGACTCTCATGCTGAGCACATATTGCACTACTCTGTCTGCATTTAAATTTGATTACGGTCAGATCGCTCTAAACAAAGCACTGTAGGCTGTACTGAGAAAGATATCATTACTTTGCTCACAACATGTCCCTTGACCGATCGCTGTGCGTTCTTATGTCTGAACAGGCTGAGTCAGAGAGTGGAAACTGCTTCAGGGTTTCAAGTAACCACTCAAAACTTTCAAGGCCAGATTACTGAGCTGACAGGCAGAGAAAACATCTCAGGGCCTTGGAGGCCTGAAAACATTGGCAGCACTGTGTTAGTTTGTAAATAAACAAAAGCAGTCTTTCTTTGTCAGCTAAAACTAGTGCCCATGGAGGCTCTCCACCAAATGAAGACGATTCTAAGCATGCAAATAGAGTTACAAAGGATTGGCCACTGTAGACACTGTTGGGGGTACACTGTCAAAGTCGAATTAGTCACATTAATGAATGGAATATGCAATAAATATGAACAGTGTAGAAACTACATGCAGCCAGCTGTAAATTCATATTCAATGAAATTAGAGTGACTGTCCAAAACTCCAAATCTGTGAACTTTGTAGGTGATGAGGTTTCTTGATGTGTTTTCCATTAAAAACAAGAATCAGGGTTTCAGATGGCTTTTTTTTTTTGGTGATGTTCCCATGATGTTCCCAACAAGATTGTGTGGAGAATCCCTCCACCTACCAACCCAGAACTAACCTTAAATGCTCTATTGAAACACCTGGTGCTCATGTGTAATTAGTGACACTAAAAAGTCCGCTGAGTTATTAAATCAAAATATACACACAGATGGTTCCTACATTAGTCTGACTTAAGGAGGTCTACCTGCTGAAACAAAGTAAATGTGACCCTCAGGGTAGCTTGTCCTTATCCCATTTCTTCAGCTTTGTTTTGTGTCCTTTTATGTCTACACACTGTTCAATGGTAGAAGAAAAACTGTGATGCTAATGACATTTGTCTCTGGTCTTTTCTGTAGCTGCTCAGCCCGTCCAGGCTCCTCTCCATATCAAACAGTAATTTCAGCAGCACGAATGCAAACTCTCTCCAAGTGATTCCTTCCTCGTTTGCCTCCACGTCTACCTCATCGTCCTCCTCCACACTCCACCAGCTCAACAGCAACATCTGGCAGCTGTGTATCCAACTCGAGGGCATCGCCTGCTTTGCTCAGGCCCTGGGGCGTGACTTTCGTTCCTTGTTGATGACATCACTATACGCCGTGCTGGAGAAAGCCGGGGAGGAGACACTGCTGGTCAGCCAAGCAGCCTTGGGCTCAATGTGGGACATCAGTAAGGCCTGCGGCTACCCCTCGCTGAAGGAGCTGATCAATGAGAACTCAGACTACCTGCTCAATGACATATCAGTTAACCTGCAGAGGCTGAGCCAGCATCCACAGGTGAGACTGACACAGTTTGACATGTTGATAGAAAACACAGAAGCAACAGCCATCATTTGTCTGTGCAGGAAGAGGAATTCAGTTATTTGAAATGACTCATGAATATGAAATGTGTAGAAGAAAGTCGTGAAGTCATGCTGCTGTTAAAGAGTCTGACAGCTGTTGGAATGAAGGACCTGTGGCAGCGCTCCTTCTTACATGGTGGGAGTAGCAGTCTGTTGCTGAAGGAGCTGTCCACAGTCTCATGCAGGGGGTGACAGTTGTTCATGATGGATGTCAGCTTTGTTAACATCCTCCTCTCCCCCGCTTCCTCTATGGACTGTAAAGAGCCGTCCAGGACAGAGCAAAAATTCAATTTACAGAAAAAAAACAAACAAACCTTATTTTTACCAGTAAATATTGGCTTAATAAATAACTTGAAGAGCTAATCAACTCTGAGAATTCTTGGCTGTTAATATTATGTTGATCAGTTTATCATTTCAGCACTTTACTAAATTGGCATAATAGGTGCTAACATCTGTTAGCATCTGTAGCATCTGTTGCCTGTCCACTTGTCTGCTCTGCCAAAACACAGTTTCCTCTCGTTAGTACACTGTGGCGGCTGCCTGACTGACTCAAAGTATATCTCTGGTCAAGAAAATATGAAGAGTTGATTAACTGCCCACGTTTATTTTATAAAATACAATCAATGTTAATCTTTGGGGAGGATACAAAGTCATTCAGCATCAAAAGGTTAAAGTCCAAGGTCAAAGTAGTAACAAGTTATAAGGTCATTAGTTAAAGTTGAGTCTCAATTTTGACTCTGGTCATGAGTCTGTCTCTGGGTCTCGCATCATGGGGCCAGGTGAATACTGTGTTACATGGGTTTGCAGGTGTCTAAACATGTATTTCATCACATTCTCGTCTTGTTGGCCAGGCTCCACGGGTGTTGACAGTGATGTTGACTCACTCTGACTGCAGCCTGCTGCCTCTGGTCGGGGACATCGTTCAGGACGTGCTGATGGCTCTGGATCTCAGCTATGACCACACAGCTGCTCTTTTCTGCTCTGTGCTGCACGCGCTCATGAAGGCACTGGGTGAGATCTCTCGAAAGTGATGTATCTCATTTATCACATATGGTGAGCGTGAAATGGGGTAAGGGACAGCATGGGTATATGTCTATATAGAGTGTACCATACCCATGCTGTATTATACCTTCCCACTCTCCACCACACTTTGCTGAAGGATTTAGTCCAGTTATGTTCAAAATAAAGATAAATTATGGATTTTAAGTAGTCGTGAAAGGTTGTAAATGTTTATGGCAAAATGTCAGGGCAGGAAAACTAAGTGATCACAAAAATTTCACACATTTTGAACCAGATGACACCTGGTTCTGCAACTCTGTGAAGCTTTCAGGTGCTAAAAAAGGTGTCAGGCACCTCGCTCTGTCACTAACCTGACCTGTACTTGTTGTTCCTTTCCATTTTAGTGCGGTGGTTTCCCCCCAGTTGTAGGAGGACCAGCGAGTCTGCCAGACCCAAATGGACCTCCACTCAGAAGGAAGTCTTCGACATTCGTCAATTCCTGCTGGATCAGCGCAAACAGAAAGAGCTGGCAGAGGGCATTGGAATAGAAGAGGATGACAATGAAGACTTAGGTAATACAGTATGAAGACTAAAGAGGAAATGATATGTCATTGTAGCACAGGTTTCACATTGTTCTACACACACCCTGACCATCGCTGTCTCTCCAGAAGTCCCTCCTCCCACAGAGTGTGAGGATGTTGAAGATCTCGGCGGTCCTGATGTGAAAGCAGAGCTTCCCCCTCACCTCAGCATCACTAAGGATGTTATGGAGCGCTGCATTCACCTGCTGTCCGACCCCAGCCTCAGGCTCCGACTCAAGGTACTGTATGTCGTGAGATGTAGCGAGAAGGGAGTGTTTGTTTTGATCATAATTATCCTAGTGAGGGTTGTTCAGCGTTGTACAGGAACCCTGTTTAAATGCAGAGCAGCTTTGTGTTGTGAAGCCTCCCAGTCACACTTACCATCATGAAGATCCAATGGAGAAGGACAGTTATATTGTATAATATGAGTTGGACTGACTAATTTTAATGCCAACAGGTTAGCCACCCCAGGCTATCTCTGATCTATAGACTTAATTACTGTGAAACAATTGATAAATAAGGCAAGAGGAAACGCAGATGTACTTTGCTAACGTGGCTGTCGAATGAGCAATAAGAAAGACAGAATAACTCATAGCGAGTTATTATCAGTAAAATATAACTTTTTAATATATGAATTCTTTAACAGGGCATATGTTTTCTGTGTCGTTTAGGAAAGTCACACTGTGGGAAATTAGTGTAATCCATGAACTCAGACGTCTAGCTCGACAGATTTAGTAGAAGCTGTAGAGAAAGTCTATCGTTAGGCAGCCAGTTCCATATTTGCCAGAGTTATTACAATTCATCTTGTGGATGCCGTGAATGTCTGCACCAAATTTTATAGCGCTCAACAGTTGTCGAGACATTTCTCTCTCGTGAGGGCGCACTGACAGACTGACATTGTCATCCCTTCACTGGCGAGGCTAAAAATTCAGATGATGTTGTGTCAGTGATGAATCAATCATTTTGTAGTTTGAGACTAAACAGACAGTTCTGCTGAAACAGGCAAGCTGTACCGGATTACTCAGGAGCTTTGGTCTTGCGGTAACCACAGAGGTTGTGTTACATCACCCTAAAAACTATGTGTAAACCAGATATACACATCAGTTTGTGTAATGCATGTCTTTGTCCGAAGGTACTGGACGTGCTGGAGCTATGTGTGTGTGTCCTGAGTGAAAAAGAAAATGAATTGCTGCCTATGGTCCATCGCTGCTGGCCCGCCCTTGTACAGAGACTGACAGCTGATGACCCTTTAGCAGTCCTCAGAGCCTTCAGGGTAGGTAAAACTGAAGATCTTTTAGAATAGGGTCGCTGATTTAATGTATTGGTGGAGCATTTAATATCTGCTGTGTCGTGTTCATGTAATGTTTTATTACATTAATGTCAAAGGTCATTATGTGCACCAGGAAATAAATAAGTCTATCTACATTTGAAATAATGAAATATTCATGTTGAATCAATCTAAGCTTGTGGGTAATAATAATAATAATAATAATAATAATAATAATAATTTTTTCAAGCACCTTTCAGGACACTCAAGGTCACTCCACAAATTAAACAGATAAGGTTTAGGCAGAACATAGAGTCTGTTCATTCTGAAATGGCTATGATGGTTCCTTGCAAGCTTTTTATAATTCTGTGAAACAGTAAAAAAACATTTTTCAATCATTAAAATATTTGTGGATTTTCTAGCAGCTGTCTAGTCTTTACACCTGTTTGTTATCATTTCTTAAAGTACATGTGTCATTTGGTTCTACATGTCATTCAGAATTATTCTACTTGTCATTTGTTTCAAAATGTCCCTGATGAATTGACAAAATCAGACATGCCTACTTTGTAAATTGTCATGTTGCTACTGCTGACAACTACAGCTTTCTATCAGCGATGTGGCAGCTTGTGTAAATACTGCGGTTCAGCCAGTGGATAATGCAGCATCATTTGTCAGTCATCGTCACTACAGGGACATTTTATTCCATTCCTGACAACTTGCTGCGTACGTACATTACATGCTGAGTCTCTCTTCCAGGTGCTGTGCACGCTGGGTGAAACATGCGGCGACTTTCTGAGGAGGAGGGTTTCTAAAGAGATTCTGCCCAAGCTGAGCTCCTCGCTGACACGGCAAGCTCCCATCAGTGCCAAGGCCGGACCTGTCTACACACACACCCTGGCCTACAAACTACAGCTGGCTGTACTGCAGGGTCTGGGCTCACTGTGCCAGAGGCTGGACCTGGGTAAGAGAATGGAACGCACACACACACACACACACACATACAAAGAAGAGTTACAGGACACCCAGTCATCCTCCAGTTCGCCCTCAGAGAACAGTGTCTTTTGCACCACCAGGTGGCAGTCTTGTACAGCAGTGAATCCAGACAGGGTTAACGTCTCAATTCTTCTCCTCTGTTTTATTATGAAGACATGATTTAGTGTTGCATTTGGAAATCTGCATCTCAAAGAGATTGTGAAAAACTTAAATGCCGTGCATCCATTTATCTAAACCATTACTTAAAGTTTCTTTTTGGTGTCTGTCAGTCTCTTGGATGAGGCGCAGTAACTGCTCCGTTCCACCACAATCAAGCAAGAGACACTTAAAATCTGCACAGCAATCATCAAATCAAGAAAGGAGGATGTTTAACTGATTAGCTCTGAAATGTAATGTGTTTTTTGTGTGTATTTTATGTCTGACATAGCTTAGTGTGAAGCTGAAAATGTTCATCCAAAGTGGCCTGGGGGCTCAGTGCCAGTGTGTCGCCAATGATGTAATTATGGGGTGCTTGTCTAATTTTTCATCAATCATTAATGTTCATTAGGGAGTGACGTCTCTGTCACAGGCATGCAAGGTTCTGATTGTTTCCCAGCATTGGAGAAACCCAGTACTTAAAAGCATGTAACTAAACTAAAGGCACGTTAATGCAGCGTGGGCGTCTATGTTGGTGCCTTTACTTCTGTGCAGGTTTGAGTGGAAAGTGTACATTCTCATCACCTACAGTAAGAAGTGCTGGTTGCAATCAGCGATGAAAATTACAGGAAAAATAGTCTTTTCATTGATTAAGTGTTCATTATAATCACTTCTGCTTCGCAAGGACAGCGAGTGTGCAAGAAGTAGTAGAGGTTTTAACATGGCTCCGATTCAGACGGCTTCTTATTTTGGCTCCCGCGAAGACCTGGGATTTGGTTTCGAGGAGTGCGATCTACACTCTGGTCACCAGCACAGTTGGGTGTGGGACCTCATCCCGATCTCATCGCCTGCTGATGCTCGTGGCAGACGGATGAAAAAGTTAGCGGCTGGTAACGCAATGTGTCACAGAGGTAACAAAGCTGTCTGCGGCACCAGCAGTGGAGTTAGCAGTGACAGGACTGCAGTGTACGGGGAATTCCACACTAAGCATGAATGGGGCAAAAAAATATGAGAAATTGAATTTTAAAAATACATTTTACAGTTGTAACAGAAGCTCACTCTGTCTAGTATCTGTTACATGAAGCATATTACACCTTTCACACTGTATAATGTGCAAAAGAGAAATGTATATAGAAATACAGGCAGACAAATGTTCACTGTGCATCAGCATTATTCTTGTAGAAAAATAGTTAATAAGTCCGCATGTACATGAGACCCAAACTACAGTGTGTAAAAGCTGTTATGTTCTGTGAAGTCGGGGTCAGGTTTCTGTGTAGTCGCGAGTGTGTGGTTTAGCTTCGCAGTGGGTGTGGACAGGGCTGGTTTAACAAGGAGGCGACCCCGCGGCTGTGCAGAAGAGGTGGAATTTGCTGTCACGTGCTCGGTATTGGTGGCAGAGGACAATCTCGGCAATAAATGCTCATCTGGGCGGGAGGAATTGGTGGCAGTAAGCTTTTGCACTCCGACCGCTCGTCACGCAGTGCTCTCCAGTCAGTCCTTTCGTTTTTTTGAGGTTGTAAGTGAGGTGCAAAGAAAAGGTGAGAAAAGCCATCAAGTGCACCAGCAGAGAAGCCATCTGTACCCGTCTCCAATAAAAGAAAAAAATGTGACGTACTCCATTTGATCAGACGAAGCCAGATCAAGTGGCACATTCATCTTCGGCACTGGTATGCAGAAAATCAGTTTAAGTAAAATTACAGTTTTAAGTACACGGACTTACCTCAAAGGTTGTGTAACCATAGCAACATGCCAGGCAACAGGTATTTCAATTTAAGACTTAATCTACAAGTTCAGAACATTCAACAGAAATGTTCTTAAAGCAGCACTAATCAATATATTTTTATATTAACCGTCTAAGGAGCAATCATCCACAACTGTAAAAGCAGTTGATAGGGTCATAAATAACTCAGACTCCAGAGGGTTAACAATGGATCAAATGATTATTTCTAATAAGAAATGCCTCATAGAGATGGACCCTCAGTTTCACTCCACTCTACAGCTTTTCGAGCTTTGCTCATGTCATGGTATGGGCCTCTGCAGATGATGTGTGAGCTTTTTTGGGGGGACTTTTCTTTGCCTCTGGAGTCAAAAAAGTCCAAAATGAGAAGACCTGATATCTAAGCGATATATTTGTTACACAGCCAAGATAATGTTCATTACAAAGAAATACACTTCTAACAAACTCAGCTGCATTTGAAGCTGTAGTCTAGTCTCTGTTGTCTCGGTGGAAGCAGCAGCTGTGGCTGTTTCTACCCTTGTTTACCCCTGTTTTTTGTCTTTTTTTGTTTTTTTTCTTCCACATTCCCACTAGAGAGAAAAATAAAAGTAGCTCTGCAGCTACAGTTACACCATTAGGGATGTAATGATATATTCAGCTCACAATTTGGTTTGATTTGCCACACCGGATTCTCACTTTGATATTAACACAGTATTTCAAACAAACAGAAAAAGCCTGCAAAATGCATGATTGTGGTCTTGAGCACAACAGTGAATCTTCCACTGTGGCTGTGAGATTAAACATTGCAATGTAGTTTTTACCTGTAAGTAAGTGATCTATACTTAAATTTCCAAAAAATATATTAGTCTCTCAAGTGGTTGAGTCCTTGGCAAGAAGGTGTAGCTCTGTTAATGTGATTACCTCCCATTGTGTTAAGTTTTGTTCTCATTCTTGTCCAAAAGTATGCAACAGCTTTAATAAAAAAATACTTCAAATAGAATGGGTTAATTAGCTGTGTGCAATGGTAGACTGAGTCACAACATTTCTTTAAATTTTCATGAACTTGTAAAGAAGTCAGTAAATGTGCTAATTGGTTGTTGGACCTTTCGAGAAATTCCTCAATATTTTCGTTCTTCTTCATATTCCTCTCTTCAAGCCTCTGGTGCACCGACAAGAATGCTGATGCCCTCCCTCTGTCTGTCTAGTGATGTCTGGTTTCTCCGACATCTTTATAAGAGTTGCTCTGCATTTTAATGTGTGGCTGACTCCGCATTATTGCTTTTTGAACAGTGTGTTGGACCAGAATCCATCACAAAAACAGTAGATTTCCAAATAGAAACACATGGAATGTCAATGAAAGTATTACTCACGGTAAAAATCATTATCAGGTATGATGCAGCACCACCTTACTTTACTGTTTCCATTCTGTCTTCATTGTGTGATTAAAGCAGTGAAAATGTGCATCAGCCAAGATATGTCTTTACCCGCTCATGTCTGCAATATAATAATGCTGCAAATAATTTATTGCACATGTAGCAGAATACTGTTTTCTTCCTTATACTGACAAATGCCAGGGGGACTGTACACACTGGGCAACATTTTGAGTTGAGATAAGTGTAACTAGGAGATAACACCCAAACTGAACAGCAGACATTTCATAGCTAGATAAGCGCAGGTGTAACTAATGTGTGCTCATTAGGACTAATTAGTTTCTTCTGACAAGATTGGGTTGTTATTGATTATTTAATTCCATTTTTAGTTGATGCACATTTTAATTACTTGGCTTAGTGAGAGGTTGGTTGATTATACTGTGGAAGCCATGAACTTAGTTGAGTGAAGACAAAAAGAGTCAGTAAATTTGAACTTAATGATAATTATGCTCTATTAGAACTTATTATGCATCTTCCATCATTTAATTAACCTGATTGTGCCAGGTGGTTTGTTATACAGAACCACCTGGCAAGCAAAAGTCATGTACACGCAGGGTCTAATCAGCTAATCAAATATACACAATATTTGATGACTAATAAACATGCTGAATGCATTTCTTTCCTCAATTAAAGATTGACTTAAAAACTCCACATGGTACCTTTTTTAAAGCATCAACAATAAGAAGACAGCATAAATAGTAACCTGACTGTGCCAGATGGTTTGTCGCACAAAAACCATTTGGGAAGTCGTTGTTGGAAACTGTTTGGAAAAGGGCAGGCACTTTTAAAAAGTACAGCCCAGGTGATTTGATGAACTATCTCATGATGAGCCTGTGATTAAAAAGTGATGTCGACTTTCCATTAATCACATCAATGGGACGTCAAACTCTTCCTGAAGCCGGAGAAGAGTGAAAACATCTTTTTTCATTGAGAAAAGCCTTCAGCGTAGTTCAGTACTCTTTTTTTGAGTGAAGACACACTCTCCAGTTCTGATATAACTGATGCTAGCAGCAACTACGCCAACCCCAGCAAATGGTCACCTCTCACAAACATTGTTCACACGGCGTTAAATCATGCAAGGAGTTCCTCATATTACAGACACTGACCTGTAACCACTTTGCTCAGACAGTAGACGGATTGAAGCCTGGCACGATGGATTCACGCTTGCTCTCGTAATCTTGCAAGTCCAGCTGCCTCACGTGGTCAGTCATATCTATTGCTTGTGAAACCTTGTACTCAACAAGTATTTGGCTGGGATGTCGGTGACATGTTTGCTGACGCAGTCTGGTATTCAACCCTCAAAGTAACTTTGATCACATTTCTTCTCCATTCTAATGTTTGATCTGACTAAAATATGGACCGCTCAAACATGTTTGCACATTTTAATGCATTTAGTTACTGCAACATGATTGGCTGATTGAATCTGCATGATAACGAGCAGGTGTACCTCATAATGTGGCGTTTAGTGTATTATGGGTCGTTCCCAGATTAGTTATCTGGGTTATGCTTCAAAGTGACAGTGAAATTTCAGGCTTGGTCTTCAAGTCTCAGGTGTGGGCGGATTTCTATCTCAGTTAAATACCTGTGCAGGGGTGTCGTTTAGCTCAGTTGGTAGAGCAGCCGCCCCATTTACAAAGGCTCAGTCCTTGCCGTGGCGGCCCAGAGTTTAAATTCGACCTGTGGCTCTTTCCCGCATGTCATTCCCCCTATCTATCTCTCCCCACATTCCTGTCACTCTTCAGCTGTCTCTATCAAAAATAAAGCTTGAAAAGGCCAAAAAAAAAAATCTAAATAAACAAAAAAAAATACCTGTGCGGACCTGGTAAAAGAATTAAGCTGTTTGTAATTCAAGGACTAAGGGTGAATTGAAGAGCACTTGCGTGACTAGCAATGCACTAAACGGGGGAGGGTACAGATCCAACATTTGGGAGTCCAGGTTGCTCACTCACTGTTGTGTCGGAGACAATTTATGTCTGCACATGATTCCGTGAGTTTATCTAGGGCCAAATCCTCAAGTGTCATTCAAGTGGATTCCCTTGCAGGTGCATTTGATGATTTTTGGGAGATAGACCTGATGTATCGTATACAAAGACCTGTACCTTTTACAGTACAGCTTTAAAAAATGGGAAAGCAGCCTAGGTCCTATTGCATGACCGCTAGAGACTACAAAAAGGCAACTGCAGCAAGATTACTTCCTCGCTTCAAATGTTCTATTTACATCCTTCATATGACTGGAATGTAACCAGGTAAAAAAAAAATGCTTTTTTCTGTCACACGAAAGGTAAATGTCTAGTCCGACCTTTTTAAGATCCGAGTGGTTGATTTTCCTTACTTGCGCTCAACGCTGTCTGTCCTCCTACATATCAGGACGAGGGAGATGTAGAGTTGGGGGATGGAGAGAATGTGAAAGAGCAGGAGAGAAACAGTCGGCGGCTGCAGCCTTACTCATGTGAATACCGATTTGGCTACAGCTTACCTCTGGGACGCCTGCAGCAAGCCAATTACCAAGCCTCAGTCACAGAGAGGGAAAGACAGAAACACAGATTGACTGAAGCAAATAATACGTTTCAGTCCCAGTGCTAGCTTCAGCTCCAATTCTGCCCTGTTATTCATTTACCACAAAATCTAACAGCACCTGGCCCTCTCCTCTTAAGTATTTCTCACTTCTCTGCTTTCCTCCAAGCACCTTGATTCCACAAAAGACTACAGGCTATGAGTGCAGCACCAGCAAGGGGGGAAAAAAAGAGATAAAAGCGGTTGCTAAATAATCCCATTTAACTCTGAAATGTGCACTGCTGCTTTTATTCTTGACACACAGTGAGCAGGCCTGGTTCAAGCCGAGTGTGGGTTGAATTGGCAAATAGAGTAAGCAGAGAGGGAGAGAGACATGTTTTGAAATGAGGCTTGAAAGGCAGCCCAGTTCGCAGCTTAGGGAATCACTAAATGTCTGCTGGGAAAGATGGAGAGAGCGAGAAGGAGAGAAAGAAGGTGCAAGAGATAGGAAAGAGGAGATGAAAGAGTGAAAAGAAGTCAAGTGGATGGAGGGGAGCAGGTGCTAGCAAGGTTATGAAAAGTGCAGTTAAAGAATTGCGGGAAGGATTGTACATGTCACATGTACATAAAGCTGCAGGAAGTGAAAAAATATGAAGGGAAGAATAGAGGGAGAAGAGGTAGCCCTTTTCACACACATTCACTCCTCAAAAGAGGGAACAGTTGAAGTGTGTGAATTCCAGAGATGTGGAAACAGCCTGCTGTGAATTTTTTCCTCAGCCGTCTCAGCAGTTTCTCTCTGCTCATTAGGAGTTAGAAAAGGTAAAGTCCAGACATGATCTATTTCTTTTTTCCCCCTTTTTCATCTTCTTCTCTTCCTCTTTTATCCCTCCTTCACCCCCTGTGCAGTCTACCATCTTACCAGGCTAGACTTTAGGTCAGCAACATCTTAAGTTTTTTGATCTAGTGGATTTTAGGGAGCAGTATATAAAGTTGATGTTTGATATTTGACACTTGATTGCTTATATCATTATATTTTTCTTCAGTGTTTTGCTGGCTCAAAAAAGCTGTGAGCTTTCTGGGCTTGATCCAGATACATCATATGTTGAGCATGTGTATTGAGACTCTTCTTTTTATGAATTTAACATTATATATTGTTTCTGCAAATGAATATGCATGTCATTTACAATTTGCTTTTCTCAGCTGAGGCAGACCTGGATGCTGTTTGTGAAGCCTGCCTGCCCTATCTGAGCTGTAGGCAACCTATCAGACTGCAAGAGGCCAGCCAAAGGTGAGCCCTAATCCAAGTCCACTGCAGTGGTGTAGTCCTTGAGAACAACTTTGAGCTGATGTACCTGAGTCCTTCTATGCTCAATAATATTTATAATTTTTGATATCTTCTGATCTTTCTTAAATGTCAAAGACGCCATGTGGACAAAGGAAACAAAAGTCATGCACATGTAGTGTTTCTAACCTGTTGTGGAAACCTACCTTCCTACCCTTGTGAGATCTCTTCTAAATGAAAATACACAATAAAAACTCAGGGTCCAAATCAGTAGTCCTCATTTTATGCAAAAATACTATCAAAACCATGTCAAGGGACAATGGTCTTTTTATACCATTGTCTTTGTTCAAAAATGAAAATATGTCTGAAAATACACATTAATGGAAATCCAACATATTATGAGATAAATAAGCCTATTAGTAGAGTAAAATAATAATTTATGCAACATTGATCAACAACAATCAATCGTGACCTAGCACTACAGGCCGCCCTATACGTTATTGTAGACCCAGTTTAAGACATTAGCTTCAGCTGAAGATTTTTTACAGTGTTCATGACCAGTATGGAAAAGTATTATTATTATACATTTTAAGTTTCAATAACCATTTCAATGTACATTTTAAATAATAATTAAAAAAAAAACAGTCCTATAAGTAAAACTTGAAATGCACTTTGGGTATGCTTTTTTTGGAGTAATTGGGTATTTTTATAATTTACATTATTACACTGTAATATTTTTTACTTTTACCCAAGTCAAGGATTTGAATTCAACCATTTGTCCATTGACATATGGCTGGTAGAAGCCCTGTTTTGTGCTAAAAACTGTCAAAACTCAAATCATAACATAATATAGTTAATGAAATATGATATCAGTGACATTAGAGCTGAACTTTGTCCCTTCCCTTTGACTTTATGTTGTTAAAACATTCAAACTGTACTGTCAAAATGAAATGTTAGTATTCTCATGGTTACTTTAACAGCCACTTGACATGATGAATCAAGACATAGCAGCAAAATCCACTCTGGCTGAACCCAAATGTCAGCCCCTTAGACTTGTAGACCGGTCCCTCGTGGGACCTCCAGTCATACCGTGACATGTGTGATGTGTTCACTGTCACTACATCAAGTCTGTGAGGGTGCCGGGCTGCAAGAGTAAAATGCACAATCACACCTGACTTCAGGCCTCGCTTCTTGCCATGGCTGCAACATAATCTTCTTTTCCTTCCTTAGCAGATCTGAATGGTATCCATAGTTGCACATTTTAGATTTGTATTGCAACTTACTACTAGTTTCATTATGGATTAATCTTCTAATTATTCTCTTGATTAATCCATTTTATTTGGTGTCTAAAATGTAACAAGTGAAACAGCCTCAGGTCTTCAAATTGCATGTTTTCTCTGATAAATAGTCCAAAACTTGCATAAGTTACAGTCATTAATTCCACTGGTCTACAAGTAGAGGGATGTCTGGATAGCCACTGACTACCCCGACCAGAAAAAGTAGATCTTCTTCTATCTTCTTCTATCTTTGTCCTTTCCTTTAGTGTGAACCCGCACACTGGCTAGAGCTCCATTTCCCAAAAATGATTGATCTTAGAAGTGCTCCCATGAAAGCTCTTAAATTTCTCCACACATTTAATCTGCGGATCTTCACATAACTGTCTCTGAGCCATGCTATACTGAATATTAAAACACATCCTTCACATTGTGCTATAAAGGACATACGTGTTTTATACTTGGGATTGTTCAGTGTGTCATTTTTTTATGAGGTCTGCCGTATAAAAGTGTGTAGGAAACAACACACACCTCGTAAATAAAAAGAAAAGGGAACAGTTACAATGCTTTAGGGAAACACTCCTTCAGCTTCACAAGGTGTGTAACACCACTTCATAATATACAGCAAGTGAGCGAGCAAACACTAGTGAATGGAGTGAGAAAAATTGTCCAGATATACTTCGAGCCATGTCAGCCTTTTGCCAGCCAGTTTACTTGTTTGTGACTCCCCCTGACTTCCTTGCAAGCCTCATTCTTTTTGAGGATATCTGTGTTAAAAAGTGAGCTGTGGTTCGTATGATGCGTGCCACTTCTCAATCATGGTTTCTGGCAGAAAGCTGAACCCACTACAGCCCTGAAGGCACACTTCCCCTCTGCCCTGTGATGAATTCTGACTAGTAGCCAGGTCTGTGTCTCCACAACTTTTTAAATAGAATAAAAATAGAACAAGTGGCATGTCACTCAGCCTGTTCACTGACACAGGGAGCAGGTTAGGACATCTATATTGGGGAAAAGTGACACAATCAAATGTTTGCTTGTTTCATTAGTAACCTGTCTGAGATGGATTTTAAAATCTTAGCCTTAAGATGCTTTTTTAAAAATGATTGTAAACATGAGCCTGTAGTCACCCTCAAAACAACTTTAAATACAATTTATTAAGTATATTTTAAGGGCCAGTAAACTCTGTCAGAACTGCTTGTTGGATGGAAGAAGACTTTTTTAAGTTAGTTAGTAAGTAGCTATATCACTGTGTAGGAAAACTCTGTTACAAGGAAAAAGACGGTGATGAGTTAATGAGCTTTGAGTCTGAAACTGTGGGACTTTGCACTAAAGTCTGTAAATCTGCTGCGTTCTGCTCAGTTTGTCACTTTGGATTACAGGAAGGTGTTTTTGGATATTCTGCACTCAAGCAAAATACAGCCCAGGGCTGATCCTATAACCCATGTGTCTTTCACTCCTCTCCACAGCGTCTTCCGACACTTAATCCAGGTGGATCCGGATGCCTTCTGGTTCACTCTGAATGAGCTGCACTGTCCATCCTCCTACATCCCGCCCCACCCCGACCTCCATCCCGTCCAGCTGAGCGGCATGGGTCGGCCGAGAGACGAGTACTCTGACAACGTGCTGAAACTGCTGAGGGAGGAGTTTGGCTCGGTCGCAGAGACAGTCGACCAGCCAGTTGGCTAATGAGCGAGTGATTGATGTGATTGACTCATCTCTCAATTGGACGGCTTATTGAACCACTGACTCGGGCGAGTCAGTTAACTGGAAGAAAAATCAGACAATTGTGCCAAAAAGCAGCCATCAGATACGGTTGTGATAACCTTCATGCTGTACACAGCTCTGATAAGCAGCCAGGTACAAAGGGAAAATGTCAATGAAGCATCTCTGCTACTGTTCACTCTTCTGCTGCAGGTGGATCCTTTCTGACAGGTCTTCTACATTAGGAGACATGCAGTGACAGGATTTTCATTTCATGTGAAGGCACTGACTTACACTGTGTGAAAATGTTTTCTATTCCTTTTCATGTTGTTTCTTTATTTTCTTAATCATATTTTATGTTTTTTTTCTCAAGAAATACCTTCATAATCAAAATAATCACCAAAATACAACTATTAAAAAAAATAATATTTTTGATTATTATGTGTCATGTTTAAGTTAAACCTCCGGATGTTCATCATTTGAGAACAGGGCTGGATATTAAGCCTCAAAATGTGTCTGTGGCTCAGTAGTGAAGAGTTCAAATCTCAAATGGTAATTGTTTTACTTATACATCTTTTAAGAGAAAATTCACACATCATAGTGTGTTCACAGGTCTTGGAGAGTACAACTTCATGAAGTTGTATGAAGCCAATTGTTGCTCCAGAAAGAGCTGTGTGAAGTGTGAAAAATCGCCTTAAGTGATAGCACTTGAGTCAGCGTTGGATGAGATGAGTCTGAAAATGAAAAAATCTGCAGTGAGTTTATCAGACCTTTATAGCTCGCTCCTCGTTTCCGCTTGGGTTCTGCAGCTAGATGCTACATTAGCCGCCAGTACAAGTTTAACACACCTGAATCTCCTAAAGGACTGTTGGTAGGTTTGTTGCATTGTGGGTAATATAGGTGCCAGGTTTCGACCAGGATGAAGAATGTGTAGACGACAAAAATAAAAATAGATTTTTTTCCAAAGGTTTCTTCTTAAGATGAAGAGATGGATAATCATTTTCATTTTGTCAACAAAGTCTGATATAACTTGCCCCTCTGTGCCAGAGCTCCAGTGTTACTCAAAAACTATTAAAAACATATCAAGGATCCACACTGTTGCACCATATGGTTGGTTCATTACGATAAACATGGGCACTTTTTTTAGTTAATCAGGGCTGAAAATAGTCCACAATTTGTTTACAACTACAGTTCCCAGCTGCTCTAGAAGGTTGTTTTTGCCCTTTTTTTAAAAAAGGATATACATTTTTGATGCGTTTTGAAATGACATCTTCAGTAGGAACCAGTTGGCACTGGGTTACATACCACCAGTGTAGGGAAGAGCTTTTCAGGGAATTTGCTTACAATAAAACCGGACTCATTGGTTAAGAATACTATGGCAGGTGCATCCAAATGATGGAGCACCTCTGTTAGTGAGGGGACTAACCTTTTGTGCTATCCTACCACCCACATGTCCTGTCAGCAGAAGATTTGTCAGCTTGAAAGTAACACCAGGGCACCAGGTTGTGTACTTATGGGCAAATTGAAGCCTCATGACATGGATACTGGCCAATCTATCATTGTACCTGTTATCACTCAGAGCCCTGCAGAGATGTTTAAATGAACTAAACAGGGATCTTCTCCATTATCACCTCACTGATGGCAGAACCTGGACCTCATCACTCCATAATGAATGGGCAAGCGTTCTTTCTAGTGTTGCGAAAACAAGATTGCCACGTGTTTTGTATTTAGCTGGTCTGGCTTAACGCTGGTGAGCACGGCACTGCACCTCTTTATCTCATCCTGTGCTGTTGCTATTCATCCTGCTGCCAGTGCTGACAATAGCACCATTAGTCATCAGCAGCAATGGAAAGGAGGCTTTGGCAGCACCTATTACACACAGGCAACTGCCTAATATGGTTTCTCCTTAACGCACACGGACAGACGCGCGCACGCACACACAGCAGGGTCCAAAAGCTAAACCACAGCTGATGTAGAACTGAACAAATACCCACAATAACTTAGATAAAAATGTTTAGTGACTGTTCGGGAGGGTAAAGGAAATCTTGTGGCTTTTACTTTTTCACATCTCTAAATCAACAAAAGAAATGACCACTGTTTTTTCATATACAATTTATTTCATTTGATAAAGCCATACACTTAGTGTGAGACCAAACATTCTAGAAGAAATGTACATTTTCCCACTTTTTTTTTTAAACCGTGATCTCTTCTTTACAAAACATAAAATCAAAGTTACTCTGAAAAAACAAAACAGTCCCACTGATTGCTCTTCCTTCCACTAAAGCACCCTCTCAACACGAAGGGACTGCACTGTAGTTCCTCCTAGTTTTGAGGCAGCCAATTTCAGCGTTTCACTAACAACATTTTCCTCTTCATTCTCACCCTCACCACTCAAGGCTTTATCCAGCACGTTACCCACATTCCTTTTGTCCCATTTGATCCCTACAGAGCGAAGTGTCGTCCTGTCGCTTCATACAAGCATCTAAAGCAAAGAGATTATCATCGAGTTACAAAATTGGCAGAAATAAAATGGCCTCTCAAACCTTTTTTCAGACCAAGTCCCAAACTTCGTGGAGCGAGTCCCACGGTCAAGCTCATTAAAACACGGCAAACACTCATGTTAGCGGCCCTGCACATACAGTACAGTAGTTTAAGAAACACTGTTTAAGTACTAAGATACATTAGGGAAACCCCTTTCTGAGCAGCTATGAAGAGAATGTGTCATTCATCTGTCTGTACAGCACTTCTGGAGAGCAGTAACGCAAAACTGCTTTGGAACAAAAAAAAGATCTCTATTTGACAGGACTGAAAAAAAAAAGGATTGAGAGCAGAATGGACATTTTTTTGAACCAAACTAATAAATGACAAACATATCTTTAACTAACACACTGTTTTTGTGTATGGTTGGTTGAAAAAGTTTTTAACAAAATTACTGAACATGCACTCACTTGATTTCATATTATACAGTCATATATACAGAGTGGATTAGAGGCTTGTAGTGTAGTGGAGAGGATTGAGGCTTTTTAAATGATTGATGAGCACTGGGCCAGAGCATTGGAATAAGGGAGTGAAGCTTGGATAGGTACAGCATTGCTCTTCCCAAAAAGTATTGTGCACCGAGATCACATTTCTTCCCATTGATTTATAGTCGCAGAGTGGATTCAGAGGCGCACCAAATCAGATTTTTAATTTAGTGGCACGGATTTTGATCTTTTCATGGCTTTCCAAACAGGTGGGTCCACGTGGAACAACTTGATTGATTTCGCTCAGCCTGAACAGCCGTGAATGGATCGAACCTGTGGCACAAAGGTTCAATGATATTTTCTGTTACATGGTGAATTCATGAGCTCAAAGAGCGCTGTGGGGAGGAAACAGCCTATGATGTGCTTTGTTTGAATTTTTGCAGAAAGGTGAAAGAAACCTTAGACTTTCCACACTACCACTGCAGTAACACCAATTGAATGGATGAATCGAGGCCGTATACGTCCTTGTTGAGCACTGCTGCTCTGGGTCCTTGATGAATTCCTGGTAAAGAAAACAGATTTCTTTCTCCATGTGAGTTTGAATAACTTGCAGAATTTGGGTGTATACAGATTTTGCACCATATTCATGTCTCAATATTGCAATGCACAAAAAGATGCAATGAAGGTAAAAAGCTAAGGTTTCCAAGGAAAGAATTACTGATGGCTTCATTCAGTGCACTCTCAGAATCAAAGGAACATTTTCTTTCACTGGGGATGGACCCAGTTCCAAAAGTTGTAACATTCTATATTTTTCTGAGGGTGAATCAAATGAGAGAGTAAGGCAGTGGAAGAAGTATGAGCGTGATAGCGGGGTTGTGTCATTTACAGTATATAAAGTACAAGAGGAGCATGGGTTAATAGTAAGACAAGAGTCTTTTTTTTGTTGGTGTTTGTAACAGAAACAGTGGAGCTGCTTAGATCTACACATCAGTCCCCTTTGCTGAATGTTATGAGGCCAGGCCTTACAGACGGTGAGCAGCCCAAACCCATGCACAGCAAGAAAAAGCTACACCACCAGCACAGTTTACAGCACTGTGCTCTGAATGAGCCATACTGTACATGTCTAGGGATTCTGGATTTGTGCACAGGCTTGCACTGTGTGGGAAGTATAGCTTTTTATGCCATGACACATATCATGTTATGCAATCCTTGTGTAATCTATCACTCAGGTGTAATAAGCCAACATCTACAGTGTACAGCTCGGCTCGTTGGTGCAGTCATTGTGGCTATGGTTACTGTCCACGTCCCTCTTCCTCAGCTCTCTGCCTGCCTTGTGCTGCTGACTGCTATCGCTGTGGCTGTGGCCATGGTGAGCTGGCGTCGAAGGCCGCTTCCCGTGCTCCTGGTGGTGCCCGTGATTCTGGTGATGGCCGTGAGCGTGCTCTTTGGCGCCACCGTGAGACACATCGTCCCCGTTAACGAACGCCACACCTCTCTTAGTATCGTCCAGGGCCTCGAAGTTGTCGTTGTGGTTGCTGTTAACGATGTTGCTCTCCGGCACCACCTGCAGGTAGGCTCTGACACGATGGTGGCGGGCACCTTCGTCATCGCTGAAGTCGATGACGCGGCATTCATAGGTGCCCTCGTCAGAAGGCTTGACCCGAGAAAGGCGGAGTTTATGGGAGATGTTGCTTCCTACGACCTTCACGACCTGGCAATGGGAGAAAAATAAGAAAAGAAGAGCAAGAAAATATGGTGAGATTGAAAAATAAGTAAATAATACAAGCCTATGTAACCTGTTGTCACAAGGGGTAGTTATAGGATAACAGCCTAATGTTGAAAGGTAGCCAAACAGCAACCTGCAGCAAAAAATTTCCTGATATGGCCCCTTGAGGCTGGCTCCAGAACAAGTCAATCTCCATAAGGCCCTGTGTTAACATGATATTAAGTTTTGCAGCATGGCCGCTTTGACTGACAGGTGGGTTACAGGTGGTTTATTTGAGCACCCAGGCTTCATTCAACCCACCTCAGCTCCACCAAAAATCCAAGTCATTATCCACTTAGATTAGCCAGGAGGCGGCAAAGGCAAGACAGCCAAGATTGGCCCGAGCCACTGCAATCTTTTGTTGTGATCACTGTCATGATCTCGCCCATTGGATTTGATCTCATAATGTCCACTGATCACTGATATCAATACTTGATTTTTATTTATTAAAAGCAGCAAATGTACTATCAGAGAAAAACATGTCATGATTTATGAGGTGAATGTACCATAGACTACATCTGAATGAATTTTATAAAAACTTTAAAAAAAATTCCCATGCTAACATGAAGTGTTTCTTTATTATTCCCTTTTAATGACTTAATCATATACACGTTCATATACATACAACACAAAACAATTTTCAATTATGAATAACAAATGTTCATCACATGAATTATCTAAGAAGTGATGCTGCATGCATATACACACAAAAGCAGCTGAGATTCAAATGTTACAGCACTAACAAGCAATTATGTATTGATCCTATTGATGCTAGTATTGATACTTAAAACAAACCTTCAAATTGTATCAATACTTTGTGGATCATTCAACCCACCCCAGAGGATGGAGCTACTAACTAAAACCTTGGAGAGTGACAGTGATATCATTAAGATGTAAATGGTTCTAACAGCCTGAGCAGAAGGCAGGTAAGTATTTTCAATGTTGATGCAAAAGAGCGGTGGATCTAAATAATTAATTGCAAGGAGATCATATTATCCTGAAACACAGGATGATGCACTTCACAAACAAACATGGCAGATAAAAAGTGTCTAATGCAAATGTGCACTGAAGTGCTGCAGGATACTAACCGTAACAAATGAATCTTCAGTTGAATTGATGTTAAGCCAGTGATTCTCTGGTGTCAACTGTCATATCAGCATGGCTTTAAGATCTAGATGTTGTCGGGCTGTTGCTTGTCACGTATAATAAGCATAACATCACTGACAGTATCCTCAGAGGGTCTGCTTTGTTTTTTGCTGGCTTTGTCTTTTTGTCATTGTCCTTTTGCTTTGTTGTGTCTTTTTTTCCCTTCCTGCCTTTCATTCACGATGTCCTTCAACGTCGCTTCCTGTGTTACTCACCATCTGCCTATAAGCTTATCTTTGCCAGCTTGTCCCGCACAGTCATGCCTTTTATTGTGTATGTAGCACAAGACGAGGCCACAAAATGAAATACCTGCAACACCGCAGCAGATGCACTGAACTAAGAAGAGAGCAGCCTTTTAGCCCTGTAACACACACAAACACTTTGTGCTTAATTGGTACTATCTCACAGATGCTCAGTCAGTCGAGCTGTCTGGCAATGATACTGGGTGAGTGGTAAAGTGAGCAAAAAAAGTGCACCGCCAGCTACCACAGGCTCAGTGACTGTGGGCATTGTTGAAGATATGATGGCTCCTGTCTTCCCAGTACAAGATGAACAGATTTTAGATAGACATCAGCCATCACAGTACACCTGATATAAAGCCGTTTAGTTTGCTCATAGATCTTTATTTCACTGTGCCCAGATCACATGAATTCAAATTTGTCCTGTGATGGGTATCATCGGATACCTCCGGGCTGAAACAGACGTTAACATGTCACCTCTTACAAACTTTGTTGCACCCATGTCATCATATTTAGGACAGGATGGCTCAATCCCACTGGGCACAGCTGTGACCGTTCCAGCCAATCACTGTCATTCCACCAAGAGCATCACAATGAGGAAGAAGAATGTGAGGCTGTTGTATTTTTGACAGACAGCGACCGTGTCAAGCAGCACAGAGCAGAAAACGCAAAACGCTCAGGTTCCGAAACACTCCTGGAGTGGTATGAAGTCACACGGAGAACAGACCAAAACAGTGTTGCTACCACGGTGTCACACAGCCATGTCTGGTTAGGTTTAATGCTTTAAATATATATATATATATATATATATATATATATATATATATATATATATATTATATATTTAACAGCAGCATGTTGTTTTCTCCTTTTTCTAGCCAGGCGAAGCTAGCTGTTAACTCCTGTGTGTCTTTATGCCAAGCTAAATGATATCATCATGGTATCATCTCATTTAACTCTTGACAAGAGAGCAGATAAGCATATCAAGAATATCCTTTTATTTGTATGAATATCCTGCTTGCATGCAAATTCAGTAAAACAGATAATCACTTGCCAGTTACCACCCGCTGGACAATTTTATAGTGATTATCTGTATTCAAAAAATATTCTAAAAAGAGTTTATAGGCGTGATATAAAAAAAAACAATATGAGACCTTCAGCATATAGATGTGACATTGAAATTACTTCTGTGGTATAGCCTGGATACACTCCACAGCTGCCTGGTCTGTGCAATTTAACAAATTCTATTTGTGGCCTTAGAGCATGGCGACTATGTCTTAGATAAGCTTTGCAAGTTCACAGAGCAGCCCTGAGATGATGATAGTGTGCATGCATCATGAGATGTGACGCACCAAGATATTAATCACGACTTTGTTTGTCATCCACGCTTCCCCTGTGACGCCAGCAGAGGTAAGTGTGCCGCAGACAGTCCTGCATGTCTGTAAGAGCTTTACTTGCTGTTTTAGAACCATTCATCAGCTTGTGTGTGCATATGTGTAAGCTTCGAGAGCAAGTTTTTTTTCTTTCTTTGACTATATGGATGTGAGCCAACATCCATTATATACAGAAAACTCATAATGATTTTCCAGCTGTAGAGCCTGCAGTGCTGGGCTCCACCCACACACACAGACACACACACACATACATGCACACAGTCACCGAACACACAGCTGGTGCTTTACCGCAGCGAATCAGCAGCAGCTGGCCATGGGGAGGATTTTGTGCTTTGATAAATGTATCTTTGCATATTTTTTTATCTTTGCATATCTGATATTTTTAACTTCTCCATTTTATTTACATTACATTAATTCTACATCGCTGATTTGCCCTGCAATGCTTTTAAATCCAAAGATTGTGTGATTAACCAGTGGCATTTTCTTATTTTTGTAATTGTAAATACAGCTGAGAGATTTATCAGGACTAATAGTTGTGCTAAGGTAAGTGCAGTCGGTTTTTTTGCATTCTGCTTTCTTCTGCAGTTAATTGAAAGAATTGGAGGAAGTAGAAGATTTTGAGTCACAATATAGTATCTGCTATCCTCAGTAAAAGGCCCTCCCGGCTTGTTGTGGAAAACTGTTCGCCTGGGTGAGTAAGTCTCTATGGATACCAGAGGAGATATAAAAAGTTCTGCTGACTTCCCAACCTGCCTCCTTCACTGTTTATTATTTGGATTTGGTGTTGCAGCCATAAAGATGCAGGGGCGTTTATGAGAATCTGAGGATGATGCAGTGCGGGCCGTGCCCCCTTGACGAGGACACTTAACCACCCACCAGCACCGGCGCTGCCTGCTCTTTGGCTGACACTGTGATTCTACAAACCCATCAAGGATGAAGTGAACGTGTTGATGTGTCGTCTGGAGCACTCGCTGCACTGTGAGTGACTGTGGAAATGACATCCTTGTGTGTCATACAGCACAAGTACAACATCTGTGGATCATCCGGAACAAGAAATTTAAATGTAATCATGAGGCTTTTGTGCCTCATTTCATCATATAGCAGCAAAGCAAACATAAGGCTTTGCTCAGAATGACAGAAGATAGTGGTTTACTCACACTTATCTTTGTAGCATCCTTTGGCATCTCCTCCTCCACCACCTAGAAAACAAATAAACATGAGTGATAGGATTTACATCTTATTTTAATAATTTTAATTTAATAATTCATTGTTGTATAATTTTATAAAATAATTATTATGCTAGCAGACATATTGTGTTCTCACATCAATCCAGACAGCTAACATATGACAATACATGTACCAGATTAATTGATTAATTATCTTTTAGCTGCATTTTTTCTTTTTACATTAACAATGAATCAAATGGCTATATATATGTGTGACTAAGGTCAGTCATAGTGCTTATATTATCCAACCCTGCAGCTATATGCAGCTTGCTTTTGCTTCTTTAAGTATATTTCTGTACATTAACTGTACATGATTGAGTCTAACTTATCATCAACATCTCTATGCAGCCATTGCCAAACAGTACACAGACAAAGTTCCCAAGTGGCTGTTGAACATAGCTGGACACCTTGCAGCTGTTTCTTCTCTCTTTTCTGAAGACCGAAACCGCTAAAACAAGAGTGGCCTCATATTTGTATGACTTCAAATAAATGCTAATATTTCTCTGTGACTGCCACATATGAAAGCAATTGTTGTCTTTACTGGGGAAATGTTGTTGGCTGCATGAATATCTGTTTGTTTTGACCAAGCAGCAACCTCTGTGGTTTTGAATTTAAGCCAATCCAGAGCTGCCAAAAACTGTAGTTCCTCGAACGTCCTCTTGAAGCTGGCTACAGAACGAGACCCATATTAAAATGTCCAACTTCAGAGCAGAAATAAACATGAATAATGACTCTTCAGGAAGCTCTGTGTATCGATGTCCATGTTTTATAGTTTTATACAGATTTTTGGTATTTTCTGCTCTCTAATGAACAAAAATCCATTAATGCAGCTTTAAAGATATAAATACAAGATTAATTGTGAAATCACAGGAAACATATACAGGTGCAGTGCACCAAACAGACAACTTACTGAGGATAATTGTGGTTTATTAGAACTCCTGGCCATCTTTTTAATTGACTAAACTCTATTTTGAAACAAAACTAAAGTGAGCACACTGAAATGTTGGTAATAATCCATTATTGCACTGAAAACAGCATGCTTCACAATTATATTAAGTACTTTAAGTCATAGTTGAACCAGGAAGTCAGTCTGTACATTTACAACTGACAACTTCTCATCCCAGAAAGTTTTAGTAATATTTCTGTGTTCCCAGATCTTAGAAATTAAGAGAAGTTAGTTTGAGTATGGTAGTATTATTACAGATAGGAATGTTGGCCAAAAGTATAAAAGAAAAGTTGTCATCGATCATAAATGTCCTATCCTGAAATAGAAGCTCCTGGCTAATAAAGAGACATTGCTTAAGGCAGTCAGAGTTCCTGTTATAAACCTACTTCATTGGTTGTCCAGGGCTGTCTGTCCGTCCAGTCGAGATGGTTCCTGATGTACCACCACTGGATCTCCAAGGAATATGAGGGCGTTCCCGCCCCTCTGAAGGAGCAGGCCATCTCCACATCCTGACCTCTCTGAGCAGTCATATCATGAGGCACCTCTGTGAACATGGCTGGGCAGACACAGAATGAGGCACGGTTAACAAATGGTGTAGCCTGTGTTGTTAGGACTGACAAAATCCACTTACAAAGCTTCTTTGCACAAGCTGCAATTTGCACTTCAAACCTGAACAGTGTGAAGTGTTAGATTCAGGTGCAGCAGGAGCTAAATTTAAACCCACATTTTAAACAAGCTGCACAATAACATTAAAACAAAACCCAACGGATCAGCTGTCATCCTCACAATGCACCAGGGAACCAAAGATAGGAATTTAAAAAGGAGCCATAAATCTACTTTACTCATGAATATTCAGTAGCATTTATGAACAAGGGAAGTTAAATCTATTGTTTTACTGTATGTTAAACAATAGAAGAGGTACCAGCACATTATATTGTATCTTGCTGCAGTACTTCTGTATGACGAATTTCAGACTTGTTGGGACTGTTCAATTCCAATTGGAAACAAAATAATAATAAAAAAAAGAGATAAAATTTTAATTAAAGACAGAATTTACACATACACATTGTCCTCTTAAATTCTTGAGTTTCTTGATTACTGGTAAATGCAGCAAAAATATGTTAATTACAGTCAAATAACTGTCAGTTACCCTTAAAATGACAATTACAGGGATATATTTGCTTTTCATTTATACACAATTTGTCTGCTGTCCATCAGTTGTTTAAGTGAATTGTTGCAACCTGTACTGTGAACTCACACATACGTAATGAGTACACAACACATAAAATAGGACACAGTTCACTAATTGTTTCTGATTTGTAAAACTTCGTTGAGAAGGAGTGCCCATTCATTTTGGTCTCTGCGTGACAATCCCTTTGGAGGAGGAAGCTCAGAGGATCCAGCCCTTTAACTGGAACATATCTGGAGTGACAGCTGGGTTTCAATGTGTCTCAGTGGCGATAACTGGACTGACGGTGGAACAGTGATCAGGCTTTGAAAGCTGGATGCTAAATGTCAGTTATCATTTTGTGGACACTCTTACCCAAATCGTCTTACAGTATCATGAGTATACTGAATTTTGGATTCTCTGCATTTGGCAGCTTGAAAATGACATGCTCTGATCAGTGAGCTCTGCAGAACCAGAAAATCCTCTAACTTGCAAAACTTGAATTCCCTTTTCCTGTTTATATCCTACACGCGACATAACATGCAGATTTTCAGCCAGAATTTCCACATCAAACCACAAGTGTAACCATCAAATTGAAAGTGAGCCTTCCCTTTGTTATTATTTCATACAACAAAACAACTTTTTAGGAATGTACCCTAATACAGCACCCTATACAACCTAACCCTGATTCTTTTGCCATTTTTTATCCATTTTAGTTAGGAATGTTTTTTCAGCATTACGCTGTATGTACAAGGAAACACAGTGGCAGGAAGTTATTTTTCACGCCCATTTTTTCTGTGAAGATCTGCCCTTACTCTCTTGCCTCTGATCCTGACATTTTTTTCTAACCCTGATCTCCAGGAGGTTGGCAGCATGCAGAAATAATTAATTAGTACTCATGGACAATAATGAGATGTGCCAGTACTCAGTGAGTCCCGGTGAGTACTGAAGTACTGACACTGTGCCGCTAATCTACTTCGTACAGTACCTTAAAAGTCTAGTGTGTTTGATTTAGGGGGAATTGCTGGCACAATTTGGCAGAAATTGAATGTACGTTTTTATTCGTGTGCAATTTCCTGAAATATGAATAATATTTCCATTAACATGCAATGAGCAATGGAAGACCATTCTACTTGTTTTCGTGTTTCTACAGTAGCCCAGAAACACTGGCTCTCGATAAGGCCTTTGCCACTTTGTCATTGTCACTAAATTCTTCTTCTTCTAACTACTACGGTGTGTGCTACAGCTGTTAAATTATGTCAAACACAAACAGTGTTGTAACAATAACACAAGTAGATAGTTGACCTAGCAGCATTTATCTTGACTCTGTTGACTTTAGGTAACTTGAGGTAACATTAACCTCTCTACGCTACTAGGTCATACCAAATGGAGAAAGGCTGCAGCAATAATGAATTTAACATTTCATTTGTAAGAGAAAGATGATGTTTGTTCAAAAGTTATGTAGTCTTGTTTTAACAGTGATTGTGGCTTGGTTTCAAACACCATTAAAATTGATTTTAATAGTTTTAAACAATCATTTAGTGGTCAAGAGAAAATGTTCTGACATTAACTGTTGTATTACAAGTAAATAAAAATTTAAGGTCATCTTTACTGCTTTTGGTAAACTCTTCACTGAAACCTGGACCAAAGTTCCTTCAAGATAACTCTTGAGGTACAGGAAGCGGGAGAAAGTTACAAAAATACTACTGAATATTTAAATGAATTATCAATCAATTATATTATATATTTATAAATTATATATCAATTATCAAGTATCAAAATGTGTGATGAAAATTAAATGCCATGCAACAAGCTTCACATATCACCTCAAGAAGAGAGCTGCACTTTCAATACTGTGATTGTCACAGTATTTTCCACTTGCCGTGTGGGAATTCCTCCACAAACGAGTAGATTAAACGTGTTTTCCCACCTGGGAAAACCTGTGTCACAGATGAAGAGGTTTTTACCAAACAGAAATAAACACCTCATGCTTCCCTGGTTCCATAAAGTAAAATCCACTGTTTAATGGTACTGAAGTTTATCTGCTTTTCTCACACACAAGTCTGACACTTTTCAGGATTGTGTGTGTTTTTAATCACCCCGTGATTCAAAAGTGAGTACAAGTTCTTCTGCAAACTTTAGAATTTCTCAACTTTTTGCATAGTACTCATAGATTTGTCTGGCTTCTTCAGTCAATAAGAGTGAGTCAAACTTGCACCAGCTAAGTGCCAATTTTCATCTGGGTTCATAGATTAACCTCGACTGAGGCTGCACTATGGATCTGTCTTGTATTACAAGAGCAATACAAGCCTCAAGTCATACATCCCTCTTGTACATTGATCAAATCTGCTTGTATTTTTCATTTGTGAAACCCGAAACGCACCAGGTATCGATTTGACATTACGCAGCCGGAGCCAGCAACAATGCCCACAGCCCCTCTTTTTGCTCATAATATTCAAAGCTGGGACATGAAAACTGCTGTGTAAGAGATAGAGCCTGTGAAGTTGCTCTCAGCAATGATAATCTGTCTTTTCCTACTTAGCGGTGAAGCCCACAACACAAAATCTATGCACATTTCTGACCTAATGCCTCACACATTTGGAGACCACGGGAAAATGTGATAGTCATCAGCAGTCCATTATAATGTAGGGGAGATAATTCTCATTGAGCAATTTAGAAAATCCACACAGCAGACGCTAATCTGATCATGTGAAGTGCTGTTTCTCCGTCTGGATCTTTCAGTTAAACTTCTTTTTCTCTTTCTTTTTAAATTTCAGTACATATGTGATACTTAAAAACTGATTTTAGTAAAAATTCTCACAGAAGAATATCACAGGTTATCACTTTAAATGTAATCGATGTCTTCTGCTGCTCTGCAGATCTATAGTCCATTGATTTGGTGTGACAATGATTGAAAAACGTGACTATCAAATGCTGTATCTCTTTGTAATTGTCATCTCTGATCTCCACGTTGTCACTGTTAGGGCCATAAAAGACTGCGATGAGTTGGGTCTGCTCACCCCGAAGCATTCTAATTATTTCCAAGATAAACAGTGGAAGGCTCTCGAGCGTTCTCTACAAATCAGTACTCGAAAGCTACAGTACGGCAGCTAACAGCAGTCAGACTGCGTGTCAACCCATTTACCGCACGGGGAAGGGGGAGATGACCGCAGAAATGAATATGAGAGAAAGAAACTACGTATGTGTTTGTGCGATGAACTAG
Organism: Protonibea diacanthus; assembly: GCA_028641955.1. NCBI lineage: Eukaryota > Metazoa > Chordata > Actinopteri > Sciaenidae > Protonibea > Protonibea diacanthus. The sequence continues at coordinate 21,191,632 of CM053984.1, forward strand.
AAGCTAAATCATCACCAGAGATTGAATTAATGAGCGGGTCGGTGTTCTGTGTGTTTGTGAGAGACTAATATATCGCAAGAATAAAGGGTGGAATTAATATGGTGAGACAGAGTGTGTGACAGAGAGAGAGCGACACAATGTGTGAGGTAGCAGATAGCTGTGGGCGGATGCTGCATGGACGCCCGTTATCATTTATTTCTTTGAGAAATGGAATGTGGTAATTACAGCCGTGATAAAAGGGGAGCTGGAGATGTTTCTTTGTGGTGTAGTCTTATTCCAGCCTAAACTTCCACCTTACTCCATCTAATAGCTTGTTTACAGTGTAGAAAGAGCTTGTCTCCAAAAATATCAATGTTTCAGAATGATAATTTCAAAGTGAAGTTGAAAAGATTAAAAACGATGTGCTGTAGATGCTGCACACGGGTTTAGTTTAGGGAGGGAAATATTTGTGGCAACAGGGTAACAAATCAATACACTACAGGCAGAACATTTTGCCCTGTCAAACAGCGGTGTAACTCATAACTTTAGGTCCACTAATCGATATTTTATAGCAAAATTAAAATGATTTTGTAGGGTCAGTTTTCGTGATGAAGCCACAAAGAATTATTACCACAATTTGCAGCCCTATAGAGCTTTTAAGCCTCTTTTAGATAATTGTTTTGGTTTTATGGACGCTCATTTTCAGTATGACTCAGTTTCACAGCTCTCATTAACCTTGTTTCCATTCGCAGCTGGCAGCTGTATTCAGCAAAACAGCTCTGATAAATCTACTGTATGCTACCTACCCAGCACCAAACCAGAGAGCCAGATGTTTTTTTCTTAATCTCTGGAGCTGTTAAAAACCAAATCAGAGCTGAAATGGGAGTAATTAATGGACCTAAACACAACTCCAAACAACTCCAAATCAGTGTTAATATTAGGCTACTCTGTGTCTGCAAGATGAAGAATAAGAAGTAGATGATTGTTTGTCAAAATGTTAATGATAGCAACTTTACAAGGCACTAATATGTTGTCTGGGGTCTTGTTTTGTTTTATTTGAGTCTCTGGATGTCCAAGCATTTTGTATTGATAATGTTAGCAGTTTGCACCCATGAAGAACAGTCCAGCATCTGTTCCAGACTGTTAAAATGTAACCTCATTGGCTACCCACTGAAACGGCACTTGACACATTATTCAACATACCTCATAAATAAGAAAAAATTTAAAATATTAAAATATGACAACCTGAAAATAAAAACATTCAGGTGTCACAGTTTGGCATTTTTAAGCCATGCCACAAAACCCCACCTCTGCACAGCTGTTTCACCACAGTAATGGCTGAAAATTGGCTGTTGACAAGGAAGATAAAAACCAATTGTTATTTGTCAGCCTATTTATAATCAGTGATTGGAGGCCATGACATATTTACCCTTCTTACCCCATCTGCCACACTGTTAGCACCCAGATCATGGGAGACAAGTTGAAAATTAACATATGCTTACTTCTACTTTCTGCATTTGTTGCAAAATAGATGCCGCTAGCTGCATGATCGGGCAGCTGGTGGCATCAGCCTCTGAATGTCAATGCTGTTCAGTGTGTGAGATGGCTGGTGGTGCATCAGCCCGCACACGGTGCTCTCGAGCTTTTCAGCTTCTTGAAATGGCTTCATAACAGCTGAGGAAGTGGCTACAGCGTAGTGTGACTCACTTGCCATTATAATGGTAATTAGGCTGATGTATGTGCATCCTTTGTTACATACAGAAAGAGAGGGGGTATATATCGCTGTGTTGTTCAGTAACACTTCTGCTAAATAGAACTGTATTTTCATTACAATGCTAATTTCTTTAATGCCCTCTAATGGATGGCTTTTATATATAGACATGTAAATATGTTTGTAGTTACTGCTTCACTCAAATGGTAGAAGGTAAAAATCTCTTGTGTTTGGATCTAAGTCTGCTAAATGGCTAAAAAGAGAATTGAACAGGGGCATGAGCTTCTGAATCTCAATGCTGTTCATTATCGGATGCGCAGCGGGTACATTATGTGTAGCTATACATTTAAAGAGGACTGAATACAAATGAAGATGGATTTTTAGAATGTCTTGATAGTGCCTGGAGCCCATTTAAAAGTTCAAGTCACCACAGAAAATCTAGGGCATGGGAAACAACCCAGGTGGGATCAATGCTGCATAATATAAAAAAAAATCCCACATATATAAGGGAATTCACTTTCCCCATGCTGTTCTCCACTGAGAGGTCAGAGGTCAGGCTCAGCAAAAGCATCTAGGAGTCTAATCTTTTTCAAGGACTCTTCAGACGGAGGATGCAGTCAAATCTGCAGGCACATCGGTGCAAGATGGTCTCTCTGAGCAGTTCTGTTACTTCATGTACAGTTTCTAAAATCCTTGGAGTAAATAAGGTTTACAGCTTGTATCACAAGTGTACAGGTTTATCTAGATTAGCAGATGGGAACTTTGTGTGCTCTGGAGTTTTCGGCAATGCAGGCTTTGATTTGGCATATGTTGTCATTATTTCTAAGACTTTTCACTCTGCTACAAAACGGAACCTTGCTGTGTTTGCAGAGGATGCAAATTTACCTGAGTGTAAAACATTATTCAGCAAAATGGTGAGTGACATTACTTGTACCGAAATTGAAATTATGCATTTTATGAAATTAATTGCTGGAGCGACAAATGTTACACTGAATTTACCATGTGAGTTGTTTTTTTCTTTAGTCTTTATTTTTTACTCTACTCTTTAGTTTTTGATTAATTGCTTTTATATGAGAATTTAATTGTCTTAAAGCTGAATCCACTCATTTCTGGCCACTAGTGAGCAGCATTACAGTTGCCTTCTAACACATCCGGCAGACACGGAGCAACATTATCGTTATCATCCCTATTTCTAGCCAATGTATTCATTGTTCTTTTCGCTCTGGTTTGGTCTGAAACAATTCCTAAGTAAAATATCTGTCTTTGGTTGATAGAATTTTGAATTTGTTCACAAGCTAGTAACTAACTTTGTCTGCCATCTGGCTCTAGGCAAGTAGTGTCCATCGCTTAATACAGCTTTGACTCAAAACTGCTGCTAAGATGTGATTAACTGATACAGTACAAAACAATGAGCTAAAAGAGGCTAAAGTGATCATTATCCATGGGTTTATAACTACAGATATTCTGTTTTACATTGCACGACTTTGATTTAGTGTTATTGTAGGGATTTGCTTGTAGTTGCTTGTGTTGTTTGGTGCACAGATCCATTTCTATGTGTATCCTTTTGCATGTATCTCCATAATGTAATAATTCATATATTTTTCTGCATGTGTATGTGTCTGTGCATCCACAAGGATGTGTGTACATGCCCACGTGGTTTCGCGTGTAAATGTATATACGCAGACCTTCACCACCCTTCGGCTTTGCCAGCTCCTCCACTTGGGCTCTGTTTCCCGCTGTTTTGGCCCAAATCCCAGCTGCCGGCCTGCCTCCCCACAGCGCAGGTCAAACACTGTTTTCCCTCTTAATCAAATGAAAAAGGTTAAAAGGAGAACATGGCTTCCTGAGCCAGAGGGTTCAGCCAGAACACCAAGGACGAGTCTTTTTTTTTTTCTGTAATTCAACACAACAAAGGTGCCACCTCTGCACAAGAAATTATTACCACATCAACACTCAACGATTACTTCCTCACAAAAACACAACGGGTGCAGAGAGTTCAGAATAACAATGATGCCTTTGTAGTACAAAGCAGACTGAGGTGCTTTAAGCATCTTTTGTTTCACCACGCGGGTCTGAGAGAGGCTCACTTGATCTTTCGAGAGACTGCAAACAGTATCTGAATAACAATGCACTGAATAACCCATATAATAGTAATTAGTGAAATTAAAGGATCGGCTAATTATGGGGTTTGTTATCATAGAACATTACCTGAATCTGTCTTTGCATGCATTTATGTACAGTAGATTTTGCAGCAGCATATTTCTTTGCAGTATTTATAGTAATGTATCAGCTCTCTATTTCCACTCTATCGTGACCAGGAATAATACAGGCACATAAATCTGGTTTCTTATCCAGCAGGGGACTTATTTTGCTCTGTAGGACCACATCAGTTGTCTGGCTCAGAGCTCCTGGTTGGAACAATAATAAGAAAATCAGGACTAGAGCTGAGGCTATTTCTGTTCTCTGTGCTATGCATAAAAAGCATGCAGCCTGTGAGGTGCTGTGATTTCTCCTTTCTTCATCATAATCAGTGAGAAGCACGACTGAAACAGACCACCTTCAGATCATCCAGAAATGACATTTTGAACCAGTGGACATGGGTAACACGGGGGTAGGAGGCTCCATCAAAAATTGATTGTGGTCGCTTTGATACAAAGAATGATGGCCTATTTATCTCTATCTGTTGTATTACACTTGCACTAGCATGCGTTCTATTTGAATTCATCTTCACTCTGTATTTGTCGCATTTGTATCTTTAACATATTTTCTGCTGCTGCAACAACTCAAATTTCCTGCTAGTTTCTTTCAAATAAAATCTAATTGTTGGAAATCTGCAAGCTATATTTATGTACAGTGAATTCTGAATGTTTGTGAATGCCTATGTAGACACATTGCACATTGCATTACTGATTCACATTTAATGGGTTATATACTATACACCACAGACACATAGAGCTCCCAGTCTCATTAAAAAAGTCTGCTTCGACGGGATGAAATGTGTGGGTCATAAAATACATCTTAGGAAAGTAAGATAAACAATCTAAACATGGAAAAAAGGAAAAGTGCCCATGTGGAAGAGCAAGAACCAAGAAAAGAGGATGAATGAATGAATGGATGAATTAGAGGAGTAGCTGACATTTAGAGAGCTGATGATAGCCAGACGGCAGGCTACAACATCAACAGCCTGGAAGTGGCGAGGCACTCTTGGGACAATAACACACAGCCATATCTTCTTTTACCTACAGCCACAGTGTACACTGCTGTGTAAGATATACTGAGTGTTCTAAATATCACAGTGAATTTGAGTGCATCAACAGATTATAAAGCAGAAGAATATAAAGCTGCGTTAATCAATGTTTTCATATAAAAAAAACAAAACATCAAATGACAATGTGTAATGTGAAAGCAGTTGCTCACAGTAACAAAACCACAGAGTATTATGACCATATTTAGCATTTTTCCTCTGCTCTGCTTTTAATTTTATAGGACACATCACCATCTTCCAGATGCAGCAGGCAGCTGTCTGTCTGCTGTTCGGCTTTGGGAAAATAAAGTTAGTAACCAGTTAGCATATACTGTGTAGTATCCAGCAGTTTGAGGACAACCTATTCCCCTCAAAAGTTGGTATATTTTGTAATTACATTCAGAGACACGACTATAAATAAATGCTAATTTTGCTGTGTGTGCTGGACGTATGAACTGATCTGTTCACCACCAAAACTTTCAGTTTGTTTCACTGCCCTCGAGAATCCAATCATGGAGCTTCAAATTAAAGGAGTACAGCTATTAAAAAAATACAATTTCAGTCACATTCCCAGTAAATAAAAGCGTTACAAAGCTGGTCTAATCACCATTCAATGAGAGCACTGTGCAAACACTGTACTCTAAAATAATGATATGGATGGAAAAATCAGTTCAATCAAAAATAAATATAATTCAAGTAATTTAAACTACTCGCTCATTTCTATTACAGCTACAACTTCTCATTTGTTTAAAATGTGTGTGAGAAAAATATCAATTACCCATAATGTGGCACAACTGAAGCATCGTTCTGTGGTGATGGAATAAAATAAAACAAGCTATAGCTGGAAAATTCAAAACGTGTTATCCTACAGAAAAACAGACCATTATACTGTTGATACCCTGGACACAAACTCTTAGAGACGAAAGCAACAAAAATGAAAACTATTTTTCTTTCCAATTATATGATAACAGAAGTGATTATTATAAACAACCGTGTTGACTCCAATACAACAACCAGCAAAGAAATAATAAGATTGAAAACATCTCCTCATACTGCATGATAAAAGGCAAAATTTCAAAGAAACATGGAGAAGAATAGAATATATGAATAATATATACTATAATAATATATGAACAATACATAATATTCAGGGTAATCTGGGTACTTTGTCATTGTCGTCATATTGTGGTCATTGGTGGTAATCATGACAATATAGATGATAATAATATCTTTACAATATAGTTGAGTTATGTTGAGTTATTAGATCAAATATAAATTAATTAAAGGTCTATATATATTTAGCCAACTGGTCAATTCAGCAAATATGTGATAAGAAAGTTACAAAATCAACAGAATCAGCTCTATAAATATAACTGTGTAACTCAGAGGTCTCACAGGAGAGACAACTTGTTCCATCTGCTAAACCAATATTTTTAACAGGCCTGACAGGTTTGGACATTTCATTAAGTAGCAATTCAGCCATAGCACTGCCACAGTTTCTTATATGCCTACCCATATTCCCCTGTGAAACAGCATTAGCAGAGGACATAACATTGATAAAACCCACAGGATATCAGTTAAAGATGAACAAATCATCACAGCTATTTACTGAGTGTTTTACATATATATTCACATATTTAATTCATTGTGGCTGGTTGCCATATTTTAGCATGTGTACTGTATGTACTGATTGATCATGATCGTTTCATGTTTTAACCACTTATTTTATGACATCGGTGTGGTCATCGTATGTCCTGAGGCCTTTTGCAGAGGCCAAGGTCTTCAAATAACTCACTTTATCCAACCAAAGGTCTGAAACTCAAGATATCACCCACACCCACATAGCCACAAGTTGGACTTTAAGCAGAATAAACTCAACCAAGTTGGAACTCCCAGTAGTTTGAGACACATGGTTGGTATTTCTGACACATTTGACCCGTGTCTCTGCAACACCACATTCATCTTCCCACCGTACTGTTCTGTCTCTCTGCTTCTCTCTTCACTCATTTCCATCCAGACTTGCCAGGCAGCTCCTCAGAAATAATTAGTGACTAACGAGTCTCTCACACGGCCTCATAACAAGCTTCACGCTCTAATAATGAGCCTCTACGCAGTTCGGTGGTAAACAGCTGCCATCAGTTATACAGAGTACCTGCCGGAAGCCTTAAGCCCGAGCAAACCCAGACAAACCAGCCTGAGTGAGCAGAATCCACCAGATTGTTTTGTCTCTTTGGAACAGGTTTGTTTTTGGTTTTCTTTCTTTTTTTCTGCAAATTGGCTTGTGAGAAACCACAAATGAATTCAATGAAGAGTAGTACTGTCGGAATTTGCTGCGCCTATTGCCTATTCATAAGTCTACAATACTTTAATCAGCAGTCCAAACAACAGAGTGAAGTAATGTATTTTCACAGCATATTAAATGTAAAATAGTTAGGGAATAGGGGAATTAAGAAATGCTGTTTCAAAAACATGAAAAACAGATCTTTCTAAAAAGAAGCCAGATTCAGCGCCTTTCTAACACTTGTGGAAAGTCACTTAATCCTACCTATCCTGCTATTTGTCATGGGCTTAATGTGGTTTTCCAAGTGGTGCAGATAATCTGACCAGTTTGAGTGACAAATTTGAGAAGGTCTGGGGAACTTTCTATGTAAACAGAATATCTATTCTCATTTTTGGAAGGATTAACCTCCTTCTGTGCTGTGAGGTTTCTGTGTTGTAGCACGACGGTGATGTAACTTATACCTGTCATCTGTCGTCACAAACCTGTTGGTGCTTCACCGTGAAAATCACACAAAAATATGCCCTTAAAAATCTGTCAGAAAATCACACAAAGTAACAACAGCATTATGTCAAAAATCAGCTTTTAGAAGTTATTGGAAAGGACATGCGCGTACCATGGTGAGGTGTGTAATGATTTTTACAAGCCTGGATGAAAATGCCCCGTGGGGTGTGTATGGACTGTACAGCAGGAGCTGAGCTAACTAGCCATAAAACAGTGATGGATGATACGAAGGTTTAAACAGCCATGTGTAAATGCCACTGTGTTTATGAGGTGTTCCTTGGTGTTCATGAGGGCTTGTAAAAGGCACACTACTTGCATACTGAGTCTCTAACTTAATAATATAAACCAAGGTTATCAAGAACTGGATATTTGCAGTCATTCAATTAATCAAACTGACAGCTTCTGTTATGTTAATCTTTATGCGACCTCTGCCATTCTTTACTGTGAGGTTCATTCACAACCAAGTGCAACTTCAGATATGAGTGACAAAATAATTTCAATTATGTGTTCCACCTAGCTTTATACGGAGAATGCCACCACACTGAAAGACAGAAGACCGTCAGTTGGAGAAAAATCAGGATTATTTTGCCACACATATTCAGTCAAGAATGAACCTCTTATATATAGTGACTTATATTAAGTGCATTAAACTAGCAGTTCAAGTTCAAGCGCTTTAGGGATATTTTTGTTGTGTTGTGGTAAAGTTGAGGGATAGAATACCACAGCTTACTAACATAAATGCTTTTAGCTAAATCTTAGCATGGTCAACATGCTCACAGTGACAACATGCTGATGTTTAGCAGGTGTAATGTTTACTATATTCACAATGTTCACTATCTTAGTTTAACATTTGCTTGTTGAGTGAGTGATTGATGGGAATGATTACTTCTGTGTGTGTTAAAGGTCCAGAGTGTAAGATTTAGGAAGGTCTATTCGCAGAAATAGAAATCGAATATAATGAGTATGTTTTCACAGTGTATAATCACCTGAGCATAATGTTTTGGTTTCCTTATAGAGAGTGGGTCCTCTTCAATGGAATCCACTATGTTGTAGCACCATTTCTCTACAGTAGCCCAGAACAGACAAACCAAACAATGGCTCTTGATATAACCTTTTTCTTTTTTTCTGAACTTTACAGCTGGAGTTTTTCTACATGTTAGAAAGGAGAGGGCGAAGTGTGGGAGAGTATTTAGTCAGTCACACTCTGCAACTTCACTGCTAGATGCCACTAAATCCTACACACTGGACCTTGAAGTTTTGACTAAGAACACACAAAAAATAAATATAAAAATATTATGACTGAGACTATGCATGTTTTGAATAATCCATCAATAAAAACTTAAGAACCTGATGCACAAAGAGAATTAAACATATTTTAGACATATTTGTATTATAGGGTTGAATCATTCGTCAAACTTCTGAACAAATTCATACATAAATTGTAACAGATACTGGAATAATTGATGAAATATTTATTGACCAGAGATGGTCAATAAATATGAAGAACATTTTGACATGATGAAATATGCATAGAAATATGCAATGCGCAATAAACAAAGCAATCCGATTGGAAACATGCATATGTAATTTAGTATCTATGTTGTAGAGGTGTGTGGTTAAGTACGATAATAAGATGAACATATGTGATAACGCAACATGATACCTGACCTATTATATATCTTGTATTATGAATTTGTTTCCTTTAGTCAGTAAGAGACAAATGAAACCTCCAAGGCAACACACAAGAAAATTACAGAAAAACTGTTTGTCTTAATTGTTCCAATTTAAGTAAATTCTGTCTTTCTATTACAGACACAAATCCAAACTCATCGCTGCGTCCTATCTTATCTCAGACCTCCTGTCTTATGCTAACTTGAACTTTACTGCCTGTATCCTTGACAACCAAGGACGAAATTTTGATTTCAGAGGGTTTTTTTTTACACTTATTTGTATTTGAAATGAGTGTAACAGAGAAGCACTGTCATTTTTAGGCACTTATATGGAAGAAAAAAGTGAGCAAAGATGACCCAAAAACCACAGAAGGGTCAACATAATCAACTCATCCAAACCTTCCAAACACACGTTGTCTTCGATCATTGGCAGAGATAAATTCCCGGCAGAGACTTTGACTTCTAAAGAGGTCTCTTATATCCACTTTTCTTTTTTTAGACATTCTGGATGCGCCTAAGTACCAAACACACACACATGCACGCATGCACATGCGCATATTATTATAACCTTTATTTAACCAGAAAAAAAAAGTACATGGACACCGATTCAAACGTTCTGTTTACTATAGGATAACATTGTTTTTGGACGGTAAAAACTGGCACCAAAACGGCTTTTTAAAAAAAGTGCAGGGGACATGTCCCCTGTGTGTCAGATACACCCTGACAGGATTTATCATCTGGGGATCATGAATCTGTGTACATAACTTCATGGCAATCCATCCAATAGCAGATATTTCAGTCAGAAAATTGATGGACAGAGAGCCATGCTCCTAACAAGACAAAAAATTGTTCAAAGGTCTCTGAGCATCAAAGAGTCAACCGAAATATCTCATGCATCTCACTAATGGAATATGAAGACATACATTTCATAGTTCGTATCAAACATATGCACGTGCTGCAATAAGATACAATTGTACAAAGCTACGTATACACATGCCTGCATGCAGAGTTGTGTTGAGGCTCCATTGTGCCGTTGCTATGCGTGCTGCAGTATTTCTCCTCACACGTCCGCTTCTCCCCAATGGCTCAATTTCCCTGTTTTCACCATTACAGTGTAACAGAACACAGCAATTAAAAGACCTCACCAAACATTAAGTCAATACAGTTTTGAGGTGTGTTCCCAAAGGACACAGAAAACTGCTGTGCAAAGTAAGAAACAGACATGTTTTCAACAGTACAACAACAAAGAAATACCATCAACCAGGCAACTAATTAACTGATTCTTTGCTTTTTAGTCATAAAATAAAGCACAGCCTTTTCTTTTGGTATTATTGCAGCATTTTTTGCAGCAGTGCAGCTTTGGGAGGAGGACTAGTTTCAGAGAGAAACAAGCAGAAGAGGAGACAATGAAGTCAGAGGGAGGAAGAGGCAGAATGAAAGGAACAGGCCTGCAGAAATCACAACAGGGAGCATCTTTCTTCCTCTGCCTCTTTAAAAGCTGCCTCCACCAGTCTATTCTCCTGAGCCAGGCATTGGCGGCAGAGAGGAGACGTGGTGAGAGAGAGAGAGACGGGAGATATCAGCACACAGTATCTAATCTCCCTACCCTCTCTAATGCACCCTGGAGTATCCTCTCCAGCACCGACATGGGAAGATAGATAGGAGTCGACAGCTGCACAGGCTAAAACCCAGCGCCCAAGCTTTACAGCTAAAGGTAAGCTTTCCCTGCTGGGCTTGGCTCAGAACAGGAGGGGGGAAGAAAGAATAGTTTTAAAAGGCTGAATCAGCTGGGCTTGTTTAATGTCTTGTTTATCAGTCACTTCTTTCGCAGGGGCCTTTAAGTCTACATTACAAAAACTGTCAACCTTGGCAATAAATTTTAACATTTTATATCTTATTCCTTCAAAACAAATGCAAATATTCTGCCAAATATGTGAGACAAGGCCATTTTCTTTCAGCGCAGTTTGCACTTCTTTTGAAATTTCCAAAAAAAAAAGTGTCAGCATCTTCGAGTATCTCCGCAAGTAAACAGATAATTCTACTATCTTCCAGGAGATTGCTGAAATATGAAGATATGCACTGCAAATCCCACTGCTGGATTTGTTTTCACTTCTTAAAAACAAGATTTTGCCGATCTCTGCTGTATTCTTACTCCAAAATACCTTTGTAGCAAAGGGTAGAGGGTTAGAGAGCCAGAAAATAAATAAAGAAAATTCAAGTCACCTTGAAAAACCACAACTGTCAGCCACAATGCACAGTGGTATCAGGCTTTATTGGCCTCTCTTGTCCTTCCTGAGCACCTACACTGACAGGTGTGTCGGAGGGACACTGGCAGAAGAGACATTTTATAATTAGACGATGCAAGAAATAGAAGAGATAAGAAAGTCAGTGCAGAGCGGAACATGCAAAGTCTACAGACAAGCACAGGGACATGTGTGTAATGAATGAATGACGAATAAATAAAGCAGTCCTTTTCAAATAAATCAACGACTGCTTAACTAAACTGACTGAAATGACAGTCTCTGAACTTTTTTCCCTCATTTGTTCCAAACTGCATACTTCTTTACAAAGTAAATCTATTAAAAAATTACTAGGGAATTAGTAGGAGATAACAAGCCTGTAAAATTAAGCATTACAAATGTATTTTCTTGGCAATAAAAGGAGAAGCGGGGAAGGCACCAAGTGGTATTTTCCTAAGGAAGTGCCGAGATTACTTCCTCGATTGCGTCTGATCGGTATCTTGTAGACTCCCCCGCTGGGAGGAGAGCTGCGGTAGAGGATGGAGTGATGCTAATCCAAGCAGCATACTGCAATCTTGGTGCCAAGAATGAGTGTGTCTCACACAGTACACCGCCCACCTGCTCAGAGCACGTCGACAGGTCGGTGCACTTGAGTTCCATAATATTTTTGTCACTTTATCTGATGATATCACACCTTTCTGAAATCACACAAACCCCCTTTATTCATGAGGTCAACCAACAAAACCATCAGCCTTCTGGCATCTACAATCACTCAGCAACTGAAGTGGGAGACCAACATCGGCTGACTTAATCATCAAAATGGCCCGGGAGAGAATGTACTTGATGAACTCGCCAGATGAGCTGCTCATCCAGTTCTACACAGCAGTCATCGAGTCTGTTCTCTGCGCATCAGTCACAGTCTGGTTTGACCAAACAGGACGAGGACAGGCTGCAACCAACAGAGAAGATCACTGGTGCCGACCTGCCTACAATCCAGGACTTATACACCTGCAGAGTCAGAGAGAATCACTGCAGACCGCGTCACACTCTGGATTTAAACTGTTCAGTTTCTCCCCACTCTACATGTCAGAACAGCCAGACAAGAGAACAATGACGTCAACATCATGTCAGAGAACAATCCTTGTGCAATAACATTTACCGTATTAACAGTATAACAAGTTGTTTGACTTATACCAAGAGAGACTCATCATGATCTCACTGTCAAGGATCATCAGCCATTAATACACCTGAGAACACAACATCACCTGTATTCTCTCGCCTATTTCTGTGCTTTCGCAATAGCATTTAACTTCATGCCAGACTATGCCCTCTTTATTCTGTCAGTGGTGAAAAACTTACCAATATATTTTACTTAAATTGAAGTAGCAACACCACTCGGTAAAAAAGCTCTACATTTATGATTTCACTTCAGTAAGTACAAATGTATTAACAGCAAAATGTACTTATAAGTATCAGAGTGAAAGTACTAATTGATGATATATATCATGTTTGGAATATTATTACTGTTGCTGATTACTTCATATACTATTGGACAGTTAAATCCATAACACTGTTTCTAAAAAGATCATGTGTTTTGTTTGTACAAGATTCATTAAGTAACAGATAATCCCAGCTGTCTGAGATGTAATGGAGAAGGAAAGTTAGAGTATAAAGTCGCACAAAAGTTCCCCAAAATTGAGCTTAAACATAATACTTAAATAAATATATTTCTACTTTCCACCAGTGTTTTTTGTGACAGTACAGCGGCACTCTGATGACTTGTGGTTGGCTGCATGACATCTTTCTAATTGTTTCAACTCAAACTGCTAAATTTGTTGGCATGGCTTTGTTTGCTGATTTCCAACAGCAAGACTTGAAGATGTGCGGTGTGAAAGTCTTTTTACTGAAACTTGAATCCCGTAGGCTTATACAGCAAAGGCGTCAATGCTAATTATCTGACTTGTACAAGCAAACCTCGGGGTGGAAGAAAGAAGATTAGGAAAATGTTCTTGTGTTGATAACGCAGTCAAAATCCTTGTGTGCTTCAACATACTCGGTTAACAAAGGTTGATTCAGATTTTGATAATACAGGCTGGAAAAAAGGTGGAGTCTTGAGGAAACCTTGTTTCATGAGTGCACTTTTATCCATACAGAGAGCTACAGGGTAGTACATGTTTAGTGAGTTACAGCTTTAATCACCATATTCAGCGCTGCTTGCAAAGAGGACATTTGTGGATATTGAAATGTGATGAATTGGATGTCATGGGTGGGCTTTACATCTTCCTTTCACATTCAGAATGATTGATGCTCTGTTGGGTTTGACTGAAAACACAGCACTAGTAGTTATGGAGCCAAAAGTGTCTCCCATTATCTCCACAATGTTAAAAGCCAGAGCGAGAAAGCCTTTGTGTTCAGCGCTGAAGGGATACAGGCAGCAACAGGGAGGAGAGGAGGAAGAGAAGGAGGAGAAAGAGGAGGGGGAGAGGGGTTGTTGGTAGACAGGACAGCTGGAACTGAGCCTCTCTGTCTGGCAGGGAGCGATGAAATTCCCCTTACAAATCACACCTCTTTTTTCCCCTTCCTCCTCCTCTTTTCCTGCTTTTCCTCTTGGTCTTGTTCCTCTTCCTCCTCTTCTTCCTCATCCTTCTCCTCCCTGCAGGTTACCATTGTGCGAGCCAGGCTCTCATGGGGCGAGCTGACAGCAGAGATAAACAAGTGAACTGGCTTGTTGGATGCATACACACACACACACACACACACACACACACACACACACACCTTTGTGCACAGTGAAACACACAATCTTTCCAACACTCTAAATTAAAGGACATATTCCTGCACACACATAACACAAAGGATGCATATGAAGGTTAGATCTACACACACGCATGCCAGCAGATAGGCAATCACAGGAGGTTTACCAACAGGGCTCCTGTTGGAACACTCCTTTCCTGCTCTGCCTCTATTAAGGCTGACGTTGATGAATGATAGAGATTACAGGACAGACTGCCGCTTAGCTTCATCACAGAATGAATGTAATCAAACACAGAGACACGGAGAGCATCGGGGGAACTTTACACTCTGCAAGATGGAGGCGGGAGAGGGAAGAGAACAGGCAGTGTGAGAGTCTTTGTGCGAGGAGGTGAGGGCTTACTTTTAGGCTTATTAGTGTGAGCATTTTAACACACAACTTCAACTCTATCACTGCAGAACTCCAGAGGCGTCCCAACCTGTGAAGAGTGTCAGGAGATGGTAGCCAGGGAGAGTCTGGGAACACTTGATGACAATAATCTTATTAGAAGACAAGAAAGATCATTTTTGTGACCTGTGACCAATTACCAATTATGTCTTTTGAGCAACAAATTAAGCTTTGCAACACTGGTTATTTGGATAAATTTGTCAATAAATAATCAAACTTGATTACTCTTACATCGCCTTTGATAATGTGCGGACTAATTTATTTTCCTACTCAGCATGAAGTCATGGAAAATCAAGCTGCATTCATGCAAAACATGTTATTACTTCCAATTACTGATGGACTATAATATTTGACGTTCATAGTTTTTATAGCGTATTGGCTGACTTCATAGAAATACTGTTTCATACTGCATGTCCACTGTACAGTAGGTCTAGATAAATGAAAAACTGAACAGAAGAAGAGAAAGTTTCACGTTCTCCATCAAACAATGTGCCACACTGCATCAACATTATTGCTGTGTGTGGACTTCAAATCTCACCAGAAGAACAATGATGATGATATTGTAGAGTATATTATATAACATATATACATACATATATATACATATATAACATGTAAGGATCCATTTCATAATTATATTTGACTTTAAAGTCGAACACACACTAGCTGTGTGTTACTTCAATTGTCCATTATTCACAGCATAAAACAGTGTCTGCAGTTATGAGTTGACATCTCTGTTAAAGCATAAAGCAAAATCACCACAAGACTGTTTTAAATGTGGATTAGCATGTCAGTTATCCAAACGACAGGGGATTTGATTACTGATTAATTTCCAAATGAGTCTATTCTACATCAAGGACAGACAACAAATAAACCGGGATTTAGATAGACGAACAAACAGTTTTAATTTCTGCTATTTACACAAACACAGTTTTACATATTAATTAATGATTACTTATTTATTTAATCAGGACTGTGTTCGTGTTCACAGAGTTCATTTAACCATAGACGCTCTAGCAGATGTCAGAGGGATCACTGAGATCACTGACCTACAGCATATAAAAAGACTCGTACCGTTATAAAATCAGAAAAAACAAACGGAAAATAAGGTTGTCTTGTTCCGATATGGTGAAGTAATATAAAACAGGGCTGTGGTTTCAAGCTGTCAACTGCAAGATAAAAGGATGGAGATAGTGCAGTTCAGACTTATCTTAGTTTTGCTAAAACAAATTCTGATAGCGCTGAGATTAATTTACTCGCAGTGCGGCTCTGCTTATTTCAAGTATTTAAATGTCATTTGAAGCTATTTTTCACAAGGAAGAAAATCCTTGAAACATCCTGTTTGATGATTTCTCTTCTCTGTATCGATACAGCCACTAAAGTATATTTAGATCTAGTTTTGGGTGATGTGATGACATCTTTTTATCCCTGGGAAGAAAAAGGTTCAGCATAATGATGCTGGGACTGTGAAGGGTCTGAAAAGAGTTAGTGGATCCTTAACTTAAGCTCATTACAGTTGTCCAAACAGAAGCTGAGACTAATTTGGACTCATACAGATGCATACAGTCCTGCACCATGAGCTCATTATACACTGGCTTCAAATCAGCCTTTTGCTAAATGCCATCCCCCATTCTGTTCCGACTTTACTCTCATTCACCGCATTGTAGCAGCCAACAAACATGAAATGCCATATGTATTTCGGAGCGAGGCAGTGACTCTTAAGAAATGCCATTTTGAAAAAGCAAAACAAATTATCGCTGCGAGCAGCCACAGAGTGGCCAAGCTTCACACTTGCATTTGAGCCATCAAGAGAAAAAAAAGGTGAAGTAGCTATAGCTAGAATACATTGTGAAAGACTGCGGTATGAAAGTGTTTTTTTAAATTATGACATATTGTTCTTACAGTTAAGTAATTTAGGATCTCAACTCAAAACTCAACTTTTGCCATAACGTGCAAGCATATCAAATAATGTTTACCACCTTCTAATTTCACTTTCTCCCACAATTGTATTATTATTCTTTTTCAAAAGAGCAATATAAAATATACTTATCTAAGAATAATGTAAATACATTAGAAATAGAAAAACATCAGATCAAGCTGAAGACAGAAACACTGCTACCATCCTGTGAAAAACAAACAAACAAACAAATAAATTAATATTAAGTCCAGTGCCAATTAATGAGTCGTGAGGTGGAGTACAGCAGAAAAGAGCAAGAAAACTGAATACTGATTCTTCACCAAGCGGCATCCTCCGTGTCCATAAAGTGAAGCCAATGTGGAAATGCCAAGACCTGCAGTTCCTCAAATGACCACTTGAGGCTGGCTACAGGACATGTCAACTTCCATAAGCCCCCATATTACAATGTCCAACCTCGCAGAAGAAACAAACATGTTTTCCACCTCAGGTCTGCTGACGATCCACGTCTTTGCCGTATTTTAGATCAGCCGGGAAGTGACAGAGGACAGAGGACTACCAAGATGGTGACTGGCCACCACACCACACTATGGGTGACGTCACATGTACAGTGTCCATACTTTATACTCTTTGTTCCCCACCAGTGCAGCCTATTGGGCCTTTTAAATACAGGGCTGTTTGTGCTCATTCTCCCAGGCTGATCAGATGCCTGAACACCTCACAGGATTTTACTCTGGAGAGATTCATCATTCCATTCTTGGATCATTTAAATTTAGAAATGTGTGCTTACACAAAATTGATTGATTACATCATGTTTCATTGTGGGAAAAAGTCAGCTTCCTTGATGGACATCTAATGTGGAGGGTTTTTTTTGCCTGGAGTCAACTCTGACTCTAAAATATTCATTCTTATACATCACTTGGGACTGGATTGCTGGTACTGATGAGTTTTTAGTAAAACAGAAAGAATCTAATATATCTGTCTGCCTAATAAAGAAAGAAAAGGTGATATACTGTAGTAGTTGGACAGAGGACAGTGACTTTATGTGCTGTGACTATGAATGTAACACTGGGGCTTGTTAGCAGTCTGGCAGGCCTGTAATTTATTGTTGCTCAGTGAGTAAAAGCTACAAAGCAAAACCGAATTTATTCAACGTCCCAATAGTAAAGCTGAACACAGATTCACAGCCTGAACTGTTAGGACTTTGATTCAATATAAATAACAAATAATACATTTTGCTTAACAGAATCTTTTTTTAAACCACATTTGTGTGACAAACTAGTTGTACAAACTGGGAAGAGAGGAGCATCATTTTCAAATAACTGCGCTGTCTCAGTTCAGTACAGCTCATTACGTTAAGAAAAACTAAAAAAGCACCTCAGGACTCCAGACAGCAGCACAAGGAGCTGAGGGGGTAAAAAGAGGCACCTGGCCTACTTTCCGAAACTTGCCCAGAATTGTAAAGAAAATCACATTTGATTAATCAGAGGTGCCTGCGATAGGGAGCGTCTGCCTGGATCTTTTCATCTTCACTGTGACACCTCAGCCACGTTAACACGTGTAGAAAGAGAGAAAGAAAGAGAGCAGGAAGGGAGAAAAGAGGAGAGCGTGAGAAGAGTGAGACACAGCTGGGGAGCACTGAGGAAAAACAAAGACAGAGCATGACTTTGACAAAGCAGATTAAAAAAGAATAACAGGCGCGAAAAAGTGTCACATTTAATAGGGACGCGACACATCAAGCCTCCACTGAGACGCCGAGCTGTCACACAGGCACAGCTCTCTCTAAAAACAGAAGCAAGTGGCATCTTTGTGGCGCTAATCAGTGCCGACGTTGGGAATACAACTCCTCAGTTGTAATCTATTTGCGGGAGCGACGCTATAAGCTTCATTTGGAGGAGAGATTTCATTTGCGGCGCGGCTGTGTTTGTCTTGTTGAAACTACAATTTGGTTGAGCTAATGAGCTTGACATATGGTACAGCTCAGGACAAAGGCGAGACATCAGAGCTTATCAGGGGCTCACTGTTACAAGCACAATAACATTACCAATCTAGAGAGAATGACATTTTCAAATGAATTGTTTACATCGGAGTTAAATATCTACCGAGACATGCGCCAAGGCATGCAATCAGAATTAAAGTGTTATGACATGGGTAACATGGGAAATGGGGAAGTTTCAAATAAAAAAAATGTTTTGTTTCTGTCAATTTGGACTTGTAGACACTTGTAAAAAGATTATCTCAGACTCAGAATTAACTGCAATAATGTGCCCAGTAGCTGTTAATTGTCCTATTAAAACAATCACGTCTTTCATTCTGACTGTCTGTTCAATCAGAGGTGATTGCTAAATTGCTGCTGCAGCAAACCAGTTACGAAATTAACTCACTTTTACTTTCTTCAAGCAGCAGATACAATTTAAACTTGGCAGCTCACTCTTGGAAACTGCCGTCCCAGCTCAATGTCCACTTACATTGCTTTGGAATTGTCTTCACCCCTCTAATCCAACAAGGACGAAAAGTTGTAGAGGTGTTCAGAATAATGGATGTCATCTTATAGTTTAAGGACAACTGTGCGAAATGGTAGACAGTCCAGAATAAACAGATGAGTTGACCACAAACTAAGATCAACAACATCAGATTATTCAGTTGTATAATGATGCAGATTTTTCTTTTTCATGTACATGTAATTCTGGGTTTTATTTTGGAACTTTTCCTTATGGTTTCTAGGTTATGATATCATCAAAGTCTCAGTCCAACATACAATTGGTCAACAGGTTTACACTAAACAGTTTAACCAGATGATTCACTTTGAGTTGAAGCTGAATCTGAGAGCACATGAAACGCTGCAAAGTCTCTGCAAAGTACTGCGCACAGACATCTACGGTAAATGCTGGATGTCAAAGTTGAACCAGGAAGTTTATTCCGTAAACTGGGTTTAGTTTTTATAACCTACAAATAATAAATAATAATAACCAATAATAAACAAGTTAGCCCTGCCAGCATGAACAATACCACAACCCTGAAACTGAAGTAGCTCCATTAAACTCAGCCGCCGTGCATTTTTATCACTCGCACCTATGCTTTTCTCACTGTGACAGCAGTAAATTAGACTTGTGTAACCAATCCATAGGATGGAAGAGTCAATCCAACGTAGACAGTAATGAAGCTACAGATGCTACAGAGGCTGTTGCCAGTGCAGCAACAGGAGAATAAATATGATTTTCTCTTCTTTGTTTATACCACTTCTCTCATTTATAATGGTTTGCATCCATTTTGAGCTCCTGAAGACACTTAACTGAAAATGCACGAGAAAGAAGGTGAAATGGCCACTGCAGTCAAACTGCAGTGAAAAGCAAAGAGTCTTGGGAGAGCAAACGAGGTAATGTCTGAGTCTAAAGGTACTGCTGGGTAAAGCATCCCTCCAGCCAAAGGTGATTTGATATGCATCATGTTCTCATCACTAATACCTTGTCTGGAGTTATAGCTTCAGCAATGAGTGGTTTCATGGTTAAAGAATCCCTCTAGTAGCAATTCAGCAGGATATGTATGCATGTTCTCATCACTGATACCTTGTTATGTTCAGGGCTATGTAGCTCCAAAATTGAGCTGCATCCTCTCAAACTGTTTCTCTGCGAGCAGCACAGCCAGATGCAGACTCAAATCTACCCAGGGGACAGTTAAGCACAGCTCTGAGCAGGCCTCATCCACAGCCTCTCTGTTGTCACAGAATGTCCTCAGCATGTCTGAGCTATGAAATGTCTGGGACTCCTTTCAGCATTACGGTGCTTTGCTGCTCCCGCAGTCAATTGTCAGTGTCCTGCAGAAACCTGGTTCTATATCAGCTTTATTTTTAACACATAGAAAATGATTCTTTAAATGAATCGTTTTGGGAACATTTTGGAAAATACAGATATTCAGAGTATGATGATATGAGAAGATATACAACTCTCAGGAGGATGTAGTTAGCTTCGCTTAGCTTAGCTTAGCATAAAGACTTGAAGCAGGGGAAACAGCTAGCCTGGCTTTCTCAATTCACATGTGAGCCTAGCAGCACTTCTACAACTCAAATCAGACAGAACACATTTTATCAAGACTTTTATGGGTTGGTGAGAGCCAGGTTAGCTGTTTCCCTTTTTCTGCATACAAACTCTGTTCTACAACTGTTCTGATTTTCTGGGTTGACAGACTGACGTATTAAAGAATTTGACTCTGGTGAGTTTGCATTTCACATTTCAGTGACCAAGCCAATGTTTTTATATTATAAATTATTAGAGCCGAAAGGATTAGCCGATTGACAGAATGTTAATCAGCAATTTTTAAAGTTGCACGTCAAGCAGAAATGTCAAAAACTGAGTGGTTCCAGCTTTTCGAATGTGAGGATTTACTGCTTTTTACTGCATATTCAACATGTCGGTTTTGGATAGGTGGTGAGACAAAATGAGCAATTTGAGAATGTCACCTTTGAATGTGCTCACTAAAATGAGCACCTTTCACCACCTTCTATGGACTAAACAAAGAACTGATTAATTGAAATAAGAAACTGGCAGATTAATTGATGATTATTGTGTGGAATACACACAAACAAATAAAAGAATGAAAGAGAAAACACTAGCAGTTGTAAAGCTCATTAATTCATCACACTGTCATAAAAAAAGCTGCATTTCTGTATCAGAATGTGCAGGATATGTTGGGTAACGTAGTTTCCAGGTAATGTGTCAAACGTCCCCATTTGTTTTGAAATATCTGTAACATCAGCTTTTTCCAGGGATGAATGAAACACTAACCAGTCTTATCTAATTTTACCCCAAATTCAAGAATGCGGGCAGAAAGGTCCAAACTGAGACACAGGAGACACAAATTGGTTAAAATTCTCTCCTTCTTCTTCTTCTTCTTTTGACTCTTTTAGTGTCGCAGCTGCAAACTGTAAATAAAAGTATCTACAAAAGCAGAAATGAATTCTGAAGGACATTCATTAAATACAACAACAAAAGACTATCCAACCGGAGTCCTTGTCTAGCATCTGCAGTGCAGCCAACCATTACAGACCACACTGACAAAACACCATTTACTTTATGCCGTTCTGCAACACTAAACTGAATGTAAGGGTATTAGCATGAGTGTGTATATGTGAGTGTTTACATGTTTCATTCACTGCCTAGAGGTATCGAGCTGTCCAACTCAGC
Organism: Protonibea diacanthus; assembly: GCA_028641955.1. Taxonomy (NCBI): domain Eukaryota; kingdom Metazoa; phylum Chordata; class Actinopteri; family Sciaenidae; genus Protonibea; species Protonibea diacanthus. Next base: position 21,213,552 of record CM053984.1, read on the forward strand.
AGACCTTTGTAAATACCACACAGGGCCTCAAAAATGGCCAAGAGCCTATTAGCTGGACATGAAAGACAGAATATGTGAATCACTGGCAGCCAGCTAAAGCAGGAAAAGAGCATGACTGGATTGAAGCAAAGTGTCTGCGTGCATGCGTGCGTGCATGTGTGAACCCCAAACAATACTTTGAATGACTGCACATGTGTGTACCAGTTAATTTGGCTTGAGTTTGGGTAATTGCAAAACCAACCAGTGGATGTAGAGTCATTCACAGGCTACAATCAAACACAAATACACACACCATGTCTGTGGCCGTATACATACACACCCACTGTGTATGAAAGAGGCTCTCCACAGCGGTGTAATTAGGCCTGGTCACTGCAGAGTCGTAATGGATAACCCTGTCTGAAAATAGCCGGGGGCAGCGCTCATAATTGAGTGTGCTGTGTCTATGTGTGTGCATGTGTGAGTTTCACATGGGAGGGCTGCAAAAATGGCATTTCTTGCTGCTTGCTTTGCTTTATTTGTTATGCGTGCAGCAGCACCTACTGAAAGTGGAGTTTGAAGTGACTTTATACATGAATACTGGGTGCTCTAGGGAGGTTAAGACCAGAAGCGTATGTGTCAGACATCTAGCACTAAAAGAGTAAACTTTAAGATATTTGGCCTTCATATTCAAGGAACTGTACAGTAAAAGCTTTTTTCTTACATAGTACAAGGACGTCCAGTAGCTTTTCAGAGCTGAGGAAATGGCTGCACAAGAGGGAGAAAAGCCACAAGTTTAGAGCACCAGCATACAGTGTAAGTGTATAAAATGTGAAGGAATTGGATTTTTATCCATTTGTATTTGCGTTTTGTTTTGTTTCTGTCACAGTTAGTGTTGGGTTGTGAAAACCCATCACTCAAATTGAATCCCAAGTTGAAAAATTCAAAAATGTGTTAAAGGTACAGTTTGTAGGATTTGTGAACACCGCTTGCCAAGCTTGTAGGGTAAACTACAGTGGCTGCGAAACTTGCAAGGAAAATAAAAGACCCTTGTATCTAGAGTCTCTTTTTGTAGAAACATGGCGGTTCAACATGGCAGACTCCGCAGGAGAGGACCTGCTCTCTCTGTAGATATAAAAAGCTAAAGTAATAAAAATACAACCTCTGAGTTCATTTTCAATTTCCATGGATGTTATGACTGGGCATAAATCAAAATGCCTCTGAAGCTCAATTGGATAGACCTACAACCAATCGGTGCAATGAAATGTGTCACAATGTGTAGCAAATTGGTAAATTAAACTTACTAAATCCACTTAATTTAACACTAACATGATGGTGTACTGTTTTACATTAGCAGAAGCCATCTTGGTTGCTTACAAAGCAACATCCAACAAGGTCATGCTCCACTGTACAGTTATTGTATCAACACACCCTAAATTAGATAAACAGTGGTAATTTGTTCAGTCTGAACCAGTTGGGTGGAAATATGTCTGAATGGGAGGTGAACCAAATGCATCTGCCAGAGGAAACAAAACATGAGCTTGCAGATTCATCTGGTTTGCACGCTAATCGAATTCTGCTGTCTGACTGTGCACACACATCGAATAACAAGACATTAAGTTAACTAAGAGTAACTCCTACTGTAGGCCCATGTGATACAGCATGTAAAGCAATGTGGATATTTATAGTTTCATCCATGCAGTTGTGGATTATAACTGCACCATAAGAGGAAAAGTTTTTTTTTTTTATAACCATGAAGGGAATCTGAAGGTTGTTTCAAGGTTTATCAAACTGACTGAGATGATAGCTGACTGTTAATAAGGCAGAACAAGATATGCATTTAATCGCTGTGTTTGTATTTGTCCTGTGTCCTTGTGGAAGTGTTATGGAAATGTTAACAGTCTAACGGAGTAAAATTTCTGTTGTGATGTGAACGTTTATTCAGACACAAGAACCAACATGAAAAAATGTCATTGTGCATTTTTGAAAGAGGCTCAGTTAATCTCTTATCAGATATATTTTTCCTCAAATTTCAGTGCTTTAAACCTACACAAAAAATGTCCACAGTCACATTCTGGTCATATCATATGCTTTCCAACACTTCCAAAGCTAAATGATGCTTATTTTGAGATAAATATTTGAGGCGAGCTATGTTTTTATGGCTGCACTATCAAATCAAATAGAAATATTCAGTGTCTTGTGCATAATTTTATTCTGCCTAAATTTAGCCTGACATCTCTCTTCTTTAAACATTGTGACATCTCTTGGGCTAATTGGTCGTCCAGGAAAAAGTTCCATATTGAAGGTGTGATAACAGAGTTTTATAAATAATATAACCTTTCCATGCTATCCTTGAAACAGTGCTTCAGAAAAGCATCATAATGTAAATGTTTGCTTTAATATCAGCCACATGAAAGAAGCCAATGCATTAAAGCAATCTTCAAAGTCTGATTTCCCCCATATGCTTCAGTCATAGGATACCGCCCGCTGGTTTATATGATGGGTTTATTTCAAAGGATCGCTGCACATAGAATAGCAGCATTTCTTCAGGGTATGAAGTCCACCACAGACAGCTGCCATGGCGAGGAATTGGTACATTAGGAGAGAAGGTGTACAAAACAATGAAAGTAATACATGACCCGTAACTTGAAAATAAAAGTTAATGAGTCATCTACAAAGGAAGCCAGAATAACTGACTTTAAAATGTCACTTACAAAGCAAGATGAGAAAAGCTGCAAGAGATCCAAGGATTCAGAACAGTAACTGATCAAACTCAAGAGGAAAATCACTGCTCGACACAAAATATAAAACTACAAAAAAACGATTAAAAAAACTAAACTTACGAAATGAATGGCAGAACAACGAGGCAGAAACCAGAAGATATTCGTGTTTCACCCCTGATCTCAGGTTTTCACATCATGTAATTCAGTATTCTTCACTGTTTTCTTTTTCTGTCCTTGACTGAGGTGATTTTTCTTTTAATATCTTTGGTAGAGTTAGGTCACGGTGACTTTATTCAATACTTGATTTATATGATTTTTGCATGAAGTAGATTGATTTGACAGTTGCATCCTTAACTGGACGAGTCACTGTCAGTTTCATGTGTTAAGCATGGCACATAAGCAGTTATACTAGAACAATGGTGGCTGATTTTTAGTTTTTACAACAATCGGTCGGAGTTTTCAGATAACGGGAGATGAAAGCAGGTTTCTTATTTCTAGCCAGTTAGCGCTGATTTTACTGGAGGAAATGCCAACTGTTGCTATCTAACTAACTAATCAGGCTAATGTTAGCCCCAAAAGTTGTTTTTGGATGACGTTTTAATGTTTCCAGCTTTTAACGGTCTAGTGTGTGAGTTTAGGTGGACCTATTTACAGAATGCGGCAGAAACTTCAAACTAGAGTGCAACTACACTACAAATTGCCTGTTTGTCTCTTAAAGGGTCTTTGCTATAGATTTGATAGTTTACATAATGCTTAAAAAAAAGATCCTGAAATGTGATTGGAGGTTGTAAAATGCATGATGCACTATCTTAATACTGTATGTGTTTCCAAACTTTACTATTTTCTGTCATATTAGTTGAATGTGGCAAACATATTTTGTCTTGTGTGTTTGTGTGCAGATGTGTGCAACACAGAAAATGTCATAAGCAGCGCCCTGTGGCCTTCAGTGTAGCTAGTAACATGGATATGACGTTATTACATGGTAGGCTACGATATGTCAATGTTTCTCTGGACAGAATAGACTTGGGTGATTATTTTCATAAGTATCAGCAGTATGCGAATTATGAATGCATTGCAATTGACTGACGAGGCAGCCTCATAATTGCATTTTTGCATTAAATGTGATTAAAAAACACAACATCAGCGTTTTTCTGCAGCGTGCGCTTGATTCTTTGACAATGCAACAAATATGCAATACAGGCTTTTCTTACTTTTTTTTGTGTGTGTGTTTCATGATTAATTTACATTTCTCATATTCCCTCTGGGGACCTGAGGCATCATGTGATGTCACACTGTACCAGTGCTTGTGCTGAAACATCTGAAAAAAAAACCCTCTCCCTTTGATATTCACTATATATAGCACTACATCCTACAGACTGAAAACTGTTCCTGAGTACAAGTCAAATAAATCTCAGCGAGTAAGTGAGCAGAAAAAAAAAAGAATAACAACATGTGACTTGAAGATACAGCTGCAGTTTTGCACCTCATCAGTTTATAATCATTACCATTACCTTGCTTACTTTTGGCATTATGTATATGTTGTGGATTTGCACCTCACCATTAACCATTTTATATTAATTATACTTACCATTAATCTGTTTATTTTACTGCCAATGTGTCCATTTGGTTATCCTTTAAGTTGTATATATTTTATTTCACTTTCCTGCTGCACAACAATTTCCCTCGGGATAAGTAAAGTTCTATCTTATCTTATCTTGCATAGTGTGAAGAAAAGTCGAACACAAATCAGAGACTCTCCAGGGAACAATGATACTTAACTAAATTATGTGGCAGCCTGCTGGAGGCTGAGGAGCTTTTTTGGGCTGCAAATGACTGATCCTGGACCATGGATACATCACGTTCCCCTATTTGCCTGTCTTCCTCCTTCTCCTCTTCCTCTTCCTCTTTCCTCCCTCAGTGAGACTGCCAACAGATGAATCCTGCCAAGTGCCTCCCCAGGAGAAGCACGTGTGTCTCTATAACGGGTCTGTATGCATGTGTGTGTGTGTGTGTCTTTCCACTTTGATGGCAACGTTGGCAGTAATGTGTCTAATGGAAGATAAGCAGCACTCTCTCAGACAAGCCTTCACAGCCAAGCACTTCCCCCAACATCATCATGCTGAGTGCAATAGAGGGAGTACTCTATCCCCCCTCCATCTCTTTGAACACACACACACACACACACACACACACACACACACACACACACACACACACACGCACAGCATGCAGTGTATACTCATGCAAAGACACAAACACACACATACATACAGAGTGATGGTTTGGATCATCTGTCTTAAAGCTGCCTTTATCATCTCTCACACAAGGTCCATAGAGCCCCCCTCTCTCTCTCTCACACACACACACAAAACAAACACTAGTGAAGTGGTTTGCGAGGGGGAAGCGAAGGACGATTGCAGCAGCAGGCGCTTACAGAAAAAGAAAGAGGGAGAGTCCTTGACTGTCGACTGACCCCACAGCTTGTTTGTGCCGATTTTGTAGAGAGCGTTCTGATCGAAGGGGAAGGTAGAGGAGAGGATTCAGAGTTTATTACACACAACACAGCGAGTGCTGATGGGCGAGGGAAGGAAGGAGGAGCGGAGACAAGAATGATGGAGGACACCAAAGGTCTGAGTCTACATTGTCAAGCAATGACTACAACACCTGAGCGGCTGCCATGTTTTGTTTTTTAAGGGTTAGACTGATAAATTGGCTTGTTGTATCAGACACAGCGGTGTCTACTCATATGACTTACTCAGTGACCAGAGCCACAGATAAACTGCCAGTAGAGGTGAAGTTTAATGCTTCGGGCATGTTGGATGAATTCTTCACATTCTCTATTATTTTCTGCAAATTCATTATTCATTTAGAGATCTATCGCACAGCAGAGCTGTTTAACTATTAAATATGATGCCTCATCTGAACTGAAAACCCTGAAAGTTTATCTTTTTTTACCTTAATAAAAAATAACTCATCATAGTGGAATAAGAAATGTACTGCATAGAAATGGTGACTATCAATGAAAAAAAATGTTTCAATCCAGATATTTCTGAAAAAAAACAAGGCTAATTTTTAATTTTTGTGCAAGACAGCAAACTCTAAAATGCCTTCAGATCTTAATTCAGCAGAATGTGTTTGCTCAAAGGTTGACAGCAGTGTCCATGAACACTAAACTCTTGGATTTGAGATTTAGGGATACATTCAGTGGTGTAGGATCGGCCTCACTTTAATTGTTACTTTAAAAATGATCGATCAGAATTCATGAATTACGGCCACTTTGTTTAAAGTGCATCCAAATGTTTGCACAAATTAAGAAATGTTTGCTCTCACAAAAATGCAGAAGGTGATTTCAAACATCATTAGACTGAGTTATTTATTTCACACATTTATGTACAGATTTTTGTCATCAGTTTTCACCTGAATACTTTGTATCAACAGCAAATGAAATGTGCAGAAAGGGCTCATTTTCATGTATTTTTTGTATTGTATATGTATTCTACTTTTCTTTACAGAAAGTCAACATATGGCAGAACAACTGACAAACATCGAGTAGATGATTCTGCTGCTGAATAAATAAAATAAAGTCTATTAAAAAGAAAATAAGGCAAAAAAGAAGAAGTACAGAACAAAATGCTGTCACTCTAAACTCTCTTAACTCATAAATGCATAGTTAATAGCCAGTATTAGCAGTGCCATCTCTCCATAAATATTTCTATTTTAAACTGAAGCTTTGCTGCGATCCTTCCACTCCACTGTGCTCTATTTGGAAGCTACAGCTTTAACCAGGAGACTGAACATCATCTTTTTGGCTATATATAAATTGTAAAATGTAATAGTATGTTTTCAGGTAGGATATCAACAATAATACCAGCTAGTTTAAAGTTCTTTATGCAATGCACTTGAATCTGACCTTTTCTTCCACTTCTGACAGTCATTCACCAAAAAGGATCACAGCTATAGATTTGCCTAATATTTCCCCATACTCATTTAATGCTGTGATGCACGAGGGCAGTCTGCTCAAAAATGCTTAAGGTTCAGTGCTGACAGCAGTAATGGTGGACTAATACATTCATCTCGATCCTAATTCTCACACACAACACTCAACACCCACTCTGATTTCAAATAACTTTGACCGAGTCTGGGAGTTTGTGCTTGGTCTCCTGCTGATAAGAGCATGATTAAAAACTATAATCAGAGTTGGAGCTTCTCTGTAAAACACTCGTGGCACTCTGTAGGATTGCTACAGTAGTTCTTATTTCCTGTTGTTTTATGGGTTTTATCATTTCAGATGCCTTTGTTCAGTTAGTGATGGCAGGTTTATGCTCGAAAAGAATTTCAATTAATTATTTTCTAAATATTTTCCACTTTAAAGGTTAACAGTTCAGTACTGTGGAGGCGCTCAGTACAATTATTTGCGTTTTTTTTTATGTCTCAGCTCTAATTTCCTCATTTTACTATCAAACTCTTGCTGCTTAGCAATACATACTCTTATCAGGCATATTTCTATTGTTTTTCCACTCACAAATGCTTTGCATCCCTCCTATATTGTTGTGAGAGTGACGTCTTTCCATTGTCATTTAGCTGCAAGTTTTCACTGGTGCCTTATCAGACAGGACCCAAACATTGAAACTAAACTATTTAAAAAATGTTCCTTCCTTATATTGATGTTGACTGTAATAGGAGCATGGCTGTTTATGGTTATAGATTTGATGGCACGGTCTAACACTCTGTGTAAATGTTGCTGAGACACACACACAGAAATCCATTCTGGGTTAAATGCTATGAGTAGAGTACAAAATACTGTCTTTTCTGTCTGCTTATACTTTTTGGGGGGAGGATTGGGACTCAATTGGATACTATCCTATCCAAAGTATTCAAATCATCTCTGAATATCAAACCTTTTCTGTTGCCAGCAAGCAAAAACCTATAAAAACAACAATTCTCCATTAATTAATGTAGCTACTCCTTTTGTTTTGCTTTAGGAGCCATGAAATACCAACGTTTTATATTCTTCTTAAAGTCTTAGACAACTTTCCTGTATTCAAGAAATCGCAAGTTTTTTGGTTGATTCAGGGATTCTTCCTCTTAAAGGTGCAGCTTAAGCCATGGACATTAAATGATACCAATGTAAACATATTCATCCTGTCCTGAGCTATGGTTTTGGAAATATCAACATGTATCCATTACTCATGCAGACATAGAGTTCAATTACAATAACATCTGTAAAGAACCTCCACTTAAAAAGAAAGACAGAGAGATGTGCCGGCTTATCTCTGTTCGTTGCACCCTGAAACTAACCAGGAGTTACCTCAGTTACTTTGTCAAATCAACAGGTTTTGAGTAATGTAATCATGTAATCACTTAAAGTCTTACATGATTGACTGAAAGTCTCATTCTAAGTTAATAGAAACATAAGAATTCTTATTTTCAGGTGATTATACTGCAATGAAAACATAGTTATGTATAGTATATTCAATTTCTGTCATATTCTGTAAATAGAGTCCTCTAAATCTGACACACTGGACCTTTAAACACTCATTGTCACCAGACATCTCATTTATTTTAGTGCCCTTGTTAGGATGCTTATCATGCAGTTTATCCAGATGCAATCACTGAGTCAGTGTGTCTGTGTCTGTCATGTTTGGCGGCCCGCTCTTCTTATTCCTCCCCATCACAGCGTCAGGACTTCCTGAAGATTCACTGTCTCGTCCTCGTGAATGTGAATCCTCATCTCCTCGAGCACAGACTGTCAGCGCGTCCAATGTTTTCATGCCTGAATCCAAAAATAGTTTCAGCTGGGCAGAAGACTGCGCCTTGATATTCTTTTCCTTGAGCTTTTTAATTACATCCTGCTACGGTTTCCATTTCTTCTGTACCTCACTTGTGTATTATTGGTTGATGCACATTTTCAGTCCTCAGTACACAATTCTGCCTCATTCCCAAGCTTGTTGCAGTGCGTGTTCTTTTTAAGAGTCAAGGAAGCGGACAATCTCTGGTGTGCTGTGTTATCTTTCACTTTAACACTCTCAGTGTGGAAGTCATCCCTGGGTTGAAGTGATGAGCAGATAAAGTCAGTCACAAACATGTCATTTTTTTTATTACAAACCTGCTGGGACATCAAATATTTGGTTGCTCCTAGATCGTGATTTCAAATCTTTGCCCTTGCCAGGTTAGTTTAATGTCTTTCTGTAGCAGAAAGGTGATTCATCTTTCCAACCTGGCCCTTCTGTCCTTTGTGTCACTCAGCCTGTCCTCGTTATTTGTTGTTTGTTGCTTCAATGAGGCCGTTTTCCATGAGGTCCTTGATATTAGCACCCAGTCAGCCCAACAAGGTCTTCCTGTATTAGCTTGCAAATTTCACATTGTTTTGCAGCTTCCTTGTCTTCACAGTCTTGTCTTTCATCTTACGTAGGTACATGTATGTTTCCTGGTTTCTTTTTGCCCCAAACTCTTTTGGTCTCTCATTTATGCATCATTTTGGAGTTTTAGGTCTGGAGACTTGCTACTATGCTTTCTGTAGTATGAAGCTAATTTAATCAGGTTTTGAGTGAGCTAATGTGTCAAGCTGTTGCCACTAGCATGGTGCTACCAGATGTTTGCAGCCAAGGATTTTTAAGATGCTGCCGCTGGACGAGAAGGCTGTGAAAGAAACTGAGGCTGTTTAGCACAAAAAACTGGGCAGAAAATATATTAAAAACAGGTTTTAGAAAGGAAAAAGCCTTTAAAGTTCAAGCGGTTAATGTTTTCCTACACCATATTTTGCTTCAGCTTGACAAAAGAGTGTTAAGTAGGCATTTTCTTTCTGACCATTTGCAGTGCATTCTTTTTTTCAATGTGGGAATCCTTAAAATCTAACAACCATAATGGAGTAGAATGCTACAGGTCTCTCTCTGTTGGAGAGCAGCAGAATCAACACCTATTAATATGAAAATTTCATGCATTATTACTTTGAGTACACTTTGCTCATGAATGGATATGCAGACAAAGCCAGGGGACGTGTACAAGATTGATTTTTAGTCCTGAGACAACCGAGCTATGCATTGTGTAGCGGCAAGGTGCAGCTACAGTAATAATTTCTCTCCTCTCTTTGTAGTTTATCCCAGGCTGCCCTCCAGCACTTGTCTGCACAGTGAGGAGTATATACTGAGGTCAGGACCTAAATACATTGGCTCTATCTACCGCTGAGCGCCAACAAGCTTTAAAACTGTCAGCCTGTCCCTTTCTCCTCTGCTCCCTCACCCATCCTTCCTGTTTGTTCTGACACTTTCCTTCTTCTTCCACTTTATGTCTCTTTGTGTGCACTGACAGTAGAATACAGACAGAAAGAGAGAGAGAAAGGGAGAGTAAAAGAGCCCCAAGTACTGAGTCGGAAACAAATCCTGGAATGAATATCCAGGCCGTTTTGGCATCGACAGACATTACACAAGTACAGTTCTATACATAAAGGTATTAAATGTGCTTATTTAAAAGAGTTATGTCATCAAAAATGCTCATCAAAATTTCTCAGAGACATTCAAGATAATATCTATGAATTGTTTGTTTTGTACAACCAACAACAAAACCAAAATATATTTAACTTACAATGATATAACACATAGAAAAGCTGCTTTGCTTTAGAAAAAAAGTAAACATTTGTCAAAATTGCTTTAAGTGAAGACTAAAAATTTTACATTTATCAGATTAGCAGCAGGCCAGAGAGCAATAATTATATTCATGTAAGTTATAATTAGTATTATCTACAGTAAGTTGCACAGGTTGGCTAATTACAGTGGCTAGCGATTTGATGTTTACCAATAATCTTACTTTTATTGCCTCTGCTGTGGTCCAGAGTCTATGATCAGAACTGCATCCATAGCAACAGTCTGTTACCCAGAAACCGATCAGCACATCCAACAAGCATAATGTCATAATTTATATGTAATTGCTATAGAGAATTTGCACATATGCTCAAATGCATATATTGAAACTGTATATGCTCCCTCGGAGTCTCTGTGGTGCAATAAAGCAGCTGTTCATGTAATTATTTTAGAAACAGCCAATACTACTGTATGTCATGTTTACTCAGTACTGCTTGGATCTGTGCCCACATTATCTTATCTACATAACAGCATACTGTATACTTGTAACAGTAATAAAAACTTAAAATCAGTTGTTCTTCTGCTCTCACTGCCATGTCAGTACACCCCTAACACAACTGAGCTGTGAGCGAGTGGGAGGCAAGGAGTAGACGGGGACATTTGGTGTCTGATTCTGCAGAAGACACGAGTAAACCCCACAAGCTGCTGCTGAATGTTTGCCAGTGATACTGCAATGGCTACTGTTAAATTTTTAATAGTCTAACAATAGTGTGATGTCATTGCCTCAGCGCTCCAGTTTGCTTGCTCCTATTTCCCCCGCACATTTATCATACAACACACCCATTGTTAGAAAGGGGCTTTTAAGGTGGTGCAGAAGTGGTTGTAAAGGAGGCTTGCACTCAGTGGCTGCATCTGTGCCACACTTGGGTTTTTACTCACACGTCCATCCTGTATATTCCCCTCAAGTACAGTCATAGGAGTAGAGGAGCAGCCATGCCTGAATAAAGGATTCTATCTTTGTTAAATGGCAAAACTTTCACCTGTTGAATTGGAAAAAAAAAAAATGGTTCAAATCCAATCTGATAAAGGCAGTCAGAATGGGGCTGGTTCCTCAGGCGATGGAGATCAAAACAGGGTGAAGATATAATACTACCTCTGAGTGCAGCCTCACACTTTTCACCTTAAGTTAAAGCAGAAAAGTTGTTTTAAAGCAGCAAGATGCTGAAGAGACAGGAACACATGTTGTTCCGGGCATGATGAAGGCTGATGAATGAAAAACCTGCTCTCCAAGTGTCTGTTAGCATTGCTTCTGTTGTCTCATTACAATCTGTTTTCCTTTGTAAAGTTTTAGCATCTTATTAGTCCGGCGGCTCATTTACCCTTCACTGATTAATTAAGGCAATTGATTGGCTGGAATAATCGCTTCGCTGGATAACCATGCCCTAATTAGGAGTTAATTGAAAAGTATCAATGACTAAAGCAGCGCCTGAGCAGATGTAGACCGGAACATTATGAAAATTGAGCAAATCCAAACTGTTTTTCTTTCATTTCTCTTCCTCCCTGCTCTCTTGCAGTTGGTAGAGTGCCAGAGAAGAAAACAGAGGATAAATTATGACCCTCAGGGGGCTCGAAAACCACCCGTACAAGCCAAACTTACAGTATATTCTCAGAAAAGCAAATGAAGGCTTCTCGATCTCGCTCCTTTTGCTACTCATTTGATGACTGTGGTGTAGATGCTGTGAATTCACCCCATAGCTATGGATGTCTGTGTAAAGTAGTCAGATTTATTCTGCAAATATAAAAGGTGTTACAGTGGGTGGGTCTATCCTCATCTATCCCTGAACTCTCATCGTTCCCAATCTGCAAATCATTATACCCACAATTCATCTGGCAATCCTATTAAACTAAACCCTATACTTCAGTATTATGCACTGCTTAATGTTTTACTAATCATTACATTGCAGGGCTATTTATGATTTCAATTATGAATTACAGTACATAAAACAGTTATTGCACCTGCATCTGCTGGAGTTTTAAACCTCTTGTTGCCGTCCTCTTTTCTTTCATTCTACCCTAAGGACAAAACAAAAACAAAAACAAAAACAAATGTATCCGCACATACTCATTTCCATAAAAATCCCACAAACCTCCTGCTCGAAAATATCTCACGAGCACATTATTCAGTTTGAAAACAGATTCTGAGGTGTTATGTTTTGGATGCACCGATCTGCAATGATTACTCATAGTGCTCCAAATGTCAACAAAAAGGAGAAACTTAAATACAGAGAAAAGCTTTAACATCAAAGATAAAAGATTTAATGGATGGACATTTAAAGCGAAATATGATCATGTATGAATAAGGATGGGCACTGCTAAATCAGTAGAGACCATCAGAAGCATCCCAGTGGGACTCTCTTACCGGGCTGTCAGAATGTCTTGCCAGTTTTCAAGTCAGAAGGAGTCTAGTCACTTACCACAAACCATTCAACACTTTAAGATCGGTGACAGTAAAACCTCAAGACAGGACACCCCCAGAGAGAAAGATTGGATTCATACAGTATATACAGCATGGGTGATATCTGTGAGGAACACTACATGGATGACACGGCGAAGATGACAAGAGACTGAATGAACACTGGAAACACACATCAGCTAACTGTGAACACCAGACTAAAACTGGTCACAGCACAGACTGAGAAGAAGTCAAAGATCATCGACCAGGAGTCAGAACGGAACGGAGAAAGATCAAGAAAAGCATTCATCTAACTCCAGAAATAACCCGATACATCACCAGCTATGACCAAAGTTCCATGAGGAGAAACATTTAGGGAAAAACGTTTGTCTGATCGTTCATATTTGTCCAGAACAATGTTGCCAGAGTCGGGAGACATTTACCTTCACTTAGCAAAGCAGGCTGGAATCTACCGTTCTTCCAAACTGTTTCTAAAGGATCAGTATAGGGGCTGAACGGGTATTCAATAGATCAGTCTCCGATCCAATCAATAACTTATCTGTCCAATCTGTAAGCTGAGCTATGTCACATGCTCACAGTGACAGTTACAGCAGCTTTCATCAATAATTTAAGTGTATCAAGGTGATTTGACAACTTGAATCAGGACCATCAGTATTTGGATAAAACAGCTTGTGAAAAAGAAGATGTGCCATATGAGGCTAACACAACTGTTACAAAGGTAAAGATAAATGTAACTCTGTTGGACTCTGTATCAGCAGACACATAATATTAAAAAGGGTTCTGGTCGGGATCAAAAAGCTAAAAAAAAAAAATGCAGCTTAAGAAATGTGGTTTGCATTTTTTCTATTCAGATAGAGCTAAACCTCGACCAACTGCTTTAAACTCTGTGCAAGACAGTACAATGTGTGCATTTCCTAACACGTTGAAGTGTTCCTTTAAGTTTTCTTTATGTTTTTTTTGTTTGTTTTTTTTTTTTTTTTTTGCCAACAAGCTCTATCACGCACAGAAAGTTCTGTCTCCTGTGGCTGATACTCTCGTACAAAACGTTGAAATTCAAAACTCACTCCTCTCAAATTTCAATTAATCTCTTTCGGTAGGTGCCGACATGATCGTACCCGACAAGATAATCTCATTTGCGCAAATCGGTGTCTCAGTGTTGTAACTCTGCTTTGAGATTTGATATAATTCAGGCATCATTTTAGATGCAAATTTTGCATAGTGCAGCTGAGTGTGTGGGATGCAAACTGTGTCATGGGTGTCAGGTTAAGCTGTTGGGAAGCATCTGATAATACAGCACATTATCAGATTGTAAACCCCCCCCCCTTTGAGGCAAATTATGATTTGTGATACTGGGCTATATAAGCAAACACTGACTTGACCTGACAGAAGTAAGAAAGGTTGGTAGTGGATCATCTGTAAGACTGAGAGCCTCAAGGGCACGTACTGGCTATCACCTCCGCCTTGTCCCCTCTACTTTATTTTTCAACCCACACAAACATCGTGCTGCCCAGCACAGCGGGACACCTGTGGAGATTGGCAGGCCCGAGCCAAAGTTACTGAAACAAGCCAGAGATCAGTGACACACACTGTATATGTGTGTGTGTGAGTCTGTATGACGTAACAAAGTGTAAATACTGGAGGCCATTTGGGGAAGCTCCTGTAGAGAGAGAGAGAGAGAGAGAGAGAGAGAGAGAGAGAGAGAGAGAGAGAGAGGGGAGTATGTTCAGTATAGATTTCATGTGGGTACTAAAAACAAATATTAACTTCCATGAATCAGCTGACATCACCTCTGCTCCATCTGGATGAATCACCCACTCACCAGGAGGATGAGGAGTGCTGGTGGAGAGCTGCGGCTCTCACAGAAAACACAATCCTGTCAGTCATGAGCGCAGGGCTCACCATACATCACGGGCGCTTACACCACCAATTGTACCAAAGAATCCTAACAATCATGAGGAAGGGCTGCCACAGGAGCGTCCACGGGAAACTACAAATGGTCACATTTAAACAAGAGCACAAACCTTGTTGGTCTAATAAGATGGATAGACATGCACTGACTGAATGACAGGTTGATTTATTCGCTGCACACACCGAAACTCTTTTTCGTTTAATGCCTGACAGCAAGAAACCCACAAGCTGTTTGGTCATTCACACACAATCAAAGAAAACACACATTTGCATAGTTGGCATATTATCAGCGTCAGCCTCTCTCTCTCTGTCAGGCTGCGTGCTGCTCTTTGTTTAATTCCTCCTCTGCATGTGAGCAGATGGCATCACCTATGCCGTCCTACCCACAGCCCTCTTTTTGTGTCCTCTCGTTAAAAAGAAAAAAAAAATTAAAAAGGTTTTTTTTTTTTTCTGAAGCGGATCTCACACCTACCGTTCCCAGAGATATGATTCTGAATCTCGCCGTGTCCAGCTTGCCTTGTGGAGACACTAAGTTGCATGTAGAGTCCCATGTAATGTAAACTCCCCAGCAGCACCCTGAACGCTCCCATTTCTCTTCTGTTTTATCTGCTCTCCTTTTCCCCTCTCTGTCTTTTTCACATCGGGTGGAGTGCACGTCGGAAAACACTGTTTTTTTTTTTTCCTTCCTTTCTTTGTTTTTGTTTTGTTCTTGTTTGTTTAATCCAGCTGACTTGTTCTGGCGAGGAAAGGAGTGAGACACCTGCGAGAAATAAAGACACGGAGAAGTCGCTGCAGCTTCCCTCTATGCCAGCAGACTGACTGAGGCTCTGCTTCGCTTCAGTCGGCTCTACATGCGGCGGAGGGACACTTCTCCCAAATGAGAAGTGCCGCGGCTCGCATTGGGGAATATCAGCTGAGAGAGGAGTGATGTTAAAAAACACGCACAGGAACCTGCAACTTTACGGCGTTTAATTTTTGGCCAAGGTGATGCGATTATGAAACACGTTATTACTATTGTTATGTTTTATTAATGTCAAATAAACGGATACAACATGCATTTGCAAAAAAGCCTGCCTCCCATAGTGTTATGTTATGCATCTAGGCTGTTCTATTTCTCATTATTCACTAATAATTAAAGTAACATTGTGTGATTTTTTTTAACCGTGAAATAACTGATTTAAAATATACAATCATAAAAGATTAATGATAGATTGATTTGTAAATCTCTTCTGGTTTTCCCTCTGATGTCCTCTGGGTGCTTTGCATCAACTCTCTCTGATTTACAGAGTTTCCTGATGGATAGTAAAGTAAACTGCTCCAAACTTTAGCTGCTGTTAGCTCAGGTTATTTCAGTTTGTTAGCTGGGCTGTCCAGACTGTGAGATTCGAGCACCAGGGGAGTGTTAGTATTTGTACTAATGGGAAGAAGAGGTTTTCAGGCCAAGGATGTGGGCGTATGCTTGCGAGGAACAAAGCTGATGTCATGCCAGAACCGGAGCCTGGTAGGCGGGCAATGCTCAGCAGCCTCTATAGACATAATGTCAGAGGAGAAAAGACCAACGTGACATTGAAGGTGGAAGCTGGGAAGAGAAAAGGAGAGAGTGAGCGAGCAAGAAGCCACCTGTCAAGAGTAAATCTTGAACTGACTTTTAGTCGTTGGTGAGAGCTTTGTGAAATAAAAGGCTGAAAGACAGGCGTCGAGCTGGGCTTCTTGTTGTTGGACTAGTGAGTAATATTAGCTGGCTGCTATGTCTTGTGTTGTTGCTCTTGTTTGATGTTTCACTGTTAAGCAAAGCTGTGGACTTGCTAGTTATGGATCACAAGCAATGTAATCATAACAAATGCACATGTATAGCTGTCCATATTTACAACAGTAAATAAAACTGGGCTGCTAAATTGCAAACATACCTACACAGTGTTGCTTTAATGAATTAATTAGCATGTTAAAGTATTCTTAAAGTAAAAAACAAATAAAACTATGATGAAAATGAAATGTGGGGTAAGAAGAAATTATTTTTGCTCTTTGCTCCCCAGAAGGGTTGGGGTCACTCCTTACTTTATTCCTAATTGGGACTGAGAGCAGAAAACAGATTTCGCTAGGCTGTATGTTTTTCTGCATATAGTTGTATATGTGACAATGAAGTAGATTTGATTTGCTTAAAGGCCTTAAATACTTTTTCTCTCAGTCTATTTTGCAATAGGATAATAAATGACCATACTTTTTCTTGCCATAGATGGAACAATCGTATTTCTTCCACACTAGATGTTTCTTTTCTTTTGACTGTGCTCTTTCTGGGACAGCTCAGTCATTAAAAATGTGATGTCACAGTGCACCAATCAGAATTTAACAACATTCAAATCTGAATCTGAAGACAGCTGAGTTTTTCTATGTTAAATTCTTACTTTTAGTCACAGATATTTAAAGGTGGGTTCACTCATTCTAAAGAAAGATAGTTGATTGTCGAGTCTCATTCCTCAGTCTTAAAATACCACCGCAATGTTAAATGGGAAATAAAGTGGCTTTGAGTGAACTTCCAACACAATTCGTTGTCGCAGGACTATCTTTCTCCAGAATTACAGATGTCATACCTGATTTGAGGGTTTCACTGCAGACTACTAGTCTGGAGAGTGTCTTGGAGAGTACAAACAATTTACTTACTAAAAGGTTTATTGCCATGCAGCACAGCTAACCACTCTTGCATCCGACCGACTGCCCCAACCATTCTGAAGTACAGTGACTACTTCTCTTCAGAGTGGGAAGTCTGGTTTCAATGGAACCAAAGTAGAAAACAACTATTTTTGGACCTGCAGTAGTTGTTTGCCTACAAAACTGGTGTAAGGGAGGCACAGTACACTGGAGCTTTGCTGGGTAGCTGTCCATGGTGCTGAAGGGCAGCCTCAGCGTTCTTCATATTGATCAGCAGAGGATAAAATTTCCAGTGACAAGCAGCACTATGATGTGGGCTATTGGACTTTATGTAAGCACTTGTATAGTCTCCATTGATCATAAGCACTTTTTCCACAATTGGGCTGCATAGCCAGGGGATATTTTGTCCATCTTGTTAGGTAAAATAATATACTGTGTGTCACATTTATTTCAAGGAAACAGCAACCCAGTGAAAGCCATCTGATACCCTTTCTTACAGGGTTTCTGAAATGAATGTTTTAAACATGTTTTTAAAAAATGGGTCTATGAATTGAATTATAATACCCAGACAAATAGCTCTTTGATGATTTTATACGTGTTGGACATTGAATCAGGCTTGTTGGCTTGTTCTGATAATCTGTGCAAATAGATAAGGGCGTGGGTTGTGTGCAGTATGCCAGTTGTATTTTCATTAGAAACTCAAACATGTGTTAGAGTGAATTTATATTATGCTGCATTTTATATATATAATGTTTGTGTTATTATGTTAGAGACCAAAAGAAAAATATGCGTTATTTGTGTTTGTGTATTGGTAGGACTAATACACAATTACACTGTGATATGGCAACTGTGAACTGTGATATGGCAAGTTCCTGTTATACTTAAATGCGTTTCAAGATATCATGTAACTTCTCATATTTTCTGTCCGAATAACGAGTTGTCATTTACTATGTCTTTAACTACAAGCAAGTCAGACCCCACAGTAAACCACGTGGCTGTCCCTAGGTTGGTATGCAGTGTTAATTTTTGTTCCAAAAATAACATTGCACTATCTTTAGAAGTCTTAAAAGTTTTAGAAGTCTTGCCTGATTTGTCCACAGTATTTTGGACTTCTAGCTTTGTGAAACATGTTCTTTAGGAAACTTAAGATGGCCTGCATTTTTATAGTCTATTACTATCACTATTATATGTCTATTTACACAAGTCTTGTTAGTTTTTTTTGTCCTTTTTTCACAATCATCCATCTGGTTGATTTATCATTTATACATTTTTTGTTTTTTATTCAAATTTTGTTCTGAATGTTGTTGGTAGGTACAGCAAACATCTATTCATCAGAGACCAACAGCAGCTGCATTACTTTGAGCCTGATCGTTCCAGCCAAAGAAAATGTATCGAGGAAGGAAGCGAGTACGTGCTGAGAGCACCTCTGAACAGGAGGCAGCAGGCCCGTCTCGTTCGGACCTCGTGATAGAGTGCAATGCACATGGTCGAGAAGTTACACTGCGTAATGACTCGCAGGTCAACACTGTTTCCCAGAACCACAGAAGACATGGACAGAGGAACCAGTTGTATCAGCTGTGATGTGAATTGAGGAGGCAGAAATCCCTGAAAGAAATGTATATTAACAGGGAAAAAGAAACAAGGCGAGAGCTGGAGAGGCTGAAGAAATACAGCGACCCAGAAAGCCTCAACACATTCAAGATTGCCACTCAGGTAAGAGATACCACCAAGAGAATGAAGAAAAAACTCTTGCAAGTGGACTATGAGGAGCTCCTAGTGTGTCACATCATAAATAAGAATAAATACAGCAACGAGCTGCAGAGGGAGAAGAATACTGTAAATCCCAGCTTCTCCAAAAGGACCTGGAAGGTGTCACTGCATCATTCAATGAGGTCAATGTAAGATATCAGACCGATGTTACCAACATGAGGCTGATACCCTTCAACGTGACCTTGAGAATGAAGTCCAACAGAACCAACTCCTGCGAACTAATTTTGAGGAACTGCAGGTGGCATATACTCTCATCCAAGTTTAAGACCGTCCAAAACCAGCTGGAGAAGACACATTTGTCCCTGCATGAGGTTCGTCTGAATTATCAAACTGATGTCATCAATGTAAGACAGCAGGCTGACAACCTCCAGCTGCAGAAGAACATGCTGCAAAATAATTTTGACAGACTGTTCTCTGCATACACGCTCAGCCAGCAGAAGTTCTCTGCTGAGCTTGATGCAGAGAAGCAGTAGAACAAGAGTCTCCAAGAAGAACTGGACACGCTCCGTGTCTCTCACAGCGAGCTCCAACAGATGTACGACACTGATGTCGTCACTGTTCGTCATCAGGCTGAGACCCTTCAGCGTGAACTTGACAAAGAATTCAAGTCACAAGCAGACGCGGTTTCACAGGCCTGGCGTACGATCAGTACATTGAAGCCTGAGCAGGACACTCTTCGTCAAAAGATGGTGGAGGAGGTCACTGTCAGTCAGAAACACCTTCAAAAAGGAGCAGATTCTTGGGAAACAGCTGGAGGAACTTAAAGCCCAGCTTAACCAGCAGATATCACGCAACCTTGAGCTTTCCACTGAGCTTGAGGCTGAGAGAGAGAGCACCCAGTTCCTTCTAAAAAGCGAAAGTGGTGATATTAATTATGAAAATGAGGCAACCAGACAGGAGGTAGACCCTATGGAATATAACAAAGTTCCCACAGAGCAGCAGGCGACCATCAGCCATCAGCATCCACTTCCACATCCATGTAGAATCGCCAAATGACAACAAATACACCTTTAGCCTGGAAAAGAACCTGCCACCTTCTGGGGCTGAGAAAACCAGAGAGGTGGAAGAGGAGGAGGAATCTTGACTCAGATGGAAACAGTTAAGCTCAAGTTTGATGTCACCTACATCACTATAATGTCAACATGTCAATCAAACATAGTTTGTTTGGTGGGTTTTCTCTGGGATGCTCTGGTTCTCCCATGTGTAAAAAAAAAAAAAAAAAAAAAAAAGGAAAAAAGTATACTAGTATACCACTTAGTATACCACTTATTCAAAACAACAACCAAAACATACATATATGCCTACATAGTTATATTTTGGAGTATGTAGTACTTGCACAGTTAGTATTTTAAGAAGATTTAAGAAGATTATGAGGTATTTTTCTTTATGGTATTTCATGTCAATCAACAAAAAATCAACAAAACACAACAGTGATATACAGTGGGATTCCTCTGGGTTCCTCCAGTTCCCACTAGTATACCACTTAATCAAATCAACAATAATAACAACAAAATAAACAAACAAAAAAACAAACAAAGAAAAAATATAAATTATGCCTGTATAGTTAAATTATTAATATTAGAGTGTTCAATAGTTTCAGTTTTTAGCGTAATGCTGAAAGTATTTTTCATGGTATTTTAGGGTTATTTCCTGATTAATGTAAAAAAAAAAAAGAAAAGACGTGACTCATGACTCATTATTAATTTTGCATTGCAGTACAGTAAGTTTTTAGGGATGTGTTTGAAAAGGTAGGACCATGTGTCCAAATCAAATCAAAATTATTTTCTTTACCACGTGTTTAGAGTTAATGGTCACCTATACACCAGCACCTGGCCCATGATAAAAAAAAATGAAATGTTATTTTTTAAGGGATTTTCTCCAGTATTTCAGTTATTTCAAAGTCATTTCCTAATGAACGATAAAAAGTTGTGGATGACTCGCCCTGTGCTAGGGGGGCCTATACAAATTTTGAATTTCATGAAACACTTTCTCCCTTTGCATGCCATCAGATCAGAGTGATTGCTGTTTTTTTTTTTTACAGTTTATAAGAGATTCTGAGAGCTGCTACATGCTACTATGGCCCAGCCTCATTGATTACTATGCAAAAGCAGAACTTTGTAACTTTTTTAACTGATTTTGGTAAAACTGGATTATATTTTAATAGAGAATATCCATGAAATGGGTACAATTTGAGTCCCTAGGACCTTGTTAAGTACTTTATCTATTTGGTCACCAAAATGTGTTTTAAAAAGCGTTTTACATCAATTAAACTGCCCCCGTTAATAAACAATAAGTAGAAGAATTTCCATAAACTTTATCTTTATAAGTTGACACCACATATTTTTATGAAAGTGCACTTGGATATGGCTGATAAAAATAGAACAAAGTCCATACATTTTGCCATTCACATGAACATCTTTTTTTCTTGTTTTTGTATTTCCATTAAAAAAAAAAAAAAAAAAATCAAAATGCACAATTTTCTGGACAGAAAAAGAAATTCCCTAAATCTTCCACAAGTTAAATGACAAGAGTTAGTAACATGTTTGCATATCTTCCAAACAGATATATCTCCATGGCCTTCCATATGCCATAAACACTGATTAGCCAAAGCAGATGAGGTGGTGAATCATCTTTTTCTAGCTTGAGCTAGACTCTTAATATTTGCAGTGCACAATTCTCTGAAAATACATCTCCTGCTTGGAATGTTATGGTGGAAGGCAGACATGACTTTACGCTGTGTGTACTTTACCTATTAACCTGTTGACAACCATATAAAATTAACATTTTTTTTTGCTGTGTGCTCTTTATTTAATCTATTGCTGTATTTATCTTTTCAACATTCCTTAAATATAATATATAATATATTGTTCATTGAGCCCTAACCAGGGGCAGAGCTAGAGGGGTAGCCGGGGTAGGACTGGCCACTGCTGGAAATTGATTGCACACCAAAAGACAGAAAATGTCTCCCTCTGAGATAGAAGACAGTGAACCAGAGCTACTGGGAGGAGATGCCACTGAAAACCCCACATCAAAATATTGCAAAGAGGGGTCATCGTGGAGTCTGCTCAAAAGTGGAGCGCACAGACCATCTACTTGATTTTGTTGTTTCTCGAACCTCATGTAGAGGTCTTCCACAAGCTATTTAGACTATGTAAGATTTCTGTTGTTATTCCAGTCAGTACTGCGTCCTGTGAGAGAAGTTTCTCTGCTCTAAAACTGATTAAAAACCACCTCAGGACAACAACGGTTGATGGCAGGTTAGGTCACCTTGGCATTCTCAGTGTTGAGTCAAGGAGGGCACATACCCTCAACATGGATGACTCTGTGAAACATTTAGCCTGCTCTCACCAGAGCCAAAGAATTGTGCTATTCTGTATGGTTATGGTACTGAATGATAGTTTGGCACTTTGTGGTGCACATCATGACTAAACTCAGCACTGTTCTACCTTTTGTACTTGTTCTACTTTGGAGATAATTTGCCAATTGGTGGTGCCTACGGTTATGATTAGCCTTGTAATTGCAACTCTGTACTATGCTACGTTTATATAAGAATTTCCCACTTGCTGGTTTGTACATTTTATGTTAAATAAGCCAAAGAATCTCACTCACTAATCTCCTGTAAGCTTGAACTTTACTTGCTGAAAATATTTCTATTGTGATCTGAATTGTGTGTGTGTGTGAGAGAGAGTGACAGACAGAGAGAGAGATAGAGAGAGATAGAGAGAGAGAGAGAGAGAGATAGAGAGTCATGTTCCCCATTTGCAATTTATGAAACATGTTACAGGTAACGTTACTTGACATGTGCTAAAAAATCATAATAAATGAATAAAATAGGATTCATGGCCATGTTCTCTAGTGCCGACATCAGGTTTAAATATTTAACCAACAGTGTTTTACAGGAGGATGCTTTCACAAGCAGTTCTATTCACACTTTCCTTTGTCTTTACAACGTAATTTTTAATATATGAAATTAAACTGATACTTTTTTTCCAACTTGTCTCAAGCTTTCTCTTTCAAATATTCAGCCACCTACAGAACTTCAGTATGTTATTTTTCTACTTCTTCTCATCATCATCATTATTATTATTATTAATAATATTGTTTCCAGTGAGCCTCTATTCATTTACAATTTGACAAACAGCACTAGGATTAAATAACAAGAGCAACATTTGCAGCCTTGTGACAGTTTCAGTGTGATGGTGAGCTCTCACCATTCTGCCATCACTACCGTACTGTTAATAATCAAAGAAGCTCTGAGGCTTTACATTTGTTATACATGTGATAATACAAGATTTCAGCAGAGATGCAATCAGGCTTCATTCATGATTTTGTACAGTCATACTAACCCAAAAACCTCTGATTATCATTATAATAGTTAATAGTTATATAGTTATTATAGTTTCAGGCCATTCACGTAACCATGGCAACTCATTGTCCCAGAGGGGAGGGGGAGATGCTGAGTGAAGCTGTTTACACAGACACACTCCAGACAAAGTCCACACACACAACAAGAGACTCTCTGTGTCAGACTAGTTCTCACACGTTGACTAAACTTTACAAACCAAGTCTCAAAATGACATCACAGCTCTGTAACGCGGTCAAAAAGCCACGTTAGCTGAGCAGCAAAATTCAGTGTCAGGTCCGGCAGTAGGACAGACCAGCCATGTCCACTATTAGCCATTTGTGTTCATAAAATAGAGTAATAGATATTACTCAACACGTTGCACATTAACTGGATTTATTGAACAATATCTACACTGAACTTTTAATCAGGTGGCGTTCGTGAAAACGAATATGAACGAATGAAAATGATTGAACACAACAAACAAATGAATGAAAACAAAACAAAACAAAAAATCTCTCCCAGGGCACAATTTATCCTGTTTTGGGGGGAAAATGTAAACATTTTATTTGGTTTCCTAATCTGCCTCTTAAGTTTTACATATCTGTAAATATCTCTGAAACGAAGACAGAGATGTGTGGTTAGTGGGTGCGATCGAATAGTCAAAAAAACAAGCTCCTAAGTCCTTTCCTAACCACTTTTCCTTGACCTCGATAGAAAACGTCACAAGGTCAAGGAAAGATGTGAAGGAGAAGTCATGAGGAGTTAGGAGAAGACGACTGCGGTGTTCAGATTATCCAACTGCTCTTACACTTAGACTATGTCATTATGCGACGGTGCATGTTATTGACATGACCTGTGGTAAAACTACACAATCCTGAAGATGGACTACAAAACGCGCACCTGAGAAACTTACTAGATACTCCCCGTGCACTCTTAGCATGTAGTTTAATGCAGGAAATATAAACGTGGAAAACCTGGTGAAAAATATGACTTCATTATCAATGTCAGAATTCAAATAATAAATGAATATTGTCCACCTGCCACATAAGTAAAATGAAGTGTTTGTTATGCTGGTATGGTTGCTCACCTGTCCACTCATAGAAACATATAAAGACAAAGGTATATGATTAATAATCAATGGTAACTTCATGATGATCTGCAGGATGCTGGATGTCAGTTTTTCACACAGTTTTTACTGTGTGTGTGAACTGTGTGTGTGAACGCAGCTCCACAGTCAACAACAGAACACACTTCATGATCAAAGCTTTTACATCACGGCAACACGTATGTTCATGTTCACACGCTCTCTCTGCTGCAGGCTGCGTCACACTGTTTAAATACATTAATGTTTTCTGGTTGTGAATGACTGAACGGTGCGTCGTTTATTTGTCACTGCCGCAAGGAACTGTGGGACAGCATTACCTCCTTTCCTTCTGTAAAGGATGGTCTGGTGTATCCTATGCTAAAGGAGATAATAAAGGAAGCATTGAAGCTCTTTTCCTTAACAGTCTGAACATTCAAACAACTCTTATCATGGCAGCTATGTTAATACTTCTGGGTCATTTCACTCAGTTAGGAAGGTTCCTGAGCAAATTTAACTATTCGACCGCACCGTGTCCAACTCTTCCTTGTTGATCTATGTCACCGTGTAAAAGACCAATCGAAAAACAGATGTTCAGCAGACTGAAAGCGCAGTCAACGAATGGACAAATGTTACAATACTTAATGTATATTATTATATTAATGTACATTATTATTTTCCTCAGGCATGCCACAGAAAGTTGAGGGGAAACTGTCATTCAATAGAAATAATATTTATGAATATGTTATTCTGTCACTCTGCTCTGTGTGCTCCTGCCCCCTGCCCTCTGTTCTAGCACACAGCTCTCTCTCTGTTGTCTCTCCCCCCCAAGACCCCAGAGTCCTTTGATTGGCTAGAATACGTCATAGATACCATATCCATTGATTGGTTGAAAAAGAAAATATCCCACCTAGTAACGTTTGTGTATTCGTTGATAGGGATGGGAATCGAGAACTGGTTCTGTGTGTTTCAATTCCATGGAATCGTTTGGCAGTTTATCTAACGATTCTCTTATCAATTCCAGAAAGCACGAATTACATCACGTAACTTCTGCAAGTTTCGCATGTGCAGTGCAATCAGTAGTAAACAATGGCACCCACGCGGTTCAAACGCCCCAAAGTTTGGCTGCATTTTACCAAAAAAGATGGCAACAGGTTGACTTGCAATCATTGCAAAGTGGAGATAACAGTGTCTTGAGGGAACACGACGAACATGCAGAAACATTTGCGCACACAACATGTAATATTTTTAAATGAATGTCGTGTCTCCGGACTGGAGATGAATCTCAACCTAGCAGCAGCGGCAGCAGCCAGGCTATGACCACCTCTGCGGTTACTATGGAAGGTAACTCTGGTAAGTAACACACTGCCTACCATGTTAGCGCGATGTGCTTCTTTGTAAAACATGCTATAACAGTTAACATTAAACGAATGCCTTCTGCATTACATTTAGGAGATGACCATGACGAGAGAGACAGTCTGGCTGGCTTAGAGGCTGGCAGCTGTACTAGACTCATGATACTTCTAACTAAACAAAGTTGATGCTGATCAAACTTTTTGTTCACCTTTTTTCCCAAATGAGAATTGATGAGAGACACTTTACACTGAATTTTTTGACATTGATTTTTTTTTTACACTGAAAAGGTCTGATTTTGATGTTGAAAACATACACATACACATACAAGTATTAGAAATTCATATTGAAACTCAGATGGCACAGAAATACTCCCATACTTGCCCACCCTCTGTATAAAGGTCTAGTTCCACCACTGGCTCCAACTCATTTCCCTGGTGCTTTTTAACAGTGAGACAGCCCTGCTGTGCACATATCTTTTGATAAATTTATCTTTTGTACATGATATGTGACTTGTAAATGCAAATGAGCAAAATGGGAATATTTCACATAAAATTTAATTAAAAACAAAATTGTGAAGTGTGTTGTTTTGACCAAAGAATGAAGGAAGCGAGTATGTGTCGAGAGCACCTCTGGACAGGAGGCAGCAGGCCCGTCGTTCGGACCTCGTGATAGAGTGCAATGCACACGATTGAGAAGTTACACAGCCTGATTTTTCCGTTTAACGTTTGATTCCAAGGTTTAAAACAGGTTGTTAATAGGTTGTTAATATGCAATACTATTTAAAAACTTACTGGGGGGTACGCATTAAGCCATTACGGCACCAATCATGGCTAGCGACCGAGGTCAGTACTACAGGTAACTGTTAATGCTGTTTTTCATGTTAAGCTGGAGTAAAAATGTACTACAGCCTATTATAATTAATAAGTAACGTTAGAGAAATTACATTCAAGTGTCAAATAAGCACGGGAGAAGCTTGTTAATTTATTTTAAACTCGCAGGGACCGATGACAATGTGGCAGCTTTGATCCGCCTGAGGAAGGAAAACGATCGCCTTTTTTCAGGCAAACACTTTGCCTCTGCAGCCGGTTGGGAGTGAGTAAAAGTTATTTCATTCTTGTGAAGCAGTGACGTTATCTTATTAAGATGAAAACTGAGAACATCTGTAAAATTACACAGACTTTTGACTAAATATCATAAGCATTTGATACTGACAGCATTAATGATGGTTAATTGTTGTTGTTTTTATCATCCTGTACGTGTACATTTTTTAGAGCTATTCTGAAAGAAATGGGGCTGATGGGTGTGGTGACACCTGCCCGGGTGGGCAAAAAGTGGGAAAATCTAAAAAGGTTAGGATGCATCATAATCAACTACAGCTCTATTTTGTGAAAGCACAGATGAAAGTACAGTGAGTTTTACCTTTGTATATTTTCTTTGCTGTGTTTAGCATTATAAACGAACACTACAGTAATTACACACATCAAATGTGTGTATATTGCAATGTGTGCAGGAGCTGAGGAAGCCACCAACAGGGAGTGGCACTGAGTCAGGGGAATCCACTGCCAGGGATTGGAAGTGGTATCCCTAATGGATGAGGCAATAGGTGGGAGGCCTTCTGTTCGGCCTCCTTGTCTTATTGCCTCAGCCTGGGGGGAGAACCCACCAATCTCAGCATCAGCGTGCGTCAATGAGTGTCAGGGTGCTGAGCAGGACTCGGAATCTGAAGAGCCAGCTCCACCAGAGGGACCAGTTGTACGAGCTGAGATGTGAATTGAGAAGACAGAAATCCCTGAAATAAATATACATCAACAGGGGAAAAGAAACCAGGCAAGAGTGGGAGAGGCTGAAGAAATACAGCGACCCAGAAAGCCTCAACACATTCAAGACTGATTCAAGATGTTCTCCCTGTGTCCGCGAGATCTTGCAAGTGGACTACGAGGAGCTCCCAGTGTCTCATATTATCAATGCGAATAAAATACAGCAACGAGCTGCAGAAGAAGAATAAATTCCAGCTTCTCCAAAAGGACCTGGAGAGTGTCACTTTGTCATAAAACAAGGTCAATGTAAGATATCAGACTAATGTCACCAACATGAGGCAGCAGGCTGATACCCTTCAACGTGACCTTGAGAATGAAGTCCAGCAGAAATAACTCCTGCAAACAAATTTTGAGGAGCTGCAGGTGGCATACACTCCAAAACCAGCTGGAGAAGACACATTTGTCCCTGTATGCGGTCAGTATGAATTATCAAACTGATGTCATCAATGTCAGACAGCAGGCTGGCAACCTCCAGCTGCAGAAGAACATGCTGCAAAATAATTTTGACAAACTGTTCTCTGCATACACGCTCAGCTAGCAGAAGTTCTCCACTGAGCTTGATGCAGAGAAGCAGAAGAACAAGAGTCTCCAAGAAGAACTGGACACGATCCTGCACTTTCAGTCAGGACAAAGCCTAGATGCAAAGGGTCTGACTAAAGTCATAGTGGACTGTCTAGAGAAGCATGGTTTGGACTACAAAAATAATCCTGTCGGGCAAGGCTATGATTTCTCAGTTCATAGGGTTTTTAGTTACCTTTGGTAAAGTGCTTGGTGAACTTCTCCAAGATGGAGCATGTCAAAGGCCTCTCTGACATGCTCCATCTTGGAGAAGTTCAAGACTGTCCAAGACCAGCTGGAGAAGACCAATTTGTCCCTGCATGAAGTCATTTTAAGATATCAAACTGATGTCATCAGTGTCAGACAGCAGGCTGACAACCTTCAGCTTGATCTTGATAACGAGATGAAGCAGAAGAACATCCTGCAAACTGATTATGACAAAGTGTACTCGGCATGCACCAAGTATGCCAGAAGAAGTTCTCTGCTGAGCTTGATGCAGAGAACCAGAAGAAGTTAAGTCTCCAACAAGAACTGGACATGATCCACGTTTTACACAAGATCAAACAGGTGTACGACACCGATGTTGTCACTGTTAGACAGCAGGCTGAGACTCTTCAGCGTGATGATCACATCGAAGGCTGAGCAGGATGCCCTTCGTCAAAAGATGGCGGAGGAGGTCAACATCAAAAAGGAGTGGATTCTTGGGACAGACTTGGAGGAACTTAAAGCCCAGCTTAACCATCAGATCTCACGCAACCTCCAGCTTTCCACTGAGCTCAAGGCTGAGAGAGAGAGCAGTCAGTTTCTCATAAAAAGTGCCAGTTGTGAAATTAATTATGAAAATGAGCCATCCTGACAGGAGGTTTTCTTCCCTAATGACCCTACCAATGACCTCACGGAATACAACAAAGTTCCTGCAGAGCAGCAGGCGACTATCCGCCCTGCATCGGCTTCCACATCCATGGAAGAGGCTCAAGGGTCTGAGGAGATCTCCCAGTGACGGCAAATACACCTTCAGCCTGGAAAAGAACCCGTCACCTTCTCAAGAGGGCAGAGAAAACCAGAGAGGTGGAAGAGGAGGCCAGGTGACTCAAATGAAAACCATTAACATCAAGTTTGATGTCACCTACACCACTATAATGTAACATCAAAACAACGGAAGGGAGGTGGGTTTTCTCCACGCTGCTCCAATCCACTGGTATACAGCAAAAATAAAAAATAATAAATAATAAAACAAAAACAAAAACAAACAAAAATTACATATATGCCTATAAATACACCTTTTTTTTTTTTAAACAGTTTTTTTTCCCCATGGTATTTTCCCGTTACTTATCCTGCACATGGTGGCATAAAGTAATTTTGCATCTAATGAAATAATTTTTTCTTTTTCAATTATATGCAAAAATGCAAAATAAAAAAAAAATATATAAACAAAAAAATAAAAAAAATGTTCTTATACTTTATGATAAACACATTGTTTTTAAAATGTATTAAATTTGCACTTCACTCTTCATTTCAAGTTTTCATTCTTCAATTACAATTTCTTTCTTGAATCATCAAAAATTTTGGCCTCTATTTGACTCCATACAAGATAATCACACACAAGGTCACTACAAATGATTTTTACTTGTGTTGTGAGTACAACAACACACAACATTGCTTAGACTTGTTTTGAGTTGTCAACTAGCGCATCAAATCCTGTCGGGCCCTCTTCTCATTCTTCCAGCCAGTCAGTCTACATAAAAGGTAACGTTCAAGCTTCTACATGGTCTATGTGTTAGAGTAGCAAGTAGCATAGGTAACGTAACGTTAGCGTAACGTAGAGTAGCGTGACAGTGAAGTGGTAAAAGTAAACAGCAGCAACGGTACAGAGGAAAAGATTAGCAGTAAGTTGGTCAAAAATGTAGTTTGTCAGTTAATAAATGCGACAGCTTTTCACGTGAATACAGATCGATGAAAAAAAAATTCTAGGGGAAACACTGCAGAAATTTCTAAGAACATTTCATGACTTATATAGGCCCTTAATGGGCATTCTTTGCATCTCACACATTCGTGTGTCTAAGGTGGTCTTGTTTTGCAAGTTGGTGAATAAAGACACTTGCCAGGTGAATTAACCAATCCTTTATTCCTTTGTAATCCTTGTCCAGCTGAAGTTAAGGTGCAGAGTTACCGGCACATTTTTTAATAAGCATGTGTAGCGAAGCCTCATCCAAGTACTACTGCATTTTTTTTATTGAATTGAAATCTCCAGTTGACTTTCCAAAATTACATAATAAAACAAAATGTAGAATTTAACATGCAAGGTCTATATGTCAATTTGTGGTCATAAAACTATAACTTCCCTTCACCTAACCATTCCACAAACGTTAATTCAGTAAAACTAAATACTCACACGTACATGGGAGGCACATCACCACAAGGTGAAATAAAGTAAGCAATTTTAACTGCCTTTCTACTAACTACTAACTATCCATACATCCATTATCTGTAACTGTTTATTCTGACAAAGTCACAGACTCACGGGTTGAGGGCTGGAGCCTATCCCTGCTGACATTGGGCAAGAGGCAGGGTACACAGTGGACAAGTCGCCAGTTCGTCGCAGGGCACATAGAGATAAACATTCACGTTCACACCTATGGACAATTTAGTGTCACCAGTTACCCTATGAGTGCTTGTTTTTCGACTGCGGGAGGAAGCTGGAGCACCCGGAGAGGACCCATCGCGGACACAGGGAGAACATGCAAACTTCACACAGAAAGGAACCAGGAACCTTCTTGCAGTGACAACAGCGCTCACCACTGCACCACCATGCCACCCCAATTTTAAACTAAGATTTCAAAAAATTCTTTATAACTTTCAATAAATTTCAATAATAACATTATGCCAGCCCAATTGGCTGCTTCGTGAGGAGGGACATCCTCTCCCTACAAAAGGGGATGATGCAGCGTCGCCATCTCATTCAAAAACCTCTTCTCACTACTACTACTCAGAAAGCTTACTCTCTCGCCGCGACGGCTAACGGGACAATTAGCCTAATAGTCCACAAATTGAGCTAACAACTCAATTGGTGGGTGTTAATTTTCCGCGACATGTACGGAAACCCGATTTCTTCACCATAGAAATCCAGGGTTTCAGGCAGAGATGATACAATTCTGTAACTGTAGCTCACCTGTTAGCCTGTTGCCAAACACCAAGCACTTAGCCCAGCTAGCCACCTTACTAGTGTAGCACCGCTATCAAACCACTTACTGCGCCACTCGGCAAAGAATGATTACACCAGAGACTGTAGCTTTAAATATAGAGGCTGGCAATTAACTCAACATGTGCAACATATAAAAAACGGTACACATAACACAAAAGAAAATACCCTGCAGGTCTGAATACTATGGTAAGTATGGTAAAAAGGTAAGTAATAAAAGGTATTGTACTCTCTCTTCAACCTATCAACTGTTTTAATGTCTATTTTTACTCATTTCGACCGGTCTTTTTAAATCCCCTATTTTTCCTGAGATGATTGGTTTAACAGGTAAACCAATATCAAAATCAAGTCAAATCAATCAATCAAGTGGATCACACATTGAAAATCATGAACAAGATACCAATAGTAGTAGTAGAGTATGACCAATCAGTCGTTCAACTGTTTTCACTTTGGTTCAGTTCAATAATGAAAAGTAATAATTGGTTCCCAGTTCAGTTCAGTTCATAATCCCGACGCTCCTGCCACTCTGGCAGCGAGTCACCACACAGAGGATTTCCCACTAAAGCGATGGAGAAGATGATGTGAAGGTCTGGGTCTGGCTCGCCATCCTGTTTCCCACCTGTGTGTGCACGGCGCACACTGCAGATCAATGCTGGCTCCGACCTAGCTTCCAACCAAGCTTGACCTGTGTAACAGGTTATAAAATAAATCTTTCAAATTACAAAAATAAATGTTTTACAGTGCTACAGTGCTTTTTTTTTTTTTTTTTTACCACACAACCGCTTAACATATCTTTACACATATACATATTATACATACATTTCCACAACATTCACAGCAATCATAAACTCTAAACCACCAACCAGCAAACTGTTTATGATGAAGCACCCTCCTCCAACGGCTATAACGGCTCCGTTTTTAGCATTAGCTCTCCAGAAAACAAGGTAAAAAAATGTAATAAAATAAAACATAAAACTCACCACCAAACTCACTGTTGGCTGATGGCTGATTTTTATTGGCAGATTGGCACACTCTACAGCCAATGGGGTATTAATTACAGTGTGCGTGCACGTGACCAGTGACAGTATAATGACGCACACACAGGGCAGGATCTAAACACGGAGCATCGGTGCTAAAGTTTAGCTGCTTAGCTAGCACAGACTCTTTGTGCTGCAATGTTATCAATTAGTTTTTTGACTGTCACGGAGCTGTGATGTCATTTTAAGACTCGGTTTGTAAAGAGTCTGCTGTTGTGTGCTACATGTGTGAAATAACAACTATAGTCTGGACTTTGTCTGGAGTGTATCTGTGTAAACGGCTTCATTCACTGTCTCCCCACTAGCAACCACCAATAATTATACATACCTCAGTTACCTTTTACCTTAAGAATTTTAGCATGGGATGTGTAATAGTGGGAGTCTACTAAAAAATGAAATCTATAGGTATTTTACTAGGTCTTATGATTGTTTTAATAAGGTGAGCGATAACTCCCATGCATATATATTATATATATTTATAACCACCTTCTTGTCATTACAAATCACAATTACTCAGTTAGCCAAAATAAATAACTATTACACACACAGATTAATGGGAAAAAAATAGGGGAAACATTTATTCAACATGAATTCAAATAAAATGCAAATAAAACAAAGAAAATACCCAGAGTTTTTTTTCAGTTCATTTCATTTATGGTACCATGAATGCTGGTGCACCATTGGAGCTCAGTTGCAGGTCTTCATGGAGATTTTATATACTCACACAGGATCCAAAAAAAAAACAAAACAAAACAAAACAAATTGACACACCTGAACACCCAAAACAAAACAACAAAACACAACAAGACATGTTCAAGGACCCTGAAACACAAAAACTCAAGACCGTCATAAAAAAAAACGGTACAACATATGATTGTATAAATCATGTCACAAGGCTGCAAATGTTGCTCTTCTTGTTATTTAATCCTTGTGCTGTTTGTTTGATGTATCATTCTGTTAAATGATTAGATGCTCACTTGAAACAATATTAATAATAATAATTAATGTTAATAATGATGAATGATGATTTTTTTTTGTTTGTTTTTTGTTTTGCTTTAATCCATGAAACTAACCGAAGGCCGAACGAAGACCGATCAAATTAGTGGTCGACAGTCATGCTACCGGATCTGTGAGACTATGAATGAGCTAAATGCTAACATTAGTGATCCAACATACTTACACTGATGTTCAGCAGACATGTTCACCATCTTAGTTTAACATGTTAGTATGCTAACATTTATTTATTTTACTTTTTTTTGAAGGTTTTTCAAGTTTTCAAGTTTTTCAAGGTCAGATTCGAACGCTGAGCCTTTGTTCATGGGGTGGATGCTCTACCATCTGAGCTAACCGACACCTCAGTATGCTAACATTTATTAACACTGAACATAAAGTACAGCTGAGGCTGATGGGAGTTTTAAGAATTTGGTCATAAAACAAATGTTTGGATGAATTATAACTTCAACCTGATGGTGGCGTTCTAGAGAGAGAGGTTCATTATAATTCATAACATTTCATAGCAGTCTATCTAATTTGGACAGTCTGAGACTGAAGTCACTCTTTATAGAATCATGCTAATATGGCTAAAAACAAACAAAAAATATTAGGGATGCACCGATGCATCGGATGAACATCTGTATCGGCCGATGTTCGCCTCCTTAATTGCCATCGGCAAATAAAGATGACATTCACCGATGGCAATGGCCGATGTTTATATGTTGATTTACATGTCGCATGAACACTGTGCTGAGGAGAAACCCCGCTCCACACGTCTCTGGTACGCCACGTACGTGCTGCAGTTTTGGTCCGTCCACGCGACTTCAAACGCCACCGGGAGAGTTTCAGAAGCGTTTAGCCCGCCAGACTTTGTTTACTTTCTCAGATTTGGCCATTTTCCCGGTGTATGTTCTTCTAAACATGCTTCTACATGTGGAAATATGCTACGTAGTTACTTAGTTTCGCTAGTTTTCGTCTGTTTTTACCAGCAGCAGTTCGCACGGACTAAACTCTGATAAACTACCTGTGTGTGTTCTCACTTTGTTTATTTCATGTACCAGCTTCTAAATCTGAGTCCGACTTGCAATTTACATTGCAAAATGGAATGACACAAATAAGTTTAATTAGATTTGTGTCTGATGATTAGAGAGAAAGAGGGAGAGCGCTTTGGTAGAGACACATAGAGTTACAACACAGTGAGCGAGTGCCGGCCTCGATAAAGCTGTTATTAATCAGCAAGGGTGTGATCCTTCCGGATAAATCCGGAAATCCGACTGAATACGGCCACGATGAGACAGGGAATGGGAAACTGGAACCGGGGCGGGGGGGTCGGGTATTGGTAAACATAATGACCGCTGTCAACGCTCACCGCTATCAACTTCACTCAAAGCAGAGCTCCACTAAAGAGCCTGCAATTTCCCTGTCTCATCGTGGCCGTATTCAGCGCGTAGCCAAGCGTAGAGAAGATTCTGGGACGCTTCGAGAAAGATCCACGTTATGCAGTGTGCAATACGTGTAACAAACATTGGTATCGGCATTGGCCCAGAATTTCACAATCGGTGCATCCCTAAAAAATATATTCACCAAGATAAAGATGTTACTGTTGGGTTTGATGTTCAGGTCCCAGAGGCCCGTTTACACCAAAGCTTTAAGGTGCAATGTCCCTGTTCTCCTCTCAATAACAGAATACCTTCTCCTCTCAGTCCCTACTAAAAGAGAGGAGCCCAAAAGCACAGCGGTGCACAGTGTTTGCACTCAGTCATTCGGAAAATACAATTATTCTCCTTCCCCTCGGCTGTGAAATTGCTGTACAACCGCTGTTAAACACGCCGCAGTCATAATCACTGATAAGAGATGCATGGGGCCGAGCCTCCTCTGCCAATACAATATGCAAACGACACCCTGCCGTTCTACCCATCTTGTTACTGAGCGAGATTAGAGTTCATAAAGATACTTAGGAAAGGCAACAGATGTGACAGCTGTCAGTGAGCTGCCCCTCGTTCCCTCCCTGCTGCTTCCTGCCAGGATTCTGGTCAAGGTTCCAGAAAGGGCGTGGTACACTAAATGAGTGATTAATATTACAGAAATATACTACAGACACTAATACAAATGAGTGCTGAGTTAAGAGCTGCCTATTACAAAAAGGTGTTCACATTAGCTTTTGGATGTCAATAGTAAGAAAAACATTAACAGAGGCACAAAAGTACCATGTATGGTGCTCAAATTCCTTATCAATGGCTTATGGCTTCAAATACACACACATTTTCAAGTGGTTATGACACTGAGACACTTATACTCAGTTTTAGCAGCAAATAGAAGACATCCAACTAAAGTCTCCATATATCTCACGTGTGTCATATATTTCCGTTTTGTTACAATGGTTGGACCTCCCCATGACTTTAGATTAAAGGGATAGTTTGAATATTTTGTTGTGTGTTGTATGAGTTGCTTATGATTTGTCAGTGTGTTGCCTACAGTAGACAGCAGGCAGCATGCCACCCCCAGTTCCGTGGTCTCGGCACAGAAGCAGAGCAATGCGTGTCTGTGGACAAGGTCAGCAGAAACGTGTATTTGAGCCACATAAAAAAGGCCCACATCAAAGGAAATCAATCTATTTCTAGCTGTTTAAGTGTACGCTACTTGCTGAAGATTTTCACTGGATTGCATCACAATGCAGATCAGCTACAGAAGAATTACATAGCCAGAAAAAGGCAAGCAATCTTTAGAAACGTCAAGTGGCTAACAAACCCGACTAACATATATGGACAAATCTAATGAAGTCTAAAGAATATGAAACACTTTCCAACCTAAATGTTCCCATACAGTTCATTCTTCACCTTGAAAAAGGACTATCAAAGTCCTCTTACTTATTCGACTTCATCCGCTGCTGATGTTCCCACAGTTGTTGCACAACTTTATATAATTAGACTAGAAGAAATGACTATAATAAACTAGTTGAATTTTAGAAATAAAATCATCTTAATTGCATACATTTGAACAGAGGA
The DNA here is from genome assembly GCA_028641955.1 of Protonibea diacanthus. Lineage (NCBI taxonomy): Eukaryota > Metazoa > Chordata > Actinopteri > Sciaenidae > Protonibea > Protonibea diacanthus. The sequence continues at coordinate 21,250,016 of CM053984.1, forward strand.
TTGCTATGGTATAAAAATCAATGAATGGAACTCGATGTACAACCAACCAACCAGCTTTAAAGGCAATTCCAGAAGTACAATTTAAAATGCAAACATAAAAACTTAGCCAGCACAAAAAAGGAAATGTCATGCTCTAATAAAGCAGTAAAATACTTACTACATTTACTATAGCTTTATAAAAACGATTATTACCATTTACTGTAATATAAATTTTCAATCATATTGTCTTATATTAGCGAACAGCCCTTATTCTTCTGTGGCTTATGGGTGAGAGCAAGGGTCTCACCCAGATGTTGAAGCTAGTTGTACTCTGTCTATCTATATATCTATCACCACGCGCTAGTAATAATTAAAAGTTTGAGTTTTTTCGCAGCACATAAAGATAGTAAAAATACAGTGAAGTATGGAGCACAGGACAAGGAGAATAATACAGTGTGTCTGTGTATACAGCTCTACCATAATACACCTCCACACTGATGTGTGGCGTCACAAAGAAAAACAGCAGTGGGCTGAGAGCTCCAGGAGGCTGCTGAGATCCAGCAGTGGGTGGGTTCAGACAAGTAAAGAAGAAGCAGGTCTGCTTTTCAGTGAGGACTCTCTCTCTCTCTCTCTCTGCAAAGGGAGCTGCAGATATAGGTTTGCTGTCTCCATCTGTGCCTCCGTGCAACAGTAACCAAGCGTAGGCAGACACGGTTATCAACAAGCTGTGCCAGTCATACTAAACCGTGACATTAGACAAACAAACAAAACATGCAATCGGGATTTTATTACCAAATGTTTTATTAGAAAATATTTTACACGGAAATCCAAAACAAACAAAGCAGGTAAAGTGGGAGAGCCGAGGGAGTGTGCGGATCTCTGCGAAGTCTGTCCATAATTATCCCGCAGTGTTCGACACCGCAGTACAGAAAATAAACAGTAGCATCTCGTGTTTGCTGTATTTCAGTCGAGCTACAGCTCTATTTCTCTCCGCGCTCAACTCCTACTGTTTCCACAATGAGCAGGTTTACAAGCACAGCAGTCACTGAATTTTAAACAATGAGATCATGTTGAATTAGATGAATTAGATTAAATTCATTAAAAATGCAAATTATGCCTTTCTTTTTCTGCACTTCGGATGTCAAAGATGCAGGCAATGTAAAGGTCAAAGTGGAAAAGTAACGCCGGCTATTTTAGCTATGAAAATAAGTAAATAACAAATGATTGCTTTGAGCAGACTGATGATCACAGTATTACTGTGCATGTAAACATACCCAGTGATTTTACACTGCGTGTTAAAAACAGACCACCGCCTTTTAGTTCTTCAGTCACAGTCACCATCAGTCCCACATCAGAACAGTGAAGTTTCAGTGTTCCCACGTGAGAACATATTGTTTGTGTATGACTAAGTTTGTGTGTGTGTGTGTGAGAAAGAGTGGGAGAGAGGAATTGAGCTTAGAAGTTGTCCACAAGGTCCATGATCCTCTTCCGCTCAGCCTCTTTGAACTCGTCACTCTTCCCATCGCCGATGCTCTCTGCGTACTCTGCCAAAGACAAGGAAAAGTCGGAGGATTAGCTGACCTGACAGCACAGGCGTGGCGGTTGTTTGACCTTTGAGGTTACAGAGAACATCCTTGGATGAAAATAAGAAGTGAGAGGTGAGTGTCTTTGTGTGTTTAAAGAACTCCTGAGAGAAAGATTATGTAGAGCAGCACAGCAGCTGAACGTGACAAACACTACCAGACTCCAGATTTTATACAAGCAGCAAACCCTATGATATGATGTGATGGGATATGTTTCTTACTTTAAAACTGACTCAAACTGTTGATTAATAATCAAAATAGTTACTGATTAATACTTTGTCAATCAGTGGCATCACTATTTTGCACACAGCCCTAGAAACACACAGTGACTGTCTGTTTATGTCACAAAAATATATTCAGTTTAGGCAACGGTCAACATTTGGTCAACATCAACACACGTCCTGTTAACTTCCATTAGCTGCGAGAGAAGGAGTGAAAAAAAAAAATAAAACTTTGCCTCTGTGGCAAAGCAGATTTACATCAACGCTGTGCATGGAGTTCAAATGTGGTAAACTTTGACCAGATCGCAGCCTCAACCAATAACAAATGGGGGGGAAATGAAGGGTTGACCCCTAAAACAAACTACAGACCAATTATTGGTGTATGTGGCACATCTGCGGTACTGGCCACATTTCTATTGGTGATGGTCACTCACCCACATTCATGTCATGTGACCAACAGCGAGGAGCCTTAAACTGGACATGGTTCACAGTGTATTAGAAAACTACAAATCAGAATTGCGGTGGGCTGGGTTGCATGATATTCTTTTAAAACTGGAAGTTCTGTATGTAATGGGAGGAGGACGAGATGAATGAAGTTGGTCTGGAGTGTCTATGATGAAAAATGAGAAAGCTATTGACAGAAAATGAGCCATAATAGCTCAGTTTCTAAAAAAAAAAAAAAAAAAAAAGAAAGAAAGAAAGAAAGAGGGGATTGTGCAGAAGATAGCAGAGGAGGTGAAAGTGAAGTGTATACGGAAGAAAGGACAAAAATTCTGAAAAGCTCCTTTGGCCTATTTGCTTTTGAGTTGCTCGCCCACATATCATTGACAAGTTTGTAAGATGTGTTATCAATTTTTTGTATGACTTTATTTATGGATATCTATTCAGATCCAGACACCACAGTTGAGCGTGAATTACTGATTGTAGAAAGGTATATATGATGACTGCGAGAAGAAGCTGTGCTATATTGGCGGTAAATTATGTCAGCTGTGAGAGAGGTATCTGTTCAGAGAGCCTTATCTAAGTGTCTGATTAATGGATCCGCATTTAGTTACAACTACTAACTACCACAAAGTGAACCTGAGTGCAGCTGCCCTATTTATCCTGTTGGTAATCCAGCCTTGTTCCTTAGTGGGAAATGATCTCTCCTTCCTCCATTTAAAATACTGAATCATTGGAACAAGAAATAAGATGCTGTAACTTCAGGGAAAAACATTTTGATCTCATTGCACTCGCTTATGAATAACTGGAGTTCAGCTATTTTTTGTATTTCTTGGGACAAAGCAGAGAGACAGCAATAAAGAGCTACCATTATTCAAAAGCTTTTCACTCTAGGCTTGACAGTCTCCAGCCTGTCCATAACTTTGTAACAAAAAGTCAAATTATGACATTTCCTTTGAAAAGACGCTTATACGCATGGCGAGAGGTTCCAGAGCACTGACTGTGCTGAGATCCACCCCGTGTGCTCTGGCTGTGAACAGTAACCAGCCCAGGTGTACTGCGCAGTGCTCGCATTGTGTGCTTCTGAGCGTTTGACTGTTTTCTTCATTTCTTGCGTCTGCCTCCCACACAAGGCCTTCGAGACCGTCAGACGGTCGATTTGTGAGTCTAATGCGCAGAAAGAGAAAGTTGCAGCTGCCGCAGCCCCAGTGGAATCCGGGCGTTCGCTCCCTCTCTCCCAGCCAGCCTCTGAGGCAGGGATTACACATTAAACCCAGGGCTGTCGAGACAGAAAGATGAAAAAGACTACTTTTTTCCAGGAGACACTGCAGGGAGAAGAGAATGAAGGGGGCTTTCCTGACAAGAGCCCACGAGGTTTAGAAGGACGAAACATGCCTGTCAAAGTCACCAAGGAGATTTTGTTTTTCGAGGGTGGGAGGGGTGTTTTTGATATTAGACAGTACATAAAGGATAGTGACAGACATAATGGGACTGAGGAGGGACCTCATATGAACTTGCCTTCTTGAGAACTGGAAGAACACAGAGACATTCCTGTTTATTACAACCTGGGACTTTTTGTATTTGTATGACATGATCACATTGTACGTACCAATGTCATTGCTGACATCTGGGTATAACTGGGATGAACAGGTTGTAAAGAAGCCCCTGGAGGTAAAACTGAAAGTGAAGGCATCCTGTGCAGAAAAACAGCAACTTCATACAACTACAGCAAGCACAGCAGGCCTCCGAGGGAGAGGAAAGGTTGAACCTTCTTTTACAGTTTGCTTTCATTAAATTTCATTAGCCTACTAAATATGTAAGGTTTATTTAAAACACGTCTGACTACCAAATTACCAAAAAGAGCAGAGTAGTCCTTCAAGGTACTCAGCTGACAAGATTAAATTTCACGAGAGTGCTAGTTGAAAACAAGTTCAAAAATTGTAGAGCTGTGTAAGTGGCTATCTCAAACAGATATTTATTTGTTTAATTTAATATTTGTTAAGTCACTGTCTATGGCTGAATGAGCTAACAGAATGGTGACTGAGCCTGTGGCCCACTGATGAAAGCACTGCAATGTGTATATATTTGCAGAGTGGACGTCTGTGGAGTCATGTCTATAAAAAATATAAAAATACTCTGTTGCATTGTAAATGGATGGTATATAGCGCCTTTCTAGTCTCCTAGGCTTCATCCACTGCATACACTGCACCGATGGCTTTGGCTGCCATGTATCATCAGTTAGGAGCTAACCATTCATATGCACACTGATGGCACAGCCTTCGGGAGCAGTTTGGGGTTCAGTATCATGCCAAAGGACACTTCGACATGACACGACATACACTTCCTCCACAGAGGAGCCGGGGATCAAACCACTGATCATCTGATTATGATAGCATAACGTTGCATGACACCAGTGGCAGAAAGTAAAAAGAAAAACTATTATCTCAAAAGTATCAAAACCAAGTACTTGTTGTGCAGAAATACATGTGTGACTGACGTATTTCACTGTTGTAGCTGGTCAGGATGTAGTTTGAACCTCTTCACATACAGTTTGGTAGCTTAGCCCAAATCAAGTGAAGTCCCTCTAAATTTCTCCAAGTACAGCACTTGTTGCATGTTACATTCTACCACTGCATGACAAAATAAAGAATGAATCGGGATGTATTTAAGTCATGAGCAGAGTCCGAAGGGAGGCAGACCAGACCAGAACGGTACGTGACCAGTTTCTTGAGACAAAAGTTTTGAGTTCGGGTCAAAAGGCACACAGTGTGACAGTAGTCCAACTCTGAGTACAGAGGTCACTCCATCATTGGGTATTCTGAGGACAGTTGGGCTCAGAAAAGACCACAAGGTTGGGAGTAAAATTCTACAAGTGTAAGGCTGAACCACTATCTGGAGGTATGGAGGTGTGCAGTGGCACAGAGATATGCAGCTTCCGCAGCAACCTTGAATGGCAGCGGCTGGGATTTGAATTTGATCCACGGAGGTGTGAGATGTTACTGAAGTAAAAAATGGCAGAATGTTATGGTTGACTGAGAAAAGCAGGTAAGAGGACACGAAGAGAGCAACTCAACAAAAACATGAAAACATACAGCCTTTTTCATTGCCAGCCTGTCATTGTGCCGGTGTGTGTGTGTGAGTCTCCATGTCTATAAATGGCGGTGCAGTCAGCCACACAGACAGAAAGGTCAGAGAATCTGTGACTCTTCAACTCTCTGCAGAACCTTTTCTTTGGCATGCTGGTTACTCTCCTTCTGTCACCACGGCAACACGGCAGAGGACAATACAGTACTGAGCATCGCCATTACTCAGGTCAGTGACTGGGACTGATCTGCCATGAGTACAAGGAGAATCATTTCCAGGAGCAGTCTCTGCAGCAGCAGCAGCCAAGGATAGGGACACACTGTAGGACGTACAGTGTGATTACAGCTGCAGCTGGAACTCCACAGCTCATTTGAAACACCAGTCTGAAACTGGTCTGATCCAGCTGCACTAAGGACAGCTGGCACAGATGTTAATCGAACCACCGTATTGTTTTTGAAATGTAGCAGTGGTCGTCAATGACCCAAACTGGTTGATTAACAGAAAATGAAATGTAATGTTTCATTATGTTGCACTATGTATCTTAAGCGTGAAGTTTTACGATGTGAAGATCCGAGAAACAGGCCAGAAAATCAAAAAAAAAAAAAAAAAAACACATCTCCAAAAAGGACACCTTGACAAAAGTCACCAGCTCATTTGTACGGCTACAGTTAATTAGACATCTGCCGCTGTTTGGCGAAAAAAGGTTTCCAAGACATTTCAAGGAAAATCACCGGCATTAACAAGTATAGCACGCGTAGCGAACAAATCAAAAAGGCCGCACTGTTGCAGTGCAGCACTTCATCACTATAACTGCATTTTGTCCGACAAGTTCTGTAACTTTCTATAACCGAGATCAGTCATTCACATCCACTTCACGCACCGCCTGGCCAGCTGTGTGGAGGTGAGAAAGGAGCCGGGGTTTCTCTCTCTCTCTGGCTCACTTTTTTCATTCTTGACTCAACTATTTCTGTCACTTTTTCGAGTGCAACACTTTGAATGTCCTCCCAAAGGGACTATGTGCAGTTATCCCTGTATTTAAATGATATCACGTCTCATCTCCCTCTTTATGACGGCTGGCTTTTCACTCCTCCTTCCAGTGTGGTCATTTAGAACAGCCATAAACACTTCTGCCTTCTGTCGAGGTCAGACCAACTATGTACGGACCAGTTCTTTTTGAGCATAACCTGACCTTAAAGCAAATGAGTAAACTAGCGTGTCACTGGGGCAGATCCCTACACTTGTTCTTGTGGTGTTACCTAGAGGTGCAGAAAGTACATTTTCTATCACCTGAATGTCCTCTATTCCTCGTCTCATCATAAGCAGTGGTATCTCTGTTAGCATAATCTAAAAGGGCCGGATCATTTTCAATCAGTCTAACTCCTTTAAGATTATGCCAAGTCTAACTACCTGTGACATAATCTACCTAAAGTTTCTGGAGTGGAATACCTCACAGCAGGTTTTCACAACATTAGTGGAATCAATGTTCTTTCTTCCTGCAGAGCTGCTTCTCATTCAGCGAGCTAAAGCCATTAAGGTCAAGGCGGCAGAGCCGGCGACACGCTCTGCATATGTTTAACCTTTTTCTGCAGTTTCACACTGGGCGGGCGGGGCACGTGTAATGGGAGAGGGCTCCACATCGCGGCCTAATGGAAAGGGTGAGGGCACACACTACGAGCCATACACACATATAGAGCAGGGGCAGGAATGGCTTTACACAGTGCAGACGCACAAACAGACACAATCTGTGACGTGAATTTAAATGTAGACATGAAAGGACACACGTAAATACAATATGCAAGCTGACCACACCTACATGGGCTTTCAAATATATTAAAATGTAGAAAATATGCACATGAAAGCGAGCGAGGACATGTATGCACACATGAATATGTAGACAGGCTAAAGGTGGACAAATAAACAAAAAATAAAATCATGTTAGTAGGTGAAAACATACTCTGGAAGCTACCTTGACAAGCAAGGCACACGTGTGCAAACATACAAACACGATGAGAGAAGCAAACAAATACACACACACCCACACACACACACACACAGTGAGGACTGGAGGACTGCCACGCTCGCTGGCAGCGCCATGCGTGACGGATGGCTCTATCTACGGTGGTACATGCCACCGAGAGCCAGGGGGTGTGTGAACGGAGGTTCGTCCGCGAGCTTTACCCGACAATGATACAGGAAGGATGGATGTCACACGGGGAAGAAAATAACACACCTGCCAGGTCTTTGAAAACCAAACAAAAAAACTAAATGCGACAGGACAGAAAATCTTTGGGATGGGAGGGGGAAAAAAAAGAAAACAATGAATGACAGACAGTTTCTGCTCCTCTCACGCTGACAATATGATTAAATTACAATGCATATTTGCACACCAGGGTGTATTCGTGTGTATTGTCTTCCCATCTGTACACAGGTAATGTGAATAAAAACAATAAACACTTGTATATACACATCCACCTGCATATTTGAATGCTGGATTTTAATGTGTATTGCTTTTTTATTAAAATAAAATTGTTTTCCACCTGCATATTATATCCAATGTTCCTTTGCTCAGTGGGTCTCCTGATGACACAAGTAGACAGTGTGACCATTTAAAGCTCTGAGTACAGATGCATACAAGTCGAAGAGATGTACTGTTCTAGAGTGAAAATGGACAAAACAGTGGCTTGAATAAGATTATAAAAACCTGTACTACTACTGAGAGTTGTGTTTTGACGGCCCATTTTCAGTTTGCCCAGGCTTCTTTTTCAAGAATGACATTATTCACAGTATTATATTATATTTCCAACACTAGGCACTTTGGCAGGCGATCAGTATGGGCTTCCTATCAAACAACCATAGCCAAAGAGCAGTGATTATAGCAGCATTTCCCCCTGAAAAGCTGCTTCCTTGCCAGAGTGAGAAGCACTCAGAAACAAGATTTTAAGACCAATGTGTCAATAAAACGAATTAGTTCATGTGTAAGAGCAGCCTCTGTGTATAATGTGTGTTTTCTTACTCTGCCAAAATACACATTTTTATTATTTTATCCAGTTTCACTGAGTTTCAGATGTCGATCTGTTCAGGATTCACACTTTACACTCACAAGGTAGGGGGGTCACACTATACCGTGTGGGAAAAATCCCTCCAGCCATTCATTCATTTAACATAAACAGGGAAAAAAAAGTCTTAAAATATTGATGGTATGTGTTTTGACAGTAACAGAAAATGCATGAGGTCGTTTCTTCAAATGACACTGTGCCCCTTCACTGAGGAAAAGCCTTGCATTGAGACAGGCGTTTAACATAGACTTTATGTCTAAATCATCCCATTATAGACTTTAACACATTTTATCAAGCCGTTACGTCACTTTGTTCACAGTTCCTCCACGTTTCACATTAAAAGCCTGCTTTATGTGTGTGTGTGGGGGGGGGCATAATCCCCTGTTGTGAAAAATCTGCCAGAAGTGTTGTAATAACACCAAATTACTGCAGAGAAAGTAGAATTAATTGGAATCAATTTACTAGTAAGTAAGAAGAAAGTTAAGAAGTAACACCCATGACAATAGTGCAAAAGTTATGTCTATGTTCTTATACTGAAATATATACTGAAAAACATAGCTGATTTTCCCAGCAGCAGCATCACAAAGCATGTACTAGTATTTCATCTCCCAACTGTTTACCTCGTCTTTATTTCTTTGTTACTAAAGGTGAGCGATGGATTTTATTTGAGAAATTCTTCTTAAAGAAACTAGAGTTACTTACCTCTCATGATGTGGCGCACTACTTTGACAGATCCTCCTCTCAGGTTGAGAATTTGATGGACCCTCTGCTGCAGCTAAATGCAGAGAAGAGGAGGATCAGCAACATACTGAAGTCAGACTCATAAAAAATCATTCTGCAAGGAATCAGTATATAAATATATTTTGACGTGTTTAATTGGTTAAGATTGATGCTGCGTGGTTGGCAGCCAGTTACAGTAGCTCTGAACGCTTCTGTGTTTTTAGAATCTTTAGTACTAGTACTTAGTACTATTTTTTGCCAACCAATCTCCTGTTTTGTGTGCAAACACAGACTTGGAACGATGGAGGTTATACAGACTGGGTGACCCCTTCAAAAAAGCCATGGCTCTGTTGTTTACACTCAAGCACAGCTGTCATCGATGGCATAATCTCTGTGGAAAAACTGGAGATCATGCCGAAGCGAGGAGAAGGAAACGGGGCAAAGCTAGGCTAAATAGGATGGAGAGTGTAGCATCATAGGCTGAGTGAACTCACTTCACCTGTAAGTCTGGACAGCTTTTTAACTTGTGAGAGTGGACAGCGGAAGACAGACAGGAAGGCAAAGAGAGGGGGAACGACCCATCAAGATGCCCCCATTTATTTATTTATTTTATTTGAGTATTTTTCTAATCCACCTTGTATATTGTGAGCTGCTGTAACAAGTGAATTTTCAAAGGAAGTTCAAATTCAAAGTGCTATGGTGTCCAAGTGAATGAGCCACTTGGCTGAAGTGCTCAAAATAACCATCTGATTCCTGTCTGCTTTCATAGCTTGTTTGATCAGATGTCTTGACAATAATTAATCAGAGAGGAAACTCATTTAACAAGCCAGAATCTGTGTGTGTGTGTGTGTGTGTGTGTGTGTGTGTGTGTGTGTGTGTGTGTGTGTGTACCTGTGATATCCCTGAGTTGCTGATCTCCACCATAATGTAGCAGATCAACTGAAGGACAAACAGTCCGGCGTCCAGGCGTCGAAGGTAGAACTCATCCTCCATGGCGTCGTCCAGGATCTCCCCTCGACGCACCATCTCCTGCACACAACACACAAAGTAAACACAGTCAAAAGAGCATGTTTTTATGCATGGTGAGGGCAATACATCACAATGTATGCGCTGGAGGAGTTCATCTGTTCTCTGCCGACTACAAACAAATTCAACAAACACAGAAAATCAGAGACTAAGTTTAATTTAGGTGTTGTTTTTCAGCTTTTTCCCCAAATCCATTTTCTCCATTGACCAGACACAAATCAATTGATTTCACAGTCAAGCTGAAAAAAGGAAGGGGAGGGGGGGGGCAGCGTTCGGCGTTAACACACACACTCACACATACATACACAGTCTTGCATAGTTATCCATCTTAACACCCCTGTCAGTATGCCAATAGCACAGTGCTGCCAATACACACACAGCCCACATTAATCATCATTAGAGATTAAGAAGCAGACCTGAGGGGGAGAGTGGAGTCTGGAGTGTAAGCCACTGGAGTGGTACAGCAATACAGACAGTGTGTTAAGTGTTTTGCTGTCACAGTTCTACCTCGATGCAATGGACAGTTGGGAGAAGGCTACGGCTATAAATAACCTTAAATTACCGCAGGAAGGAAAACAAACACTGTTTTTCTTGTGGATCCTTGTAATTTGTACACACAGTATACTAATTTGTTACAGTAAAGATGCATGCTAAAAGACATGGGTCATAGAGGGGATGGAAAATGAATGTTTTTAGCTCTAATGACTTCTGTTATGAGCAAATGAAGGCTAAATGTATTTCTAACATCATTCTTGAACAGTCTATGTCTTATTTTATAGAACGTTTCATACATTAACTAAAGCTTACCAGAACTCATCCAGTCAGTTTAGAAAGACTACAACCAGTGCTGTAGTCATAACCAACTGATCCGAGACCAAGTCTTAAACCAAGATGAAAGAGTGTATCAAGCCCGAGACAAGACCAAAACTTTGAGGGGTTGAGAACAGACAGTATAGAGCATACTTAGGTAGCTAATATTCATGAAAACTCTTTGGGTGAAGCGTGGTTGCCACACTGAGTAATCTCATTAAGCTTGGTCTTGAAGTATTTATGAACCACTGTGTGTTCTTTTGGACTGATGACTCCTGCCAGACAGTTAACAAATAAATCAGAAGATGCACAGGCAATTAAGTGACATCCCCACAGGATGAGACCTTGTAGAAATGCAGTCGATTCCACAACAAGACCGAGGCCTTAGAAAAAGTGCTACAACACTGTTGATGACACACATTTCAGTATGGACTATATTTAACTCTACTAAAATGCACTAAAATAGGCTTAATCTGCATAGAGAGAATGGCTCAACACTTAAAAAAAAAAAAAAAAAAAAAAAAAACGTTCGACAGTATGTGACACAGTGAATCACGAAAAAGGGCAACTTTTCAAGGCGTCGCTAATGAAAACAAATAGCTCTGAGCGTCGAGCTAAAGGGTACCACTCATGACATTTACATCCCAATGATTTAATCTCAGAGAAAATTAAAACTTTCAAAAGGCCTTGTCCTTAAAGATCAATTACACTGTAAAACCCAATTATAGCTGAAGTTCAGCTCATTAACGGGCCTCAATCAAAGGGCAGCTCCTGAGCACTACAGTACAGGTCTATTCTGGGAAAGCCATTCAAGCTGCAGGTTGCAGAGTTGAGATGCAAAAACACGTATCAATTTTTGTGACATCGCTTTCTGAAAGCCAGATGTCATCTCGATCGAAGACATGAAAATACGTACCTTTAGAACAAATCCCTACTGTATGGTGTAAAGTGGGGCTTGTTAAAGATGCAAAACAATGCAGATAATTAAAACAAGAGGCTATAATAAAGCCACTGCATGTAGGGCATTTGTCTCTTGTGTGTCCTCTGGGTAAAACACTGGCCCAGAATTCTGTTTTATTACAAAGCAAAGATTTATCGCATTGTAAAATAGTCCCAGAGCTTGGCCTTGCTGCTGTCAACTAGCACCCATTAAAGATGCAAACTTGAAACAAAGCTATTTGAATGTAAACTGTGTTTCCTCTCTCTTTCCTGTAGGAGAAAAGATTATCTCAGTTTCCAGGACAACTCTGCTCATTATTCAAGCCAATACAGTAGCTTGCGGCAAAGTTACACAAATCTCATAAGCCAACTTCAGCAAAGACACAATACACAGGATGTAGGATAACAGATAGGACACAATATATACATGTGACACCCAAGGGAGAGTGAATAGCATGCACATAGGCAATACATACTCTGTGTTTGCATTTTCTTCCCTAATTACTGTTGATGGCCACCACTGCAAAGCAGAGCTGCCTGGAGCCTTTTTTTTTTTTCATCACAACAGCGTTATGCAAAAACTCGCCCTACTTTGCCTCTGATTGGCCAGTGCTCATTACCTCCGTTAGTTTGGTTGGTTAGGGTTGGTTTGGTTGGTTAGTTATAAATAGAGGAGGTGTGGATCTTTGTGTAAAATGGATGGATTAAAAAAAATTGATGGCATTTTCTGAGGAGGCCTTGGACAACTCAATTACTGCAATTACTTGCATATCTATGTGTTTCTGTGACAGCCTCAGCGGCAGACGGATGTGACTGTATGAAACAATGTGACTGTAGTTAGATGTATGATGGACGTACTGACAAAATGTGTCAGCAATCAGTAATTAATTGAGACAAGTAAAGACTTCTATAATGGAATGATTGTGGAGTAAAAGTAGAGTGAAAAAAAAACAAACAAACTAGAACCATCCAGTTAGGTGTGATGCATAGATGCAATGGATTTTCATTAGTATATGGTAAGCTACCAGGTACAATAAGCTGACTGCAATGTACATACATCACGCCAATCAGAGACAATTTCAAGTCTGAATAAAAGTCTGAATAGTTAGCTAAAAGTAAAGGATAAACAGTTGTATTAATCACCTGAATAAAGTTTATAAGTCAAAGTAAAAGGTAAATTATGGTGTGAAGCACTTTGTGTTACAATGTTTTGTATGAAAAGTGCCATATAAATAAAGTCTGATTGATTTATTGAAGCTTTGCGTTTGAAATGAATACATGTGGGACATGACGGATGGTGCCCGTGAAGTGGGTTCATACGCTTGTGATGTGAGCTACATCAGAGTAAAGAAGTTGGGAAGCACTGATCTAGAGGCTTTAAAATAAATCCTTGTTTATTCAGTCTACCACACTTCATCTACATGTATGCTGCATGACTGAGGATTTAATTAGTGAAACCACAAGAAGCGAGCAGCTTCCACATGGATTCATCTGGTTAACCTTCAGTAACTCAGAAAAAAAACGTTTGTTTGTACTTCATGCCTGTAGTAAAAAGAACATCCTACTGCTGTTAGTTTACACGATTTACTTCTAATATCATACTGGTTGTTTTGTGTCATGATTTAGATGTAAGTACCTAGTTGGCATCATTTCTTCTATGTGACCCTGCAGTCAGAGGCTCTCTTTAGTTTATTTACTACACAAAGAATCAGCCTAGGAGAAAGATGTGGCTGTCAAAATGACTAATATAGTCTTAAGTGCTTTATCAGCTCCACCTCTAAAGGAGAGGCGTCGGCGAGCTACCCAAATATAGACCCCAAACATCATATATAATTAAAACTTTCTTCAATGTCTGTCCAGGAGTTCTCAAAACTTCTCAAAAGAAAACCAAGAGACATCAGCAATGGAGGATCAAAGTCACAGTAACTAACAGCAGCACGCAAAAGCACGAGGGAACAGTTTCTTAGTTTTCCATATTGCTACCATCTGAATGAGCTGGAAGGGCTGAAAGGCAGCACGGCTGACAGCTAAGATGATAACCACTCTGTTATGTTGGAATCACGCAGAGTTAGATTGTCCCAAAGTGCTCATCAGACAGACCATCAAAATAACTGACAAGTGCGGGGGCGTTAAGAGCTGGTCCTGAAAAGCATTCAACCACATAAATGCAAATTGTAGCTCTGAAACAAAGCTTCCCGCTTTCAGCTTGATTGTGTTCAGAATTGATCAGCTCCCTGTAGAGGTGTGAACTGAAAAAACTGCTAATTCTGGACGTATTTTCAGCTCAAATGGCTCAAACAAACTGTTGGAAATCAAATAACAAATTTAAATTTTCTACAGACTTATGTTCCTCAGATATTTGAACGACTTTGGTGATCCCCTGACTTTTCCACAAGTGCTACCATGAGATTGACATCTATGGTTCTGAGCAAAATATCTTCACAACAAAAGTTTTTAACAAGGTACGAACTTTTATAATCAACATATCAATGTTCCTCGTTTAAAAGCACTATAGGTTTTTGTTGTAGCAATTTGTTTTAACAATTCCAATTTCAGTTTCTGAGAAACTGCATTGTTTTCTGTCTGTTTGGTATGCAGGGTCTCATGTCCATCAAAGCCTTGAAAATGTTCCAACTGTAAGGGCGCATTCAGACAGGATCAGGCTTTCTCTATGCAGGCACTCCCACAGTCATTCACTGTCTACGTCTGTTGACCAGTGCCCACGCTTTCTCTCTCAAACCACTGGACACAAACCAAAGGAAATGTATTTGTGTCACCAAAAATGTGTCACTATTGTAATTTTCGACAATGAAAATCATTCACCACCTCAAATGTCCTGTTTTTTTTCCACAACCAAAAGATTTTCAGTCAAAATGTCAGAGAGGAAATCTGAATTTTTGTTCTTAAGAAATGACTCAAAACAGTTGCAACAGTTGCTCATTATTTTAGCAGTTGACAACTAATCAATTCATCCACTAATTGTTGCAGCTCTACTTAAAAATCGTCTATGTGGGATAGTGTTAATATTATGTAACCCTTGACACATGCAATAACTTCATACTCTGTAGCAACGAGTGGCCTCACCACAGAGAAAAAGAAAAGTATTTTTCAAATAAGGTCAAGTAATTGCTGCTCCCTCCAGGAAGCCTCATTTAATAGGAATGAAGAAAAAAAATATTCAATACGTGATGAATCAAGCTGGACCTCCGAATCTGTACGGGGAGTGGAAGGTTTTGAACCATGACAAGTGCATTAAATATTCATTATTGTGAGCAGTGGAAGTGGACATTCGGGATATTAAAACGCGAGCGGTCGCGGGCACTGTGGCAGTATTCATTACAGCGGGCGGAGTTTTGTCCACTCGTGAGTTTTGACACTGTGGCCAATATCTTTTGTGTGGCAGTTTGGTCCCTCTGGCAAACACTGGACAGCGGAAGCGGAGAAAGAATAACGTGTTGAAAGGAGGGATTGGACAAGTCAATTACTGCAACCTCAGGGGAGCCTGGCAGCCGGGCTACAGTACAGACAAAGTAATAAGCAGTGATTTTCAGTCTTAGTCCCTTTACTGTAACTCAGCCGCATTGTGTGTGTGTGTGTGTTTGTGTGATGGGGTGTGTATGATTAATGGAAGACTGTGTGCACTGCAAGTGTTGTGCATATCTGAAACCATGTATGTGTGTTTGTGTCTGTGTAAGGCATATGTATAAGAAATGTGTGTCTTTGAACACAAACCATTTTTTTGCGTGTTGGATTTTGTATAGCTGTGTATGAGATAGTGTGTGTGTGTTTGTGTGTGTGTGTGTGTGTGTGTGTGTGTGAGGCTGGTTGTTATTCCTGTGCTTTCTTTTCCGTTGGGATGCTTAGATGCAGAATTAAAGTGATTTCTTTGTCAGCACTTTGCAAAAACCCACTGTGACTGTGTGTGTGTGTGTGTGTGTGAGCATGAGTGTGAGAGAGTGTGTCTGTGTGTGTAGGACGTAATGCTCTTTATGAGGCTTAAGCAAACAGCAGAAAGAGAGAGGTTAGATATCCTCATTAAAAAACAGCGATACAAAGGTTGATAATGAGGTAAAACTTTGAAGAACTTTGCGAGAGCGAGAAACAACATGCTGATTTCAAATTATGATAATATCCCAGAAAAAGAACAGTGCTTTGAGCACATATCAATTAGACTTTGTTCACAAAGTGGGGCAAAGCAAAACAGCAGTATTACCAGGATGGAGGAGGTATTCGCCACCAAGAACATCGTGTCATTCAGTCTGTGCTGAAGTTTAGACGTTTTGGGCAGTGGAAAACAGTTTGTCTGTGTCGATTCCAAACAACATGTCTGCACTTAATCATCATTCATCAGTAATTTGTCTTCTGAGATGTCATATTAACACCTTGACCGAGCCTCGTTCTGGACTGTTTCATCTGCTGTGTGACAGACAGTTCTGGATGGTTCACTCAGAACAGCTTAGTGAGGTGCTGCTCTTTATCTGAGGTGGGGGAAGTTAACCAGCTGTGCGTTTGCCAAACCAACTAATTTGTCTTCATCTTTGAGGTCTTTTCTCTTGTGAAAATAATAATAAAAAAAAACACTTCTGGTGAAGCATACATTTCACTTAAAAACACCCACATTCAAGTTTTCAGCCATCTGGCCTCAGTGGACACATGGGTGAAGCAATACTGCGCTAGAGATCTGTGGCACAAAGTGGAGGTTTATGCTAACACTATCAACAAGGCAGGCAGCCCTAATTGTAAATCTGTAACGACTGACTGACAGACGGCCCATCCAATAGGAGCTGTCAGTTTCAGACAGGGGCATCATGTATTCATGAAGATGGGATATATTTTAGGGCTGTTGTATGGGATGTCATTGGATTGAGTTACGTGGACTTAATTGTCATGGTCACAGGTTGGTTGCTAAGCCTCAGGAGTTTATTGCAGGGCTCGCATTTATCTAGTCTCTGATATCTGGATCAGCAAAATACAAAGACTCGCTGAGCTCCCATGGTAACAAATCTGTTAGCAAATCTTTTACCTTATTAGCGAAAAGCACTGTGTAAGACATTCAGGCAGCGGCTTCTCAGTTTTAGCTGGCAATGACATATTATGTGAAGAAAGAAGCTCCACTCTGTAACATCACTGTACAACCAAGTGTTTTAGTGGCTCCCACAACACAAACTGAGTCATACGTCATCTCTAGTCTAGATTTAGTTGATCACGTCATGTCAGTTTCCTTCTCCCAGTTAACATTTTATTCATATCATATCAATAATTTAAGTTTAATAGCTCTTAGCTCTAGTACCCGGAGGAAGCTCACAGTACAGAGTACTGCAAATCCCAATTGCATTTTTAGTTTGTAGTCCTGTCCTCTAACTCTACAGATTTCACTTACAGTGAACGGCTTCAGCTTTGTAAGTTTAGTTTTAAGTTTGAATGCTGAATCTAAACAGATTCAGTAAGGGGACTTGAATCGATTCAGATTTGATAAACACCTTCAATACAGAAATCAGATCCAGAAAACTGGATACAGACTGGATAAAGATGATTCATAACATGAATTAGCAGCTGTACTTGAAAAACCATCACCGTTTCTTCCAAAACTAATTAGCTATTACAGATCTGTTGCAAGCACAGGACAGAGACGTTTTCAAGTTTCCCCATGCCGATTTCTGCTGCGATACAAGAACCTGAAGAACATGAATGCGCTGGTTGCACTGCAGGAGAAGTACATTTTGGAACTATGTTTCTCAAATTGGTTCACTCACGTCCTTGACCTATGAATGAATAAACTGTGATTTTTTTGAAGGGATGATGGATGCAGAGGAGATTGCAATGATGAAGGAAAGATGAGCTGTGACACAGACAAACATAAGTTCACTGAGGAAGTGTGTAGAAATCAGGAGAGAGAGAGAGAGGGAGAGAGCATTTATTCTTGAAAGACATTTAAGAAAACAAAATATATCACATCCAGGTGCAAAACCAATTTCGACTTAACACAGACTTTCTTTGAAAATGTCAACTGTCAGCAATGGTAAACCAGCCCATTTCTGCTGCACACTTTTGCTACAGCCCAGCAAAGCAAATACACACACACTCTGTCACACACACACACACACAAAACACAGCGAGCAACTGGGTGCTTAGGTGCTAGGAAAATGCACTGAGGCATTTTACAGTATTGAGGTCGGCCTCAGCCATGTTTTGCTGAGCTTCATCAATCTCCAAGAGCTGTTACCAACAAGCTGAGAGCAGAGGGAAGGTTTGGAAGGAAACGAGGTGGAGAACGAGAGGTGAAAGTAGTTGCAATCGAGGGGAAGAAGGAGAGAAGAAGAGGGAAAGAGTGGCAGGGAGAAGGAGTGATGGAGTGACAGAGGGAGGAGGCGATGTGAAAGCAAGACAGAAACAGAGAACGAAGGCAAGATTAAAACAGAGAGAAGACAGGTGGAATTGTGTGGGATGAGACGATCGCCACCAAGTAAAGGAATGTGGAAGGTGCAATAATAAAGCAAAAACAAAGGACGACATTAAAATTACGGAGACCACGTAGAGAGAGAAAAACAAGACACTTAAGAGGAGAGGGTGGAGCAGAGTAATGGATGTCGTGGGTGAGTAAAAGAAGAAAAGAGGGATGGAAGAAACAGAGAGGGAGTCAAAAACGAGAAATATAGCAGGATGGAAAAAGCAGCTTCAAGAGAGAGGAGCGCATCAGGAGGATGGAAAGAGAGGAGAGAAGAGATACCAAGGTGGGAGGAAAATAAGCAGCTTATTAAAAAGGGACTGGGCTGGAGACGCAGAGAAAGAGCAGCAGCAGCTTTTTTTCCTTGCTATCCTCCTGAGAAATCTGTGGGTAATATGTTGCAGAGGAAAAACATTTTGCTTACCGCCCCTTAAAAACAGGCTTAACTAGGGGAAACCAAAAAGCACAGCAGAGAGAGATAAAACACCGCTGCTGACGGAAGCCGATTCAGCTGAGGCGCCGGACAGAACTGGGTTGCTGGTCTTTATCACCTTATTTAACATAACGTGACATTTGGTGGAAGCTTTGACTCACACAGACTTACGGTATCATCTGGGCATTTTCAGTATTAGAGTTTTACCAGTAGGCATGAAACCGCAGCCTTTTGCTCAATCCTTTGAACCTCAACAGTATCACTTTAGACCACGCACACGCACACACACACACAGACACACACACACGCACAATATACATTAAAAAAAGAAATAAATACGCTGCAAAAAAAATATCATTACACAACTAAACAATCATGACATCAAACCACTTCTTGAAATCAGCCTAAAAATTAGGTCAGTGCAAAACAATGTCTGACTTTAAGGATTATAAAAAAAGGATTAAATATATAAGATATGAGCAGAGAAATTTCAAGATAAAGCTGCTTCATGAGGGGAGATGAAGTGTGTTTGATTTCAGCTCAGTCTAGACGTTAGGGATGACCTCTGTTTTTTTGCACCTGATGAATAAGTTCACATAAAGACTTTGCTGCATATTACTAATGCATCAGTATGCATCCCATCTCAAATATGAGATTATTCTGCATACTTAAGTACATATTGTAGGTTTTACACTGACTTTAACTAATTCAACAAAAAGATATCTGTACCGTTATCTTGCACATTTTTACAATTCTCTTCTTTTCTATTCATTCTTAACATACAGTCTCTAATGAAAAATGAGATAAGGGCCATGCAGCCATGTTAGCAGATGTGTCAGGATGTACTCAGTGCTAATGTCAGCACCATATGGTCATAAACCAAAGTACCAGACAAATCAAAATGTTCGATTTTTGGTGTCAATCTATCCATTGGTTGTTTTGTAACAATTCAGATCTAACCGATGTCACCAGCCCTAATGAGGTCTAGCTTTGCTAAAAGCCTAGCTACCATGGAACACGTTTAGAAGCGCATCTATCAATTATTTGAATTATTATTATAATAATTTAGCAATTACTTTTAAACAACAGAATTGTGTGAAACGCCCATCACAATTTTCTAAATTCCAAGGTGTGTACAAATTGTTTGTCTTGTCTGACTGACAGTCCAAAACCCAAAGATTGAAAATCTGGAAGTGAGTTTACCAGCCCTCTGTAACTGCGTCTCACTTCTGCTTGAGGTCCGAGCTCCATTTATTTTCCATTTTCCATACATTAGCCACTATTGTGGGATCTGACAAGGAAGAAAAACGAATGGACTAAGAAAAGACAATAGCTCTGACTCTGCATTGATCTTGATACTTTCTTGTACCATCATGTGTTACAGTTGTAGGGGTGCAATGCTAAATCATTGAACCAGCGTTATTTTTATAGCAGGGCAGAGTCACAGTCTATTCTACTGATACATACAGTATATTACATATTCATGTAACTTTTCATAACGGCAATAGCCTGGAGAGTTTTGACATGTGCCCCGCACAGTTGATAAAATATTACAACTTCTTTGAATAGCCCCCCCCTTTTTTTTGTTACAACGAACAGAAACTGCTGCTGTGCCAGAAATTTTTGTATATTATCACTTTCTGCTTTATGTCCACCTGACTCACTGTAAGGCTGCGAACTGGGGAAGGCCGACTGTGTGGCTTCAAAGACGGCCGCACACGCAGACATGGTTTCTTATCGCCAGGGTATCACAAAGTCATACTTTCGCCATCCCGGAGGAAGAGACGAGAGAGCCACAGAAGACGACAGGGAGAGAGAAAAGGAGAAAAAGAAGAGGGAGGGAGAGAGAAAATGTCAAACTGTCTGGCCTTTTCTTGGAAATCCCACCACGATGTCTGTCTGAGAAATTAATCTTCAGTCATCTTTAGATAGGAATCGCACACTTATCTGTCCCCACCCACACCTCGCTCCCTCCCCGATTCCTTCTCTCCTCCTTTTAATATCTCACATTTTCCCCTGAATTTGCCATGTTTAACCATCCACTTTTCTTATTTTAACTGTACGTCCTGTTCTAATATTTACAGTACCTATCTGTTCTTTTTTTTTTTTTTTGGCTTCCTCATCTTTCTGATGACAGGATGCTCTTTCTCTCTCCGTTGAAGCCATTATCCCCTGCCTGGCCACTTATCTTCTATCTGTATCCCTCCATCAGTCTGTCTAGCCCACAGCTCAACACACTGACATAGACACACACGCGCACACACACACACACATACATGCAGACAGCTCAATAGGGCCCTCACACATAGCTATCAAGCTTTCCAATTCTCTGTAAACTGTCATATTGTTATCAGCAGGATTGTGATGGGGTTTTTTTTTGGTCTCTTCCCTCATGGCTTTGGATGTGACACTCTGTGGAATTGCGCATCTTATCTACCAAAAAAGGAACGACATTTGGTTCACACGCCCCAACCCTTTCTAACACGGACTGCGTTGGATATCTGCACATCTATAATGCAAGTTGAATTTTCTAGTTGGCGATAAAGAAAACCATGAATGTGTGATGGGACTGCACTGGAGTCTGTTGACAATTTTAATGGAAGGTTATCGTTTCTGCTGGTTTTGTTCCTTGTCGGATTTGTAGAAAGATCAAACCCAAGACGGGCTTTTACAACTAAAACAAAAACGAATATGTTCCCACACAAATCCTCCTGCCATTTGTTTAAAATTGTTTTCATAACAGCAGCGATCGTTACCAGTTTGTAGTCAAGTGAGAGTGTTATCACCTCTTTGGTGTGCTGTTTAATATGTTTCAGTAGAAGAATGCTCGCACTCAATACTTTCAATGCAGTGATAAGACACTCTAGACAAACTATCACTTTGATATAAGCTGCAACTTACTCTGTAATAATGTGGCAAATCTATACTGAGCTAACCTTGGGGGCCGCGTTCAGTGTGACTTTATCATTGCGTTAATGACACAGCTGCATTGGTACAGTCCAACACAGTCTAATAAAACAGATCATGTGAGTGGCTTTTGTCATTTAACACAGGTGGGGGGGATTTGCGTCACCGCACTTTTATTTTAATTGCGTGTAGTACGTACTGGGACTACAGATGTAAATGAGCTCAGCCGTAGCTCCTCTGATTTGCATGAAGTGCAGAAATGATCTGACACGTGCAGTGGTGCAGGAGAGTGCAAACAAAAAAAAAAAGGTGTTTTAATATTGTTAGAGAGAGGACTCGTGTGGAACAGCAACTGAGCATTCACCCCGCAAGAGGAAGGCTGTGTGTGAGGAAAGCTGTTGGCAAATCAACAAAAAGATAAGTGATTGAATAACCTTTAATAAACGAGAGATTATTGGTAAAATAATCCTTTGACTAGATTATTTCTGTAAAACAGGAAATGTAACATCTAACTTAATAATAATAATATTAACAGACGCTTTAATCATTTCTCACTGGACTGGAGCTCCCGTAAGCCTTAAAAGTCAGGACAGACAGAGAGGAAGGACGTGCAGGAAACAGAAAGGTAAGTCATGTGCTGAGCAGACTGTTGCAGTGCTGCTCTTTTGTCTTGTGTCGCGGCGCTGAACTGAACACTAACTTTATTGTGTCTTTTAATTTACCATTTCAACCCACAGCTGTAGCCTCTTACCTCCCTGTGTGTGTGTGTGTGTCACATAAAACAGTGCAGACCACTTTACGCCAGACATTAAATTTCAGACACAATTTCCTCTGCCGCAGTGGTCAGTCAGCAGTGATACATCAGCTGCAGTGGACATTTCTATAACTGTCCATTCCCTCCTCCCATATTTCTGCCCCTCTAAATAGAAACACCCTAAAATAGAACTCTCAAGGGACCGAACAGGAAATTTCCAGCGTGATGCAGACCTTTAGTAAAAGGACAAACTCAATTAGGCTGTTTAGCTCTTAAAATGGGCAACAAAGCCAAAATAAATATACCCTGTAGCGTGTGTAGCTGCAGCCCGCTGTGACACATGCACAGCCGCTGTCAGACTAAATAATATACTTGATACTTATCACAGCAGATTGCAAAATGAACAGCATTAATCATCGCGATCATGATCATCACTGGCCTTTTGTCAGAGAGATGTTTTTACTCGATTGTAAAGGTAATGTTTAATGACGCGTGTCACTGCACGACAACAGCAACAGCAGAGATGCTGGGCCAAGCTAAAACAACACATTAATATGAAAGGCTTATTAAGATTAAAAGCTGCTGTGATGTTGTCTGACACCACTGTATGGATGAATTCACTCAAGTGGAGTATACTTTTTGGAAGGGACTGATTGATACTGATAATAAATAACAGTTCAGGATCAAACTGCTGGTCGGATTTGGCTCATATACTCGCAACACCAAAAAACATACTGTCGAACATGATAACTTCTAATGTCTTGGACACAACTAACTGACGGTGTTTCATTTGTGTTCAGCAGAGCAGAGCTGAAAGCCTCGATGTTTCATGTGAATGCATCCGTCCAACAGGCTGCATGATACAAAGCCAGGGTATAACAGACAGTGCAGAGAGCAGGATGGAAGGGACAGATTTGAGAGGCTTGGAGACGATGGGGAGGAGGGAGGGAGGGAAAAGGAGAGATGCTTACATGTTTCTCTCCTTCGATCCTCTTGTCAGCCTGTTGAACAGCCTCCAGGTACTTAAAATGCAACTCCATCAGTCGATCAACCTGGAGAGAGAATGAAATGGAGGCAGACGGGAGAGAAAGTGAGTCAGGGATGCAGCATCAGAGAAAAAAAACAGGAAAATGAGAGAAACATGAGAGGGGAAGGACAGAGTACAAAGAGGAGACAGACCAAGATGAGACTCAGAGGGCAAATGTACCATTACCATTCATTTTATTCACATTAATCATTCATCATTTCTTTTTAACCGATTGCTGCCAACCTCTTAGATTGTTACAGTGAAGGCTTATAAAGTGGGAGATGTGTTGTATTAGAACAGTCAAAGACATTAAACATCTTGTGAAACAAACAAATGACTGAAGAAGTGGCTGATGAGACTGTTGAGGATGGTTCAGCGTTGAAGAAGACATCCACGTTTGATCTGTGTGACAGGCGGTATCTACGCTGCGTGGGGAGAAAATCCAGCTAAAGTGTTACGTTGAATATTTTAATGTCTCTTTAAGTTCTGTGACATGTGGCTGAAGTCAGTATACACCGGAGTGAGTGGTGCAGACGCCTGAGTGAGAGACCTGAATGTGAACCTGAATGTGTTTAACCTGCCTTTACCCTCTGGTAAAAAAATAAGATTAGAATGATATCCACATATTAGCCGTTAGCATCATGCAGCTGAGCATGGCCTCGTTAAGTACGTGCATGAAGAGAGAGAGCGAGGTCTAAACAAAAGGAGACGACTGCTTCTAAACACTGAAGCTAAGAGCAGCTTGAGAGCTTTCTCACAATATTCTTATTGCCTTTACCTGGGGTGTTTGATCACAACAGTCAAAGCATCAGCTTCTGCTTGTTGACCATAAAGGACATAAAGATGGCTGCTGAATAGGCCCAGAACAAACACAATTATTCGTATTTAAGGTATCTTTCCATCTTCATGTTTAAACTACCTGTAATGAATTATTAGAACCTCTCAGAGTCCAAAGTGATGTCCTTAAATTGCTATTTTGTCTGAATCTCAGTCCAAAACTGAAAAGATATTTCATTTATTATCATATATGATAAAAACAACCAGCAAAACCTCATATTAAGGAAAGTGGGGCCGACAAATATTTGGCAATTTTTGCTTGAAATATAAAACAAAGTCAATTCTCCAAATAGTTCACAATTCATTTTATTTTGGTGTGTTAATCATTGTAGGCCTAAAACATGCAATGAATAAACTGAAAATAAGGGGAATGAGTAAAATGAGCCTGTTTTTACACAGTATTATGGAACACGAAGGACTCTTGACAGCCCCGAAACATTAAAATTTCATGACTAAACAAGCAACAGCCCAAGTTAGAAGCTCAGAAAGAAACAACCTGAAGATATTACTTATTCCTGGAGATTTTAACACTGAAAAATTCAACTAATCGGCTTCATTAGGGCTGCGTGGGTGTGGACTGATCAGATTTGACTGACACTATCCTGGCAACATAAGCAAACACACCCCCAAAGCTGTCAACACAGTGTTTTGAATGTTGTTTGAATGTGCATGGAAATATGGGAGGATGTCAAAAGGGGCGAGGAGAGGAGGACACTGACCTTCTCACAGTCGTTCTCTGTGAACTTGTTGAGGAGTCTGCTTCTCTGTTGGGACTTGAGGTTTCTCAGCATGGAGGCGATGATGGAGCAGACGTGTTCTAGGAAAAGTAAAGAGAGAAGTAAAGCTTAAGCTTTTTCATTTATATAACCAAAACAATATCTTGAATGTTTTCCAGTGGTTTAGTTTGATTAAATGTTCAGTCAAAGATATCTTAACTTGTTTATATAAGTAATAACTGGGATATCGCCACTAACTCTTAGACAAACACTTACTATGTAAAGCCCTGCACATGATAGCGCTTCATCAATGTTTTAACTGAGGAGAATGAACGTAGCTCAAAACATATCACAGCCACGCTCACAGCCTTCAGAAAGAACAGATCGATTAGCGCTTGATAATTTGCAATTACAGCACGCACCCAGCTAAGCATGGATACTCTTACAGAGAGTGCATGGAGCAAGGAGAGGAGAAAATGTTAATGAAATTTAGAAATCAATTTTCATTTTAGGGCATGCTGGAACATGCGTAACAGTTTTTGGCTGCGGCTAAATTACATTTCTCACGGTGATAGAAATTTGTCTGTGGCGGGATCATTTACCCGGCGGTGAGGGAGGTCTAAAGCATGTTAATTAACTAAATTAGCAACAAAACTAGTTTAGTCCCATTGAGTGCCGTTCTTAACCCAGTAAGAAGAAGAAGTGTTATGTCATTCACAAGCCATCTTCCTCACGGGCTGCACCGGTAGGTGACAATCATAGTACAATATTTCTCTACGATATTGAATGAACAATACAGTGTACACACAGGGGGAACAGAATATGACATTGTAAAATCTCTAGATATACAGAGTGGGGAAAAAATGTAATTGGACTTTATCAACAAGAGGTCAATATTCTTTCTCAACAAGGCTTTGCAGTTGCTAAGCAACAAGAGCAGAGGAATCAATCCCATTTCTGCTTTTTAAAAGGGGTCGTGTTTGCTGTCAGCTCCCTTTCTGCAATCCCCTACGACCCGCAGCGTGCTTACTCATAAGACCCGAATAACACCTGCCGACATCAAATCTTTCAGAACAGTGCCAAGATGATTGACAGCACAAAAAAGGCAGCAAAATGCAGTGAAACACAACCTGAAACAAACTGAAATCCTTTAGAAAGAAAGTCCAACAGAAGACATATCCTGCTAAATAAAATCAATCGAATTACTGCTGAATCTGTGATTTAAAACTTTTCTTCTGTTAGCCTTCTTACTATTAAATTGAATGAATGACAATATCCA
Source organism: Protonibea diacanthus (assembly GCA_028641955.1). Lineage (NCBI taxonomy): Eukaryota > Metazoa > Chordata > Actinopteri > Sciaenidae > Protonibea > Protonibea diacanthus. Next base: position 21,276,273 of record CM053984.1, read on the forward strand.
CCATGGTCCAGAATGAAATCTCTTAACAGGTACTGTATGGATTTCCACCATACTTCATGGTTCCCAGGAGAATGAATCCTACAGGCACTGATCCTGACTTTTCCTATAGCGCCACCAGCAGGTTGACATTTTAGGTTTTAGTCAAAAGACGCATCAAAAAAAGATGGATTGTTATGAAATCTGGTAGCAATATTCACGTTGTCCTCAGGACGACTTGTAATGACTTTGACAAACCCACAGCTTATTAAGTAGCACATTTATCAGGTCAAATCTGCTGTACTTTGTTTTTAGTGCTGATCAGCAAATGTTAACACACTAACACACAAACCTAAGATGGCTAACAGCCAACAGGCTAATACCTGCTAAACATCATCTTGTTAGTATTGTCAATGTGAGCATATTAGCATACTGAGTGTGTGTGCCCAGAACTCCTTAAAGGTGGGGTAGGAGATTTTTTCTGGAGCATTTTTTACCATATTGCTTGAAAACCTCTTCACGACCCCATTGCAGCCAGTAAAATAGAAGGTTTGTCAAAAAACGAAATGTTTTAGTCCAGTCTAGAGGGCGAAATCATGGGAAAATACCGTCCTATCGCGTTGAGCGGGCTGCTCATTACGAATGGATCCTGACACGTCCATCAAACTTCAGTCCACTTCTCCCTCCCCCTCTGCGCGTTCACCCATTCATGAACAAATAGAGACCCTTCCATTACTTTGAAGGCGTGGTTTCGAGGGGAGGTCCGAAGAAAAGGCATGGATGTGTATTTTCAAAATATAGCTTGCTGGAACCGTTTTTCCAACATCTCCTACCACACCTGTAAACAGTACAGATAATACATTAATAAAGGAGTACCTGAAAGTCACGTACTTCGTAAAAATATACTTTAGCTGACTTTAATTGAGGGCTTTTGAAATTCAATAGATGTAAGGCTAAAATGAGAAAATCCTTCATTTGGATTAAGGTATTTGGAGTATTTGCAGGGTTAAATTAAGGGTTAATTAAAGCTTTTTATTTGACTGTGTCATATTAAAACCCCCTCCAGGTTTCTATAAGAATCCTGAATATGTAAGAAGAGCAGATTTAAGTGGTTGAGTGGTATGGCAGCTATTACATGTAGTTAAAACTGTGTGCTCTGCTTGTGCATGTCAAGTGTGTTTAGTCCAAGGTTCCCTTATTTTAATGTAGACAAGCTTATTTCCTGTACACAATGACAAGGAGGCTAACTGCCATTTCCGAAAGGACGCTACTTTATCAACTTGATCCGAGCGGTAATTGATGTCGCCACCTCCACGCCCTGCCGGGGAGGCTATTGATCGCTGGATGTGGAATGTTCTCTCCAAAGAGTTTAAAACTAAACAACGGCCGCTCCGTTGAGATTTGTGAAGCAGTGGAAGCAGGACATTGTGGGTACAAAATGGAGGGAAACGCTGAGTAAAAAAACTTTAGAAAGGTGTCTAATCAATACCTCATTTACATACTTTGCTTACACTTAAATGAAAAAACGCAAGCAAACAATGAACATTTCCATTATAACTCTTTGATACTAGAAACATCTCCCACAATATCTCTCAAAACAGTAATAATCAAAAGGTATAATAAAGATTTTACATTCAAAATGTGCACAAGCAAGAACAATGTGTACATTCCTGTTACAACCAACCATGTAAGTTGGCAGGTTTTACCATAAGGGAGCATATATGTGAGAATATATAGTACGTGGCATTGAATACGTATCATACTTCAATTAGTCAAGCCAAATCTAATTCCCTTTCACTGTCAGCAACAAACCATTAAACACACAACGTATTGTCAGGTGTTTTAAATAGAGACTGATGAACATTAATAGACTCTACTGCCACTTGTCAGACAACAATCAATTAAATGTAAAGTTGGGTTTAAAGCTGCAGCAGAAAACTTTTACAGTTAAAAGTTACTATATTCCTGATGGCAGTATGAGAAACTGATTATCTGGGGAAAAAAGGAGGTTCCTCTCGCTCCTAACGGCAAGACCGACCACATCTGAATGAAAACAACCAATCAAAGCTAGTCTCTAACACAGTGTCCATCACTACTTGTGCACATGCTTTCACAAAGTCAAGCTTAACATCTTCATCACAGTAGCTTCAGCAAATGCTTTGCAAACACAGGAACAACAAAGAGCAATGAAAAAACTGCTCATCCCTCTTTTGCCAGCTACGGAAGCCCTAAGCAGTCATGCATTCATGCATTTTATTTCCTCCGTTTTCTTGTGATAATAAATTCATTTAGTTTTCTCAAGCTCTAGAGTTATTTATGTGGTTATGTCGAAATAAGAAATGTTGTTATCTTCAGATTAACAGCACAATTTTCTCGAGATCTCAAGATAACAAAACACTTTAATAGCATAATTAATTCAAAACCTCAAGAACACCAAATCATAGTCTAGTACATTAAATCATTGCAATTCCAACATTCTCCTGTTCCTCTGACATTACACTGAATGTTTCCTGCAATTATTTCATATATCAGACTATACTTTTGTTTTTTTTTTTGAGATCTTGAGAAAATGATCCCATTATCTCTAAATAACATTTGTTATTTCAACTTAATGACATAAATAAATCGAGATATCGAGGAAACAAATGAAATGAACTCATTATCGCGAGAAAACTGGCTAAATAAAAAGTGCAAATGTGTGGCCGCTTAGGGCTTCCGTAGCCAACAACTGATAGTACGAAACATGTGTGAACACATCCTTCTCTACATTGAGCATCAGGCTCATTATGTTCGATGCCATGGCGCTCGTAGCGACAAGTGGCCAAGAGGCACAATGACAAACAGTGGGAAATAACTTTTGGAGTGGACAGCGGTGTGTGTGTGTGTGTTTGTGTGTGCTGTCTTAGCTGTGTGGCTTTCACTGGCACAAAGCAGAGCATGTTCAATTTCTGTGTTATTAGAGGTCGGTGTGACACTCCCCTCCCGTAGAAATCTCTGTTTCTTGCCCGACTGAAACAGTGTGTTGCTGCAGCTGTCGAACAGGATGTCTGGACCATCCTCTCATCCCGCTGTTAGACGGCGCTGCAGCTACATCTGAAGCCTGGGGCTGTCTGCCCTGGGGCATCAGAGTGGATGAGGAGCATCTTTGAGAAAAAGTTGTGGCGACACAGACCAGGGTCATGGCGAGGCTTATACCATGGAGAGCGAGTCCTCTGCAGCATGAGGTTATGCCTTTGCAGGGCACACACAGAAAGTTTTGCCTTGTGGATGTTCAAACGTCCTGCTGCAGGAGCTCTCAATATGATAATAGCTTCAAAAGGTTGGCAGTCGCTCTTCTGGGTAACTGAAGGTGAACTTGGACAAGAAGGTTTGAGGCCTTGGACCAACTGTGCAAAGAAAGTAGCAGCACACCACGTGGCTATGAGGCAAAATGTGATGCATCATTCACAAAGAGAGCATTTTGTGGTTAAAGCAATAGCTACATTATGTTCATGACAGCACAGAGCCTCCTGTTGTGCGTGACACAATGATAGTCACAGGAACATGGGCTTCCCTTGGAGCAAACATTAATGATTTAAACAGCTACAACCTCTGAGGTGACTGTTGCATTTGCAGAGACTTCTGTGGAGTTTCGTCATTTAGCAGAAGCACAATGCACTAACACAAACACTGTGTGAGCAGGAGCCTAAGTTGACTTCAACATTGATTGTCAACTTGCTGTAAACTGAAACTGCCCAAACGGAGCTGCACAGAGATCAACAATGAATGACCTGTTAGTGGAGTTGAAGCACCTCCAAAAGGACATGCATAAAACTCACCCATCACCTGGAACTACTCTACAGCAGTACACGGGTTCTCTGTCAACTTTTCCATGAGAGATAAGACGATGTCCAAATGCTGGCACGCGCTCATCCTCCACTAATCATTCACTGTTTGCATCATCTTTGCCCCAGGGTGTCTACAGCACTAAGTTAACATGCAAATAAGCACAAGTGGCCTGGATTCATTTATTGATTGACAGCTGAAGAAAGTGCTGAATGAGAGAGGAGAACGGATAGGTGGTACTTCATCGAGAGACAGATTGGGCCCTGGACTAACTGTGCCCTGGGGAGAGCAATCAGCCTGCCAGCACCACAGGCTAGTCTGTCAGGGGTTATAGAGACTGCACTCACTGTTTGAAGCAGCAGAAATGAATTCTGGTTGTGAACTCTCAGAGGATACGAAAGAACAGGAGAGTCGGGACAAATATTTAGCAGCACATGGTGTACATACGATTGCATTTGTCTGTTAAAACATTCATCATAATGTCTCAGTTGAGCAAAGTCGACACAAGAGCCAACATCTTGATGTTAAGTCCAAGACTTGCTCTTTTTTTATACTAGTCATGAAAAAAATTGTCATACTCATACTTGTGACTACCTGTGCTGACTTTGTCTCTGTAATGCTGTACAGATAAAGTACCGGTCTCACTTGCGTTTGATCAGTTTGCTACATTAAGCACAGCAAACCTTGCTTCAATAGCAGACAGTTTCCACTACAGGGTACTGAGAACCTCTTTAGGGAACTAAACCTGTGATTTGTCCAGAGGAAGCAAAAACTAGATTTAGTTCCTGTCCGATAGGTTCAAGGGATGTTGATAAATGTGCATTGTCTCTCAAATAAAAAAAAAAAAAATTAAGTGAGAATAGTAGGTGAGATAGACAGTTTGTGATGTTTATTAATGTAAAAAAAAAATAAAAAAAAAGAGTTAACCTTAATTATAAGCTTTGCCACAACTGTGAGAAAGAGATAAGGGGGAGTGAATGAGAGAAGGGGAACCGCAATGAAACTGCTGGCATTTGAAAACTGTGTTTTAACTGCTGATGTGGTGGAAACACAAAAGAAATCCAACTTTAATTTACTAGTTTAGAGATGAGCTCTCCAAATTCCCTTGCTATATAAATTATTACCGTATGTGTGCTGTTTTACTGTAAATACAACCTTTGAGCAAATATTGCACATTTTGTAATATTGTTTACAGTACTGTTTACTAAATGAAGCACCACATACTGTGTACAAATATACATACACATTCGGAAGTTTGGTTTTTATTCTAATTTCTTATGAAACTTGCAGCATATTACAATGTATTCATGTTAGTTCCACTGCATTAATTAATAATAACGTCAATGTGGCTTTAAAGGTGCGCTACACCTGGTAAACACGTGCCCTAAGTTTGATGTGAAGTAGACTTTAGAAGAAAAGCTAATGTTAATGTTATTTAAAAGTCTGTGGCTCTGTTGGTGTGACCATCTCTACTCTGCCTATGACAGCATGCTGACATTACTGCTTCATGCAAAGACTTTATTGGTTATGTTGAAATAAGGTGTCTGACCATGCAGAGTGCCCATTTTTTCTCTAGAACACCGGACAGGTGATTTATAGAGCAGATGTGTACACTGTAGCACACAAAACAAATGCAAACAGCACATTTAGTGCTTTGAACTAAAATCTTTCATACACATCTAGATATACAAAAGCATATTCCATTAGAGTACGAGTTTCAATCAATCCCCATCAGAGGAAAGACCAAATATGAAGATGTGAATTAGATGCGTCTTTACACAGGGATCTAAGAGTAAATCTCTCTCTACTAATAATAGGATTACACTGCACGACTCTGACAACATGGATTATAATCAACCTTGTATCATGTAAAATGTTACTGATCTCAATCTGTGCCAAAGGCGTCCTGAGGAGGGATGATCAAATGAAAGCTCCATTTGATTCTCTGCTTTTTGACTGAAATATGTGATGTAAGTTTCATCATTAAATCCAGATAACCAAGTTTCTCCATTACATACACTTATCTTGTCTCATATATTCTCCTATGCAGTCATACTTTCTAAATCCATTTGTTAATATCAGAGCACAGATACTGATGATAAAGTAATGGGCTGATAGAATTTCACGTTTTATCTTTGTAATGAAAGTGTCATAATTCGAGGGGGGTGGGGGGAGTGTTTTTAATAAAAAAAACATCATCCACATTTCCATCAAATGCGCTTCTCCGTCTTTTTGCCCCTCGCTGCATAATCGCTACAGAACTACAGAGCCATAAAATGTAACATTTCTTCAAATGCAGGTATTTTTCTGCTAGCATGCCTCACTCATTACCTATTTCTGTGCATTCATTAGAAAGTAAGGGTTACGGGGAGGGCATGCGCTACACTCCAAGGTGTTTGCGTGACATTGAAAACATATCAGCTACAAAGGCCTCCTACGTTCCCTCCCTGTGTGCTCTCTCTCCACCAAACAAAAACACCCACATGCACGAGAGCACACAGAAAAACACTTTCTCCGAGCTGGCGCTGGAGACGGAGCTATGACTATTGTGCCTGGCCATGTAAATTAGTTGTTTACTTCTGTTGCCTCTCAGGCTGGCTCGCATCATTAGACACCTAAATATAACAACCGTCTGCCACCAATTTCCATCATACAATCTCATTTCACCGGTAATGACAGAGTACATGCAGCAATAAACTGAGACCCTAAAATCAAGGTGAACCACAATGTCATGTCAAGAATATTCATGAGCAGAAATGTTGTTTGAATTTTTTTTTCCTTCTCCATTCTGTTTTTTTTTCTGCCCAATTGCAATGTCTTTATTAATTATGACATTCTCTATGCAAATATGGCCTGGCAATCCCCAGTCATTTGGGCTGTGTCAATTTCAGAAAGGATTTCACGGGGATCAATCTTTGCACCGAGGTTTATGAGAGAGAGAGAGAGAGAGAGAGAGAGAGAGAGAGAGAGAGAGACAGAGACAGAGAGAGAGAGAGAGAGAGACAGACAGAGAGAGGGACAGAGAGAGAGAGAGAGAGAGAGAGAGAGAGAGAGAGAGAGAGAGAGAAGAGGACAGAGAGAAGACAGAGAGACCGAGAGAGAGAGAGAGAGAGAGACAGGAGAGAGAGAGAGAGAGAGAGAGAGAGAAGGAGAGAGAGAGAGAGAGAGAAGGAGAGAGAGAGAGAGAGAGAGAGAGAGAGAGAGAGAGAGAGAGACAGAGAGAGAGAGATCACCAAGAATAGAGGGACAGAGAGGTCCCTACCTCCTAATTACTTTTGTTTGAGGCAGCTGATAGTTAATTAATCTACAGTGTTATTGTGTTATTCTGGAGAACCACTTGATTCACAGCGTTTTCAATTAACAGCCTTACTGAGGAGGACGGTTCACTCAATGCGCCTTATATTATGACAGGCATCTCATTACACCTATAGCTGTTAGACCAATCAATGGAGACATGATGGGAAATCCTATACAGGCAACATGAACTAATTATGGAGAAACCCGCTCCAAACTGAAACACTGAACACTGGCATTTACATATTTAACTGTTAAAACTTCAAACTTCTATGGCTCAGTACAGACACACACACACACACACACACACACACACACACACACACACACAGTGGCAAAAAAAGCATCAAATCCTCACAAATTTAAAAAGCTGGAAGCATCAAATCTTCTGCATTTTTGCATGAAAGTGACTAAGTAATTTATAAAAAGGTTATGATAGATTATGAAAATGGTTGCTGATTATTTCCATCGACAAAATGATTCACTGACAAACTGTTTCAGCTCTAATGATTATAAACTCTTACACTAACTTCAAACCATCTCGCCATATGGTTTATCTTCAACCTTGAGAACACATATACTCAACGTTAACTCAGTGTTTATCGTTTGTTCTTCTAAAGATGAATGCAAAAATGTGAAGTCTGTCTGAGATGGCTTTGACATTGGCATTAAGTAAGAAAACAACATTAACATACCGCTTTTATCTAAACTCCACAAGATGCATGTGAAAGTCGTTCTGCTCTTTGTGGCTTTGTGGTTTCCAGGTAACAAGATGTCTAACCTTCTGAAACTTCTGAGCTAAATGTTGAATTTTTCTTTTTAGATGTTGAAATATCATAGACGTTTTGTCTTAGACACATGACTGGCAAATGTAATACATACACCACAGCATAATTTAGTAACGGACACCTATTTACTTTTCTGAAAAATGTATAGATATTTATGTGCATTTAGACAATATGATGTTAAGATATTAATATTATGTATGCGGGTGGATCAGAGGTTGTTGTCAAGTTTTCATAGCTGACTTTGAAGTATCCAAAACAGCAGGTATCATCAAACAGAGCTGCTAAATTGAAAGGCGAGCATCATACTGTGGATCTCTACAAACAGCTTTGGTTGAGAAATGCACACAAATCTAGAAAGAACCTTCAGGGTGGATTTTCACATCTCTTTTTAAAAGCTGTCTTTTAAGTGTGCGTCTGCCTTGCCAGAGGCTTCAACACACGGGGGGGGGGGTTAACTGTTAGGACAGGTTATCTTCCACACTCTTCCTCCTGCTGCTCAAAGAGGTCAGAGGTTAATTCATCCAGTCCCCGGGTGAGACGGGACACAATGGAAGACAATTTGTTCTTCTCTGCAGGGCTGGGAAGCCCCAGTGGATGAATCAAACTTAATTAATACAGACGGAGAGAGGAGGGGTTCCACATTCTGGACGTAGGTAATCAAACAAAGAGCAGGAGATGGAAAGTGTTTTCTTTTTCTTCCAGTCCCTTCTTTATTTTACTCTCTCGCCCTGCATCACACGGACATCGCGTCTTTACCTCTCTCACTGGCTCTTGTTTGCACTTCCGATCTCTCACTCGAGAGACAAAAGAGGTTCGAGAGCGCAGGCAGGAAAATCAATCAAGATTGGATTGATAGTGTAAACTGACAGGCCGAAGAGGCAGCAAACCGTGATACATGAGCAGATTAGGATTGAGTGTGTCTGCGGGAAACGGGCGTGACTACACATTGCAGGAACGAGAAGCGGGAGAAGAAAGAATTTACCAGTTCATGATTTGTGCAATTACTTAAATTAGCACAGTCAGCAAACTATAGATTCTTTTATCTGAACGATAACAAAATTTATTAGACTTGAAGGAAGTTTAAAAAAAAATGTAGCCCTGGCACTGTCAATCATCGTCTACAACATCAACACCTCATGCATCACATTCATATTCTAAAGTTTCAAAGACATGAACAAAATTTTAAATGAATGGCAATGACTTTTTGTGCTTTTGCGGGAGTGATGAAAATATCTAAACATTTAGTAGCAGTAGTAGTAGTAGTTCAAACACATTGTGTGACTTGGAACAGTTTTTTGTATTTTTGAGAATCAACTAAATTATTCCAAATGTGCAGAAAATTATTATTATATTTGAAGATTATTCCATCACAATGAACAGCAAAGGATCATTTTCCTGTGATCCCCTTGTGTTTAGGTAGGCAAGCTGAATCCAGCAGAGAACGGCAGACTCCACCACAAACAAAAATTCCTTTACCAAGATGAATTATGTAATGTAAATTATTATGTTATGAATATTATATTCCAGATTCTAGAGCCCCACAGACCTTTCACACTGGACATTTAATGACTGAGGTTCTCACTACCCTCCAGTCATACCTGTCACTCTTACATATGATTTAGGTTCATGTGCAAGCAAATGTGTAGTGGAGCCACGGCACATGGAATAGCTCATTATCAGACAGGCAACTGGTGTTCTTTTACCCCAGTAATCCAGTTTCCATTATCGCTTGTGGTGACACTTCACTTCATTTGCTGCTGATGGCATTTAATTGAAAAATAGCGGAATAATATATCTCACCACAGCTTTCACTGCTTGGCCCAATAGGTCACACTACTATACCAGTTCAAACAAGGGTGATATGAATGTAGCTGATTGCAACCTTTGCTAAGAAATCTTGTGTGTTGTTTCCCAATTAGTGACTGACCTTCATGCTCCTTCTCTGAAGCACCAGTTTTCTTCATCTTCTTAGGGGTTTTCATGAATAGTGGAAAGATGGTTCGCAAGCCCAGGATGTCCACAAACTTATGGCAGTTATCCGCTCCCTCTGGTCCAATCATCCCATGGTCCAGGACCTTCAGAGCACTGGTCCGAGAGGTTTTCTTTTCCCTACAGCAGAGGGTGTAAACAAAGCTGAAGTCAGAGGTACGTAATGTTGTTTCAAAGCATGTCTACAGTAGAAAATACCTGCCATACCTTTTATGTTTTGAGTAAACTGGTAAATGCTATCTAGGCATTATTTCAGCTTTGAGTTGTGTGCTATCCCCTGTGATAACTGTCACATCCCCTTGACCACCGTCCATCTAAGTTATGAACCATTTTGCTTAAGCAGAATATTTCATAGCGTCTAGCTTTAAGTCAAACCATTCACTCTTCCTTTCTGTCACAGCACGGCGCTGTTCTGAAGACATGTTGTTGGCAGCTGCACTATTAATATTTTCTAGCTGTTTAAGGTCCCCTAATGCTACGGAGACTGCTGCATTTGTTAGATTTTGATCTGCTTAAAGCAGTTTCACAGTGTGAACTAATTATTTCCATTCTCAGGGAACATTTTTGTGAATGAAAGTAATAGCCTTGCATGGAAATTTACGGGCTCTGATGACAGAGCTGCAGCGAATGGACGATCGAGTAAGTATTTGGCGACTATGAATCGACAATTTTAATCGTGATTTCAGCTTCTCGGTTGTGAATATTTTCTGCTTTCTTGAGTACTTTATGACAGTAAACTGAACATCTTTGGAATGTGGACAAACACATTTGAGGACGTCAATCTGGGCTCTAGGAAAATAGTGATCAAGGTTTTTCACCATTTTCTGACATTTTGTGGACCAAACAAGTATTTTATTCATTGAGAAAATGACTGACAGATTAATTGATAATGAAAATAATCTTTAGTTGCAGCCCTAGCTGATTATGCCAATAATTAAATCTCACAAGCATGCACCTACTCAAGATTAGTGATTTAAAATGTTATCGTTTTGTAACAGTAAAGACTCATCTACACAGTGTCACTTACAATCAACAAAGTAGTGCTGAGTTTAGAGTTGGGTTTTCAGTAAACCAATGGTAAAACAGGAAAAGGTGCATTACAGCATATATAAATGTATGCTCGGCATGTAATCCTGTCAAGGGCACCTGCACAAGATCTTCTCAATTTTCATTTTGACGAAAACTCCAGAAACAAACAACAAATATGTTCACAGGACTTTATACATCCGTAGTGTTGTGGAATAAGTGACTGCAGTTTAATCGTGAAACTGGGATTTTTCCTCAGACTATAATCAACCATCAAAATCTAAAATCATTGCATCCCTAACCCGTTTAAAAAAGACGATTTTAGGTTTGTGCAGTCATGAGAGTTTGGTGAATCTGATTTGGAACACTCATACAAAAAAAACACCACAGAACAAGTCAGAGAAGCTCAACATAAGAATACCAAAATGTTCTTGAATGGTGCGTGTAGTGAGATTTGAAATTAAGCTCACTAAATTAAATGAAATCCTCCAAACTACACAATTTCCAATCACAAAATCTAGTTATGTAGTTTAAATCAGTACCAGTTGATACTGTCCCCCCATCAGAGTCCAGTATAATGGATATGATAACTCCATATGAATGAAATAAATATTAATACTTTTTTTTTTTTAAAAGATACCCAAAAGCAAAGAAAACTTCTCAATTGTTTTCTTACCCACATTCGAGTTATGGTAAAATCACCTTTAACTAAACTCCAAAGAACATTATTCTCACCATGAGTCACACAATCTTTAGAAAATCTATAAAAATTAAAAAGAATCTAAAAAAATTAGAAAGCAATTGTTCTTATGTTCTTATTGGAACACCTGTTCTAACGCAGTGAACAAATCAAACCTGTTCACTCAAACAAATGGTAATCTAGACATTCATCAGTTTTCCATTATCAAAGCTCAGGCACGATGAGGTGGACCAACTGCTTCTCACTCTGTGTAAACCCCCCCACCTGCTCCATGCCTCCTCTCAGGAAATGTAGCTGTCTGTCACCGTGTCACTTCCTCCATTCCCTCCAATGACAGATGACAGTGTTTATCTCAGAGGAGGGACACATATTTCAGGCAGTTGAGTCTGGCTCTCCAGACAGACACATTATATATGATGGACGGCAGAGGGGAGCGATATACAGTGTACTTTCTGAAGGGAAACTGGGCAATTCAGTCGGTAGACAGCTGACTTAACTCAACATCCCGGTGTCGTGAACTATGCCGTCGTCAAGCCAAAATGTCGATGTCTAGTGGGCACTGGCGTGACAGCAGCAGCAGGTTTATGATTTAACTCAAATTCTGGATGAGACTGAGTCACTCAAAGATGATCTTGCTCAGCAGCTGACCATGTGATAAAGAAATATATAGCAACATCGCCATAAAAGGTATGCGATGTTAGGGGTGTTGAAATCAGTAGATATTTTGCCAAAACTACTGCTGTTATACAGGCCATAAACAGAGTATCTGTTTCTTAGACACAAACTGTAAAAAATGGCTGCCGTACATTTCTTCTCTCATTGACAGTTAGCAGTTCCAGCATTTCATCAAGACACCAGGTGTGAAATTTGTATGTGGCACAAGGTGTAGTTGGAATTGAAATTGAGTTCTTAATGAGGGAAAAAAGCATCTTAGTCAGTAGAGATCAGTTTTTTCTTTGCTGTGTTGCTCTCCCTCATTCTTTTTTATTTCTTAGCATTGTGTCTTGGTTAGAAAACAAAAGCCGATCTCTTGAAAACTAATGAAACCGATAATATTAAAACTTAGAATGAAAGATGTGATGACAAACTTCTGAAAAGTTCAGTCTTACAACAGACAGATTATGAAAAAGAATGTTTAAATCGCCGCAGCAGCAGCAGCAGAGGCCGTGATATCCTGACCTTTAAAGGATCCAATATTTTCCATAATGCGGCTCAATACCGTCTTTCTTTTAGAACATCTTTCTCTGACTTGTTAACGTTCATATTCTCCAACTCTGATGCAAGCTTTCAAATGTAAGTGTGAAGCCAAATCCAAGAAAACCCTCAGACTCAACAAAGACTTCAGAGCCACAGAAGACTTTAGACAGGGTAGTTCTGAAAACTGACTTTGACCTTTGTAAAACAAATTGGTGCCCCTTTAAAACCTAAATGAGTTCAGATTTTTGGACCTTCTGGAAGATTTTCCTTTCTTTCTTAATTTACAATGGTCACTTTTTTGCTGTTGTGTTTTTATACTGTTTGTTTCTGTGCATTTTGGATTTTATGTCACACTCTGATAATATACTTTCTTTTAATACTGAATGCATGTGTGTTGAACTGCAACCTCTTTGTCACATTGCTGCTTTGCTGGCTCTCTTGTCTCCTGCACCACAGAAAATAACCTTTTTATTTCAAAACATTTAAACAAATAAAACAAAATGAACACTATGTGTGATCTGAAGTCATCTGGTATTTTAGTATGTATGAATTTAAGTATATGTGATTTGAGGCAAAACAAGTGCAGTAGTTGTAGCGTAGCACACATATTGCAGACATTTAAGCTCTACTGCAACTCCCTAGCTGACATCCATCTCTGAAAAAGGTAACATGTAAGTGCTACAGCACATACTGTAGAACACTGGTCACTGCTCAGCTTGTGTTCCTCCCACAAGATTCTCATGGCAACTGATGTTAGGTTAAGTTTCACTGATCACTTCAAAATGACAGCAATATGCTCACTTTCAAGAATTAGTAGAAAAGGCAAACTCTCTGTATCAAAAAGAATGTAATGATGATACATTAGGGGTATGTACACATTCACCTAGTGTTGTGGTATCAACAGGTGAAATCCAACACTGGACTATAAATCAGTTATGTGTGTGGGATCTGCAGCAGGATCAGTGTCTGACTCATCAGTATGAATCCACCTGCGCTCGCCAGTGTTGTTTCAAACAAAGCGCATGTTCTGTGCTCTGTGCGCTTTAAGTATACTGCTGAATGAAAGGGATCAGAAATGTGATTATCGTGCATTCTGCCAAATTTACAATTCATTTCTGAAAGTCTCGTCTCGACCCGTCTTTTCTCCCCACTGTTTTCCCAATGGATGATTTAACAGAAAATGGTTTTTGCATTCTGATAATGAGATATCGATCCAGGTCTTAAATCTACATCTCCAGTGATGTGATTATCAGGGGTGCCGATGGCTGTGATGGTTTCATAAGTGCGCGTGTCTTTGATGCGTCACATCTCTGCCATTGCTGCGTTCTGCACAGTGCTGATTGATTGGACTGACAGTCTCGTGCTGGTGTGTGTGGTGTTACACCCTGTTATGCTATGAGGGTTCAAATTTTCACAGTACAGAAAGCACTGGAAGAAAAAGGCTTTGAACAGAGCTGTGAGGGCCAGACTGGAGATCAAGAGATGTTCTGTGCCGGACTCAACACTATGTTTCTCTGTTAAAGAATATATTTTATAGCACTGAGGCACTTGCTGTCCATTTGTTTTAAATTTCACCTTTCTGTAACATTTCAGTTAGAATAGATTAAATTGTGTGAGGAGTTTTGCAAAGGCAAACCTCTTAAATGACACGGATTATACAGAATTAAGTGCAACATTGCAACAAATAGTTGCTTGTGTCTCTGACAAATGAAGAAATTTTGCCAAGTTAAAGAGCTGTAACATCTTTCAAACCTGATCAGTGCTTACGTAGCAAACATGCCCCGCTTCAACTGAATTCACCTGATGCACCCTCTGAAGTTACATAATCCATTACAAGGTGTACATAGTTTTGTAGTTTTGTTGAAATCTGAAAGCTGTTGGCAACACAAAGGCTGCTGTTTGGCAGCTTCCGTGTTTCTGTTGTCAACGCTTCCCTCAAGCTCACAAACAGACTTTAAAAAAAAAAAAACACACACATTTATGAAGAAAGTTCTCTCCCACAGTTCCCCGCTCCCTCAAGATTTTCATAACAAAAATAAAATAAAGGCTTTTCAAATATTAACAAAACAGTCTGCCATTGTCTCTATGTTTGACCTCTAACAAGCATTGTTATTAGTGTTTACTTTGATAAAGTAGCGCATTTAGCATCAACACTTACTGAGCAGCAATTCATTAACTGTAATAATAGCCTGCAATCATTTGTCCACCAAGGATGGTGGTTAAACAAAAACTGTTAGAGTTATGAACAAAGGAGGAGACATAATGAGTGATTGTCAAAACAATAGTAGCTGTCCATCAAATACAGCACCAGTCAGCACCACATCTTCTCCATATTCAATGTTTCCTCTTCATTTTTCTTACTTTCTACTTTGTAGATTAACACTGACGACATCAAAACTGTCACATAAAACATACAGAAACATGGCTGTGCAGCAAAAGAGCGTTACCTAGTACCTGGCGTTTTCTTGCTACCTTGTAGTACAAGGATGCATGTGCACACTTCTAGTGCATGGGCAGCAAGTGTTACCCTATTCTGCTGATCAACAGTTGGTGGTGGTAATGTGGGAAAAAAATGTAGTTATGGGGTAAACAATCATACCCTGAGGTTATGGTTCATTTGCAAGCAGGAAATACATCTGGATGTTTTCCATCTGGATGATACTGTCCAATGTGTATTTGCACGTGTTTAGTTCATTACTCCATCAAAGTAGCCCTGCAGTGACTTTCACTGCTGGCCTTTCTCATAGTGTACTGCAGCCTCACCTGAGCATGAGATTCATTAGCTGCAGCCCTTCCCCTCTGAGGAAGCGGTCTCGATTGGCTGGCAGCATGAGGCAGGAACACAGAGCGTCGAAGAGGTTCTCCATCATCTCCTGCTCCTCGGCGGTGGACGGGTTGTGACGTTTGAACACCTGAGAGGGAAGGCGGGAGGAGAGGGCGCTGAGGGGAGCAGGATTGTTGCTTTTGTGTGAGAATGAAATTCGTCAAACAGCAACAGCCTCAGACATGGTTAATTAGAGTGGTTTGGGAATGTGGGCAATAAAAGCTGCTTTAATGATGAGAGGGAATAGGACTAGCATGACAGAAATATTAGCCAGGTTTGTGGTATAATTAAGAGACAGAAAGAGACAAGGTGGGAAACTGCCAACAGCCACATCCAGAATGTTGGTCAGTGACAAACTTTAACAACCAATTTGGTGGGTTATAAAATATAATTTGGATGTCACAGGGAGCTTAGAACAGCCTGAATATCCATCTGTGGATGAGCAACCGGCAGGGTTAATAGTAAGGCTGTGCACCTGAGTGCACCTAGCACGGTTAGAGCACCAACACACAGTATGCACAAATGTTCGTGTTTGAGAAATCACTGCGCGTTCCCCCTGCCAGGCTTGAACGGATGACGGGTAAATTAGAAGGGTGGTGGTAGGACAAACTGAAAACTGAGATCAAAAGCAAAAATCTTACAGAGAGTTGCTGCAGTAACACATCAATGCCATCCATCTCTCCCAATAGTTCTCTGGTATCTGTGGGGAAAAAGGAAATAAAGAAGGAGGAAGAGATAAAAATGGAGCAACAGGACAATAGGGAGATTAAATTGAAGAAAGAAAAGAAAAACATTTAAGGAGCGGGAGGGAGGACAGAAAACAGACTGAGAAAAAGGGTTTAAGTGGATAGGTGAAGAGAGGGAGGGGGTGACAGAAGCGCTACAAAGGCATACGATGAGTGTAAACACTGACGAACACATTGGCCACGAGGGACCTCCTGGGAGAGAAAATGAGGAAAAACGAGGGCACTGAAAAATATATATCTACACAAGTTATTCTGTCTTTTTTTTAAGGTTACATAATACAATTCTGCTTTATAGCTGGCCCAAAATGCCTGTGAGAGCCAGAAATCCTTTAAATTGACATCAGGAAGTGGCACAGCAGACAACAGTATTTTGTGCTTTGCATTTGCTACTCTCTCTAGGCAGTTAAGCGTTCATAACTAACAGCAGAGTTTCTTTGGAAATTTGGAAAATATGGTGAATCTACAGGGTCTTAATTAGGAGGGACGAGATCCTCTTCTCATTCGCAGGAGTAAGTACTTTTACACATAAACCCATCAGTGTTTTATGTCGAATGTGACAGCAGGAAGCGATAATTACATTCAAACTAGGACATCACGTCATTTTTCTGATAGTAGTGGTGTGATTTGCTGGTGTGATTCGCTATTCTTTCTTCAAGACACTGACAGTGTTTTAATAGGAAATATTATTTATGTAAAAAAATAACATCCTTTGATCAGTTTTCTTTTGGATTTGAAGGGCCGGAGGGGATAATTTATAGAAGCAGCACTGGTGACGAAGACGAGAACGAGTGTAAAATGAAATACGACCTCCAATGAATATCAATAAGGCTTGTACCATTAATGAGAACCTGTTCGAGGACCCGATAGTCCTGTGGTTATCTGAGGCTTCACAGGGTTTGGTGGTGTTGGAGGGAAAGGCAGCAAGTAGACAAGCAGGGATGAAGAAAGGAAGTGAGACAGGAGTGAGAGGAAGAGGAATGGAAAGATGGGAAAGGAGACAAATGGAAACATGAACTGAAGCATTAAATCAGAGAGTCATTGAGGAAAAAGACGACATGAGTAAATGAGACAGTGCCAGGAGTGGTGATAGAAAGAGAGACTGATAGGAAGGAAGGAGGGACAGAAGTAAGGTTGAAGGAGAATAAGAGAATAATACAAGACTGGTAGGAAAATGGATGGAAAGACACAGAAAGGAGAAAACCACAAACGAATGAAGACAAAGTATGAAAGGAAAGGAAAAAGGGGACAGTGCATCTAATGTCTGCTGGAGAGAGCAGAGAGGTGACAGAAATGTGGATGATAAATTATCATCATTAAGAAGACATAAACCATTTACTGACACACACTTACTGTCATTGTTTTGCAGCAGGATGGCCAGGATTTCACTGCAGTACAGCTTGTTAGCATCAAACGGCATCTTTGCCTGAGAGGAGAGGGGAGAGAGACCAATTTAAAATTAGCCACTCATCCTGAGAAACTCTGTTCTCCAGACTGCAGAGTATTAGAAAATCTCCAAGCATTTGTCGCTTTTTTTTTAACTGGAAGCAGAGATTCTGCACAGTAAGTTATTTTTGGAAATGGTTTACAGAAACGGCAACTTCAAGTCTTTTCCGGATCAACTGGTCTGCATAATTTTTCTTTACGTGCACACAAGCATATTTTTAAAAGTAAAACTACTTCAACTGCAACCTAAATTATTTCAGCTTATGATTATCATATGAACATTTTTCCACACGTCTCTATAACTAGATCGGACTGATATTTATGAACTATATCAGTAATAACAATAAAGTTTGTGGTTATACTGGAAAATATCCTGTCTGTAATACAATACAATACATGTCTACAAGAGAATGTCAATGTCATCCTAAACTTGACCCTTTTTATTGGACTTAATAATTGTTCATGCATTTACTTACTTACTTATTTTCATATCTTACTGATCTTACTTATTATCTTACTTATTTCATCAATTAATCTAGGGATTTTTTTTCTGATTAATTGTTTTTGTCCATGAATTAAAATGTCCTTAATTCATAGGTGATGTCATGAAATGTTTGACCAAAATAAAAATGACCAAAAATTAAAAATATTTAACCCAGTATAATATTAAGACAACAAAAAGCAGCAAACTGTCAACTGGAAATTGTTATTTGAAAAAGTTAAACAAGAGAATTAATTAGATTTTGTACTCATATAATCAACTACAAAAAGTTGCTGAGTCATTTTCTTTTGACTGATTGATCGCAGCAGCTCAGCGAATGCCACGTCACTCTTACCTTGATTCTCTTGAGCAGCCACTGCATGAGCCCCTGCTGCGCTGCCTCGGTGCACAGGCCCGGTCTGAACTCTGCCATATTTTCTATGATAGCTGAGGAAGAGAATAGTAACATTGATAATCGAAATTCAGCCTTCAAGTTTGGTGTCAAAGATTCCTTGAGCAAGTGACTAAAAACTCAGTGGACAGAAAGCCTTGGCTTTGTGCGTCCATACAAATGAGTCACAGTCTACTGGTTACTGTCGGTGTCAGACTATGTTTGTCTAAAGCTGTCACTCAAACGCTTCTCAAACGGGCGACTAGATAGAAGAGTAGAATCTGAGGATATTTGTGTTGTGGAACTTTCAGCACAATTAACACACTAAGTGCTCCAGGCGAGAGTAAAATGACTGCTTACTGGTGTGTCTGTCTCACTAGCACTTTAATATATAGTCTTTAATCAAAGACACTTTGGAGAAGAAGAACTGTGAAATACAACAGTGGTGTTTTTTTAGAGGGTTCTGTCCCAGCTACTTCTACTATTATCAAAGCTGCTTCTGCCACATGATATCTCTATCACAGCAGACTGTCGCAGAAGGGGACAGAGAGAGAGAGAAGGAGATTGCGGGGAGGTGATGATGAAAGGAGGGAGAAGAGGAAAACTAAGGGGATTGAGGAGAGGCAAAAAAAAGGGGGGGAGAGGGAAAGCAGATGGGAGGAAAGAGGATTGGAAGAGAAGTCAAAAATGAGGAAAGCTGACGGAATGAGTGAGACGTGGAGTGAGGAACTGTAACAATAGCATAACAAACATGCGATAAAAAAAAGAAATAAAATACGACGACATCTGGAGAGAGGGCCGGCAGATGATAGAGAAATACTCAAAGAAAGAAACAGAGGAGGTGATGGAGAGGAAGGGGTGCTGAGGGAGACAGAGGAAGGGCCTTTATCAGTGATTCAAACAGAGCAGACAGACAGCATCCTGGAGGACAGCAGGCTCAGAGCAGAGAGCGGCCAAGGCAGACAAAAGGCTTATTCAAGCTTGGAGAGCTCCCTTGATAACACACACACACGCACACACATACACACCCACAAACTTGAATAGAAGACGCACAAGCACCGCTCCCTCGATATAACACACACTTGCACACAGAGCCAAATACACACACCTAAACAGCCCTCTTGACACTCGGCCTCAATCTGGCAACAAAGAGAAAGAAAAAAAAAAAAAAAAACAGAAAGCATCTCGGTAGTCTGATTCAACGTAAAAAGAGCTGAGAGGCAGAAAAGTCCAATTCATGTGAGGCTAAATACAGAGACCATGACTTCTCAAACTATCGGCTGGCCCATGCCCCTCTCTTAGCTCGTGTCTACATTTAATGCTGTTAAATCTATCCCACAAACATTCTGACTCAGTTGTATGGCTGACCTCGAGAACACCTCGGATAAAAAAAAAAAAAAAAAGAAAGAAGAAACTCTGAATGGAGTTTTAAAAGTGCTTCCTCTCTTTCAAAACATTTAAATGAGTCAATGACGCCGTTTCTCGCTGTCAGTGAAGGACAATTGGCAACAGGGGGATAACAGAATACAAATAAAGTTAGTCTAGGCGCTCAGTGTAATGTCAAAGCTAGGTCCAGGAGGACTTCCTGTCACCGTAGTGCCCAAAGCTCAAACACTGGCTCATACACACCTTAAAGAGGCACACCTCCCTCTGGAAGAACTCGTCATGTTTCAGTCCCAAAACAAGACGATCTGAATATTTAGATGTTATCAAGCTGTCGTGTTATTTTTTTACAGACCCGTAGAGAGTCTGTGTGGCAAGTGTGTGCAGTAAAATCTGTCCCAGATATTTGTCCCACACGTCTTGAACATAAACGAACACACAAAGCTGTGCAGCCGCTGAACGCGTCTTCCAGGTTTTCTTCAGTTATATTATGCTGCTCGCAGCTTCTTTTGTTGGTAAGACGTATGTGCGGCCTGATTTGTCCACAGACACAAGAAAGTACTCAGATCTGCTGACTTGTCTTTTAACTTCCTATCTACACGAGATACAGCGAACATGTCGTGGTGTGTTGGTTAACATCTGCTGCTTGAGATCAATTTGGCATCTGCATTTCAGCTCATCGCTCCATTTTAGCTCCAACGTAACGCACAGCGTTATGGACGAGCAGAGCTGGAAGAAAATGAGACACTCTGTTCCACAGCAGTCTGACAAACATCAACTGCTATTTACCAACTAATTAAAATCTGTTCTCCTGCAGAGCGCTGGGATCAGCTGGTCATGTTACTTTTATTATATTCACGATGGCTGAGTTGGTATAATTGTATGGTATAATTTCAGTTCATATTTATAAATGTAACTTCTATCCAAACAAATCTGAATCAGCATATTCATTTACTGTGCAGAATGCCAGAGAGAAACATTCAGACAGGATCAGGCGCTGCAGCGAAGTCACAGGTTTGTCCATTCATTTGAGTTTGGCCGCAGTGGACCACAAAAGTGGCCGCCATAAAAAAACGCAGCAACTTGAGAAGCTGAGCCAGATCCAACTTTTGGAAAAACGCAGCCAGACGTCACACTGCGCTGCGCTCTACTCATCAGATGATCGGATAATGCAAACCCTCCACAGATAGCCTGAAATGTCTCTGAAGCTGAGACTATCCAGGTGGATTCATGGACTAAACTCTAACTCTACCTGCTGTGTTCTGGCTTCGTTTATTTCATGTACCCAGCTACTAAATCTGTGTCTGGCTCGCAATGTACACTGCAAAACAATGACAAGTTTTCTTTGGTCTGTGTTTGATGGTTCGGTCGAGAGACAGACAGTGAGTTAGAGTGAGCTAGCGCGGACCACAATGAAGCCGGTTAATTGTGGAAATAAAGTTTATTTTCTGACCCTGTAGAGATTCTCCGCAGCGCCTGATCCTGTCTGAATGCAACCTTATGGTGTTGGTGCTTACCCAGTGTGTTATAAATGCCATCGGCCTCCTCCTTCACCTGCTCATCCAGCCGCTCCATATTCTGCACCAGCAAGGCCACCACCTGGCCTTCCAGCTAGAGACACAGACAGAGAGATGAAGTTCAGGTTTTGACACATTTTATCACATAAAACAAAAAATTAAATACTTACCCTAACTTGGATTTTTTGTTGAGAATTGATCATTTCACACTTTTCTCACAACTTTTAACTTGTTCCAGCTTGTTGGAAGTCTGTCAACTAAATCCTTACTTTTGTAGGCTGCAACATGATTTGATGTTTCAGAAGAAAAATCATTTCACAAACAGGAAAAATGTAGCAGCGGGGATGATGTGTGAATCTTCACTTTTAAGCCTCAGTTCTGGCAGAAGAAACTTCCAGTCTTCACTGACTGGAAGCTTCACTGAACACGTCCCAAGTGTTATCAGTCAAGTCAAGATTGGAGACTCATAACCAAACAGAGCTCGCAAGGGGGGGGGGGGGGGGCGCCCGGCTGGATAAAAGTACTATTACAGATGAAAGAAGACGGACAGTCGACACAGATTTATGAGCCACCAGAGACCGTCGTGGATCATTTTGATTCATCTTATCAAGGATACCACCTGGCCTTCTGGCAACGAGGACAGAGGAGCTGGAACCGTTACAGTAAAGAGAGAAGAGACAAATGGATTCAACCAACCCTTGCTGCCCTGAAACTGTTTTCCTTGGAAGTAGCTGTGAAGAAGCACATGGCTCGTGGGCGCTCTATTGCATCGGAAATGGACTGAATTTAAAGTATATAATGCCTTTATCATGAGAACGCTGTCCGCTATCACATCACAAGCCAGTTCACACACACACAAACACACACTGATGTTTCTGACAAGGGTCTTTGACATTTGTCTAATTGTTTTTAAGACATTATTCAGCTATTTTAGTGGAAAATGACATCAAACACTGCCTCAAAAGACAATATACTACGCTAACAAGGGAAAGGAACATGACAATGCCAGATGCTCTGTTGAACTACAGACAGGGGATTTGTTTGCATCCTCAAGCACCGATAGGTTAAACAGTCCAACAACAGATCTGTGTGTGGATGCGTTTGTGGCAGTTTGAGCACTTCAGACTTTTGTTAACCATGACAAACAGAAAGTGTGTGCTGTGGTTTGAAGGCAATTACCGACACTACACTAGAGCTGCAGCTAACAATTATCTACGTTATTACGTCAACTGTTTTCTCTATAAATCGAGTTGTTTGGTCTATAAAAATGGTCACTGACATTTCCAACATTTTCCAAAGCCCACTGTGACATCCCTTAAGGTGTTGTTTTGTCCACACTGTCATACAGGACTAAAGAAACCAGAAACTATTCACATTTGAGTAGCCGAAATCACATTTAAAAAAAAAAAAAAAAAGACTTAATCAATTGTGAAAATAGTTGGAGAATAATTTAATAGTTGACAGCAAATCGTTGCGACTCTAACCTATAAATAAGTGCTCTGCTAAAAGTTCTAATTTTCTCTAAAAACGCTCTGCAAGGCCTGAAGAATTTGTTACTGGCTAAATATTTCAATTTGATATACATCTTTATCACTGTAATGTTTCTTTCACTGAACATATTTTACGCTTAAATTCAGTTACAATAAAATGTGTAGTTCGACTGAGACGTCACAGAAAGTGGGTCATACATCGCAGTGGGAAAACTACCAATATCCCTGATGAAAGCCACTGGGACGTAGCCTTCTTTCATGAAGTGTCATAGTGGCGGGCTGTGAACAAGCAGGGGCGCACGCTCCTTTCCTCCATTATAGGTATATCAGCACATTATTGTAGTTTGACCTTTGCCTGCGTCGCTCTAAATGTCAGCACACATAATGGGGCATCAAAAATCCTCCCGGCTTCACGGCACGACAGGCTCAACGACAAAGAAGAGGGCCAGACAGGGAGGGAAGATGTTACACGCAGAACTGATGCCAACAGACACAGCTGGAGGGTGACGATGAAAAGCTTTAGAGAGGAGATGCTATAATTATATGGTTGACATTACACTTCAGATTTCCTGTTACTTCATAAATTAAATTAGAAATGTATTTAATTGCCATGGCAGCTCACACTGACACGTATCTAAAAAGAACATAAACAAGTTAATTATTTAAAAATTAGTGATAGTTAATCATGACAGAAAGCACAAAGTAGTTACACATTTGTGTCGCAGTTAAATTAGAGTATGTGTCAAAAGTTAAACGATTTAACCACCTATTAAAAACTATTTGCATGATGTGAGATGTTCTATTCAGCTATTAACTTCTTCTGCAGGTGAAAAAAAACATTGTATATTAGTAATATCAATAAATATTAGAGGTGGACAGGTACAGGTTTTTTAAGGCCGATGCCGATTATTTTGACATCAGTCTTAACCAATCCCCGATATTTGCTGCCGATTTTTTTTTTGGGCCAATTCTTAAAGCCGATATTGCTTTTTCTCTCTCCATTTACATGATAAAAATAACACAATGATAACAAATGTTACACAAGTCAATTTAAACAAAAAAAAAGAAACATTTATGCTGCCACACAGGATTTAATTTCTTTTCAGCCATTTCTTTAAAAAGAAACAAAAACACAAATTCAGTATATTTTATCTAGTGCTACATTAGTTTGTTTAGTACTTTTACATTAATTTTTTTCTACATAAAATAAAATGACCATGTTTTATTATCCCATCTATTATGCAAAGACAACACACTAGTAGGCCCAAAGAAACTGTCAAAGAAGCTGTCAAAGGACACACACACACACACACAGGGCAAAAATTGCATTTAAACCAGCTAACTGATCAGCTGCTAATCAGCTTCAGACCGCAGTGGGAAAGGTACACCGGACCAACCTGTGTCGCGACTCGTACACGGCGGCACTTTGCTCGCCCTTAATGAACGTGTCACAGCGAGAAAAGAGAGCTTCTCATGTTTTGTGGGGAAGAGAAAAAACACTGAGCACCGCTGCAGTGTATGGACATTATTTTATGTAAAGTTAGATGCTGTACACATAGTGATAGGTAGTGATAATTGTTTTCTTGTGCATACATGATACTCCATGGCAACAGCACACGCGCAGCGGTGGCAGCTCGCCAGCTGGAGATCAGACGTGGGTTTTTTTAGATAGCGGGAAAGGAGCCCTATGCTGACTGTAAGCGGCTCGACCAGCGTTTAAAAACCTGTGTTGACCCGCTAATTTCAGTGGCAGAGAGAAAGAGAAAGAAACACACACCGCTCTGATGACTGCTCCAGCCCGCTCTCAGTCAGAGTGAAACAGACCCACACCGCTGCTCCCTCCCTCCCGCTCACAGTGAGACAGAGACAGACTTTCAAAGTGCAGATAATACAAAAAATACATTTAAAGTTGAAAACTTAGCCTTGTCTTCCAACATTACCAGCTGCTCTCTGCCAAGGAGGGAGGGGCAATGCATGCACTTCATGTGATCTCTAGCATCTCAACTCATGGCTGCTGAATGCGCTAATTGATGCGCTAATTGGCCGATACCGATACAAGTAAAAAACATAAATATCGGCCCGATATATCAGCCGGCCGATGTATTGGTTGACCACTAATAAATATATATAAAATGTAGACAGACACTGGTCAGAGGCAGTGTCATGGCAATAGTTTGTAGTCCAAACAAACTCTAAATGTCTGCATATAAATGAGAGCCGACCCAAGTCTTTCTTTTACAGTTAATCAATCCCGCCGGCCTGGTTTGGATGCCAGATTCCAGGAACCTAGGTACTGACTCCACAAAACACTGCCTCATCAATACAATCAAATCCTGAACTCACCAGAGCGTCTATGAGTACCTCGGCACCCTCCTCGCTCTCGTGGAGTGTGTCGATATCTGTCAGCTCCTGCAGCAGGTCCACCACTGCTATGGCAACATGTGGCTCAGGTTAAGGACAATAAGCTCGTGTTAGAAGACTACACCAATGACTGAGCACTGCACTTCTATAACACATCCAGACTGATGATGATGGACAGTTAAAAAAAGAATCAAAATCAGAGCAGTATTCTTCTCACCTGACACCGTCAGCTGAGAAATTCAGGTGTGTTGTAACAGCAAACACAGCCTGGAGGCTCTGGCCTCATGCAGAGATGAGGAGTGGGCTACAGTGGTTTGGTAAGCTCAATTCTTTCTCCACCCCTCCCACACACACTATTATATAGTTATTTATTTATATAGCTTGATGTTGCATTTTGCTTTGTTTTTTTAAGTTTTATGCATTTATATTAATCTTTTAAATGTTCCCTCTTTTTATGTACTGATAAATTATACTAACATTTAGATACATTATTTTATGAAAGTGCTAAGTATATTATTAAACATACTTTTTTAAACCACTGACAGGGATATTTGTAACTACTTAGTCCTATCAACGAAACAAAACAAACAAAACGCATTTTCATTTTTAAAAACGGGTTCAGTAATTTCATAAATATTGTAAATCATGGACACTGCAGTTTTTAGGAAACGTTTCTGAGCCTGGAGGGAAAAATGAATTTGCTGGGGGCTATTTTCATCTATGATTCACAGGGTGTGATTGACTGAAAATGAACTAGCGTGCCCAGGAACATGTCACCCAGTGCAACGTGTGGATCACTGATGTGTTTTAAATAGTTTCTGGAGCTCTATGACACAGAGGAATAAGCTATATCAAGCTTTGGCTACACTCACAATACTTTGTATTCATTGTTGGTTTTAAAAAGACTATCACCAGACTTAAAGACCAACTTGAAATGCCAGATAGTATATACAGGATGAATCAAAATAGACAGAGTCAAGAGTCTGAAACAAACTGTATGTGAAAGGATATCGGTGTTTTCATGACTGAGGAGGCCCAGCAGTGAGTGGACAGCATTAAGCTCCACCAGCAGGTGGTAGAGGTCTGGCATTGTGGCGATCACATGCATTTCCTGGATAATGTCATTCAGATCCAACTCTGACTCCATGAACCTGGTTTGAGGAGCAAGAACCTTTGGTTAGCATGTTAGCATTTTGTTATCATTCATTTTAAAGCACAGTAGAGGAATTCAGTCATTAGGAATAGAGACATCCTGCCGTGAACTCAAGTGCTATACTGTCTTTTTAACACATTTCATTTTGGTACTACACACGCACACACACAAAGTATAATGTGTAAGCAACTGAAGGAAAATGTAATAGACTTTGGTAAGTTCCCATAGAAATGTGGCTTATTTTGCATACAGTGAGTCAAAACATTGCATTTTTTTCAGTTGAGCTTACTTCTCTGGGTTGTCTGGAAACTTAATCCTCAGCTCCTGATTTTTGTACGACCTTTTCTCAAAGGTCAGGATCATTTTCTTCACTGAACTCTCGTCCACTGGTTCTGCCTGTTTGATTGGTACATAAGGGACAGAGAAGGGAGGAACGGGTTAAAAAAGGATGGAAGGCAGAGAGAGAGAGAGAGAGAGAGAGAGAGAGAGAGAGAGAGAGAGAGAGAGAGAGAGAGAGAGAGAGAGAGAGAGAGAGAGAGAAGCTGCAATAACAATAAAGAAACACTGGGGTCGCCTCAATTATGTGAGTGCAGCAGAGCAGCCAGAAGTTTCTACAATTTGCTGAAATGTAAGTATATTTCACTGGAAGGCCAATGTCGGACCTCCTGCTGGCTTAAAAGCCTGTAAAGTGTTAGACAGATAATGACCGGTTAGAAAATAACAATTGTCTGACATGGAACAGTGGAGTGCTTTGATCTGAGTAGCTCTTGACACGGTGAATATTTGAAAAGGCTGCAGTGTTCAATAATAAGACTAGAATAATAGATGTACAGGTTTCTAAAGGCATTACAATATATGAGTTCATATGAGCTAACACATTTTAAAATACTGCACAGTTAGATAGATAGTGTGCAAACACCAACGGCAGCAATACACTTACAAAAAAAAGACACTAGACTAGACAGTAACTTAAAGGAGAACATTCTGTGGAGAAAGGTCAGACGTCAAATCTAAATGTGAGCCATGCTGGGATAAGCTTCTGTTATTCACTACCTATGCAGAGGCTTACAGTGTACAGATATATGATATTAACAAGAGAAACATGACTACTGTTGTGGAGAAATTGCTGAAGTCAAAGGTCAATGGTGAGGTCAGGAGGGAAGAAAGTGTTCAGGAGATGCTATAATATTCATTGAAGCTTGGAGCTTAGAGACACTCTCATGGTGCATCAGAAGTGCCTGAGTCGCTCTCACAATCTGCCTAACTCATCCTGGTGGATAGACTTTAAACCCCAAGACAACACCACAAATACTAAACGCCCAGAATTAGCCAAAGAGAATGTCTTTACCCATGCAGGTGTTATTGTCAGCATATTCTAGTCTGGAGACACTGTTGTCTGTTCACGCAGACTGGAATGTCAACTGCAAGCTATCTATTATGTCTAGGAAGGCAGCAATAGGTCTCTTCGAGCCTGGTCACCACAGCGCTGAGACAGACTGGCACCTACTGTTCCCAATCAAAGACAAACAATTAATATTGCTGAGGACCTCAAGGCCCACACGTGACCTCGTGTAACCTAAGGATAGAACATTCCAACCAAATGAAGACAAGTGAGAGAGCAACACATTTGCCAGGCCATCTCTACCCTGCAAATAAATGATTCTCCTCCTTTACAACTTTAAGCGCACCACACTGAGCTCACATTTGTTCTCACAGGAATGGTTGATGTGCATGATGGGTGATGAGTCTGTAAGTGCTAACAACTCAGCCTAAAAGCTCTCACA
Organism: Protonibea diacanthus; assembly: GCA_028641955.1. NCBI lineage: Eukaryota > Metazoa > Chordata > Actinopteri > Sciaenidae > Protonibea > Protonibea diacanthus. The sequence continues at coordinate 21,304,641 of CM053984.1, forward strand.
TTCCTTCATCCTGGTGCTGAAAAGCAGCCCAAACAAAATCAACAAATAAATAAGAGCAACAACACCTGCAAATGCATGAGTTATAATAGTATGAGAGACAGCAATGAGTGTCTGTGTGAGACATAATCTGGGTGAATGTGTGCATGTTTATTTTTTTGTGTTGACAGTGACAAGTAACTCCTGTAACACTTCAATGGTGAGATACACAGTTTTGAATAAACAGGACACAAAAAAAACAAACAACAATTCTGTAATAATCATATAAATCATTTTGCATACCTCAGGTTCTTCTTCATCCTGGTCCATCAGTTTCTCCAGGATCTTCTTCTTGTCACCAGTCAGCTCATCAGCCTCACCCATTTCACCCCCCACTTCAATTCCTGCAGCTTCCCGGTATCTGGCCAACTCCCTGGCACCGAGCCCTTTATGCTGCTTCCCTCCTCTGGAGTCCTCCTCTCCTCCTGCTGCTGCTCCTCCATCGTCATCCCTGGGACGCTTTGCTCCTCTATCAGGCTGTTAGATGAAAGGACATGGAGAAATGTAAGGATGTACACGGACATTTGATCTGCTGTGAGGAACTGAAATGACTAAAGTGTAGCTCATAAAACGTGGTGTGGAACTTAAAAATGGAAAGACACTAACATTTCATGCATAAGATTAGCAATAAATGCATTGTTGTGTAGACCCGATTCTCAAACTGGGGTCCCCAGACCCCCAAGGGTCCACGGTCCCCTTACACACTGCACCGTGAGCCATAGGTTCAAAGAGAAAAAAAAAAACATTCTCAGCCAATAACCCTCACTTATATTAGGTTTAGGACTTCAAAAACGGATGAAATGATCGTGACAGGATGCACCTGCAGCTCCTGCTGCTGGTATAATTAGCACAATGGATGCGTCCAAAGTCCAAACCGGCTAAACGATGGAAGAAAAAATGCGTCAAGTATCTTCAGGTACTAGCAAACAAAGCTATGAGAAGCCAGACAATAAAACAAAAACCATTCCTATGGCATCTAGGAGTAAAAATGGCAGTAAACATTTTTTAAATTGGTGTGAGGATTATAAGAGGGTCCTTTGAAAAGTTTCTCTCCTGTAGGGGGTCCCTGTCCCCAAAAAGTTGTAGAACCCCTGCTGTAGACAGAACGTGGGAAGCAATACCACAGAATCTCAATAAGAAACATTTTGATCTATATTTTATGTTTCACAAGCAGCAGTTGTTCCCAGATCAGCAGCCACTTTAAGACAAAAGACCCAGTGTAAAAAGTGATATTTTCCTAAAATAAAGTGTTATTTAGAGGGTCAGTCATGTGCCGAATTTTCAAATGTAAAGTTAGTTGTTGTAAACACATTACATTCTGTGGTGTGAAGTGTGTACATTTAGTAAAATAAACAAAACTGCATAAATTACGATATTTCGCATTGACCATCGGCGTACGACACAGGAGACGTAACTGAACTGCCTGTCTTTGTCAAAACAATGACCCTAAACACTTTTGTGCACAAATGCGAAGTGTTATTTAAGTGTGTGTGTGTAAAAGTAGACAAGCTTCAGTGTGTCAGTGTGTCGCTGATTCCCTCACTGCAGCCATACAGCTAGCAACCTGTTCAGCTAGCACTGTAGCTAATAGCGTTATTTATTAGAGCTACAGTTAGCTTGGTGTCGCTAATTTAACGCATTTCACTGGTGCTTCACTAACTAACGAGCCTGAACAGACATAAAACTGTAAACAGCGAGACTAAACTCAAGTGTGTTTGCTAACGTCCATCAGTGCCTGCTAGCAATGCTAATGAATGAATGAGCTAAGGCTCAGCTCCAGAGCAGAATACAGCTGAATAAAACAAATTACCTGATAGTTCAGGAGCTCTCCAACATCCATGTCACCGGGTTAAAAACAGAAATGTCAAAATGTTTTGTTGAAGCTCAGGAAACAAACACGAGCGCAAACTTCAGCTAACAACAAGCTCTCAACGTACACATGCTTGCCGTCAAACGCTTTGCTCACTGTCGTGGCAAGGCACTGTCGTAAAGCTCGGCTGTTGACCGTTGAAAACCGTTAAAGGTGCAGTGAGTAAGGCAAACATGGAATATAACATTCATAACCATGTTTTCATGCATGTATAATCACCTTTAAATAAGAATCTTTTTGTTTTTGTTACTTAAAAATTCTCCTTTTATGTCTACAGTGGGAGCAGGTCCTCTTTTATGGAGGCCGCCATGTTGAAACACCGTGTTTCTGCAGTAGCACAGAACAGACAAACTAAATTGTGACTCACAGCATCCTTAAAGTTTCTCCTTTACACTAGGAAGGTGAGGGTGATGTGAGGAGATTACAATGCAGTAATTAGTCCACTAGATGTAACTAAATTTTACACACTGGACCTTTATGTTATTTCTATAAAAGTGAAAAAAGAAAAAAAACAGCGATAAATTGTAATACACATATAAACATGTATAAAACATATCTCTTTTGATTGCAAATCTGAGTGACTAATCTTGAAATATGTTTAAAACAAACACCGAAAAGCAGGACAAACAGGCAGGACAGAGGAATCCACATAGTGTTGAAGTTATTCATACTACAGTATTTGTGACATATGTGTTCACAAGTATATTGTTTGAAGGGATGTTTATAGAGTTGTACGCATAAGGGTTTGTTCAAGGAAAATGAATACATTTACAATTTAATATAATTACAGATGTGCAATTAATATCACTTTTGTGAGGTTTATGGACACTGTGTCAAAGAGTTGCTGATTGAATGTTTTCGTTATTTTGAGGTAATTGTCAGCTGGTTTGCTGTATTCAAAACAACAACAACTACATTACAGTTGTTTAATATTATTGTGCTCATGCACTGTGTTGGTCAGCAATTACAGCACTAGAATATCATATTTCAGAAATGATGCTGTCCCAGTAATGCTGGTATATTTCTGTCTATTTTCATTCTTTTTTATGTGACTGCTTTTTCATTAATTGTCACACAGCATCTTGTCCTCAAAGTAATCCAACCTGACAAAAACCTGTTTTTCCTGCAACAGAATCCTTTCAGCTCATTCACCAATCCTGAAATAAACCCCCTTAATGATGCAAGTAAAATTAGACATGACTGTTTCCTCATCGGACCTTGCACATGAAATCCTGGTCTTAAGGGCTCAATTTTGCAGCATTCATACCAGGAGAGCTTTATATGCCAAGCTGGCTTATTGTTTCAGACAGGCAGAAAATCACCTTTTCAATGAGCATCATTGGGAAATGTATGAGTGGTGCATGGTGTACAAGCCTCCATTGCCACTCCAGTCTCTGGTCAGTGATCTGTGACAGTAGAGCAACAGAAAAAACATTTAAAGGGAAGGCCACTGCCAAGCAGTCAAGCTCGACTTCCCAACAGACACAAGGGAAAAAGCAGATGATCAAAGGAACAACGGAGAAATAGGGTGAAAGAGAATGAAAGTGAGCAAGAGGACTGAAAAGAGAAATTCGTATAGCAATCCCAAGGCTGGAGACAGGGAGGCAGCTACAGATTAACACAAAGCCTTGATTGGGAACTCTTTTTTAATGAGGCTGATGACTGAATTTGGGTTAAAAATAAGCATTTCTACATATGCCTTTTATTATGAATTTCATACATCATACTATAAGAATGCCCTGTGCATATTCAGTAAGGTAAATTAGATCAGATCAGACCGATATTTCCCAAATTAAGAGTTGATGCCAAAACACTGAAAAATTATTGGTGAGTTATTACATGATGTGCATTAATCACAGGTTTTGTGAATCATCAGGTTTGTAATTAAATGTTTAGCGTTGCTGACAGATGAATGGGGGGTTAGTGTTCACTGCATGACAACAATTGAGCCACATGTTCATCTGAGCTGTTGTAGTCAAAGACAACAACTGCAGTGAAACATCAATTTGCATGAAATGTTCAAAACATTTCTCAAAGCAATCATTGGGTTAATAAACCACAGCTTTGTGAAGAAAGGCTATCTATCAATTTGACATGGCACAGGTGTAGTAAATGTTAAAACAAATGGTTAAATTCCATTTTGCAGCTTCAGTTTCAGATATTGTGCATACTGGCTCAATGTTACAATGTCATGGCTTACTGTTTCACTTGAATGGAGCGTAACCATCTTTAATGTTATTGGTCACATCTGTTCTTATCCTTCAAGTCAACTGAGTGACAAGTCAAAGTGTCCGCTGTGAAAAAGGCCTGTAAAGTTTATAGCATACACATCAATGGCCAGGCACTGCAAGACAAGTTTACGGTACAGCATTTTTCAAAGACAAAGGCATTTCAAAGTGATTTCCATGAGGCTTAGAAGTTCATTGAAACATGAAATGAAAAATTAACGAAACAGAATACAATCATATTAAACAGAATAACATTAAACAGAGGCCAGATTTAAACAAAGATGAGGACTAATGTTAAAATGCACATTCAGGTCAAAGTGCTTCTGCTGCTATGGTTTATTTTAACCTTGATAACAGCTCAAAAACTACACCAAAACCAAATGTATGGAGGGCCAAAGTGTTGTATATCTGAAGAGCATTTTGTCATAAATAATCATATGAATAAATACAGACAGGATACATAACCATGAAATTGTGAATTCCAGCAAATGTTTTAAAATCAGCTCACTATTGTAACATTGTTTCATTGTACTGTTATCAGACCTTATTATCAAGAACTTCAGTTTATAGGAGCAACTACATCTGCAGACTATCGATATCCCACTGTTTAAAGACTTCATGCTAACTGACACTAAGCTGAGCTAAGTCAAGCAGCTGCGGGCTCCTCTTCTATCTCGTTGCAAGACAGTGACAAAATCAATTTCGCAGAATGTTATTTCTTCTTTTAATGATCCCAAATTTTGTCAGATTCAATCAATAAAAATCTGTAACCAGACTGCCACATGGACACACAAATTAGTTGTATATTTTCATATAAACATGTCAAATACAGTAAACCAGCAACCTAAGAATCAACTCCCTTCCCTGCTGCAGCTGTCTTGAAGCCTCCATTATAACAAATCCTTTTTGTTCTACACAATGATTAACACATTCCACAATCCCTGAAGGCGCCAAAAGCTTTTCATACACAACTGTCTGCTTAATGACATTGCCTCATCATTTCCCTGCAGAATTATTCTTGGGCGACGCTGTCGGATCATTTCTACAGAATCATACCCCATTTCCTTTGAAACAGAACAATACAATTTCACACAAGCTGTGAGGGCTGATTGCATTAAATCACATGAGGTCAGTGTGATAGTATCATGCTGCTGAGCCCAACATAAGAAGTGTGCTCAAAATTCAGAGTGGCAATGCTGTTATTAAAAGTGCAAGAGAGAGAGAGAGAGAGAGAGAGAGAGAGAGAGGGGAAGGAAATGATAAGGGCCGATTGTCCTTATCATTTCCTCTTGCTAAGTCAAGTAGCGCAATCAAATGATTTTCCCTCTGCTTGAATATGATTGGAGTTATGCATCACATCAGCAGAGTCCTTCAAAGCCAAATCACGATAAAGTACTGATCTAGATTTCCACAGAAGTTTGAGACATAACAAGTTGTTTGGATCATAAGGTACAATTATATTTGACAGACAAGCCATAAGCCATGCTGTCATCCGTCTTAGACAGGCAACCATTGATTTAGAAAAAGACCAAAGCCACCTAACATGACAAAAAACATGATTTATAATGTGAGATAAATTAAAATGGAGCTTGACTCCTTTAAGTCTTGTTTACTCTTGTTATACTCTTGATTTTGTTGGAAATTGTGAAAAAAATATATGAGGGATCCCTTAATGAAAACAAAAAGTGGAACGGAAACAGATTCTGGTGGAGCTGGAATTGCTGTGCCAGTTCATCAAATATAATATGATATAATTAGATATAACACAAGATAATGTTGTTCTTCTGATAACACACATTGAATTCTTGCTTAAGAAGCATTTTGGATAATACAAAGAAGATTGTGCCACGGTTTTCGAACAAGATTAGACAAGGCTTTAGTTGGTGAGTGCAACGAGACTCCTGAAGCAACATGGGTTGTATTGATTTTAATGGAGAAGACTTTTATCCATCAGAATAAATCATGTATTTTGTTGCTTTCCCCAGCTTATGTGTCACTTAGAAGACGTTTTCTGAGGGATCTGTGGATGGATTGATGGATGGAACCTCTTGAATGTTGCTTGTCTGTCTGTGAAAGTTCATAGCAATTTCCTATTGCAACGAAATCTCTACATGGAAGAAGTAGTACGGAAAGCAGTGATTCATACCACAGGGAAACCACAAGCCACCGGCTGAGGTGTGTTTACAACACAGGGGTAAAGATCAGAGCCAGCTGTAATTGGAGCTTTCACTAAACACACAAAGTCAGTTGATGCTAACATTGGTTCCACCATGGTGGAGACAAGCTACAACAAATTGTTTTTTCTTGACTGTGCAGTGGTCCTCACTGAGGAGGGAAAACTCAACACTGACATGCACAAAAAAAGACAGAAAACACAAACCAGCACCTCTATTTTCAGTCAGACCATCGGCTTCAACACTGTCACCAGAAATGACTTTGAAATTGGACAATTCTGCACAATCCTGGATTGGATTTAGTTCGAACATCAAAATAACAAATTCATGTTGTAAAGTAGAGGTTAGGTAACAATAACACCTGCAATTACAGATTTATTTCATATGAAAGTAACTCACACTGGACAGGAGAAAATTTTGGGATAATCTGATTTTGGAAAAATGTTATCCCAATGATCGAATATTAGGAAACAGATGCACAAAGGTTCTGTGGAAAATCCCGAGGTTATTGTAATTAAGCTTTTGTGAAATTTGAATATGTTACGCTAGAACCAATATGCTAGAACCAAGCAGGGACCACCATGGCTGTGAAGTGAAGCCAATGTGAAAGTGTCAAAGACTGCAGTTTCTCAAATGACCACTGGCTGGCTCCAGAATAAGTATCTCCATAAGCCCCCGTGTTAAACCAACTTCACAGCAGAAATAAACATGTTTACATCCTGGTACAAAAAACAGTTTTGGTCTCTGTAGCTAATTTCCCTGTTCATGACAACTGTAGCTAATTTCTCCTGGGTAATCTAAAAATTGGCAAAGATATGGATCATTGGTGGACCTGAGGTGGGTTGGCTACTATATATATATCTATATATATATATAGATATATATATATGAGCAGCTTATTTGAGCAGCCAGGCATCAGTCAACCCACCTCAGGTCCACCTCAGGTCCACCAATGATCCATATCTTTGCTGATTTTTAGATTACCCAGGAGGTGGACACTGCCAAGATGGAAGTGCCCAGAGCCACCACTTTCTGAGCTTCAAAACAGGTCTTCGGAAACCTACGGATGACATCACAGATATGATGTCCATTCTTTATACTGTCAATGGTCAAACTTCTGTGCTTTACAAAAAAGGAGCCAGATAGTCATGAAGTGTGTGGCATGGTATATCAGGATGTGAGAAGTATTTGTGCCAAATATAATATCCTAGTATTGTTTTAAACTAAATAGCACACAGACAGAGTGCTTTGTTTACCCAATGAACTAAACAGAAGAGGAACAATTCTATGCATGACATGCACTACAGTGATGAGTGTAGAGATGTGTACGATGGAGAAACCAAGCAGTCCCTTCACAAACACACATCACAGGACAAGACTCAGCAGTGTAAACAAATTTACCAACTAGAAAACACAGTTTTGATGACCAAAATGTACGTAATACGTTATTGGCTGTTTATGCCAACCTGAAAAAAAAAACCCTGGGGCGATTGAGACAGTGCTTGTTTGCTGTTGCACTAACATCGGCCTCTGATGAGATTGATGTTAGTGTAACAGGATCACACACTGTTACATGAATTACTTTCTCATCTAACAGTGGAAGCAGCTCTACTGGGAGGCATGTCAGAGATCAAAATCTTAGTCCCTGGATTTACATTCATTTTCCTTTTGTTGTATTGCTTAAGAATAGAAGATTTAATGAAGTATGCAGATGCACATCTCTGAGGTATGGAGTCTCTACTGTGCCAATTATAATATGACAAGTTCGGTGATCAATTAAATATAGCCTTTTAAAAGACCTTTTTTTCTATTTGTGATTAATCTAATTAACAATTAAATGATGGAATGTATGCTAATTTTATACATAAAGAATAACCATTTTTAATTGGCTCTGCTGCAGTGAGACTTCTATTATTATTATCACGCAGTCATACTCAGCAGTTGGGTGTAGCATTTGAACCCTGCCTAAGTTTATGGGCTGCAGTAGGCATTTATTTATGTCATGCTTTGCTGGTGGTGACGGAGGTTGTTATTTGTGTTTGCAATATTTGGTCTGCTGTGAAACTTCGCCGAGTGTGTTAAGTGTGATAAAAGCAGATTAGAGCATAAGCACTTCCAAGTTGTCACTTTAATTGGCCAAGTCATTATGAGGGCAATTCCTGGATGATGTCAACGCAGCATTATGTTTTCAACTATTGCTGCTGCAGCTTAGAGCCTTCAGTGACCCTGCTGCTTTGGAAAAGCAAGGGACGTTGGGTTTGTTCAGACTTATATAAGGACGTGAAGGCATTTGGCAATCCATCTCAGGCCTGAAAAACTCAAGACTCCTACTCTATTTTCTCACTCTTACTCTGCTCTAGCAGTAAGTTGATATTACTCATTAGTGAGCACTCATTTGCATAGGTTGCATAAGGAAAATTAGCTTTTTTGCATTATGTAATTGACAATAAACTATAACTAATGGATAGATGGATCCGTGGTAACATGGTGCTTCCTGATAAGAAAGAACAAGAACGAGCTCAAGCCTATTTTGTATAACTGCTTTCAAGGAAGCCAGCACATGTCTAATAGCTTTGCTCTCCATTCTCTCGTATACAAACCTGACACAGATATTCTGGAGGCTGCTGTTATATCATGGTGGAGAGACAAAGAAAAAAAAAGTGGGGAGGGGGGGAGAACGAAAGGACGCCAAGAAGCTGGACGCATGCACACTAGACTTAAGAGATAAATGTATATAGAAACAGTGTAGGAGGCGAGAGAAAGAGGGTTAGAGAACAAGAGAGAGAGGAGGTGGAGAGTGTCAGGCAGAGATAGAGAGAGGAGAGGAAAGCAAATTAATTTTATCTCCATTATGAATATGATGGCTATGGTGTGCTGTGGTGGTGGTGGCCCATGCCTTTGGATGATAGGGGACCATGGGTGGCTAATAGGAGCAGACGCACAAACACACACACTGTTCTTGGTAGGGTGGAAAAGCCTCTCAAACAGAGTTTAGAACAAGATGCGATACAAAAACTCTCCCATGAAACGGATACTGTTGAAAGTGTTTTAGGTGGATTAGCAACTCCTTAAAGGCGTGAAAATTAATTAAATTAATTAATCTGCTGCCCCTGTGTATAGTGAGTGGAAACCTAATTTGAAGTCACAGAGCCACTGAACACAGGGAGCTTGTATTTCAGCTGCATCTTAAGAATTTTAGAGAGAACTCTGAATCCACAAGCGAATATAGACAAAACAAAAATGGACCTCCTGATCTGAATCAAGAGTCTAATGATAGAGACTGCTGTACAACGATTGTAAAGCTCTCTGAAGCCACTATGAGGACAGTGCAAATTTTTGGAGAGATTTTTTGGAAAGATTAAGGACCCTATTTAAACTATCTATAGTGTATGGTCTAAAGTGCATGTCGCACGTGTAGTTAGGGCGTGTCCAACTCCTTTTTTGCATTTGCTTTTAAATGGCACATAATCTGGCCGCAAAGTAAGGCACAAGGCACATATTAATTAGTCATACGTGGACGTAAATAAATGAAATCAATCAGAGTGTGAATGACATCTGCGTTGGTTGGACGAAATGACATTTGCACTTCTAGCCAAAGCAGAGACAGAGAGAGGATGGAACAGACCCCTCTCAGCAAGAAGGTCCAGCAGCCAGCTGGAGCCTTTCTGTGTGAAATTTGCATGTTCTTCCCCTGTCTGTGGGGTTCCCTCCATGACAAGACAGCTTGTACCCCACCTCCTGGCCAAAGCTGAGTTCAGACAGGCTCATGCCGACCAACACCCTGCATGCGATAAGAAGGTAGAGATAATGGAGTGATGAAGGTAAATGTACAATTTTCTAAAAATGGATTCATACTCATACTGGAGACTATTTAATAATTAGTTGGAGGCTTCTTTGTGACACACAAGCATACTTTCTGAATCACATGTAACTCATTAACCTAACTTTAACTAAGTTAAAGGTGCTCTGGGGAGTTTGTTTACATTCAGCATTACTCAACATAGTGTTGTGTCTATCCTTGAGGTCTAGCGGACATGTCAAGCGCCTCATAAAACATTTGCAAATTCATGTTTACTAGCTGTGTTTGTCTCTTTGTGTCAACCCTGTGATGAACTGTCAACTTGTCCAAGGTGTATCCTTCCTCCCGCCCAATATCAGCTGGAATCGGCTCCAGCCCCCAACAATGCTGACAAAGATAAGTGGTTATGGAAAATGGATGGATGTTTACTATCTTGCATTTTTCTGTATTAATACTTAATAATCTGCATTTACTGGCTCATTGTAGCCTGTTACCGCCACCTGCTGATCAGTGGAATAATGTGACAATGTTGGTATGATTGAGTGTGTATGCATCCTTGTGCATGTGATAGACAAAACTTATAAAAATAAAACCAGCTCCATAGCACTACTGAGATGTCAAAACTCCACTGGGAACCTTTAAGTGGTGAGCTCGAGTCAGAAGTGATGCTTAAAAATCAAATGTGTCATTATCTCACTCACATTTTTTAATGAATTATTCACAACACTGAAGAAATCCCTTTGGATTAATCCCTCCATCGTCCCTTCTTAGCACCCACACAAGGGATCAAGTCCCTGAAGCCTTGCTTCTCCTGAATGACATTTGCACAAACACACACATTGGACACATCAAGTTGTACAAACCCATTTATATTCACTTTATCTTTCCCTTACTCACATCCTTCCACACACATTATCAAATTCCTACAATTCAGAGACCTGACAGAGGGATTACTGTAGCAGTTTAGAAAATTTTCACAGTACACGTTAGCGCCCTCCAACATCAAATCTACGCTGCAGGTTCAAAGATTAATTTCTTCCAATTAGAGAGAGAGAAAAAAAACAGACTTTGTTTGAAGAGAAACTAACATTTCTTTTTATCCAGCTAAAGTTCTTTTTTGTGCTTGAATCAGTTGGGAAATCCCCATTGTCAATGCAGGTAAAAGATAAAGGATGAGAGAGTATCAGAGCTCAGCCAAGCACTACACTGACCAATTTAGAGTGGGAAACAACACAACACAACACAACACACCACCTACTAAAAAGAAAAATGTCTATCCAGGCAGTCAACTTTAGCTGAATTGTGACTCACAGCATGTCAAGAGTCTCAAAGATCCAGAGGACTGATAGTCAATGCCTTCAAGACTACAAGGGATTTAGAATGCTTAATTGTAAAGTGTTGCATGAATCGGTTTTATTAATTAGGAAGGCACTGAAGTGTACGGCATACTTATGGTCGGACACTTTGGGAAATATGATTATACTCTTTTTCACTGAAGGTTCATGAGGAGATTGATACCACTAACATGTGTGTAGACTAGATATAAAGCTGTAGGCAGGAGGTTATTAGCTTAGCTTAGCATTAAGACTGGAAGCAGTGGGGAAGCAAGCCTGGCTCTGCCTCCCAGCATGTTAATGTTTTTATTGTGTGGGTGGATTTTTATACTAAGCTGCTAGTGGTTTCCCCTTACGTCCAGTTTGTATGCTAAGCTAAGCTAATATCCTGCTAGCGCTAGCTTTATATTTATCATAGAATATGAAGAACAGTATGAATCTCCTTTTTTCTAAAAAATAAAATATATTTTTAAAAAAATAAGTAAATGTGTAACCCAACCATTGCCTGTGCAAACCTAACAAAAAGTCGGCTCCACAGTGGTTAACCTTGTGAGGACGAGCTTTTGATCTGCAAATAGGAAGTGGCACCCAACAACAAAATTCTGTTGTTTTTCCCCTTTACACTGTTATGTGTTAATAGACATGTGGTGTGGGATAATGGGAACAGATGTGAGAGGTCAGCATGAGCACTGAACTAACAGCTGGGAGGTTGACGGTAAGAAATGAATTTGCACTATAAAAACACAGTGTTTGATTATTTCTAATGCACTTTGAAGGCGTACCCATAACAGTGATTAGATTTTGCCCTCAGCCACACAGTCAAACCATTAATAAACATGTGGCATGTAAGCATGTTAAGCTCAGACAAGGTTAATAAGGTAACCAATAGACAACATCATCAACATGACACCTGACCTAAGATTTTTAGTTTAAAGTATAAAGTTTATGTTTGAATATGGAAATTATACATGGTCTAATTAAATATTAGTAATTGTAATATTGTATACAATTCCACAACAGAAACCTTGTCTTGTTTTGTTGAAACATCAGTGAAATGTTTTTAGAGAATTTTAGATTTCTCTATTTATCACTCCATAAATCACAAAATACTACCAGCAACCATAAAAAATCAATTTCCGCCATGTTGTAGGAATAAAATGATATATAAATCAAGCTATGAATGATATATGAACAAACCCCTCTGTAAAAACCTTCTGAATATAGATAGGAATCAAAAAGTGAGAAAAAAAGTCATTTTGAGAAAACAGACTTAAAGGATATGCAGCTATTCTAATATTTCATGCATTTTGCAAGACACTACAGGTGAATAGGTTAAACATTTTAAATCATAGATATCACCATGAAACCTTTCTAGTTGAGACTTAATTAAATTCTGACAATTATTTCTGTATATACTGTTATTATGTGCAATGGTCTTGTTTCAGACAAAACTACAGATGCAAAAAGTGAAATAAACACCCAAATGTCTAACTTGGGCAATTTCTTTCTATCCGCCTAAAAGAAGACATAACATGGAAGCAAAATAACCAGCCAGCTTTCACCTGTACTTTCCTGCCTTAAAATATTCAGCACTTGGTCACAAGCTTTACTACCTATCAGCTTTACCACTGTCAGGATACCAGAACGTGTAAATATATTTCTCCCAAGCAAGGTGTGCGTGCATGTGCAGGATGCACACATACCTCCCCTTCCCCCGAAACCCTGAGGAGGTCTGAATAGTTAATGTAAAGCAACTCCAATCCACATGAAGCCAACTAAAGACAGAAATGAAACAAATCAAACTGCCAACAGATGGCTCAGATTATAAAATACTTGTCAAAAATGGGATACTTGTGGGTGAACAACAAGCGAGATGAGATGTTTACTGTCACTTTTGAAGGACGTAAAGGACACAATCTGCATTTAGGCGGGGGAAAGAGAAATCCAATTTCACTGTGTATACCGCAGTCGCATTTTAATGTCAGGCGTAAATGTACTCCAGCTGAATCATATCCAGAAGCAAACTGGGTGTGAGATGAATGTTAAAGGGGCTATAAGTAAAACTGTTACTGCCTCCTAGCACAAAATGGCCGTAATATATCTGCAGGGAATTGATAAAAGCCTCTGCTGTAATTAGCAAGTGCATTTGTCCCCTCTGTGACAATCTGACTTTATGGTTTTGTGACAGTTACAGGCCACTGTAGCTCAAGGCGACAGGACAAGGGGTCAAAACTTATGGTACAGTTCAAGTCATCACTTCTTGCAGTTTCTACTTTGACAGATCATTTAAGGTCAAAGATTACACATAACTTGCACCTTAACTCCAGGTATAAGGAGAATCGGTGTCTGTCTGTATGTCATTCTGTCAGTCTGTCTCTCTGTCCATGTAAGCAAACCTACAGTCCTCTGCGGTGGCGAGCCACAGGCGGCTGGCCTCTCTCTGTATGAGTCTGATCCCCGCCGCCTGTGAAGTCAAATGTTGACAGAGAATCACGAACCACATCAGAATACTAAAGAGGCCAGAGAGCGCCTTTATGTGGAAGAGAGAGGGAGATAAAGAGAGCAGGAGAATGTGTGTGTGTGTGTGTGTGTGTGTGTGTGTGTGTGTGTATGCCTGTGTGTATTTGTGAGAGTTTGGGTCCTCATATTCCTGCACTGTAAAAATTACAAGCTTGGCCAGGGCTTGTATTTTGCAGTAAGAATTATCACCCTCACTTCAGGGTATTTTTGTGTAGCTATACTGCCGTTCATTTCCTTGAATTCCACTTCAAATGACCTCTCTCAGGGAATAATCATAAAGTCTCCACAATAAAAACTCAGACAGTTTCTCTTTTTTGAAGCAAATGTCCTGAAAAAATTTGTATTATTCTGAGAGTCCCCAGTCGAGTAAGTTGACTGAAACTATCTTAAAATGAGGCTGATAAGCTTTGATAGCACATAACATCTCTTGCCGACCTTGTCATTTTTTGCAGTGTGTGCCTATTATTCTTTTGCGCCTGGCAGTGTGTGTGTGTGTATGTGTGTGTATATGCTAGTGTGAAGAAAGAGAATATGTGAGTAAAGGAGATAGAGATAGAGATGAAAGGCCAGTGCTGACCATAGCGGCTGGCCTGCACGGCTCTGTGGTTTCTGAAGGGTGTCTTGGCCTCTCATGCAAATGAGCTTGCATCTTATCAGCTCCCCACGACACCCAAGTCCAAATAACGAATACTTGGCTATAGTGGTCGGGTGCGCTTGATTCGGTCTGTCAAGCTCATTGAAACCTCTCGAATAAAAAGCACTAAGCCGTGCTCTCAATGAGAGTCAGGCTTAATGAAGTGTGTGTAACCTCCACTGAGGAGGTGTAATCTTTGTGCATAAAGATTCAGCATATATCAACAGTATTTTTTTTAGTAGTGCCACAGAGTTTCATTTTCAGTTCTGGTGTAAATTTAATAGACACTATGCAAAAGCTGCAGTATGATCATGTGAATAACTAACAGCACAACACTGGATTAACTGTATATACTGTATGTCTGTGTCGTTCCATCTGTAAATCTGATAATGATGAAGAGCTAATAATGCACACATGCACATCTGCTCTGCTGTAATTGCTACGTTCTTACTTATGACTCAGATTTTTGTTTTGTTTTGAGAAAATAAAGGGCATTTGTTGTTTTGAAAACTAAGAAATTGTGGTAATTAGATTTTTAAAAAATACAGTTGTCAGCACTTTCAGTTTAATTGTTGTATGTACTGTTTTGCTTTGTTTTTTGTTACTTTGAGAGATTCGGGTACAGAATAATCAGAAGCTCATTTACATTTTGACATTTTCCTCTTCACAGGAGGACCTAGTTTACTGTTAACTACGGCAATCAGAATGCTTTTTCAGCAAGAAACACAACATATAAAACCTGATTTGCAACTCTTTGTTGTTGTTGTTGCGTTAATGTTGTGGCGTTGTTCTTGGTGCAAATCTGTAAAATCAGAAATGCTGAATTTTCACATTAGAGCTCAAACTAAGTTTTCGTTTAAACGCAGTGGCTCCCACAGACTTCATGCGACGGTGGCAGAAATTTTAGAGCCGGTTTATCACAGCTGCTAAACAGAAAGTGAATCATAGAATGAGTCTGAATGGACCACCATGGAATGGCATGGATTAGTGCAAGATAAGGTTGCTGTTTGTTTTTTTTATCATTACTAAAGCAAATATTCATTTGTGAGCATCTTCACAAAATAAATAAATATTCCTGTGAGCCTGCTGTCTATCTGCTGGCTAATTAACTGGCTGTGCTACATGCTTTTCTTTCCAAATGTGCTCAGAGTTCTAATAACATTTATCTGTCTGATGCTGAGTGATACAGATAAAATCAGGAAATAGTAGATCAGATGTAGGTTTGAAAAAGATCACAATTATTCATTTTTATTTGCAGTGTGGACGTACAGCCGTACAGAGCTTTCACTCTTAGTTGGTCTGATCTGTCTATTCTTGCCATTTAATCCTCAGCACCATAATTATCTTACATCACACGTCCTCTTTGTTGAGATTTCTGTATTCTACTGTCTTCCTGCTGCAGTCATCCCCTATCTTCACAGCAATCATTTAACCTTAACCTTATCTTGAGATCACATTGATTTTCCTGCTGGTCTTATTGCTATTAAAACACCTAGGTGAGAGGACTAAGCCAATGTCAGTGTCAGTTTGGGTGTGAGAGGATGTCGTGTGTTTCCCTTCCGAGGCGCCTCTTTTCCCGTGACATTATCCAAATTCAAGAGTTTGTTTACTCACAGAAAAAGCGTGGGTTTGAAAATGACTGAGTCACTGCTTTGCCCTGCTGATGAAGTGAGCAGATTGGAAATTGGGAAGGTTAATGAGATTTTCACAAAGTGTCCGTCTAGCGGTTTGAACTCAGATTAAATTGACACACTCTGATTAAAATTAATTGACCTGTGAAATGAGTGTGTCCCTCAACAGTTAAGGATTGATGGATATCGCAGAGGGGTCGAGAGGGAAGAAGACAGTGATAAAAAAAAGGGAAAATTAACTTAGTTTGGATGGAAGTAAGAGAGAGTTATGGTAAGAGACAGTTCATACTCCCTACTAATGATCAAACAGGAGAGTACTCTGGCATACAGTGCAGTGCAGGATGATTTTTGTCATTTGACTTTATCTTTTTTAATATTTAACAAGAGAAGAGTTTACTACCATGCTCGCCTCTGTGAGGCTGTAATTAGGCACAGCGGTGCTTTGAGCTAAATGTTAACACCATGCTCAATTGCTCACAATGACAATGCTAACATGCTGACTTTATGCTGGTTCACTGTTTTCTATGTTCACTGTCTTAGTCCAGCATGCTAACATTAGAATCTAGTGAGGGAGCAAGAGGAAAAGTAAGGTTATCATCAATGTCTGCACCAAATTCCTTTGAAATATTTCTCAGGATAAGTGCAAATTTAACTAGCTTTGCATTTCTCTTCTGGGCACCATGGAAACCTGTGCCAGGTTCATGGCTATCAATCAAATAGTTATCTAGATATTTAGCTAAAATGTCAAGTTCTAGTGGTGCTACAAGAGAAAAAAAGAGGCTCACTGTTGTCCTCTGGTGAACAGTCATCCAATATTTGTTGAGATATTTCAGGTGGACAGTCCGACTCACCAGCATTACTGTCCCTAAAGCCATGCTGCTAACATGGCTAAAAATACACCAATTCATATACATTGATACAAAATAAAATATGGAGACTTGAGAAATGGTCACCACACCAAAAGGCATGAATCAAGGCTTTTAGAGTAAGGGGTGCAAAGGGGTTATGAAATATATTTTTACTTCTTGGTACTTTTCCTGTCAAGGTTTAACATGCTTGACTGTTGAAATGACAACAAAAGCCACTCAGAAAGATGTTTACGAATACGCTGCCGGTGACAGGTCCACAGAGAGGAAAATTGTAGCTGCCTTGCATTCAGGCCCATTGAGGCCACAGTCAAATTGGTCTGTCTAGAAATAGGTTTTTGCTGTCTTTGATGTACAGTATGGGGATGGACAGTTACACTTAAAGCTGAACATGTTCTGTGTTGGACTCATGCTGCACTAGTGGATGTAACTTAAAAAGTCTATCCAGTAAAGTAATTGCAAGTTTTTCTGCAATTCTACCTTTCAAACTTGTTTTTTTTTCTCTATGAGTAATAGCTACCTTTGGGAATAAAATGTACAACAAAAAGTTTCTGGCCCAGAAATGGTAAATACAACAAATGACAAAGAGAGAAGCAGTGAATTTCTGGCTTATTCTGTATTTCAGACTCCTGGCATCATGAGACATGTTTTCTCCACTGTAAGAAATCATAATTGTAATTCCAAACACAATGACATCATCCTTTCTATCACATGCAACCACAGTGAAAGTGCAATGATAAGTGTAGTACCTTGAAAGCAGAGATACATTTACAACCCATAGATTCACGCTACATAGTAATACACATTAACACATTCTCTGTAAGAAAAAAAAAAAACATTTATAGAAGTGTACTACTTCATAAGACAAAGGAAAACTGTTATAGTTATAAATATACAGATTCATTTTCACTCTAGTCTACACTGGAACAAAAGAATATATATTTTTTTAATTATTTCCTTTGGGACCTTTGAAGGAGCAGCTAAAACATAAAGAAAGACTCGTTTAGACATTTGCAATTCAGAATCAGAAATACTTTAATAATCCCAGGGGGAAATTATTTTTGTTACAGTACTCCAGGTGTACAGACAACCTATATTAAACAAGTGACATCTATTAAGAACAAAATATAAATATAAAAATAAATTCTCTCTATATATAAAACCATATATATATGTAAAAGATATACAAATGTAGTTCCAAAATTAGATGATAATCTGTTACATTACCCCAAAGAGTTTGAAAGTGACCACACATCAGTCCCTCAACTTTCATTCAATGTGTGGGTGAAACTTTCTACTCTCTGATTATTATTGTAACAGCCCAGTGATTTCATCCCTGAGATAAAACCCATTTTCACATCCCAAATGGCCCCTTTGTACAAAGAGTTGACTGCAGCTCATACACTGCAGCGTTGGGCTAATTCACTTTCAATTCAAAGTGATGGAAACTCTAATTGAACACCCATTAAGACAGTAATAAGAAAGCCACTTCCAGGAATTGACTGAACATTACAGAATTGGGTATTTATTCTATGAAGGAGAAGCAGTTTATCATACTGCTGATCAAATGTTTATCATATCAGATCTTAACTGCTTAATTACTGTATTCACTCAAAAATATTGTCACCGTAAAGATGCAAGTTCATAAAGCGACACTAAAGATGTTACAAACCTTTCTGGGAGAAGGGATATAAAAATCAATGTTCCTCACATTTGGTAAGGCCATGGCTCACAAACATAACAAGGATGCTGATGGCAATAGCGGCAGTCCAATGAGTGGACATTATAGCTGCAAGGCCATAACCGGGGTGTGTTGGATGGAAATGCTTGGAAAGACTTTATTGTGTGTTTCCTAAAAGGATGTACTGCTCAACTGGCAAAGTGTCAGGCAGGTTCATACAGTAGAGATGGCACATACAAACCCTGGCTTTATGTTTGATTAATTATCTACTCTAAAAGTTCTGCATTTATTTCTCTGCTGTCCTAAATTGATGGGTACTATTTTCAAGGTTCTGAATATATGGCAGGGGGGCACACAATATGAAACTATTGATGACTTGTGGTGCACACATGCAGCAACATTAGCATGTATTTGGAGTAATGGTTCTGGTGACCTGGTGGTTGTGAGTCCAATATTCACTCTTCTGACCTCGACCAACTCCTGAGTAAAATAACCGGCCATATGGCAGCTAAATGAGCCACCAGGTAAACCAGCTAGCTCCAAACACAGGTGTCATAGGTTGGATTTATCAGGACTTTTTTAGTAGAAACAGCTCTGCTACTGAAAATGAAGCTGAATGAGTGTGGATTAAAACAGTTGAGGTGAACGATGTTATAACGCTCCATAGTGTTGAGGGGAAGTCCAAAGACACGTGATAATTCTCTGCGGGTTCAGCAGTGTAGCCAATGTCTTTCACATTGCAATACTCTCTGACCTATATAAAAATATTGATTAGTTCAGTGTTAACCTACATTTATGTGTATTAATATTTTCATTATACAGAGCTCTCAGAAGACTGAACACCATGCAAACCCTCTGGTGATTACACTGGGCAGCTACAGACTAAGTAACAAGAGCTAATTGTGGTTCTGAATATAAAGCTTGGCTTTTGGAGTCATAAAGTTTAAGTGCTATTTCTGACTGACATGCAGTGTTAAGTAAATAAATGTCATTTGTGTTAGCTAATAAATGGCCGTCCGATTAAGTATCTATTTTAAACTCCAATTTAACTAACTTAGTATTAGTGTTTTTTTTTTTATTTGTGATTGATAGACTGTTCCTGACTGCTAACCAAATAAATACAGCACTTTTCCAAATTGCCTGTGAAAGAAAATGCCACTTGTTCAGGCTGCAGTTGTAGGAACATTGTGCTTCACTGCATAGAGAATGCTTTTTGGACCTGGTGTAGTTGGGTTTTTTTCTGGGATTACATACGTCTGATAGATAAATGTAGAATGTGTCTGAAATTAAAAATCAAGCATCAACTCATCCAAAAAACTGTCAAATTATGTACTTATTCTATTATCCAACGTTGTGCCACCATTACCCTCCATGTAACTTGTTAATATGCAGATCACCTTCCTCCCCTTGCTCAGTGGTGACACTGCATAAAGGGAAACGTAGCATGAAAATACAATTACCATGCAAATAAGTCATGTAAATGACATCAGTGTAAGAACCTGAAGTCTCATATCACTGCAGTCCAATCTCTCCTATCCATCTGGGGGCAGGGATGAAGTAATAAATTAAAGTAACTGTCTTAAACTCTGTCCGAACCTACGCTTACTTTAAGTGTGTTTTTTAAAGGTAGAAGTTGGTTTTCTGAAATATCGAGTGCTAAATTCGTTCACCTGGTGAGCATGAACACTGAAAATATGTATTCATTTTCCTCCCTCCCTCTTTTTTACTCATCTCTCCTTCCTTCACTTTTCCAGTACAGCTTCTCTACTCCCTCCCCCTCCTCCTCATCTCTATCACCTTTCCCTGCCTCCCTTACTCCTTCTTTCCTCTTCTCTTTTCCTCATTCCTTCCTATCTCTCTCCCTACTCCACTACTTTATTCCCCTTCCCTCAGTTGTTATGCTTCTCTCTCCTTTCCTCCCTCCATCTCTCCCAGGCCTGACTGATGGTGTGTTGAGGTGAGGCAGACGGACGGTGGGTGAGGGATTGCCCCTGCCAGCCTCTGACATTGGGCCCATTCAGGCCGGGGAAATGATCGATGTTAAATCTAATTTTAAACACCCCCAGTTTAACTCCGGCAGACAGACGGAGAGTGGAGGCCAGCGTCTGGCAACACAGCTGGGGCAACCTGATAAGACCTAAGGTTCAAGTCTACCTGCAGGTGTGTTTGTGTGCATGCGTGTGTCGCCTCCTTACTTGAAACAGCTTACTTGACACAGGAGCCATCTGTCCTGTACTTAAAGGGGAGTTGGAGGGCGCTACCTTATAGACGGAGTTGTGGATTTCTGTGCGCTCAGTGCTAAATCCACCAGAATTATCCAATCTAAGTCAGCAGAAACCAAAAATTACTGCTACACAACTGCAGAAAAGTTCTGTTGATGCTGGTGCAACTCCTTTCAATTCCTCCAAACAAATTCTTTAATGACTTCTTAAAATGTGCATTTTGTCTTGATTGAATTCTGCATTTATCAAAAGACAGGAATTAGCACACATTTGGGCACACATGAATCACCCTTGAGGGTTGAAGGGGGTGGTTGAGTGTCACAGGCAGAGGTGGCTTGCATTTTTCTCATTCACTCTGGCACTTTTGAAACATGACACAACTTAACTGTAAGTACAATTTGCACAGATGTTTCATCACAACTCTATTGCATGCCCATGTTAAATCCTGACAGTGAAAGCAGGCTACTGTGACATCTTATTTTGTAGTGAACCACACAGCAGAGTCAGGCACAGGCTAACAGTACCCAGAGATCCAGAGATGCATTAAAGGAATGTATCTCATCTCCTTGCCCAGTGAGTTACCTGCCAAAATAGCCGTTAGGCTGGGTTTTTAATTACAGATCACAGTTAAAATCTAATTTGCTCATGTTGTTCCCATCATCGTGTTAGTGAGTCTTTCAAAAACTGACAAATGGGAACAAAGCCTGTAATATCAGGCATTAAATGCCAAGAGCTGATCCAGTGACAACAGGAGAATCACAGTGTGGGCTGTGAAAGAAGTGTGGGGGCACATTCAAGGAGTTCATGATGATAACTATAGATTTAAACACTGCATGGACTTGCACTAGGATATACAGTATCTCTGAACCTCGGACCTAACCGATCATTCCACTGTCCACTGTTAAAATCCAGGGACTGTAACCTCATCTAAAGACCTCTTCTCTTCTTTAGCTAGTCATAGACATGAAGTCTTTTTCTGTTGCAAAATCAGAAATAATGTTTAAGAACACTTCAGATAAAGCATAAATCTCTCCTTTGTGTTTCTACACCAACTTTACAGTTGGTCTCCCATCTTCTTCTTCTTCTTCTTCTTCTTCTTCTTCTTCTTCTTCTTCTTCTTCTGTCTTCTTCTTCTTCTTCTGTCTTCTTCTTCTTCTTCTTCTTCTTCTTCTTCTTCTTCTTCTTCTTCTTCTTCTTCTCAGTGTGGCGTGCTAAGCTGTAATGGGCTCATTACAGGCCCCTGAGGCCAGAGGCCCACTGATATTTGGCAGTTCATGAGAACTGCAGTTGTAGTGGGTATTTTTCCCTCCAATGGCCACAAGGGTAAACAATGGAGACTGCTCCACACAGAAAAAAAATGTTGACAAGCCACACAAAAGTAAGATTTATGCTTTATCGGAAGCAAACACCAGAAGAATTATTGAACTGGGGCCAATCACAATTATGTTACACTGCAGACACATACTATACTAAGTTTGTATTCTTCTTGGATAGTTGAAGCCTTTGTTCATTTTATTTCAGCACCCGTTGAGTCATTGTTAGCTCCACATTGTTTGTCCCGTATGATAGAAAGGAAGGTGTCTAGCTAGTGTTGGTAAATGACCTGAATGTCACAACTCACAGCAACAACACAGAGTAACAAACTTTTTGACTGACAAGTCATTCTCAGTAAGTCCATTCTTCACATAATACACTAGCGTTGGCTGGCTCTGAAAAACCAAGATGGCAATGTCCATAATGCCAAATTCAAGGCTTCAAAAACTGTTGTCCACAAAGCATTTTTATGCAATAGGTAATTCATGTCCATTAATCACAATGCAGCAGGCTTACAAAACAAAAGAATGAATCAAAAATTTGTTAATGCGTTGCCTGTTTTTCACCACAGATAACAGTTTAGCTGTAACATGAGAACTATATTTTTCCATATATTTTTGTATTTTTTCTTGCTTGAAAACAAAAAAACTGAGTGCAGCCCGACTCACCAGCTTTCTGGCTCCAAAAAAACAATCCAGAATGCCAAAAACAAGGCTTCAGAACTGTTAATAGTTAATTATGTTGCATCCTTATAGATGACAGTTAAACATTTAATTTAATTTTAGCTTTAACTTTAAGGATAATTTCAAGTCTCAGTGCTGCACTGAAACATCCACTCACATCTTGCAGACTACCACTCACCACACACTGGAGCATGTAATTGTTTTATTCTAAAAAAAAAAAAGAAGAAGAAGATTGAAACCTAAACACAGAAGTCAGAGCAACAAGCTTTTCCTTCAGCAACAGTGACGCGAGCTCTGCTGTTTGTCGGTGTTTCTCCTTTACGTTTTTGTAACTCAGCCTGATGATGATTTATGGCTGGCTGGGCGAGCTGATTAAATCACTGAACAGAACGCCAGGTAGCATTACCACGGCCATCACCACTCTATGGTCGTCGCATGGCAACCACTACGTTCCTATCTGCCTGTCTGTCGTGTGAACTGCCTGACTGTCTCTCACACGTCCTCTCTTGTTTTTTCTTCTTTCTCTTTCTCGCTCTCACTCTGTCTCTTTTCTTTTCTCTGCACGCATAGATGGAGTCCCAATGAATCTAATTAATCTCCATGGATACGGCAGAGTTGGGTTTTTAAATTGTATACTGTTATTTTGCACAATTCGACAAAAGAAACGTGAGCGCTCTGTAATGGAGTTTACGTGTCTGAATTAATTGCAGATCTGCGGCAAATATATATATATATATATATATATATATATAATATATATATATATGCAGAGCTTGAACTCTCAAATATGAGATGTGAATGTAATTCTCTCCTGTAAATGTGTTTGTTCACTCTCTTGTTGATGTGTAGTAGGTGTTGCATGTTTTACATTAGCACTTGAAATGACATTGTCATTTTCCCTTGATCTTTCTGTCGCTCCGTGTTTCAACAAATACAATTCAAAGTTGCAAATTCAATTCTGCATTCTTGCAACGGAAAAACCTGGCCGTCGTCTACATGTCAAAATATTTGAATTACAAGATCAGGCTTAGAGCTCTGAACGGGCTGCTGCAGCACATTTGTGTTTACCACACTAAACCTTAATCGATTTAAATCTACTCCGGTCCCAAGGCAGCATGTCAGCAAACAGGAGAGTGACTGCCAGGTTAAATAAAACTGGTGTACATAATATGCAATTGTGCAAACACAGAGCAACCCAATATCAAAAAACTATTGCGATATGTTGCACTCTTTGTGTTTAAAGCAGGGACTATACCTGCTGTAAATGCTCTGTCATGTCAGACACCTAATATACCGGTTAAACAGCCTCCCAGCAGCCCCAGCAGTTGATGGCCTGTAAATTGTTGATCAGTGGCTTGGCACAGGCAGGAGATTCCAGGAGAATCACTCCAGGGTGAGCTGTCTCTACAAAGGCCAAATATACAGCCATGCATCAGAAATGAGATGGGGAGAGAGAGGAGGGTGGAGCGAGGCTGCGGTGAAGGTGGAGAGAGAAGAAAGAGAGAGAGGGAGAAAAAGAGGGTGAAAATGTCCAGTGATTCTGTGCATGTCAGGAAGGAGGCTCCACAGAACACTGCAGTGGAGTGCAATAAAGAGAAAGCAACAGTGGAGAATGAAAGCAATTGTGTGCATGTGCATGTGTGTGTTGTGTGTGTGGATAGTGTGTCAAAGCATGCCTGTGGGCAGAAGCAGTAATACATTTATAAAAAACAAAGCGAAGGCAAACATGTTTTACTCCATAAATGGATAGGTATCTGTTGTGGGTCAGTCAGTAGAATATATTTTTAAATTTGTTTTTAAATCTGGTTTCTCTAAAGTTCAAAACATGAGTGCAGTGAGCACCCTAAGAAACTTCCAGCCTACAAAATATCCAACTTAAAATCACAAATTGACTATACATTTCTGTTTCATGTACACAGAAACATCTTAATTTGGCATTAGAGTTGTAATTAAAGTTGCTGTTTTTGACTTTGACATACCCACATGTTGTTTCCCACTTGACCTAATGCTAAAGCATTCCCTGACTCAGCTCCATACATAAGACAAAAGATCACTATGAAACTTCTTATCTCGCTTTTAGAAAGAGAAAGCAAAATAAGGAAAGGCGTGTTTCTCAAAATGTCAAACTGCTTTTATTCTAACCCATTTCAACTCTTTTGAAAATAGAGACCAGTGATATGCATCATTTCCACTGTGATCTATTAAATCTGATCAGCAGTGTTTGTGTGTGCCAGTGCCTGATGGATGGATGAATGAAAACGAAGAGAAAACCAATCAAAACTTGTCCCAAAAAGACGAAATATATTCGATGACTTGCTGTGTTAGCGCTGTGTGTAGCAGCTTTTATCTATCTGTATTTCATATCTCAAATCCCTGCTGATAATCTACCCCTTGTATTAATGAAGTCTTTGGGATTCAGAAAGAAATCCACACGCTGCTGCTGCATAAACAACATAGAGCGTACAGGCTTTCTCTTTGCCAGGCCCTCACCCAGCCAAAGTCTTTTACTCCAACGCTTCCCAGTGTTTCTTCCACTCCCGTCATCAACATGTCAGCTGGCGTGCTGCCGTGACATTGTGAAATCCAGCGAGCCAAGACTGGCATTAGCTTTCAAAGCCAATCATGGAAGTTGTGGAGGCGACTGTCCTGCTGTTGACCTTCTACTGGCTGGCTTTAGAAGTATTTAATTTGTTTATTAGAATTACTCAGTGGAATTACATGTTGTGTGTTGTGTTGGGCATGATCATATGAGGCATTACTGGTCCGGCTCTTTCCGCTATTTCATCTGCAATGTAAATGATGAAGTTATCTAGAAGTCAATGAATGAAACAAACATGATTCCAATGTGTAATTCACAACAGGGAGGGTGGTAGAGGTTCTCTCGCCAATTTTGGATGCAGTGGACAGTGACATGGATGACGAAAACAAATGTCAATTCCCAAAATGTATTGTGAAGTGACTCATCGAGTCTGAACCCTGCAACGAGGCATCTTAACTTTCACTGTGACATCCAGCAAGTAGCCCAACTCCAGAGTGCAGACACATTTTCGAAGCAAGTTGATTCACGCTCCCACAAGGGCACAAATATTAACTTGGCATTCCATCTGCTTCCTGAAATCTAACACAAAAATACATTTTAAACATGATTTTGTCATGTAATGACATATATAATGATATCGTAATGTAAATGATATCTGCTGTTCTACACACAGAGTTGAGAACTCCCTTGATTCATCATGGCTGGTTACAATCAGGGGCTGGCTGACAAGCTGGAGGCTGGATTTATGGGAGGTAAAGGAAATAACATAATATCTCGGGCTGGACGGCATATAAGCAGAGGTATACTCCATACCAGTGTTTCTCAAACTTTTTCTACAATGTACCACCTCAGAAAGTATTAGGCTCTCCAAGTATCAACATCATGACATAGTATTATAGTAGTAGTCAGCTACAGACAGTTCACACAGGAGGCGGGTTTATTCATAATAAGGGGATTAATTATTGTTGGCTGTTGTTGAACCAGGAACAGAACCAGAGCTACTTGGATGCAAAAAAGATATTCTTCTAATCTGCACTTCTGTTTCTAATAGTTTACATTTAGAGCAGGGGTGTCCAAACTTCTTTTAAAAAAATCACCAATAAAAGTTACATACAAATGCAATGTTCTCTACCAATTTTGTTTTCATTGTCACAATATATATATATATATATATATATATATATATATATCATCTAAGCCAATCAGGTGTGAACAAATCTAATAACCAGTTCTTCCTTTCTTTAACATCTGAAGTCAGATAACAAAGAATAAATTGTATGGAATATGTTAAACTTGCATGAAGTTGATATAAATCTGAGCCTCGTGTTCATTTTATACATGTCTTAGAATACCTTCCTCCAATCTCACAGTTTAATTACTTCCATTACAGTTTTTTTCCATTGGTTTGGCTCATTTCCTGAAACACAAATTGCATTCTCAAAACAGCATGGACAAACCTCCAAACCACTTGGCAATTGTTCACAACAGAATTGTATTTCTCATTGATTTCATCACATTGCAAATGTCTTAGTACAACTACAAAATAGTCTGTTCAATTGACAAAATTATGCATAACATAAGCATATCAACATAATACCATGAATACCACATACTGTTTTTAAAATTATTTTCATTTTTTTCAGTTTTATACACAATTGTATTCTGTTAGCTAGACAAAAAAATCTAGTACAGTAACCACTGTGAATGAAGGACTGGGCTAAGACTGAGAGGTGGACATGTGGGATATGGTCCCCTGCCATAGTGACAAAACATCTAAACATTTTGACTTGCAGTTTTCAAATCAAATCAAAATCAAATCAAATTTTATTTGTATAGCCCAAAGTCACAAAATACATTTGCCTCAGAGGGCTTTACAATCTGTACAGGGAGTGACACCCTCTGTCCTTAGACCCTCGGTTCAAGTGAGGAAAAACTCACAAACTCACAAATTCACACAATGCCAAAGGGTACTGACTATTTATATGAGAAAGAAATTTAGTTTTGACACATGCATGAACTGTTTTGGGAGAGAAATGCGCTTTTGCAAGTAAGCTATGGTGTTGTGCTGAACTATAAGACTGTCTTGCCAAATGATCTTAGAGTTTTGTGAATGTAATTTCTGTTTCTGTATAAAAGCCAATAATGAACTTGAAAAGAGACATTACCAACATGTATGTCATTGCATAGATAGATAGATAGATAGATAGATAGATAGATAGATAGATAGATAGATAGATAGATAGATAGATAGAAGTCAATAACACTCCCCTGCAGGTCTCTGAAAAATCAATCACGACGAAACACACCAATTAAAACCTCGGGAGTTGTGGGACTACGCTCATTACCTTGCAAAGTTTTGGAACAAAACAGAGACCAAATTCATCAAACAAAAGTTTGTAGAATGTTATTTCTACCCCGCCAGTGTAATTTATCACGTTTAGGGAAGCTGTCACAAGTTAAGTGGATTGCCAGTAATTGTGGCTGGCCCACCTCTAAGCAGAACCGACTAAACCAGCTCATCAGGGACAGACTTGTGAAATGGAGGGTAGCGATCTCTTTATCCCTGGGCAGAGAACTGAAGATGGCAATCTCTCTTTCTCTTAACTCGCCCTGTCTTTTCTGTACACTGTTTTTCTTTATTCTCTGGCTCCCTGCCTTAATGTCTCACAACTCTGTCCCCTGGATGTAAAACAGATGTACTGCTATGAATTAGTTTTTGTTTTGAAAACGCTTAACAGAGTCATTAAATGCAGATGAATCTCTCTAAATTCCCACATGAACTCAGCTGTTCATAGTGCTGCAGCATATTTCATTATTTCCTCTTCATGCCTTTATAGATATATATTCTGTCTACATATTTTACACTAGAGGAAAGTAGTTTTATAACTAATTTCACTGCAGTAAGTAAATGAGCAATTTCTCCAAATGACTTTGTTTTAGTGTTGGTGATATTCTGTGAATTTACATAGCAGAAATTTGGCCATTTCTCAGAAGTCTCACAGCTCTGTGTTGTCTGTGCATTCATTCAGACTCAGTATGTTTGCATTACTTTGAGGAAAAATGAAAAATTCAAACCACATTTGGACCACATAGCAGATCCTCAGACAGGCAATGTTATGTGAAGGTGCTTATATTTAAAACAAACAGAGATACAGTGCTTCATTCTGCTTTAGTGGTTATTAAATTCTCAATTTACAGTAGTAGACCACAACAGTATAATGAATCCCAAATCATTTTTCTTGCAGCAGAGAGACATGACAGTCTTCACAATCCTCCCTGACCTATCATCACTTGCAGTCTTTAATGACGTGTGTGACGTCACTAGGAAAGAGGTATAGTTACCAACTTCCTGAAATAATAATGTTAATAATCAGCCATCGTGTGGATGATACTGACTGTGTCATGTTCAGAAAAAGCCTAAATAAAAAAGAGAAGGTGGTGGTGACCCTTCCTCTGTTTTACAGTAACCCCCTCGCAGCATTATAATTACACTTTAATTATCTCATACTTAATTACAGCTTATAATTATCTATTGGAACATGGTATTTATTGTGGAGGGCAACAAAAATCCAACATGAGTCTTTTTGTTGAGTCATTGTGAGTGTCCCAGAGTCATTGGTTCTTGTCCACGACAAAACACTACACAAGATGAAATGATCAATTGTCCTGCCTGATGGCCATTTCCTGGCCGTCCCTGATTGTTGTGGAGAAATGTATTCATCGATGGTCAGTGCAATCAGTGGAGAGAAAGTGCACAGAGTCCAAGATGTCTTCTGCTAAACGGTTTATTGAAGCTTGCCCAAGGACAATGGAGGATTTATCAATATATTTGTCATGGCATCAAATCTGAAAAAGATGCCCTCTCTGGCTCGTCTATATGCCCTTGGAATAATGACACAACTACTCTATGTTCCTAAATTGTCTTTAGTCTACAGTCAAGGAAATAACATTAAACACCATCCCTTCAGTGACCTCAAAACATATATTTGACCCCCATATGTGGCATGCTTGAAGAGAAAATCCCCTCACACTGAACAAACCAGATACCCTACATCTCATCTGATCATGTAGTCTGACCTTGACATAAACTGTACCTGCTAGTGAAATGTTAGCATGTGTCAGCAGGTGTTAACAATGTTAGCAAATGTTAGCATGCTAACTAAGATAGTTAACATGGTAAATATAGTAGTTGTGAAGTAATAGTAGATAGAAAAAGTGTTACAGTGCTCAGTGTGATTGAAGCTTCTCTGTCTCTGGAAACCAAAACTGCTAAGCCACACACACACACACACACACACACACACACACACCTGCACACACACACACACACACACATACACACACACACACACCTACATGAACGTCAACCCCCAGACTACCACCCCAGGTCATTTCACAACAGGGGTCCACGACGATTTCTCAGAGCCAACTGATTTTTAAGAGAGATAGATGAACCCAAGTCTTATCAGACGAACAGATGTCCCACAGAGAACTATGGGTAATTACACTGAGCTTGCAACTCCCATCTTTCCTATCACTCCCTGTTTGTGTGTGAAAGGGAGGCAGGGAGTGGGAAAATGTCCCCTGTTATAACAGATAAGTCTATCCAAATAATTACCTCGCTATGATTTGATCGTATTAAAAACTGAAAAAAATTCTGTTTTGTAAGCTGCTCAGGCGATGTAGCCTCTGCTGAACAGCTGAGATGATAAAGGAACCAACTTTAGAGTGAAAGAGCAGGGAAAAGTGCATGTTCTGTTAATGTTTGGGGTGAAACTAACAAGTTATCGGTGCTCTATGGATCGACATAGTTAACATCTTGGTTTTGAAACGTGACACTTCCAGTGAAAATCACTGACTGTCATGTGTGTCTTACATCTGGTGTATCCGTGCTGCAGCAGCTACTACATCCTGTTCTTTTTCAGACGCTGTAATGTAAAACAAGAACTCTGTACTAGCTCACCTTTCAACAAAGTTGAAAGAACTGGCAAAAGCTTGTGAGAAGAAATAAAGTCAACCAGTCCTGAGGCCATGTGGGTGACATTCCACAAACTGCAGGTGCGGCTAGGTTTTTGAAGTCCTTGTCATCTCTTGTTAAAAGTTTACGTGAATGTTGCACGACCACTATGGTTGGTATTTTGACAATGTTGACATAGCTCTGCTCCAACCCATCAGAGGGTATCCATATTTAAAATTCCTTCTGCTGTTGAGGCGTTTGTTTTGTCAGTAAAGTTACAAACAACATTATTAATTCCTTCTTAAAAACCTGAGAAATGCAGCCAACATTACTCGTAATGCAACTTGATTGCCAGCAGTTGAGTTGGAGATTTCGGTGTGCTATGTTAGTATGTTGCTAAAGTTGCTAAACACAAGCAGAGATCAAAGCAGGCTACAGAAGTCTGGTAAGCTCACTTCTTTCTCATGCCACGCATCCAGATTTGTTTCATTATCAAATTTGTAGTCTTGAGTCTCAACCAACACTGACTCAAGTGACATCACATGAGGTAATTCATTCAATTTTGCGCATCTCCCACCGAAAAACTCTTTTTTCATTACTTCTCAAGACCCGCAAACAAACTTTCAGTGTGAAACTGTCACACTGTCACCCCTCATTGTTAACAAGTAGACTCCTACGTGCTTCTACAACTGTCTTAGAAATTTTGGGTCACAGGATAAAGGTGTCCTCCTGTGATTTACTACAGATCAAAAAGACCCCAAAATACCTTTATTTCCAGTACATCAAATCAATAGTATCTTCCGTTAGACTGTCTCTGTCTGGTAAAAGCCACTGTCTTTTAAACTCCATGTCCCAGTTTCCAATGTGTTTGCTGTTGTAAAGTGTTTTGAATTTAGCATCTTTTGGTTGCATATAGTTTGACTAATGTCTACTGTCATGATGAACAAAAGTTGCTACTTTCTCCAAGATACTGGCTGAGAACTATTTGTCACGATTTAGAAGTAAAAACCATTTTCTGCTTAGTTTAGGAGGCTATTAAAGGCTTCTTTCTATAGGAGCTAAAGAAAGATGTTTGCATGTCAACTGCAAACTGCATTTAGAAATAGTGAGCCAGTAAAACAAATTGCTGGCTAGTGTTCAAACCCAAAACAGCTGTCAGGACATCATTCTCTGCCAGGTGGAAAGAGAAAGAATGCTTCGACTATGTGCTGTCAATTTGAATTGCAGAGTTTGTTTGTGTGTTTTTTTTGGAGTTGAATGGTAATACCTGACTGCAGCTCTCTAAAGTGATTTAATTCCCTGACGTCATTATGCTGGCATCGAGCACTTATTTGCTTTGTAGTGCTTTGTTCTTGTTCAGAGAACTGTTTGTTCATCAGCTTCTCTGCAGCCACTTTTAACAGAAATCTCTTTGAGTTTGTGTGTCAGTGTGTGTGTTTGTGGGTTTGTGTAAGTTGCTTCTAAGGAAGTTGTACAAGTGCCAGGTCTGAACAAAGAAAGAAAACCCAGAATGACCGTCTGCAGATTTCTATCTTCATATCCAGCATCCAGCTAGACTTTATATTGCAGTTTATCTGTAACAAATGTAGTTTGACTCTGAGCCACATTCACACTTAGTCATATTTTAGAGAGAAAGAGGTAAAGTTAGCAAAATGATTATAATTTAGGTTCACATAAAAATCCCATTGCACTATATACTATAATAATACTATAATAAAAATTACTCTCCACTTTAAAAAAGCTAGATATGCAATCACATATATGGCCCTCACTAGATCACCCTGATAAAGAGACAATGGTTGGCTTTCGGTGGACCCAATATAGTTTGATTTACCTGCGGCCGTTTTAAAAGGGGAGCACAATATTCCCCTTAATGTGAATTGAAAAGCACTGGAGGAGAAAATCATTTCATCACTCTATCTGTGATGGTGTCAGTGGAGGGAGGGAAAATTGACTAATATGTGTGTGTGTGTCTACTGTATCTGTGTGTGTATGTGTGTGTGTGTGTGTGTGTGTGTGTGTGTGTGTGTGTGTGTGTGTGGTTTAGTGGAGGATAAATGATTACCTCTGTTAAGATGGAGCTTTGAGCTGGAGAGACTGTGTGATGCTGTGATATTGAAGGCCCAGTGTGAATCCTATCAACCACGGTGCATCACCACCCACACAGCCTGCATTCATATAGACCTTCTAGCAATACAGTGTCACAGCAACACCTTCTTATTATTGAGTTGTACCGCCTTATGCACAATTCATGTCTTTTGGTTCTTAGAAATCTTCACATTTGTCTTTATCTGTAAGGATGGATATTTCCTTTACACTGTTCTGGATCAGAGGAAATATCCATCCTTTATATCCTGGGTAATGTTTCATTAAAGAGACCACCAGTGGTACCTTCTTGCTGTGGAGAAAACAAAGGCAAACATTAAAATGAGTAACTTGTCTTGACTAACTTACCGTAGTTGTACATTTTCTTTCATATGCACTGCAACTGGGATGTGTGATTTTGTTCCACGATATCAGCAACTATGATGTGGTTAAGGCAAGGGAACAATCACGACTAAGGCTAATAAACCTTGGTTAAGCGTACCACAAGGAATTTTTAACTAGTTATGAAACAGTCTTAATTTAATACCGATGCCTCAATTTGACCTAAATATACAAACAACACCATCAGTGAGAAGACTATTTCACTATGTTAACTCTTCATGCACGTCATTAGGTCAGATTCCCTTTGAAATGAACAAAATGAACTAAGAATTAACACAAAATGAAAATTCCTTGGAGCTGCTTTAAAGTATGGTCAAGGTTAGGCAACAAGAACACTTGGTTAAGAAAAGTGAAAGATTGTGGTTATGGTTAAACGTGCCACATGTAAGATTTTATGGATTATTTTCATGCTTCAGTCACTTTTTATTGCTAATGGCTATACAGGTTGTAAATGTGTCCTTCCATGACTTTCTTGATTGGCTGTATTACAGCCTGTGGACTGATTTCTATGTAAAAGACTTATGACTTTTCTGAGAAGATCAAAACAATGTGACATTAATGTGCCGGTCAAAAGCCTTCCTTCTCAACACAGCAGCACACAACAGTGCAACACTAGTTAAAGTTAGCATAGAAACTGAGTCCGGTAATGTCCACAAACAACTACCATCCAGTACAACACAAAGTCCAAAATCAAAGCTAACATTTCTGCAAATCATGTGAAATATACAGTACTGTGATAATGTGGTTTTAAGTTGTCACAAGCATTTTCTGAATGTTCCATAGAGAACCTTTAATAAAAAGGCGAAAAAGGTTGACTTACAGTATTACCAATGTATCACCCGACCTTCACACTTCACTTCCTGCCTCATTACACATGGGCCACACATGTTCTTACACCAGCCTGCAATATTGGAGCTGGATCTAAGTTGTGAGGTAAGAAATAGTTGAGTATGGACACAGTTTCTCAGGATATTGGGCTGCTTTTTTGTCATGCCAGATTTCAGTAAAGGTTGTTTTCGGCTGTCCTTCCCGGACATGGAAGCAGACATCATTACATCTCATTACTCATTGTGACTTAAATTTCTAGGATTCTGAATCAATCCACAGATTCCAAAAATCTCTTCTTATATTATATAATAATATTATGTTGGGGGAATAGAAAAGGTAGAACTGTGTTATGAAGGCACAATGCAGCACCTGGGCAGCGCACACAGATTTAATCTTCAAAGGAAGAGAAAGACTGTAATGTGCTTCTACATCAAAATCAAATGTTTTACTCAGATACTTTTCATATCGGTACCATTGCTACCAATATGCATTGATGGCAGTGTGGAGCAGAAGTATCTGTGAATCTTTGCTCTTGATGTAGGATGGAGGAGGTCTTATAGTCTTTATCTTTAGTCTGCACTCTCATCTCCTCAGGAAAGTCCCTCAGGGGACAATCATTTCAAAAGGGCAGTGACCAAACAAGATGCTCTATGTATCTCGCTACTGACGTTACTATGGCAACCCAGTCTTCTGCAGAGTGTGTGCATGTGCATCTCTATGTTTCCGTAGTAGTATGAGGAGTGCACATGCTGCTCGTTTTTTTCTATGTGGGCCTGTATGCATGCAGCATCTATGCAGATGTGTGTATGCAGATGTGTGTGTGTGTGTGTGTGTGTGTGTGTGTGTGTGTGTGTTGTAGCTCTGTTGTTTGAATGAATGTCTCATGTCAGCTGTCACAGAAGTTACTGCTTGCTAATACTACATAATAATGTGTGTGTCTGGGTAGGTGTGAAGGCAGGGGCACCTTGCCTTATGTACTGTGTATGTCTATGTGTGGTCAGGCTGCACAGCAGACATTTAGACTTGTCAAAGCCAGACCTAATAACAGTTACATTAGGATCTGCCCTGGGTGGAATGCTGCTCTCATTAATACATCTCTTAGTTTCCTGGTATGAGGCTGCTGAATCCAGCATCATGAGAAAGAAGAAGAGAATGAACAAAAGTATTAAGGAAGAGAGTGTGCAGGTGTATGTCACTGTGATGTGAGATGTTTCGGTTTACCAGAGAGAACCAGAGAGCAGAGACGATTCAAAACTCCCAGAACTCATTGCAATCAGACGGGTTTGTAAACGTCTAATAAACCTAATCAGAATATTTTATGTAAATGTAATTATATTGCAAATGGTGTAACAATATATTTAAAGGTCCTGCACGCCCACACATGTGTTTTAAATTACTCTGTCTAATTAGATCTCTGCAGGTTGAAGTTGGGCGGACCTATGCACTGAAGAAGGGCACCTCGCCTGAAACGTCCATGTGGCATTATTAGAATGTAAAACTGAGTGCTGTCTTGGTCCTTCTTTTCTGACCAACTATGTTAAGGATCTAAAACCCAGTCTTTAAGGTGTTGAGCACATTGTGCCTTATTTTTAATGTAGTGATAGCATGCAAATTCAAGTAACAGTTATCAGATAGAAATCTGCAAACAGACACATGTACACCAGTACAAATTTGGACACACCTCTCGTGATTCTTTTTCATAGAAAGCTCAGCTGGAGTTTACTTATTCTGCAGATTTTTGAGATGTTCAAGACTGAATCAAACTTTTTCAATCTTTGAGCACTGAAAAGAGTTTTTTGGGGAGGGAGAGAAGGGAAGACATAATCAAACACTTTGACTCTCACCTGAATTAAATGAAATGTCTGGGTTCAGACAAATAACAACAACAAAGGTGCTAAGTTATTATAATCAAAGTAACTGATGGTGTCCTCCTCTACGTTGGGCAATCGGAAGGAAAACGGCTATTGCAAACTAGACTCAAAATCAAACTGCCCTGAGGAAAGGTCTCAATGAGCAACCACTTTCTTTCATTAAAAAAAGTCATATGCTATCTCCCCTTGGTCTACTCTGGGTCATTTTCCTGGAAAATCCAAATCACAGCGAATACAAAGTACTGTTTGCCTGCCTGATTCGGCCTCTTCCAGCTGAGAGTTTAAAACATAAAGTCAATGCTTGAGTTTCCTTGTCATAAAAAGATGTATCTAATTTCAAGCCCACTGACCAGTCATGTCAAACACAAATATGTAGTGCAGCTCCACTGGCTCCAGTACTTGAAAAAGTGACTGGTATCAGGGAATACAACGACAGCCAGAGGATGTTGGGTGAAGAAGACAGAGAGGAGTGAGTTGACATTTGTGTATGTATGAGAATTATCTCTGCTGTAATTGCTTTCTCACTTGTGCATGTAGGACATGTTTCTTCGTGCTGGACTTGGTTTATAAAGTCATCCATCATTGTCCTCGTGTCGTCACGCAGTCTGTAGCACATATTAAATTTTAAAATGAGCATGTGGCGAAGATAGATGCACATTATGTTCTAATGTCTACAATTTCCTCCTCTATGTGTCAGGATGGAAACCCGAAGCATATGTGTGTGTGTGTGTATGTGTGTCTATTTCCTAGTGCTGCATTCACTCTGTGACATGTTGGCTCTGTGCTCTGCTTTGATATTGTCTTTCATTTCATTGTATCATTTCTGACAAGCTGACATCAAGTTAGAAAAGTACTAGAATTAAAGGAGCAGTGTGAAGGACTTTATGGCATCTTGAAGTGTAATTGTGGATTGCAAGCCCCTCTACTCATCCTCCTATTATTATTATTATTTTTTTCTATACGTACAATGGCTCCCAGATTATCTGTGATGATCCACAGAATTATTTCAGATTTGTGTTTTTCTGCCTGAAACTTTGCTGTTTTGGTTCACTCTCATTGTTCTCATCAGCGTTGTTGCCTCAGCATGGAATTGATTTCAATGAAAAACTGTTTGGTAATACGTTAGCCATGAGTGACAGTATGTTAAATGTATGTGTCGTTCACGTTAGTTTTGACCCTGACAGGTGAAAATCTATCAATACTGCTTTAAATATCGGCACATTCAGGGTCAATGCAAATACACCCACATAATGTTGACATGCTCATCGAGGGAAAAGGAAATGACATGAATGAGGATGATGCGTGATAGAGAGACACTAACAAACTGACAATGTACCTACAGAGAAATACCATTTGGTTGCATAGTAAGATCTTTTTTGTTTAATCAGAAACAGCCTTTCGCAGAAATAGAAAACAAGCAGCGTTTCAGCTGCTCTTAGTTTCACATGGAAGGACTCACACACATTAACATGCACACGCAGCTGTCCTGGCTGTTTAAACAAAGCACATAGCAACTTAGGGAACACCAGGGAGGGGGAGGTCATTCTCTACTCAGGACGCCATTACTCCACTATCTCTTTACATCACAAACAGTTGTTTGCTGCTATATTAACGTTCTAAATCTCATCTATAACCTTTAAGAAGTCGAACGCAGTCGATCAAGGTCACTATAAATTAATGTGTTAACTTGTGTTTATGTTCAAGTCCAGTATCTAGTACTTTTTATTATATTATTAAAAGGAGTACATTGTAATTACACCTTATCAGTGCGTTATGACCTAGTTCAGGTCATAACGCACAGCATAACATAACAAAAAGGAGACTACACTAACATTTGAACAGAGGAACTTTATTGCACAAAAATGAGAGGTGATAACTAATTAAATTAGAATGTGTAGTGAAATTAGCACTATGTGTGAGTTGTTACTGTGTGTAATGTGTCTGTGTAAATGTCTGTACATGCATACAAAAAGCAACAAAAAAACAAAACAAAAAAACCCCCAACTCAGATAAAAACAAAAGCAAATGCCTGGAAGGGAGAACAGAGAGAAGGTGAATGACTATAGCTCGTGATTTAGGTAACTATCTGCCACGAACAGTTTAGTGGGGGGGGGGGATTCCTCCCACAGTCCAAAGACATGTACTTATAGGTTTGGTGACTCTAAATTGCCTATATGTTTGCCATTAATATAGAATAAGCACATTGTGACTTAGAGGTATATGCATGGGTAGTAGACTGATCAAGTGGACCCAACATTCAATACTGGGATGTTAGAGAGTTTCCACTGTGTTTTGCTCAGTTAAAAAAAAATCTGTGATATGTGCCCCCCTGTCCCGAAATGATGTTATGCCCTAGGTACGGCTACATTTTGCCTTGCTGATTGTGTTGTTGCTGTGTGTGTGTTTGTGTAGAGCCATGCCCTCTGCAGCCATGTACATGCATCTTTCACG
The DNA here is from genome assembly GCA_028641955.1 of Protonibea diacanthus. Lineage (NCBI taxonomy): Eukaryota > Metazoa > Chordata > Actinopteri > Sciaenidae > Protonibea > Protonibea diacanthus. Next base: position 21,342,766 of record CM053984.1, read on the forward strand.
CAGAGTGGTGAGTCAGCCATTACTGTGGAACAAGCATAATACAGTCACCACCTTCAGAGTATTTAAAAGCTTACTGGATTCGAATCAAAACTAAGGTGGTCAAAGGTTCATCCGAGAATCACATGAAGATTTTGTCGCATAGGATAACAAAACATACTGTCACCACTTTCTGGTGGAATTTCTGTCCCTAATTACCCCTCATTTGTATCAGTGCAATAATCACATTGCAGTGCTGTTGTATGATGGACCGTGTTGTACTGCCATCCATGTTGTATAGGGGTTCTGTGGCAGTTTTTCCGCTCCATAAATAGAAGCAGCTCTTGGCAGGTACAGTAAAGCAGGCAGGAGGCTGCTGAATGGAGTCTGAGAGAATGACAGAGCTGGAGTGACTTTCCAACGGCAAACTGTGGATTTCTGGGAAGTTGTGAGAGCAACAATAGTTAGACAGGAGCTCTATCATTGAAGATGTATTTTGTAGTTTTCATTGCATGAAATAATGACCTTTTTTTTTTTCAGTGTTTCTTACGTTGACAATATGGAAATTGAAAAACACACACACAGGCATACAGTATATCTTCTCCCTCATCTATCCGGATACTTCTACCTCTATGTTTGTGTCATGTGGGTGAGCTGAGGTGGTAAATGATGACATTATGTATCAACAGCTCAGCCCGCATGATAAACGAGCAGACGCTGGAACACAAATCTACTGTCGAAAGAAAAACTTATACATATGAACAGCTTTCACCACTGGAGTAAAAAAAAAAAAGAAATCTCTATCTCTGTCTGCCAACACAGTGCACTTTATACACAAAGTGTATTTTTCGGCCAAGAATTTAAAACTGAAACAAAAGTATGAGCTCAGACAAAGATTTTAAAGCTGGCACAAGTCAGTTTAAAATGTTTCCTCTTTAGCATAAAATGGAGAGCGACTGAAGGGAAATAACAGAGAGAAGTGGACTTCCTCTGAGGTGCCTCAGCTGGACACAAACACACACCACTCAGACTCCCATGGAAATTTAGAGCAAACTTGCACTTGCACATTTAGTTTATATCAACATTGTCAGCATGCTTAGGTGCTTACAAATAACAATGCTGATGTCTTTCAAATAATCTTTATCATGTTCACCATCTTAATTTAGTACATTTGTACATTTCGTCTCAGAGCAAGAAGGCTCCTAGATTGAACCTCAGCTGGGCCTTTGTGTGTGGAGTTTACATGTTCTCCTCATGTCTGCGTGAGTTCTTGGTAGCTTGGTTAACTATTGCCTCTAAATGTGAGTGTGAATGGTTGTTTGTCTCTATGTGCCTGGACGACTTGTCCAGGGTGTACCCCGCCTCTCGCCTTAAGTCAGCTGGGATAGATGTAACAGGGTCAATTATACAGCAGTAATATGTGTCACAGAGTCAAATATATAACAGTTATATTTTGTATTATAATTACACAAAATCTGTTCTAATAGTTATAACCTGACATGTCCGGTCTCCTGAGCCAATATGTGGAACGATTGAGACTCAGTTTCTGTACCCTGACGTTCACTTTTGGGGGTCCCCCTATAAATGTGTCTCACGCCCTCACCTCTCCCCTTTTTGCTATTGTACTTGGGAGAGGTAAGCGACGCTGTCGTCACGGAAAAGTACGTGTCTTAGCCTCTGCTAAACTACAATTATAAGTTTATTTGCTAGCTTAAACTTATTGTGTGGCACGTTAACATATTTCTGTGTCATTTAATTTGTGTAGGAGCTCGAGTTCGTAACGAATGACCGGAGGACTTTGTTGTTATTTACACCTTTTTGTCAGAATAAACAGAGATCGCCTCCAAAGATATCCTGGTCTGGTCCTCTTCATCAAAACACAACGCAGATGAAGCTAGAAACTCGCCGGTTACATAGAGTCCAGCCCCACCATGACCCTGATGAGGAGAAGTGGTTACAGATAATAGATGGATGGACATTAAAAATGTTAAGCGTTGTTAATTAGTATTAAACACAAAGTGCAGCTGAGGCTGAAGAGAATGTTGTTAGTTTTGCCAAGATATTGTACAAATTAAAATGGACGGACAGATGAGTACATGATATTAAATTGTTCTGTTTTATTAATCTCATTTGTTAGGAATCTGTGTGATCATTAAAAAAAAACAAATGTGAAACGACTGGCAGCAGCTGCCAAAACAAAGCTGTGAAATTAAAGTAAAATGTCATAATTTAAATAAATGTCTAAAACTCTAAATTTACTAAAATGTTCAGTCGAGGTTTGGCTAATAAATACTGTTAGTTTACAGATTTTCCCTGAATTATTACAATTAAACATCTTCAGTACAGTGAAAATAGTTAAATTTGTATCAAGTATTAGGGTTAAAATACAAAAGTACACATGAATATAAAACTAATAAGCTTTACATTAAAATTACAAAGAAAATGGTAAAATGTTGGTGTCAGAAAATCAGACCATCTACAAGCAGCCATTTCCATTATACACATCACAATGTGAGTGAGTCAGTGGGATGGCACAGGGATGCCCATCATGGCCATGAGCAACATCACTAGCATGGATTGTTTTGATCTGTGTGTATTTTTCTCCCAGTCTTCAATATGAAATAACTCGGAGGTAAACATTTCATTTTGAACTACAGGCATATTGTTGTATACAAACGTTTTTTTCCCTCTGTCCTCTCATCTCACTGCTCACAATTATTATAGTTCCATCACACAACAACAACAACAGCAGCATCAACACAGCCATGTCCTCGTGTTCATAACCTTTCTTTGACTCTGCTCCCAGAAATAAAATGAAGGAAGAATTTTTTGAAGCACCGGAGCGTTCTTGACGATCAGTTGCGCAAAGCTAAAGACAAACATCAAACACCAAATGAATTCAATCATTTCCAAAACAAAAATTCCAATTAACTCCCCTGAATTTACATAACCCTGACATAAACCATTTCCTTGTCCCCTTATCTTATTTTCCCTCTCTCCCTCCTTTGTTTGTAAGTGTATTGACTTTAATTCTCTTTGGTATGGTGACTTTTGGCAGAAAATTAAACTTCATATTTTCTCTCTCTTCCTCTTTGTCTCTCTCCGTGTGCCACTCTTTTCCCACCCTCTTGCTGGTATCAAAATGCGTGCAGCGTGAAATTAAAGCCGTTGCATTTCTGACTCCGAAATAAATTTGCCCCTCTGATGAGGTTGGAGTTGGTCCAAGGCTTTGCGATGAAAACACTTTTTACACTTATTTTCCTTCACGGTGGAATTATCCACCGCCTGTTATTGTTCAGCATACATGACTCTTTCCTCTGGGAATGTGGCTGCCATGCTGAAAATAGCTTGCTCTTTCGATTTATTAATTTTTCTCTGTCTTGGAGGATCCTTGTTTTTCTTTGAATCTAAACTATTTTCACATGGAAGGGGAAACTATTTGATTTGACCATGTAATTTCAAGGCCTGGAATGTCCATGTAAAGGCCACAGCCTACATGAATGGGTCCTGTACAATAAAGGCATCAGAGTGAGTTTTATCACATCCGAAAAGCGGGAACCATTTTGCAGAAATCATCCTTATTAAAGAGAAAGTAAAAGTAAAAAAAAAAAAAAAAAAAAATCATTGATCGGTGCCGTGTGTGTGGGTGTGTGTGTGCGTGTGTGGGTGTGTGTTGAAGGTAGGGAGAAAAAAGTAAACTGTGTTTCCATTTTATTAACCACAAAGCTAGAGACAAACATTGATTGAATTAAATTATTCTAAAACAAAATACCAATTACCTCCTCTGAATTTACATAACTTCAATATAAACCGAAAATATGTAATGAACAGATGTATAGTGTGTTTCGCTGAAGTTAATTTGCTGCCACTGTTTTAGTCAGGCTTTGGGAAAACAGCTAAACAAACAAATGGATTAAAAATATTCTTGATGAAGTCAAGAGAACAGATATAACAGACTGTGCATATGCAAAAGAATATAATTGTCCCAGCTCTCACGGCTCCTTTCCTTTATATTTTTTATTATGAAATATAATATAGAATTGTATTATTACATAATTAATTATGACTGGGGAAAAGCCATTTGTCCACTTGTCCACTTGTCTACTTAAAGGTCCAGAGTCTAGGACTTCACCTGCATGTAACAGAGAGGATGTAGATTGCAACCCACTGAATACCCCTCACCCCACTCTCCACTTTCAGAATTGTAGGAGAAACTACAGTGGCCATGAAACTCTCAAAAAACATGATATCTTACATACATACTACTACTACGAGACCCATTTATGACTGTATGCTCAAGGACCTCACATGGTTGAGGTGATTTATAATTTAAGAAAAAAAAAAAAAAAAAAAAAAAAAAAAAAAAAAATATATATATATATATATATATATATATATATATATATATATATATATATATATATATATATATAATTGTTTTTTATTATTATTGAGTGCTACCAGCTGACTCTTCACTCTTCTTTATAACCAGCTTGGGCCAAAAATTAGACTATAAAACAAGACTTACCTAGATCATTGTGGGCCACATTTTGGCCTTTGTATATTGTCTATAGAAAAGTTTGGTCTCATCTAGAACCGGAGCATCGGCAGAATAATTCCACACCCGATATGCTATGATCCACTAAAAGGAGACAAGACTGACTAAATGAAAATGTCGAAATTGAGAATTTTAGGCATTTAGTCAAACAATACCGTTACTATTCTAAGCATGATGAAGACTGTGCGTTTACACGTTATTCAAATGTTGCAAATCTCCACTGGTTGCATCTGGCAGTTGTGGTGGCACTGCAGTAAGTTCTTCTCCATCTGTTTGCTGATGGAGATCTGCACTCTGTTGACTGCACTCTTCTAGTTACAATTGAGACAGCAGACTGAAATCACTCTTTCAGCACTCGTCTTTAAATGACACCAGCTCACACAGGGGAGCAATGGATGCAATTTCGGCACCATATGCAATAACTTACTGTTTGAAAGGTATGAAACTTGGAGCTAAAGTTCCGGTATTACATTTCAGGTATTGAATTTTCAGCATTGCTGCCTCTGAGGTGGCCTGAGCAATCGATCAGTTTTGATAGTCTAATAGCACCTTCACAAGGAACAGCTCAATGATGATATATCCTGGTTCAAAGATGACCAAAAAGGACCTGAAAGGAAATTACTCTGTATCTCATGAAATATTGATTATTAAAACATACAATTCAGTTTTGTTGCATCTAAGGGCTACCCAGCTTTTTGAAAGTGAAGTAGGAGATTGTGAATCATAGCCAGTACTTTTTTATTCATTACTTTATTCCTTATAGCCCTCAGAGGCATCGTTATTGTTCAATTGGCAAATAACTGTCTTTGAACTTTTTTCGTACTCCACTCATTCATAAAAATGGCCCATGGATCATCATCCTCAGAAGCTGAGAGCCAGGACCATATTTAAAATTTGAGTTTATTTCCCCTTTAATCTTTGATGATTATGACTCACGCGGCGTCGCTCCAGCACTCCGGTGGTGATTATTCATTCACCGGCCCATTTCTCTCTTGGCTGAGGTTGCTCCCAGTCCAGTCATATTAATCAACTGCCGCTCTAATTGACTGATTAAGTCGTGTCTCCAGAAGCCAAAATGGCTGACTGACTCATTAAACTATGACACATATTCTGGATGCAAAATGGCTGACTGCAATCCAATTTCCTAGACTTTTATGGCCACTAGGATAGTTTCTCTCTCTCTCTCTCTCTCTCTCGCTCTTCTTCAGGTTGGATAAAAAGGAGACAACAAGGCATCTTTTGGACTCTAAAAACAAGAAGAAGAAGTAGGGACAAATATTGCATTAACATATTTCTGTGTGCTTATTATTGTAAATAAGTTTAAAACATGATTTTAAAATGATTTTGCATTAAATGTGTCTTGGAGGTAGCATCTAGCAGCCATCAAGTGTTCAAGGAAAGGAAGTTCAATAGGTGAGGGTTGGATATTTCTGCTGCACCCATATATGAATTATTAGTATCTTTATCTAATGACAAAGCTTTGGTCTTTACCTGAGAAAGAGCCTAACATTTAGTTACAAAGTCACAATACAATTCTCGGTTTGGATTAGTGAGGAAGGCCAGGTAAGTTTCACATGCTAAGACACCTAAAGCTCTCCAGTCAAAAAAGAAGAAACCTTCATCATAGGCTCCTTTTGAAGATAGTAATATTACATAAAGACTATTATCTTTAATATAAATTTAGCCATGCTAGTGGTCCAGACAAAACTATCTCAACGACTGTTAGACATTGATATTACGTAGTAAAGTAAATCCTACAGGCTTTGGTGATCTTCTGACCTGCAGCAGATCAACATTTCAAGTAAGGCATAATGTGTTTTATGACTGTATTTGGAAAACTAATGATATGATCCCAGTTGGCTTCAACTGTACAGTACTTACAGCTAATTAAAAACATGCTAGCATGCTAACATGTTAACACATTGAACCTGGTAAATGTACCTATTGAATATGATGATGTGATGATGTTAGCATTTAGCTCACTACAGCTTTATTAGGGCGCAGGCAAGCCGCTACCTTTCCATTTATCCATCCACTAAGTCGAATGGGGACAAAATGATTAAATCATGCATTTAGACTTTCCAAATCGTACTGGACCAAATGGATCAAACTGTGGTATTGAAATCAAAATTTTATGGGGGTTGTGACAACCCACCATTTTACTACCACTTTCAAACTTCTTAAAAATATGAGCTTGTGCGAAAAAGTATTTCTGGGCCAGTGTGGATCACATGACAGACATCATTGCTGTCATTAAATGGTTTGGCCATGACATCAAATCAGTTTCAAAGTCCAGCGCTCTTCTTGGAAGCCTGGTGTGAAGTCACACCTCTCGTCAGTGTCGAGCAGGAGCTGGGCTGGGATTTGATGCCGGTAGACATGATAGGAACAGCAAGGCGATGGCAAGAGATTGATATTAGTGGACGTAACTCGACATATTGAAGAGTATGTTGAACTCAAAACCTTTGCTTTTCATTGGCCGTTTTCCCTCCTTATCCAGCAGCAACAGTAAGAGCTCTATGTCTGTTTGAATCCATTTTATTTTCCCTCATTAATCATATTTGGTCACTGGGTTGCGCACGCAGCCTCACACCACAGGTGCACCAGCTGTTTTGCCAAAACGTTTTTGAAGAGACCGTGCCTGTATCGATGCATCTCTGTCTGATCGACCCCTTACTGCAGCTGCTAGAGATCCTATAGACTCTTGATTAATGTATTAATGAAAAAACAAACTAAGAATGATGATTGACACAAGGATAGTTTTGTCCTCCCTAAAAGTGATACAATACTAAGTAAAACATACTGTAGACTCTCTAACTCTAAACACTCACTATGTTAAAATTGTATTTTTCCTGCAGGCACCCAGCAACGGTAAGTCTATAATTCATATCGGGGCCAGAAATATAACTATTACACCTGACAGGATTATGTTGATACATATATTGTGAACATTTTATTACATTTCAAGTTATCATTGAACTCCCCGTTTTCTCTTCACTGTACATAAAATATGAGCAAGTTCGAAATGACCTATGTTTCTCTGGTAAAATTAGCGATATGTTTTCATGAGCCTTGGTCCCAGAATGAGGATGAATTTGTCATATGGGTCCCAGGCTGAAAAATAAGGCATGTATTAGAGAGAAAATGTGTTATCGGTGGGCTGCCAAGTGCCTGTGCAAGAACCTGCTGGGGCCAATTCATTTATATTAGGATGCCCCATAGGCAGCAAATGCAAGAGTTTGTCTGTGGGAAAATGCAGTGACCGGGGACATCCATCTGCACTGAGCTAATGAGGCAGCGCTGGGTTAGTGAGTATTGGTCATATTAGAACACGCTCACACTTTTTGTGGTCACACACTCATGAACATACACACTGAAATCTTTAACAAAAACACTTCTCTTTAAAACCACTTTTAATGTTTTATGTGGATGTAGTATTATTGTTCTTTTATTGTATAAAGTGTCTTTGAGTACTTAGAAAAGCGCCCTTAAATAAAATAAAACATTGTTCACTTAAATATTTTTTGAACAGTGTTTTCTGAGTTTTTATTTTCTGAAATGTAGTATATTCTGAAAATTCAATTGTTGAAACTTATTTTCAGAAATGTGTTTTTTTTTATGTTTTTATATTTTGTAATGCTGTGTTGTTGTAAAAATCAATTTTCTGATTTTTTTTGTTTGTTTGTTTTTGCTGCATATTTTATTCCTGAAATGTGTTTTCTGCCATTTTCTTTTATGTTGCATACACATACATGCTGAAACAGAAGCTATAGAAAAAGGTCAAATAAAACGTGAAAATACTGCTGAACAGACGTGAAAAGATATGCAGCCATCCATGCGCATGTACAATAAATGCAAGTGTACCCTCATACTCACACACAAACACATGCAGCCATATTGTCCCTCAGCGGTAATGAAACCCACTCTGATCAATGGTGAAAGACGGTCCAGTCAAGCAGCGATTCAGCCACTACAGCAAACAAATAGCCTGGCTGACCAATGCACCTCCGGCAATTGCGGGCTACATCACAGAGCAGCATTAGCCAGCGTTGCTAATGAGCTATTACAGCAGTGACCTTCGGGACAAACTCATTACCAGGTGACAATGGACAGCAGACAGAAGCTAGATTCATTATCATAATTATCAGCACCGCCTTTATTGCAGCTCGTTGGGATTGCTGGTCAATGTGCATGCTTGTGTGTTTGCGTTTGTGTGTGACCGTGTGTGTGAATGAAAGCAGAAGATAGAGAGCGTTACACGCAGTTATAGACCATTACAATATTGCGAGAAAATATCTCCTTGCCTATAGCTCGGAGCATTGTGACTACAATTCTCTCATGTTTCATCCACTGCAATAAGGAGGGAGGCATGCACTTTCAAATAATATTTGGACAAGTCCATTTTGCCCTGTAGAATTTTACATCATTTACATATATATTTTTTATGATCACAGGTTGAAGCTCTAGCTTTAAATCTGGTGAATAGGCCCATTACAAACCCTGCCTCGGTTTGCTCACACGGGTTTGGCGATGGACGGTTACTTCAGGGCTTTGCAGCTGTTCCATCTGCTCAGTGGAATCCATCAAATGCCTATCTATCAATCTGCTCCCTCTCTTGTCGACTTGCAGCAAGGAAGTTGATAAACTTCTGCTTCTCAGGCTGCTAAACAGAGGGAGGAGTGGATTATCAGCGCTGAGCACATCAAAAATGTGGCATAATACTCACTTTACTCAGCAATGACGTGACTTGAGGAATTACTCCCCTGGAGGCAATCAAGCAACGCTGTTCTGCGCATTGTGAAGGTATGGATCAGGATCAGTTTTAACCACTGTGGTGGGTCAAGAAACTAAAAGGCATTGATTTCCGATGTCAACCCTCAAGCCATTTCTCACATCAGACTAATTGCGGTGAATAAATGGAATGATGGATGGTTTTTCAAAAGCTACATCTTAAGGCTGATTTGACAGTGAGGGGGTGGCATTTAAAACGTCAAGAAAAATGAGCGGAGATGTAGGAGGGACAGGAGAGGATGTGTGGTGGGACAAATGTGTTGAAGGGCAGAGAGAGGACAAGACAAGAAGTGATTGATTCAAAAGGAGAAGTGGAGCCAAAATAATTCTCACAGCAGTGGCCAGAGCAGTTTTTACTTGGCACCGAAATTTGTGTCTTTTTTCCTGCATGGCGCGGTGCTGTAGGCTTAACAGTCATTTCAGGTCACCCAGATAACGAGTGTGAGTGTGAAATGAACACCAATCTTTTTTTTTTTTACATGCATTTAGGTAGCTTGCATGTGTTTAGAGTTAAAGAAAAAAACCTTATTGCCATAAAATAACATCACAACAAACAGAGCAACAGTTCTGCAAAACCCCACATTACCCCAGTGACAACATGTGATAAAGAGTATATGAGCAGTCAGTTTGCTTGGCTTCTCAATTTTTTATTTCCAGATATAGAGTCCCAGACTAAAATAATAGACCCAACAGAGATGAACTACTAAATGAACTAAAGATATGAGTTACAACGCCAAACAAAACTCTAGAAGAAAAGAAAATAGAAAAAACAAAAGAGATCAAAATGGCAGCATCCAAAATATCCTATGTAAAGAGTGAACGCTGCTGTTAAAATACAAAAACCATATATAATATAATAACTTAAAATGACTGATACTAGACTAACTGATTTACTTAAATCATTCAGCAGAATCACTAGCTTTCTGTCACCTTGGGCCTGTATCACAAAGCAGTATAGCTATTTTTTTGGGCAGGTTCACTTTTAATTAGCGATAAGCAGGTTAGCTTCATAGGGTCAGATCACTACATGTTAACAGCCATCCTGCTGACCAGTCAGCTAACTAGAATTATTCTTACGTATTACAGGGACAAAAGTACTGATTTACAATAAAGTTACATTAATAAAGAGCAAAATAGCCAGTACAATCATTTTGTTGTTCCTGACATTCCATGTCCACTCTGGTTTTAAATTTCCACACTATTGACCGCTCTTGCTGCATTTTAATTGCGTAAATTGCGCTCAGCATTGGCAGAGTTGACACTTTGACACTATTAAACCCAGAGATAATAAAGCCTTGAATTCACTGGAATACAGGCCCACAAACAGCTCACAACAATACAACTCTGGGAGCAAGCAGGCAGTAAAAGAAGTGATCAGGAAGCACACAGTTGCAACTTCATACCTAAAGATGGACTGTGATTGGCTGCAGTTTCCAACTATACTAATAACATATAATACAATTTTGTACTAAACTAAAGTTTTGAATGCAGGTCTTTACTTGAGTATTTCTACACTGTTGGCTTGCTACTTTACGGTAAAAGATCTAAGATCTTCCTCCATCACTGAGCAGAGTTCTGGTCACAGTTATAAAACCAGAGGAGCACAAAGTGCGAAAGGTTAAAGAGAGAAGGGGTGGAAACCAAAGGAAGAAGGGATAGATGCAGATGAGGAAAAAGTGATCAAGATTAAGGAGGGAAGTGGTAATGAAGAGCAGCTGGATGGGAGGGATGAAAATCATTGAAGTCAAAAAAGAAGGCAGAGAGGAGGAGGCGAACAGAGTGAGAGAAGACAAATAGGGACTGAAGACAAAGGAGGGAGGAAGGAGGGATGGAAAGAGGAGATGGAGGAAGCAGACTCATAAGAAAGGGAAAAAGAAAAATGGAGAAAGGATGGAGGAAGAGTGGGGAACATAGAAGAAGTACAGTCAACATTGAGGAGGCAAGAGGGAGAGATGGATGAAGAACAGGATGGTTGAAAAGAGCGAGGGATGAAGAGAGGGAGGCCGTGACGGGGAGTCATTAATAATTTATGATAGCCTCAGCTTTTCAAAGCAGCCCAGCGGTCCCGCTCCCTGCTTTCCCCTGACGTTTAATTTGTCTGAAAATCAGCGAGCGTGGAGTGATTATCGTCTCCGTCTGCCAACGCCTCTGCCTCAATCTCCCTGACACCTAGGTGAGATCACAAGCTGTTCGACACACGCATGTCAGCCTGGAATCCTTTAGGTGAAAACAATCCTTGTCTATAAGCTGCATCCGTACAGACACAAAGTAAAGCATGTCTCTCATGATTCTCAGAGCTACCTGAAATGAAATGCCCAAATACAGACCTCGGATCTTCTATATTATACCAGTTATAAGCAATTATATTGACAGGGAAACGTGCAGGGTGTGCAGTAAAGTCCCCGTGTTCAAGCTCACTCAGTTTTTACAGGCTATCTGATGGCCCTATATCTGAGCAGGGGAAAGAATGACTTACAGTAAAACTAGCTTCTCTTTCATAGTGTCTCCAAAATGGTTTTTCAGTCTCTGTTGATGGTATGTCTGCCAAACTGGAAAGTCAGGAATAGAGTTTGGAGAATGTTATAAAAGCTTCCCTCAGATCAGAAAACATCCTTCTGCACTTCATTTTAAAACCGTTTTAACAATTTGAGTTCACCGAACTGAACTGAGTAATTTGTTCATTCATCTCATGAGCTGTGACTATGTCAAACTAACAGATTTATGTTAGCTGAACTTGAGATAGCAATTCCAGTAACAGATGGGTCACTAAGACATTGGACTTTAACTTGGAAGGCTGTTGTTTTTTTTCCTGTTTCCTACTGACGGTCAGTGTTGGTTTCTGTTAATCATGTTCACAATCATCATTGAACCTTTCTGTTATTGTTATTGTATTGTTATTTGTGATGATGAAGCTCTTTAGTGTTAAGTAGAAATGTGAATCCAAACCTCTCAAAGAGGTCTCAAAGAGTCTCAGAGTGATTTTCAGAGACGTCAGACACAAACATGAAAGTGGATAATCTAATGCTGCCACCTAGTGGTGTTATTTAGTTACAGCAATGCAGCACAGTCCAGCCGAAGCTATAAAGGGGCAATCCACCAATTTATAAATCATGTGGAGCCCATTAACAACAAGCATACAAATGAACAGAAAGTCTGGGTTGCAAGACCTTCTGTTCATTTGTAAGGGCACAGAGTTAGAAGGTAGGGGTGCTCAAAAAAATGATACAATGGCATTACATTATGGGAAATGTTGGTTTACTTAAGCAACTCATACCAGGAAATAAAGTCAGGAAATCTTTCTGTCAGTCAATGGTTGAATGATGATAACTGACAAGACTGGCAAGATAATATCTGATCATTTGATAATTTTTGTGATCATTTTGGCCACAAATATGATCTATAGTATTTAGGATAAACAGTTTAAGGACAGTGCCAGTTTCTCTGGCTACAGGTATGAACTCACTGGCCTCATTGGCCAAAAGTCAAGGATAAAGAGAAGCTTCACATGTCCTGACATTCTTGGGCCACACCTGAGTCCAGCCCACAGGTGTGGTTACAAACAAACTGATAATACATGATGCATGCTGTATGCATATCTATGGGTGGGACTCAAATGACACAGGCCTGAGCCAGGAATTAGGAATATCTTCTAATGAAATAAAAAGGAAAGTTTAAAGTAAGCAGATGACAGTGTTGGATTTTATTCTTTACATAACTTTTTTTTATTTCACATGATTTGTCTTACATTTATTCTGCCTCTGATGCAAATATCATATTCACATGCGATACATATAAGAAAGGTTTTAAATCATGTAAAACACAGAAATATTATAATATATACCATTATTCACTGAAATCACTGAATAATCACTGAAAGAAAGCCTCTGCACACCATACTGATAAGGAAGGAAGGAAGATTCATAAAAATAAAAAAAATAAAAATGCAATATTTTAAGCAAATTTGCATATTTCTATGCAAAGACATAAATGCATGCTGTTGGTCTAACACTACTCAAAAGGTTCAAGAGGTTGTTGTTGTTGTTGTTGTTGAAGCTTATGTGGAGGACATTCTCTGCACTCAGTCAGTCATGACAGAGACTTTCTGGAAGCCCCTGCAAACGACGCTGGGGCTGTTGTGGTGTGAGAAAGTGGCTGTCAGCACTTTGGTGCCAGGTGAATTGGCCATGATGGACACCTTCTTCTCTATTTTGTCTCCTGGCTGCAGGACAGCCAGTCTGGCAGAGAGAAACAGAGAGAGAAGAGAATCGTAATCTTTCCAAAGTTCAGCTCACACAAAGACACACAGAATATCTCCAGACCAGCCATGAAACAATAGACATCCATTGTTCTGTACAGGAGTTGGTAATGATATTGGGCTACGAATAAAAAGGGGCAATTAGCAACATATTTAATGAGCAGACAATGATTAGAATATATATGAGTGTGTCTGGGTAACAGGTGGTGATTAATACTACCAATTATTCAATAAATCCGTGGCCAGGTACAGAGATTTTTCTGGCTCCTCGTGTTCTGCCCTTCCTCAAGCCAAAAAAGCAAATGCCAAAGCAGGTTCATTGTTCCAGTATTTAGCATGTGTGATGTATTACCTTTTAACTACATGTTTCTACTGAACCTCTCCTCTAATTAGCTAGCTTAGTCCTCTCTGGGGTGAAACTTTTCCTTCATTGTCCCTGACAATAAAAAGCCACTATGGCTTCATGGGACTGAAATAAGAAGGAGTTACGACCAAACCAGGAAAAGATGGGTTTACTTTTTAAACGTTTTTTGACAGTTTATAGAGTTTAAGTCATAAAAGAGGTGAAGGGAGAAGAAAGCAGGAAATAGGGGAGACACTACTGCTGAATAGAGTCAAAATGTCAACTAATAAATGTCCCTAGGGGATTATTTACATTAATCCCCCCCAATTATTTTGGGGGGATTTTATAAAAATGTGTGTGAATATGTAAATGATGCATTACCTCATGCTAACTTTCTACACACATGAAGTGACAAAACAAAGACAAAGTGTGTTTAGGCATTCCCACTTTCCATTAGTCTGAAAGAAGACATGTTATGAAAGAAAAATCACAATATATAATCATAACAGTGTCTCGCCTTAACACTACAAACAGGGACACAGCTAAATGCAAAAATGCAAAGTGACATTCTCAAAAATGTAGTGAGCCTTAAAACACATGTTAATATGCAAGAGGTCGCTTTCAGTTAGTTGACTATGATTTGATTCTTGTCTCTCATTGGGGTTAGTATGTATTTGCTTTTTGGCCCAATTAAAGAAGCTTCAGTTCCCTTAAGCACTGAACAAACCATTAAATGGTGTGGAGTAGAGGTTAAACACATTACCACAGTGGAAAAAAAAACAAACAACTTATAACATTGGAGATTCAACCTGTTTGTCCGCTGATCGTTTATGACCTAAAAAAAAACAAGATAACTCTAACCAGAGTTACCTGGGTGCGCCTGCTCTAACATTATATTTCTGCTGTTGCAATAACGCACCTGACAGCATTCTCAGGCCACATTCCACCTGCTTAGATGCAATCAGTTTTTTTTCTTGCTTTGACAAAAGAAGACGTACGTGATAGCAGTGGAATTTTTTTTTCCACACATCCTAAGAAGCCACACAGGCGACAACCAGAAAGATTACTTGAGAGTGATGATTTATTCCATGTCTTGAAAACCAACTGTAAACAGGCTTACCTGGCCTCTTGTTTGCCCTGTAACAAGCCAGATCCCTCTACAGTCAGGACAGCTCCATTCAGAGTTTTCTTAAACGTGTTGATGAAGAACACCTGGGCTGTGCGCTCCTTCTTTAAGTGGACGCTGTCCCCTCCTTCAATCTGCAGAAAAACAGACGATGAGACACGATGAGACACTAGACAACTAAATCCTCTATTCAGCTGATAATGTGCTCTGATCTACACTTTAGTCCACATTGTGCTCAATGCATGTCAATTTTTTCAAATCTCTCTCTCATTTGTTCTCAGTTTTTGTTCTTGTTTACACAGCGGGAAGAGAAGCATTCATTCTTACTGCCTGCAGAACCTGTTGTTTTGGATGGCAGGAAACTAGTCGAGGCTGTGTTCTTGGATTTTACTCACCATAGTATTCTTACAAGCATAAGCAATTTGTTTCCCCCCCTCTAACTATTGCTTGGATGTGGAGTTACCTCCTTCTATCAATCAGACTGACAAAACCTAATGTCAAAAATGATTTAGAGATTAATGCACACCAAAACAACCAAAATGAATTGAAAAGAATACAATAAAACATAGGTACTATAGCTAAAATAATAAGTGAGAAATGAGAAATTAACTATAAAAATAACAATAAAAATAATCAAATAATAATCAAATAGTACACAAAGCAACTGTAGTAAAAACATAGATTTGATAAAATAAAATAAAATAAATAGTAATGATGATGAATAAATGTAAACAATAAAACTATTAAATTATAAAATACGACATAAAAGCCTTACGACATAAAAACTTTCCTTTACTGAGTTTTTGCTGCCTGGAATTTGCGTCCTACTTATAACTTGTTCAATTTTTTTTTCTTCTGTCTTGAATTCTTATGTTGCCTTATTTTTTCTTTTAATACTGTGTCATTTTAAATTCTTAATTGTTTTTATTGTTGTTACTTTTGCGTGGCTTCTGTGGTGCCCAGTGCACTGATGAAAGTTAAAAGAACTGGAACACAGACATGGACATCTGATCTTTACATATTTGCATGATGTATTATTGATACAAAAAAGTATTTATATGGAAACACGCAGTAAAGCCACCAACTACAAACCCAAATATTTGACTTTTTCAATGCCGATTTCAATTTAAAAAAAATGTTTTTAAAATGCAGCAAAACAAAGACAGTATTTGTGTTACCACATTCGACGTAAAGAAATGTTTTGATGAATCTGTAAGTGTTGCAGTAGATTTTATTTTACGCTGACTGAAACCCTGAAGTGCTTTTAATCCATATAAAGTCTGCACTCAGCAAAGGGGGCAGAATTTCTATGTTGTCGTCAAAAGGGGATATCAGCTCAGCAGCAAAAAATACAAAATAAAAAAACTAAACTGAAAACTGCAGCCACAGTGTGTAATTTAAATTTGAATGGGTGAATTTAAAAAAAAAAAAAAAGAAAGAAAAATCACCTTAGTACAGTTGTTATGAACTGAGAAATTAGCTAAAGAAACCAGTAAACCTGTAACTGGTGTGAAGTTGGACATTTTAATGCGGGTTCTTGCGGGAGGTTGAAATGTTCTGTAGCCAGCCTCAAGTGGACGCTCGGGAAATTGCAGCATTTCGCACTTCTGCATTATTTTCTCAGCTACACAGGTTAGTGTTTGGACTAGTGGACTTGTACTTAATACTTCTCCGATATGAATTTGTGTCTTTGCTCTTCATCTAAATAATAACTATCTTGTCATGTACAAGAGACACCAGTAAAAGAGTTCGAAGAGAACAAAGAAGAGGAAAAAAGTTGAAGAGCATGGACACTGCTGTACCTCGATGGTAATCTTTGGTGAGCTTATGCTGAATTCCTGCGCAGCCAGGACTCTTTCTTTGGTCCTCTCGTCCTTTATCACCACTGCCACGTTCACAATGTCATCACCTGCCAGGACTGACTCATACTGAGAGGGAAGGATGGTGTGTTGGAGCATTAAAGCTGCAACGAAAATGAACAGAAAGCATATGGAAAAATTAATATTAGAGGAACGAAGCAAGTCAAATAGAAGTTGCAAATAATCCTTAATGTTTGTTGTAAGGTTCTGTAGATGTTTTACGTGTTAAACAATAATATAACTGTCTGTCACCAAGCCAAGAGAATAAATTGTACTGGAAATGAAATACTGTACTCATCATATATAATAGTGCCAGGCACTGTACTCATATTTATTATGCATCATAAATATGCAGGGCTCCTCACCTTGACCCGGATTTACGTGCACTTCTTTGTGTGTTTTCCAGAAGCTGTCCTGTGGGCTGTTGTTGAACTCCTTCACCTGAGCGCTGACGTGCTCCATCAGGACCCTGGAGCCACTTGAGTTGTTTGTGACCGTCACGCACAAGGCAATTTCTTCACCAACTGTTGGCTCCCCATTGATGCTTAGGGACACCTCCAAACCAGCTGACGTTTCCTCTGGAGATGAAGAGGAGAGATGTTAACATTTTCTGGATAAACTGATGAAAAATATAAGACTGAAGATAAATTATTACTATTGGTGTAAAATGTGCATGTTTATGTCGCAGTTTTATTCCTTGAACACATTCATTTTTGTGTTTTATTTAAATATTATATGGCCATACGTAGATATTTCTTTCACTTAGTGCATTCAGATGCCTCAATCACAAATGAAATAACATAATAGCATGAAATAAATTAAATAAAATCATAGCATACAACCATGAAATCTCTATTACACACACGCTAGGCCATACCTTTCGCTTCTATTCTTCCGCACTGCTGAATATGCGTTACTGCTATGAAAACACAGGAGAAATTTTGTCAAGAAAAAGCAACAAGACCAAGTCAAAAGTGCTCAACAGTTCATCAGGGTGATAGATGTTACTTCTCAGTGAGAGTGGTGCTGATGCTCCACTTACTAAACGTTCATAAAGTCAGAAAGTATTCAGAATTTATGACATTCATATTCATAAATTCATAAATGTCTTATTTCAGACAGATTTCAGTGTAAAATGCTTTCATCCATGGTTCCTTATTTGCACACACTAACATTATTAAAACTAATACTGATATTACTACTAAACATATGGTGCCAGTGGGAATTGAACCTCTGACTATGACAGTGCTGTGAATTGTGAAAATGAGCCCTTAATAGTGACTCAGCATATGTAATGTAACACTATGGAGTAGAATTTGAATTTACTTGGTTCATATGCCGAGCTCCTCATCATTGGCACTGTAAAAACAAAAGAGATCATGTCAAGAAAACAGTAACAAGTTCCTCAAAAAGATAAATGGATACTTTTCCACAAGAAATCCACAAGAAACTAAAAATTTGTTTAACCAGACTGCATGCTGTGAGCTAATTCTTCTTCATATAATGGAATTTTATATAATGGAATTTTGTCAAGAAAAAGCAACAAGATCAAATCAAAAATCCAAATGCTCGACAGTTCATCAGGGTGATAGAGGTTACTTCTCAGTGAGTGTGGTGCTGCTACCAACAAGCACGAACAGGTAAATATCTTTTTAGATTTGAGATATAAAATAATGTAAATATTGTAAGTCCTATTTGGTCACCACAGCGACTTTTAAACATGTGATATTTGACATCTAACCTCTCTATAGAGACACATAACATACACAACAACATCAAACCATAAATTAAATATGATTTTGGCTATTCATGCATATTTCCTAGTCCTAAAAATTAGCACAAGCTGCATGCATCCAGACCGACTGGAAAGGCGTTTAGTCAGAGTGGTGCTGATGCTCCACTGACTAAACGTTCATAAATGTCAGAAAGTATTCAGAATTTATGACATTCATATTCATAATTTCATAAATGTCTTTCATCCATGGTTCCTTATTTGCACACACTAACATTACTAAAACTAATACTGATATTACTACTAAGCATGGTGCCAGTGGGAATTGAACCTCTGATTAGGACAGCGCTGTGAATTGTGAAAATGAAGCCTTAGTAGTGACTCAGCATATGTAATGTAACACTATGGAGTAGAATGGGAATTTACCTGGCTCATATGCTGAGCTCTTCACTGGTACTGTAAAAACAAGAGAGATCATGTCAAGAAAACAGTAACAAGTTCCTCAAAAAGATAAATGGATACTTTTCCACAAGAAACTAAAAACTGGTTTAACCAGACTGCGTGCTGTGAGCTAATTCTTCTTCATATAATGGAGTTTGAGTTTGAGTTGGAAATACAAAACATATCCCTTGTTTTAGGATTATTTAGTAATTGGGATGTGGATAATTAAGGAGGAATCTGAATTTCCAGAACAGCTGACAAACTTTTCTAGGTTGAAAATATGAAAGACACATTTTAAGTTGACGTCTGAGTAACAGAAAGGGCTGAAGTTTGCCTGGAGGAAATGTATTCGTGCCCAGGTGAAAACTGCAAAAACTAAACTGAAAAAATTGCAGGATTGCTTTTCTGTGTCATCACATTAACTTTTGTTCTTGTCTGATTGTTTCTAATTCAATCACCCTTCACCTTTCCACCACATTATCAGAACCTGTAGATTAGTGGAATAATGTAAAGCCATCGATGAGAATGTGGCAAGCTCTCAGAGAGAGGATTTGGTCTTACTTTTTTCACGCTTATAACTCTCTGTCAGATTCTCTGGTTTATCTGAGTTGACGCTTTTGGTGCAAATCATCTGTCCCACTGACTTCGTGTCCTCCATCCTCCCCACCACCTGTCCATTGCGCACAATCAGCCGTATGATGTCAGCATCAACAGAGGCATAGATGAACCCGGTGTCATAAGGGGTGCCTAGGTCATGCTGCTGGACGGCAGCTACTGGGCAAGGGCCACAACTGTATATGCCTGCAGAGAATGATGTGTTTAATGTTGCATGGAAGTTATCACCCACAAATAAGCCACATTATTTGTCATTTTACACGTTCAGTTTACATAACTCCAGCAAGGCAGGTGTTCAAAACGTTTTGATAAACTCATAAAATCAAAAACCTGAACCATGTTGAAACATTCTTGGGGTTTGGACACACCTGCACTCTTCTCCTGGGGGGTCGGATCCACTACCTGCCAGCCATCGAACTCACCGAGATTACCGAGATCTGGTCTCCTCATCCAGCACTCCACCCACACATGAAAGTTCCTGCAAGAAGGCACATAGGAATTGATGCACACATGTAAACGTTTATATTTGTAGTTTTGAAAAAAGGAGACACCCACCAAATGCTGTCCTTTGACAGGCCGAGCTTTTCCCCCGTGGTCGAGTAATATTCTTCAATTTTCAGGTTGCTGTTACCATCATGGGCGGCGTTAAAGACTGTCACGACCCTGGAAGGAATCCCAAGCACCCTCATCACTGGAAAAAGAAAGAAAATCTTAAACAAGGACCAGGATTTTGAAATCATCTGTAGTGATACATTTTGACCTGAGATGTTAAGGATGCTTAGTAAAAATCTATTTAAAAATAAAAGTAGTGGTTATATTTTAAAGGTCAGTTCACTAATGAATAGAGAATGTTGATTTGAAGATGAGTAACTAATAACTGGGATGAAACTAATAGACCAATGCATGTATTACTATTGTAGTTTAAAGGGCCTTTTATTCTGCGTTGATTCTGGCGACCCCCATAGACAAAAGTGGTAATGGGTCTGCCTTTTCATTTCATCGATTTCATCGGGAATTCAACCAAATCCAACGAAAGCAGACATTAAGAATAACTATCCATCCATCCATCCATCCATCCATCCAAATCTATTATCTGTAACCGCTTATCCTCATCAGGGTCGCGGTGGGGCTGGAGCCTATCCCAGCTGACTTGGGACGAGAGGCGCGGTACAACCTGAACGAGTCGCCAGCCCATCACAGGGCACATAGAGACAAACAACCATTCACACTCACAATCACACCTACGGCCAATTTAAACTCACCAATTAACCTATTGAGTCTTTGGACTGTAGGAGGAAACTGGGGTAGCCGGAGAGAACCCACGCAGACACGGTGAGAACATGCAAACTCTACACAGAAAGGCCCCAGGAACCTTCTTGCTGTGAGGCGCAGTGCTAACTGCTGCACCACTGTGCCGCCCACTACAGTGCCGCCAAAGAATAACTATATAGAAATGATTGTTCTGTTTGATTATGTAGGTCAGACAGAGGCATTAGTATTGAACTAAGTGAGACTGTTTGATAACCAGTTATGCATGTTTAAAACAATTTTAAGTGGGTTTAGCTTGTCCTATCAGGAACACTGGAAGAGACTGAAACCTTTGATAACTCTCTTACTATGAATGTTAGTGGACAATTAAAATGAATGTGATGTTGAGCACCTGCTCTGCATTGTAGATTGCTCAATAACGCTTAAATGCCATCTGTGATTTTGGCATAAATACACTCTTGAGTTCCAATTATTCAAAGTACCTGTGCAGAGGACCGATGCAAAGACCCAGCACTGCCCATAGCGCACAGGCCTGCATTTGGACGAGACCCACTGGTGAAGGATGTCAGCACTGCCGCTCCACTCTGTAGGCTTGACACCATCTTTATAGGTGCCCTGCCACTTCCCCATCAGAATACCCAGGTCATCATTACAGTTCACCTTGGACAGGAGGAGAAACATTACAAACCATTCTTTCTTTCTTCACCGTGAAACTGCAGAGGCAAATACATCAATCTACTAATGTTATTGATATTAGTAACAAATCTGGCACGTCTGTGCATATGTTTTACGCAAACATACAGTATTTGCGATTGCTGTCTCTCACCATAGCACAGATCACCCTGCTGATGTAGACAGGGTCTACCCGTCGAATGTAGTCAGTGTTTTTGTCGCTGAGGTGCTGTGGGCTGACCTGCAGGAGCTGCAGACATGCCTCTAGGACTCCAGGCTCATACTGCACACATAAAAACACAAATTGTAGCTGGAAATATTTTTTACCTACAAACAAGTGTTACAGTGCTTAACCCTCCTCCTGCAGGAGAAGGCAGTCAGAGAGGGTAGTTAACTCCTCGTCACACATATACCCTCATTGTCATATGCATTGACCCAGATATAAGGCTATGATTGTACATAATCCATTCAGTGTAGTTGCCACAGAGTGTGACATACCTGACCAAATGACCAGGGTCGCGTACTCATGTTTAAATGGCTGCCCATGTACAGCAGCCCATAGTCGCTCTTGATGTACTCCTCTATCTTGGACGTCTGTGGCATGTACACAGCATCATCTGAAAAGCAATGAGATTGGTGTGGAATGATTTCTATAACGAGATAACAGCAAAAACTGTAGACAATAGGGGGAAGGAGTTATAGTACATGGACCCACCTTTCAGCCAAGGGTTGCAGAGCAGCACAAATGATCCCACCACGTAGGTCCTTCTGTGATAACTGGTCTCTATGTGGAGGAAGAGATTATACATACCCACTGCGGATAGAACAGGGGAGCAGATGTGGATGGCAACTGACTGAAGATGCATATCGCCATGGTAGATATTGGCTGACCATCCACCGGGATTGGAACACTTGTCCGAAAACTGGGCCGGCATCTTTTCTGACATATTGCCTGTATGGCGAAAGAAAACAGGAGTTTACTTAATAAAGCAAGACTGTAGCTTTTGGATGAAGAACTAACATCACCTCCCTCACACGAATGAAAAGTTGAAGTCATAAATTTCAAGCAGGGTTGTGGCCATAGCATAGCATAAAGACTGGAAGCAGGGAAAAACAAAGGTGTCGAAATGTGTGAAAAAAGCAAAAGGCCCCATCTAGTGTTTAGTTTGTCTGTTCTGGGCTACTGTAGGAACATGGTGGATTCGAGTTGGCCATGGAAGAGGACCTGTGGTCTGAAGATAAAAAAAAAAAGTCTTGCTCTCAGTTAACAAAGATGATTGTTATTTACAAGAAAAAGTTATGCATAGTAGTATTCAGTTTCTGCCATAATCTCTAAATAGAGCTCCCCTAAATTTTACACACTGGACCTTTAAAATCGAAAAAATATAGTTTCAACCTTTTTTTTGTGCACTGTGTAAAAACTTACACAGTTTACTAAAGATTTGCCACCAAGCTGCTGGTCATACCGGATCAATTAAGACTGTAGGAAGTTTTTTTTTTTCGTTGCTCATGGATGTAACTTTTCATTTGTAAGAGAGTGTTATTCTTTCTTTCATAAATAAATTGCTTTGAATTTAAGCAGATTTGATCCTATCTCTGATACCTAGACAAACCTCCAGGACCAGGCGCTCAGTGCGAGGATCCCACGAATCGCTGGTGAACATCAGAGTGATTTTGAATGGTTTCCCTCGTCGCACCACCAGGATATCTTTGCTGAGGCCCTGCGTCTCATGTGAATTGGTGTTTTCGGAGGCCTCAAAGTTAACGTACTTGAGGTGGCATGGGTCGCTTCCTGTGCCTGGAAAAACAGACGATGTAATATGAAAACCACTTTTATCTAACGACGGCAGAAAATACATCATTTTTTCTTCACTCACGGTGATCTATCAAAATATTAGAGAAGTAGAGCAGGAGAAATAGAGGAGAAGGGAAGAGGAAAGTTTGGGAAATGAAGGTCAAAGAATGAAGGTCATTTCATTTGGACACCACATATGTTGGATACACTGGTGTGTAAGAGAGCAAAAATGTATTTCAGCATTGTTTTTCACGTTGTCACATTCCTGTGCTGTCACACTCTGCCTTTCCACTTTGTTGTTTACGTTCAGAACTGTACGTATGTCTTGCATGTCGTGCATTTGTTAGAACCTCAGTGACTAAAATATTTCAAATACTTTCAACAAAGAAGAGGTAGACAGATTCGTAAGCAGAATATCTTGCAAATCATGATCAAGTCCCTCGTTTTAACTGTGCATGTGATTCATTTTGATCTGGAATGGGTTAAAGGTTTGTAAGAAAGCATCTTACCATGCCAAGGAATTAGATGACTAAGCTAGGTTTATGCAAAATCTTTCAAATCAAAACTTAATTCATATTTAAAGTAATTCAAAAGCATCTAGAAAAAAAATCTTAAAAGGTATAATTTGCAGAGTGAACTTACCACTGATTTTTTGTTGTGTGTGTAGCTTGTTGTCCATTGTCTGTTGCGTGTAGTCCATTGTCTGTTGCTTGTAGTTCATTGTCTGTTGCTTGTAGTTCATTGTCTGTTGCTTGTAGTCCGTTGTATGACAGCAAGAATTGGAAGTCACTGAAGGAATGACAAGCAGGCTCCACCTTCCCTCTTATAAATATCTCACTCTCACACCTTTTTTTTCTGTCTTCCAATCACAGTGGTAAAAAGAGGAAAACCAAGCCCCAATAGCATTCATTTATTCACAAGCAGGTAACAAGTGAGGGCAGCAGCAAATGATGTTATCTAACCATACATTGTAAAATAATATATAACATTAGAGATCTCATCTAGAGTATGTAATTAACATGCAGTTTAATTGACTATGTAAACACTCTGTAAGACCTTTCAAGGACTTTTAACACACCAAACCTGTGAATACATGTGGAATTAATAGCCAATACAAACACAATGACAGCCCTGCAGCATCTCTGTAATAAATAAATCGTGTATTTTATTAGTTTTGAAAGTGTCAGGGGGTTGCTTATTAAAATCTTTAGTCAGTTTCATATTCAGGCTTATAAAATAAAAGGTTGTTTGCCATATTTTTAATCAATCTAGTAATTTAATGCATCACGTGGTTCATTCAAACAAAATTTCAAACTTCAAACTGCTCCATGATGCTACGACAATGAGTTTTGAAATAAAAACGTCCCAGTTCACTCTCATTGTACATCTTATCTACTGTAATTCACTGTACAAACTACAATTACAAGCTTATGCTTAGTTGTTCAATACCTAAATGTGAACTTACGTGTGAACGTGTCCATAAATGCATGTTTTGAAACCAATACAGTGTAACTAAACCCTCACTGTTTTTTATTTGCTGGGAGAGGAAGCAGTATTTGCATATTTAATTACACTAAATTTGTTGTCGTTGTGTTGGTGGAGTAGGGTGTGTACCAGCATTCACACAAGCTAAATATGCCCAAGGCATGCCAGAAACATGAGGAGAGAGAAATAATGAAAAGGGGAAGAGATATGAGGAGCTAGTGTCTTTTGTACCTGTGGGTCTAAGATGACAAGTCATCCAGAGAGGTCACTGCAGGGACTACACACACTTCACTCTTCCTGTTTTCTTATGGCCATCTGCCATCGTAAATCTTTGTACCATCTTCTGCACAGTGTTCCATAAGCTGCAACAAGAATTTTGAACAATTATTTCAAAATGCTCCATGATGGCGACATACAGTAGACAAGTTTAGGAGTTAGTTAAATGATGTGTAATAAAACAAAAAGGCCTGGGAGGCAGGTGACATATGGTGGCTGCTTTCATCTGCCAGCAACTGCTCATGATTGGTTAGCAAGTGACAAAGCTCCAGTGGATATCTGAGTGTCCATCACAGGCACAAAGAGCCTGACAGCAGCAGCTAATGATAAGTTTGGTTAGCGTTGACCACCATCAGCTGTATTCCTGCTGCACTCAAGCAGTAGTCAGTCTCATGAAACTCACTACATCGCCATTAGGCCATGCGACCTGCAGTGACTGTGCTCGGTGGCATTTTTGAAATTTGCTGGGAGAGGGCGAGCCAGAATATGAGGTTTAACTACCGTTAAATGCGTTGTTGATGATGTGTTGAGTAATGGCTGGGGTGTGTACCTGTATGACACAATTTTTCTCTGAAAGCAATAACTTAAGCATCATGTGCTGACACACACACACACACTGCCAGGAAAACCTGAACAAAACCGCCAAAAACAAGTAAACTATGTTTTACTTGTTTTACTATTACTCGTTTCATACATGTTTTCTGACTGCAACATGTTTGTTTGTTTTTAAAAGATTTTATTTTTGATAAGACAGCTGAAGAGTGACAGGAATGTGTGGCGAGGAGAGCGACAGCATGCAGGCATCAACCTTATAGTTCATATTTTACTAACCTTTCACAAAAAATGAGACTCACTCTTTCTGTTTTTAACTACATGTCATGCAATGCTGACAAGGTTTCACTGTGTTGCAGGCTTAGGTCAAGGGCTCCCTCTAGCTGCAGAATTGATGCATCCATTAACTTGTATTTGATATGAATAATGTAAAGAAAAATGAGTAACTGACCTAGAATGTATTTTCTGATAGTCTCTGTCAGTTTAGATATTTTTTTATCATAATGATCATTGGTAAATAATGTAGTGGTACATTTCCTGAAATACAAAACCTCTTGGTGCAAAGATAACAACATGCTAGTGTCAGTAAGACAGGCGTTGGCTGTCACACTCCTAAAGCATCACTGCTTATTCTTGCAGTCGGTGATAGTGTGTAGTATTTAGTTTAGTCCTTTCTTTTTATGACACTCTTCTTCTTCTTCTTCTTCTTCTTCTTCTTCTGCTCCATGATGCTACGACAATGAGTTTTGAAATAAAAACGTCCAGTTCACTCTCATTGTACATCTTATCTACTATAAAATCTCTGTACAAACTACAATTACAAGCTTATGCTTGGTTGTTTAATAATAAATGTGAACTACGTGTGAACGTGTCCATAAATGCATGTTTGAAACCAATACAGTGTAACTAAACCCTCACTGTTTTTTATTTGCTGGGAGAGGAAGCAGTATTTGCATATTTAATTACACTAAATTTGTTGTCGTTGTGTTGGTGGAGTAGGGTGTGTACCAGCATTCACACAAGCTAAATATGCCCAAGGCATGCCAGAAACATGAGGAGAGAGAAATAATGAAAAGGGGAAGAGATATGAGGAGCTAAGTGTCTTTTGTACCTGTGGGTCCTAAGATGACAAGTCATCCAGAAGATTTTCACAGGGACACTACACACACTTCACTCTTCCTGTTTTCTTATGGCCATCTGCCATCGTAAATCTTTTGTACCATCTTCTGCACAGCGTTCCATAAGCTGCAACAAAAAATTTACCCCGAACAATTATTTCAAAATGCTCCATGATGGCGACATACAGTAGACAAAGTTTAGGAGTTAGTTAAATGATGTGATAAAACAAAAAAGGCCTGGGCTTGGTGACATATGGTGGCTGCTTTCATCACCAGCAGCTGCTCATGATTGGTTAGCAAGTGACAAAGCTCCAGTGGACTCTCTGAGTGTCCATCACAGGCACAAAGAGCCTGACAGCGGCAGCTGGCTGATAAGTTTGGTTGGCGTTGACCACCATCAGCTGTATTCCTGCTGCACTCAAGCAGTAAATAAGTCTGCATTTCTGCATTAAGCCATTAGGCCATGCGGCCTGCAGTGACTGTGCTTTCGGTGGCATTTTTGAAAAATTTGCTGGGAGAGAGAAGCGAGAGCCAGAATATGAGGAGTTTAACTACGTTAAATCGTTGTTGATGATGTGTTGAGTAATGGCTGGGGTGTGTACCTGTATGACACAATTTTTTCTCTGGAAAGCAATAACTAGCGTCATGTGACACACACACACTATGTTTTACTTGTTTTACTTGTTACTCACGTTTCATACATGACCACGACTGCAACATGTTTGTTTTTTTAAAGATTTTATTTTTGATAGAGACAGCTGAAGAGTGACAGGAATGTGTGGCGAGGAGAACGACATGCGGGCATCAACATATAATTCATATTTACTAACCTTTCACAAAAAAATAGAGACTCACTCTTTCACATTTTTTTAACTACATGTCATGCAATGCTGACCGTTGCAGGCTTAGGTCAAGGAGCTCCTCTAGCTGCAGAGTTGATGCATCCACTTGTATTTGATGGTCATGCTCATGTATTTCTGATTGTCTGGCAGTTTGAGTCCTTTTATTTTTATCATAATGATCATTGGTAAATAATGTATTGGTACATTTCTGAAATACAAAACCTCTTGGTGCAAAGATAACAACATGCTTAGCGTGTCAGTAAGACAGGCGTTGGCTGTCACTCCCTGAGCATCACTGCTTATTCTTGCAGTCGGTGATGGTGATAGTGAGTATTTTAGTTTAGTCCTTTCTTTTATGACACTCTTCTTCTTCTTCTTCTTCTTCTGAATATGAATATATGAAATATTGCACTTTTTACTTCACAGCATTTATCTTTAGGTACTAGTTACTTCACATTTTGGGATTATTACATACGAGTTGCAATATGAATGAAAATGGATGCTATGCTAGGAGGAGGACCCCACTGCTGACATAAAAATAATCAGCAGAATAATCTATGAAAACACTCATTGGCTGTAGTCCTATATAAGCAGTAAAATCCTCCTTTTACACACAATAATAGTACAACATTTTTCTGCCTTCATTATTTTACTTGTGATACTCTGAAGTACATTTTCCTTATTACTTTATTTTAAAGAGTATTATAACAGCGTGGTACCGACATTGCCATCCCGAGAGCCACACAACTAGCATGGCTGAAAAACTAATCAGGTTAAATCTCATTATTTTGAAAACTACTTGATTTATTAATGTGATCCATCTGATCTGAAACTGATTAATCGGAGTTTTCTCATTTATTTCCAAAGTATGTTCTCAACAGAGAACAAAACAGAGCGTTCATCATGCTCCACACCTTTTACTGTGAACTCACCACTGCAGGTGTGGCAAGTGATGGAGAAATGACGTTCATTTAGAAACAGTGTTGCACAATGAGGTCATGATGATGATGACATGTCCCCGATAAGATGCAGAGTGACAACTTCACTGGAAAAGGTATGGCTCGTATGCACCAATTCATTAGATTCAATTTAATGCAATGGTACCAAAATCTCATCCACAGAGTTCTTACAGTGACTCGGTGAAACTCACAGCAGCTTCCTGGGCCCTTTGAATTCCATCTCTAAACACAAGCAGCTGGTAGAGGACACAACAACAACAAAAAAATAATAATATTCATCTTTAGAGTGCCTCTTCTCATGTTGGAGCATTTTGAGTCTGATAACCCACAAAAATAAAATCTATGTAATGAACTGTTTAGAGCATAATCATCAGCTGTAATCATTTTTCAATAAAATGATCTGCAGTAACATAAGATTGTAATGGAAGGGTATGACTAAGAATCAAACAGACAGCTCAAAAGTAGGCATCTAATACAAATGAGTCTTTCTGAAACAAACTTGCAACTGAAATGTCCTGTTGAACTCAGCGTAGAAGTGTTATTGTCTGTTTCAAAGGGACGAGAGTGCAAGGAAAAATAGTTTCTCACCCAACGAGATTTAGCAAATTGTAGCTACCTATGTATAATAAATGTATGCCTATGTATAGGTGTGTCACGCAATGTGGTACTCTCACTGGTCTAGTCTTGACTTGCCTTGGTTTCAATCCCTCAGAGTCTTGGTCTTGGTCTTGGTCTTGTCTCGACACACTCTGGTTGTGATCATGACTCCTGGTGGTTTCTATGCACATGATGATAAACTTGAACATGAACTGTAAAATCACTTTTTGCATTTACACCGCAAGGCCTTCTTACAAATGCGGCACACTGCATTGAATGC
Source organism: Protonibea diacanthus (assembly GCA_028641955.1). Classification (NCBI taxonomy): domain Eukaryota; kingdom Metazoa; phylum Chordata; class Actinopteri; family Sciaenidae; genus Protonibea; species Protonibea diacanthus. Next base: position 21,372,307 of record CM053984.1, read on the forward strand.
AATTAAGAGTCTTGAGTTATATCAAACGAATGCAAATGGTTCAAAGGGACATTGTATTTTTGGTCTGATTCACTTTTTTCTTACAAAAAGACGAGATGTACTACAAATGGCTCAAATCAAAATAGTTAACTTTTATTTTTGTCAAAGAAAATTTGATACAAAAGGGCATATTGGGGCCCATTAATTATTCACAAGTACAAACCTGTATTTTTTTTTTTTTTACCCAGTACGTGGCGACAAAAATAAAATCTGTAAAACAAAAAAAACCAAACTGAATAAGTGTGATTGTTAAATTGCTGGAGTTTCCCTTAAAAGCACTTTGAACAGCGGCTGGATCAGGGTTGGAGTCAATTCTTTTTCCATCCGTTAACCACAGAAATTTCATAGCAATCAGCTTGTGTCCAACACATGAAGACACCTTTGTATAATAATGAACACATCATCAATATTTATAGTGTTGTATAGCTCGGATCGAATGTCATATTTTGGGATAAATTCAACATAGCCGTGACCAGTTATTCCAGAAGATCCCACTTGTCTCCTTCGACATGCTTTTTGATTCCTACAATTCCCAAAGATACTTACACACAAGTATCTTTTGTTTGAGTTTTGACTGACGGTGATTTAATTTCAACCCTGGTGCAAATCTTATCTTGAACTTTTTCCAAACAAACAAAAAAAAAAAAAAAACGCACAAAACACCTGAAAACATTGCATTCCTTCACCATGGCCGAACACACATACACGCAAAAAAAAAATCCTGATTTGAACATTCAATAATAATTAATATTTTACCTTAACAAAGCACTGCATTTGTCCTGCAGAGAACAAAAACATGAGACGAATTTCAAACGATGACAAGGTGAACTGCTCATACTCTGCGAGTAACGTTGATCAGCTCAGCTGCCAATGGGAGTTAAAGGTCGAGACAGACAAAAAAAAAAAAAAAAAATGATACATTCTAAGGGTTATACGCGTTATAAAAGAAGCCGAATATTTTCGTGGCTTGTAACACCGCTGTCAGTTTTTCAGAAGCTGTTGAAATTATGCACCAGGTTTTCACAAACCTGAAGATGAAGGAAAATTTCAGAAAACAAGAAAAACTAAATTTCAGAAAACAGGATGTTTTCACACATTCACACGACAGTTCGGGGCACCCAAAGGCGACACCACGATACATGTACAACCTTCGATTAGCAATGTTGCCTGCAACATCGAGAGATCTTTAAATCCAAACTGACGTGACGGAGAAGGCTGTGGTCAAGCGAGATGGGAGAAGGGAGAATTAAGTTACAGCTCAGTCAAAGTGACAAATATACTCTGAACGTTTTTCCTTTTTTTTTTTTTTTTTTTTTGCATCATTTACCAATGCAAAGGTTGCACATGCACAACAGATAAGACAGAAATATATTCTCTATGAGAGGGAGACAACAAAAAAATAAACATAATGAGATGCTAATTTACAAACAAAATACTTCTTTAACAACTAAAAAGGACACACTTAATTACACAATTAGCTTGGATTTACCAAGTATGTATGTAAAATTGCTTCCTGCCAGAAAATCCATCGAAACTTTTGTACCTTTTTTTCTATTAAAACCCTTTTTTTTAAAAATAAATATGAAATTCAACAAAACAATTTGCATTTTCCCCACACACATATGCACCCACACACACATTAAAACCCAATACTTCAGGAATGCAGGAATAAAAACATGTTAGCTTACATAACTTAAGAACACAAGGAAAAAGGCTGACAACGTTTCTAACTACAACAATACAGACACGAAGCCGGACAGTTTTTCAGCTCATCATTTTTCATACTCTGAGTACATGATGTGAAAACGTCTTTGTTATTGCTGCTTATTTCAACTGGAAAAAAGAGAGAAAAAAAAAAAAATCAATGTGGTGGAACAAAAACCACGTAGTAGTACGTGAAGACGGAGCCTGTCTTGTGAAAAACAAGAAGGAATCGATACGATAAGGGCTAAGATAAGAGATCCCGTGTGCCTCCCTTCACATGGTAGAGGTCATTGATTTAAGGCGTGAACATTAACTTTAAACTGATTTTGAAGTGCATATAACAGAACAGGGTGCCCTTGTTTTGAAGTCCTGTCAAGAGCCCCTCGCTTCCACTCGACTCCTCCCGAAGTCGTCGCTGCTCTACACTGATTGAACTGGTGAAAGCAAAGATGCGGCTGTGCTTTAATTCATCTACGTTGATCCAGCAAACCACACTGGATGTTTTAAGAAAAACATGCAAACGTTACGAGCGGGTGCTTTGTGAAGATCCATCTTTTAACTGTGTGTCAGTGCTCGGGACCTGCTGGGAACAGTTTGGGTGGTTTGGGGAGCATTCATCCACAGGCATATGGTGAACTTTTATCACTTGGCTGAAGAAAGATGAAAGGAAAACACACACACACACACACACACACACCTACCTATTATCGACTTACACAACACCCATGAAATGCATCTAAAGCGGTTACGCTCTCATACATGTTTGCATCAAAAACATTAAGACTTTGCTCTGTTCCGAACACCTGAGACTATGGCTAAACGCCTATCTAACTAATAGAGAACAACTTATTCAGTATTAGTTTTTACTCGCTAGCATAACTGGAGCAAACTAGAATCACCTGGTTTCCAGCACACCAACAAAACATATCTTGACCTTTCAGATTTGATCTGCTTATTTCTACGTTTGTCCTTTAGAATCTCTACATGGCTTTCCTCCAGATGACTAAAGGAAGTGTCTTTTGAAGAAAAAAAAAAAAAAGCCCATATTTAAAATGCCATGTTAAGCCTGTGTTACCATTTATTTGTAGAGGAGGGTCAAACTCCCCGAAAGCATCTCGGTTCTCCTTTGTCACAGCCCATCTCTTGGTGGGAGGCTGTGAAACCTGCAATGATACCTTGAACGTTGCCTGACACAGAGACGTTAGAGAAACCAGTGTTTTAGACAAATCTAATTATTGGGGGAGAAGCCTTTAACTTTCTGCTTACAACGACTTGGTGTGAAACTGCACCACAGCTCCAAGATGCGTTTGGACAGCCCCGTCGCTGAATCTGCATTTCTGATAATGCAGCTTCAGCCTACAGCTGCGGGCTGCAAAACTTTTTTCCCTTTTTGGAAAAAAAAAACAAAAAACAAAAAAAAACACTTCAGACTCGAGCCATCTAAGATACCAGCCCTATGAGTTGTAGCATGTAAGCTAATCAGTATTAAGGAAACCAGCCCTGTGAGTCCATACTCCACACGCAAACACCTGCACAATCCGCTTAGATAAAACATTATCAATAACAACAAAAACCTCACTTGGTACAAAATATCAAAATAACATTCATATAAATAATTTAAATAGCTATACTAAAGCTAAAGTCTTGGTCTAAAATGTTTCAATGGCCAAAGAAGTGCTAATTGTGTGCTGTACAATTTGGGGAACTTTTGAGATTTTGTAGTTGGGGTAGTATTTCTGGAATCACAACCAATTACGACACAGAACATTTTCCCACACCCCACAACATTATGCCTGGGATTAAGACAAAGACTTGTCCATGAAACGTTGACTCCCAGCCCTCCATCAGAAACCCCAAGGATCTAGATGCCTACATCCTCCTCCCCCTCCTCCTCCTCTCCTTTTCCGTCTAACTGTCCCCCAAAACTTGTGATAGGTCACCAAAGTCACAATCGAACAGTTCGCTGATGCCTTCATGGTCCTCCAGTCCAAAGTGGTAGTCGTGACTGTGAGGGGGGGACAGGTTGATGAAGCCGTCCAACGGGAGAGAGAGTCCCTCTCCGTTCAGGAAGTCCGAGGAGGAGAGGGGTGAGAGGTCAAAGTCGGGCATGTCTCCGAGGCTGGCGAACGGGTCACCTCCCAGGAGCGATTCTGTTGTGGGAGGTCACGTGAAAAAAATGTTGTTACTGAATTTTGGTCAATAATTAAAACACAGATATTAAACAGGAAGTGTGTTATGCATTTTATGTTTCTGACTGCACATCATGGAGCTCATATTATTTCCATATAGATCTTTTTCCACAGCAACAATTTTGACATGTCATAGCTGGAAAACATTAACGATGGCTGCATTCCAGTTAGGTGTGTCAGTTCCAGAGTCCAGGCACTCATTGGTATGGCATACTGGGAAACTTGGAACAATGGAACAATGAATTATTACCTGGAGTTATGAAACGTGGAGAAAATAAAGTCAACGCAGTATGTGTTTAACTAAATGTGAGGATCTGATGCTTTTCTTTGGCATAAATTGATCGTAACAGATCTGTCTGTAGCTATTAAACTGCTGAATTATTATCGATCGATGAATTCATTGTCTGATAACGAAAGTAAGTCATCAGTCGCAGCCCTAAATGTGCCGCTGCTGCCTCATTCATTGTTTTAAAGTAAACACGGCTGTGATGAGAAGAAGCCGGTGGTGCTGCTGATTTAACACCAGTAACAGCTGCAGCAGCAACTGAGCGCTGTCTGACAGCATCTTAACTGCTTACACTGTTTGCGGGAACATGCTGGGTGTGAAGGCAGGGATGACAATAGATAGAAATTCATTGGATTTCTCTAAAAGCAATCATTTTAAGTTGACAGTAAAATGAATTTATTCCTCATGGTCTAGGACATTTTTAGAGAAATAAATGTTTTGCTGCTTGAACATTTGAAAAGTACATTTTCTTCGGACATGGGGATGCAGTACATTTAAATGAGAACAACCCATTTTAGCACAGACCCAAGTGATCTCCTGGAGTTAACACCATAACGAAATTCACAGCAGGACATAGATAAACTGTGTGCAGAAAATATGAAGCGAGGGCTTTTGGTTTAGCTTTTGGTTCCACGTGGCCAAAGACACTAGAGACAGCATTTTTTGTTATTTGGGTTGACACATCTGCACTTGCAGATGCAAAAACAGCAACCGTTGTTGCTGTGTTTTAATAAACACTCTGTAGGACAGGAAATATGGCTGCCAGCACAGATGAAGCTGGTGTCAGGAAGTCTGAAGAGGCTGCAGCGCTGCTGATAACCATACGCCTGGCAGGAAAGTGTGTCCTGAACAGTTTGCACATTTTGTGAAAACATTTGGCCAAAAATGGAAAAAGCTAAAAGAGATTTAAGTTGTATACGGGTGTCCCAAACAGGGAGCGAGAATTCTTGCTTCCGACTGATGACACGGATGCTACACTACTAAAAATTGTTTGCAGTTTAATTTCAATTCCAGCGTCCACATGGATGAGAATGACGATTTTAACTGCTGCTTAGTCCCATCTGTGATTTCAACAGTCCCCGCGTTACAGGATACGTCTATTGAGATTTGAATCGCTGGGTATCGGCGAGTGTTGTGTTACAAGATGAACCCTTGCTGAGTTCTGACAATCTGCCATCACCACAACTCGACCCGTGAAAAAAAAAAAAAAAAAAAGACTGCTAACTAGTGCTCCGCTCCTCTGTGGGATTAAACACAACACTGAATGTGCAGAAGCTGCTGATAACTGTAAAGCGAGCTTCCACTTTCTGAGTGGAACGCAAACTTAACAGCACGACGAGTCCTCCCCACTACAACCACTAACCCTGCAAAAAGTGTCTGCTCTACCAAAGCTGTGGGGGGGGGGGGGTTGAAAAATCAGGGGGGAAAACCTGCCTTGTATCAACTGTAGACGACACAAGATGATGAGCTCAAGTCAGTAGTTCACCACAGAAGTTGACCACGAGTCTCCTAGCAACACACTGGGGGAATTTTTCTCTACAGTTTCGTTTGTTATTCTCGTAGCCGTGACTGGATTCAAAAACAATTGTTGAATCAATATGCTGATACAGGTCTTACATGCGAGTCGTTTTTCATGTTAATATGGTGAAACGTTTGTGTGAAGGAGCTTTAAAGTTTCAGTGTGCCCACAGTCTCTTCTTTGTCCTGCACCTGAGGCTGGATGTGCACACCGTCTACATTTTTTGCTTTCGTATGATGAAATGTCACTGTTTGCCTCAGGGCTGCATTGCTCACATTGTTCTGGAGCTTGCAGTCACTTTAACTCTTTCTTGTTTTCAGGGTATTTAGCTGCATTGGCTGACCCAAATTCAAGTTGATCACAGCTGCAGCTCTCCACGATGAAGAACCTTTTAGAGCCATCTTTCACCATTTTTGGGACGAGGAACACTTGAACTGTTCCTGAACATTTTTTTTTTTTAAATTGAGGACTATTAACAAATCTACATTAAATGTCAACACCCACCTGTGTCACCACCTAACACCAGCGTTGAGGGGTCCTGCTGGGACGCTGCTGTCACTGTGGATGACGTGGACGCTGGTGATGATAAGCCCACTTCCAGGGCGGCTGTGGACGTTCTGGCTTGTGCTTGCTCTGTGGGCTGTGTGGCGGGCGGGACCATGGGAGGGTCAGCGCTGGTTTTCGAGGGGCTGCTTCCAGTCACGGGGCTGCAGACGCTGGAGCTGTCGTCTGGACAGAGGAAGACGTCGATTGGACCCCGCGTGCTCTTCAGCGACACCTGGTAACCCTGGAGAGATGTAGACAAATCATAATGTACTGTCAACCTCACAACATTAGTTGGCGATTATTTTTCCGGCGATCACTAAAACACTAATCGTTGCAGCTCTACAGAGTAACTTCCAGGCACTGTACCTTGCTGGGTTCTGAAACTTGCATCTGGGTCTCTGGTGGAGCTCTGATCACCATTACCAGCTGGTCTGGGGAATCAAATGACTTCCTTAAGTCCTGGCAGCGCACATAGCCCAGCGTGACCAACACAACGGTTAAGGAATACGATACAGCTGCACGCGGTATCACGTTAAAGACAGACAGACACTAAGAAACTGAAACGATGTCTTGAAAAAGCTTGGCTGGCAAAATAAAAAGAGGAACGGGAAGAAATGAATGAATATAAAGAAGAGAAATTAAGAGTACAATGGCACTAATGTTGAGAGCTCTTCAGTTAGGAACTGATCACTCTGTATTTGGACTATCTGGCATCAAGTTAACGTACGAATGACACGCTCCGACATCTACATGAATCATCGCTTTTGTCAGAAGGATATTTCTTGTTCTGTGGGTCCTCTGTGAGCAGCCGGAGCTGCAGGTTGCATTTGGAAATGAGTTCGTCCAGCTGCTCCTCGGCCTCTGTGAGATCACACACCTCCCTCTGCAACTCTTTATGGCGGGAAACCAGTGCCGTGTCAACTCGATTGCCACTGCAGGAGAAGACAGCACAGCAACGTTTTTAAAAATAAAATGCTTTATGCCGACAAATCAGACACTTTTAATATTTTAAGAACAAAGTTTTCAGATTTTACATTTACTGTATTTGCTATTATGCATTAGTGTTGCAACTGTCGTAGTTATTCTTTATTTAGATTCTTCTGTGAAGCTGCTTCAGCAGTTCACCAGTCTCCTCACAACAGTACTGTCCACTGTGGTGACCCTCAGGTGTTTTTAACACTCACAGCCATTGGATGTTGTTCTTGGACTTCTTGGAGATGAGCTGGATTCCCTCCAGGACGTTGGTTATGTCGTAGATGCGTCTTTTCTGGACATCCAGGACCTGCGAGGCCCAGTTCAGATCCACCACGCCGTCGGCCGACTGGGACAAGAGGTTCAGAAAGCGCTTGGTGGTCAGGTTCAAAGAGGTGTCATAGCGTGACTTCTCCGTCGTGGTCCGAGGAACTGGAAAGAAAAGGAAAGGGAACACACGTGGCTTTATAAATCATGCTTTTAACTACAATGAGGAGTTTTTAATCTTAAAATCAATTGGCTCCAACTTAATCACTTATTGGCCTCCAGCACAGGCAGCATCGAAGAAGAGCACCCCATCTCATCTCATTTGTCTATTCTACAATTCCACAACACATACATCCCAGAAAACTGTAGGTCTTTCATACGTCATACCAATTTATACATATTTAAACAATCCCACCCACCCAGAATAAGCCCTTGTCTCTCTAACCTAAACACCTATGTGTTCCTTCCCTATGTAATGTCCTGTGTTAACATCCTGTTTTGAAGGAGGTCAGATTACACAAGCGTGATGCTCACTGACTCATGACTTATTCCAGTTTCAGTTCTCTGATGCACCTCTGAGTTTGCTGAGAAACGAGCTTCTCGACCACGCAGGTCCATTGATTCCTGTGGCAGTTAAACTCAAGCACGTCATCTTTTCAGCGTACATTTCCCCCTTTCATGAACGGCCGCTGCTCTTCTATTAAAATCTCTGTTCGGTACAACATCGGGTCTCTGTTTGGTGGATCAGGATGAGGAATACAAAACGCTCGATCCATACAAACTCTCTCTGGTGATTTCAGCTCAAAAAGGACATGAAATCTGTTTCATCTACAAAAGAAATATATTTGAGTTCCACTCAATTTCACATAGTTCATAGCAACTTTTCAGTTCCACTTTTCAAGGTTTCAATGTTTGTGCGCCATTTCAAGCCATTTCCGTATCACATTACAAACTAAGTGAACCAACTGTACTGTATATTTTCTGTTAAAATATAATTCCTCTTAGGTGTACATGATATAGATTTCTGTTGCTCGGGGGTCTCTGGTGTTGTCTTCATTGTTGAACAGCCACCATTGATAAAAATCTATCTGATGTGACTCACGCAGAAATTGTTAATGGTTGAGGTCATTTGTTACATTTTAATTCATGTTATGTTTAGTCACCGTCTCCGACTTCCTTCCTCGCTCCCTGAGGCATCTAACATATCCTCTGTTTACCTGGAAGTTACAGCCACTAGAGGCAAGCAAGGAGACATGCTGTTATATAGTTACATATCTCTCTTTTTGTACTTGAGTGAGGAAAGTCCACAGCTCAACTAAATATATATAACATAGGTCTAATGTTAATAGACTTTTTAAGGCAGGAATTTGACATATTTTAGCTGCAGTACAGTTTGTGTTTACAATTTTAAAAAAGACATGACATTAATTTGTTTTAACAATTGAAACATGTGACCCTGTCCATCTTTTACACGCTGTGTCTATTTGCTTTTCCCCCTTGCAGTGTATGTAGCGAGCATGACCCCCATAAGCAACCATTCAAAGCTGCTACCAAAGCTGTTTATCAACTTGTTATCCATAACTATTGTTCAAGGACAATGGGAGGGAAAAGACAACATAGATAAATTAATAAATATTAAACACCCACTGTCTTCCTGTGGACTTTAAAAAAAAAAAAAAAAAAAAACCTCTGAACAGACAGCCCGGTGAAGACAAAGACAGGTTGGCAGGCTGTTGTCCGTGCTAATAAAAGGACAGCTGTTTTTAGGACAATGACGGCCGTGGCAAAGGTCAGAGCATGTATGGATTAGAAAGCTGATGCGCAGCTGACGTGTTGCTTACAATGAGGGAAAAAAAAAAAAATCACAAGGTTACGCTGTCAGAATGTGTGTGTACCTCTGGGAGGGGCAGGTGTGGAGGGTGGTGCTTGGCCTATGGACGGTCGAGTGGTGCTGACATACTGATGGTCGCTATCCAGGTCCAGCTTCCTCTTCACCTGGAGAAATACAGGTGGTTGTAGATGGAAACGTTGTCAAAGATAACTGTACACCATGTGTTATTACAAGTATTTAGTAATTACGTAATAAGAGGAAAAGGACTGAAAAAGGAACCAAATGTTTCAAAGCAACAGGTGGATGGACTATGTCATATGGATATAATATGTTACACAGAGAGATGCCTGGTCATGTACCCACTTCAACATATCCACTTCCCTTATCACCCTTTCACTTTCTCTCAACTTTGTCCCCGTCCTTCCCAGAAGTCCCCACCCCTCCCCCCGCCCGCCTCTCTCTCCTCACCGGAGGTCTTCCGAGAGCCGGCCGTCTCTTGTCCTGGATCCCCACATCGGCGGGGCCCTGCGGCGTGGCAAAGAGCAGGATTTCCCCCGTGCTGGTGGGTGCTGCTGCTGGGTGGAGTCCCTCATTGCTGGGGCTGGTGATGATGACTATCTGGTGGTCCTCGCCCAGGTCAATACTCCCAGAGTTCAGCAAAGTCTCAAAGTCAGCCAACAGGTCCTCCGATGTCTGCCCTGTTATCAGAGTCTCTGACATTGCAGTGTGTCACCGAGCAGCGTCCCTTCACTGGGCTTTGGGGGCGTTGAGGGGGAGGGGGGCTCACAAACTAATATGCTGCAGTTTGGCAGTATCAGCAGCTACTTGGATTTGCTGTGCTCGGTGAATTTAAGGAACAAAGGTGAAATCTCTTCAGAGCTGGCCTGCAGGTGTTTGATGACAGCTTGAACATTTCTCTAAAAAAAGTTCCTCTTCCTCTGTTAACACGCCTTAATGTTAAAACATCAGCCACTACAAATACATCAGCACTAACAATACCATTAAACATAAATGATAATAAATTGGAAGCTAACTGCTTAAAACACTTTTAGGCTGAGGGTAAAACAAGCAGACAGGATGTCTGGAAATTTGGTAAATAATATAATATTGCAAAAATGCATACCAACTGTGCGACCTGAGGCTCTGCCGCTCATGTGTAATCAAAAAATGAGTCGCAAATCAGCCGTGGCTGTATATAATAAGCGCTGGAGGTTAGCAGGCTAGCGAGGGAGCAGGCTAATCTTTTGTTGTCATCTTGTCCTGTCAGTACAGTACAGCCTGAGGCCTGGACACACTGCCCTGATCACAGCTACCAGCCCTGCTAACGAGCTAGCCCGTGTCCTAACCAACAAAGACTGGAACAAGTTAACAAACAAGCCGACAAACTGCCAGTTCAAGAGGATAAAACACTGTTATTCCGCCTTACGCCGAAGACGGGGCTCACTTAAACGGCTATTAAAACTTTATAGCAGCATTCCAGGAGTGAGCTATCGACATGAAATATCTACAATGCAAAAAGACATCACAACAACTCAAACGCATTTTTGAGAGTACGGGCGACGAAGCGGCGGCTAGTTCAGCAGACTGTACGAAGCTATCCGCGTATATGAGAATATAGGGCAGATTAGCATGCTAGCTAAGTTATTAGCCGCAATTCTTCAACCCCCTCGTTTTGTTGGGGCACGCAGGAAGCACTCCTACAAAACTGGAACTGTAACGAAATAAAGCAGCGAAACACACACGCATCCTTTAACCCCGCGGCGGCTGCTCCTTCGGTTGTTCGCGCCGCACGCAGTCCGTTTAGAAAAGCGCCGTCCCGACCCCGTTATCGGCTGTTATTGTTGTTATTGTCCCAGCTGATCTACATCTAAACAAGGGTCGGACGGTTTTCGCGCGAAATCTTTTTTGCCGCGAAACAGACACGTGCGTCAATCCCGAGGTTGCCATTGGTCGAAACGCCACGCTTTCCGCAAGGCGGAGTCGACGGCCTTTGATTGGTGGAAACGGTAGTCTGTCATTTCACCGAGCTCAGAGCCGTCGTTGCGATGGTGCGTTCAGGAACACGGGGAAAACGACTCACGGTCGTTTCGCTGGCTCACATAATGTCAATTTTTGGTCACAATATAGCATTAACACACCATTGTTTTCACTTTATGTCGCACCAGTTGCTCAGCGTTAAAACTAATGCGCGTGTCACAGCTATACTCAAAACTTAAGTGTGTCACGTCCTGCGTTTACTTATTTGTCGTATGAGAAAATATTATTTGGAGCAACTAAACTAAAATCTCAACCATACATTTTCAAGTCGACACACTGTTTTTTTTTTTTTTATTCCAGCGCCATCTCTTTTTGACCATCAATTAGAAAAAAAATGCCCCCAGTTTCTTAACATCCGTGTTTTCGTTGGACTCTCTTGAGATGAAGGCAGCGTACGTGAACGGGCAGCCCTTGCTAATCGAGCGCCTATCGCGCAGCAGAAGAGCTACAAGATGGCGCAAGCAATATTTGAAGTGCTTGAAGGTAGGAGTGATTTGTTAATAACCACGTAACTACAACCACAATAAAACGTAAACGTGTGTCTTAAGCAACGTCAACAAAGCAGGAGGGTTTTAATGTGCGGAGCACTCACTGTAAATCCATGTAGTGCGCCTGGTTTTGTCCTAACAATCCAAACATGCCACAGAGCAGAGGGTGACTGAGACTGTAAACAAACAGACAGATTATTGTTGACGCCGTGTGGACAGCTGATGACAGGAGGTCGCTCTCATCGTATCGGAGGCAGGCTGTGGAATGAGGTGTGCAGCCTGGAGCTGCTCAGGCTGTGTGTTACACTTATGCAGGAGGCCCTTTGATACACTGTTATTGTTAAATTACCAAAGGCCACTAGTGTGTGTGTGATAGTCAGTGAATTGGTGCATTTACAGCTATCTTTGTGCATGTTATCCTCCTGAGATATGACTCATTACATTATTACACAAATGTATTATAAGATAATTATAGAGCGTGTTACCTAGACATTTATGTTTTTACATTTCAGTGAAACAGACTGCCACTGAGTGGATCTTTGCACTATGTGACTTATCACATGTTTCTCCACCCTCTTCTTCTTCCTCCTCCTCTTCAGGCATGGACAACCAAACCGTGTTGGCGGTCCAGTCTCTGCTGGACGGCCAAGGCGGAGTTCCTGACCCAAACAACCAGAACGTTTCAGGGACGTCCACTATCCAGTCCATGGGTATGTACAGCAAATACAGTAAATAACAGCTGAGTCATTATATACAAACAGAAGGATAAAAAAGTGTACAGTCAGAAGAGTGTCGCTGCTGTATGTAGCCAAGTAGAATAACAAAAGAGAAAGCCACCGCATCAGTGAAATGGGCTAAGCATTGTTGTGTTTATCAGTTTAATGCTACACACAATGTCAAGAAGAAGAAACACACAGAAGAAATGCTATTATCTTGTTTTACTGATATGTAAGTGATTAGAGGAATTTTACTTCATATTTGTTGAGGAAATTGTTTAGTTGATGTGGTATACACCCAGATCCTGATGAATTACATCCTATGATTCATTCAGGCAGTAAATATTAACTAATAACCCCTTTAATTCAATCTATAGTGTTTAGCATGTGAAGTAGCACCTCTGTTCTTTTTAACTCTTTTTTTTGTTTGTTTTGTTTTACTTGTATTTGGATTAATTATTAATTAGCAAGTTAAAAGTTTGCAACAACTGTTGTTATTACTAAATCACGACTCCCTCTCAGTGCTAGCTCACTAGCAGGATTTACTTTTAGCCCATGTCCCTGATCTTATGACATTGCATCTTATGTGATGCAATCATATGTCAAACAGTTCATGCCCATTTCTCTACAAAAGATTAAGACAATCCTTTCATATCCTTTTTGTGGTGGGTTTGTTTCTGTCTGTGACCCTGGGAGCTGTGGTGCTGAGGGTTCAACCGTTCAAACGGGGTCCAATAAGGTAAACTGGTTCCAGATAAGTGGTGAGATTGGAGGGCGATTCTCTATCAAAATTAAAATAAATCTTTTATATCCCTGCTTAAGCCCTGAAAATAGACACTTATTTTCATGAAAATGTTGGAGGTTATGATTGTAGCGTGCAACACTGTGAGTCTGTTTTTCATTCTTTCAATGCTGCGCGTGTGTGACAAACCTCCATGTTTGTTTGTCCTTCCTACAGACGACGAGGACGTGTTCCTGTGTGGGAAGTGTAAGAAACAGTTCAATTCTCTGCCAGCCTTCATGACACACAAAAGGGAGCAGTGCCAGCCTAGCGCACCCTCCCTGTCCACAGTGTCGTTGGCCTCCACCAATGCCTACACACCCGTCCCATCAATCAGCTCTGGACCACAGACTCCCGCCAACAGACAGGTGAGGATAGTTGTGGGTGATTGATTAATTATTTGATCGGTAACAAGTTAACGGTGGAACAGTTTGTAGGTTGGGTCATATTCTGTTGATATATGTGTAAACAAACTGTATGGGATATAGAATATATAGAATAGAAATGTTCCTTATAAATTTAAATGTCAGAAAGACGGAAGAGATTTTTGCCTCCTGCAACTAAAACAAATATTTATTACTCATAACTGTGACGGCAACTTATATGTGTGTGTATGATTTCTTACTTATACATCAGGTATCAACCTACATCACAGTCCCTCCCTCCCCTCTGACACACACTCTGGTCCAAGGCAACGTGCTGGTCAGTGACGATGTCCTCATGTCGGCCATCTCAGCCTTCACGTCCATCGACCAGCCCATGGCCACCATGCAGACGCCTATACAGGTAATACGGCATGATACAGCAGATGTGAGCGTACAACATATATAAAATGCATTTTGCTGCACTATTATTTAATCTATCCGCTCTCATTTTTTTTGTATTGCAGAGTAACTTAAGCATGCACACAGCTGGTGTATCTTATCTGCAGCACCATCACCACCACCACCATCATCACCATCACCAACAGCAGCAGCAGCAGCAGCAGCAACAGCAACAGCAACAGTCCTCCCACCCCCTGCCGTCCAACCAGACTCCAGCACATCCACTGCCAGCTGGACAGCCCGCCCAGCAGCCGCTCTCTTCACAGGTCCCAGCGAGCCACAGCAACTCTGTGGTCCAAGTGTACAGCGCGCTGCCCCATATGGCTGGGGGTGGTGGTGCAGAGATCCACACTCTGGGTCTGCAGCCTTTCCATCCTGTACAAGTGAGTAAAGCCTGTTGTTTGGTTACCACCATGGCTTAAGGAAGAATATTACAGAAAATTCCATGTATTAGTTCAAAAGCATTATAATACCTGATCACATAAGGCATGTAGTTATATGCACAGAAGATACAGCAGTCTAAGACAGAGCACTGAGTCTGTGTGCCCCCGTTAGGTGCCGAGTCAATGTGTGGAGAGCCAGCCGTTCAACACCCCTCCTGTCTACAGCCCCGGAAAGCAGGGCACCAAAACAAAGATCTGCAGCATCACCACCAACCTGACAGAGCTGGGCGACTTTGAAAAGGTCATCATACCCAAGCGACCAAGGAGTAGCAAAAAAAGCCCAGATGGAGCCACAGGTATGTGAGGACAAAGATCAAACATTGCTTTTAGTTTTTATATTTTTGTGATGAAAACGTTTTTGGGACGAAATTACTCATTGGTGATATCCTGTGCTGTTTCATAAACTAAATGACTCATTTTGAATGACAGAACTGTCATAAGGGACACTACACATCTCAATTAAAGAGCCATAGCTTCCACGTTATTAATTAGTGAAAGTGCACAAGACAACATAATGACCGTGGATAGGATCTGTGTGATGATGACTGTAGGATCAGTTTTCATTCACTGAATTTCACTCCTCAGCAGAGCAGCTCAAAGGAAAAGGTCCAAAGCTGAAGTGTAATTTCTGTGACAAAATCTTCTCGAAAAACTTTGACCTTCAGCAGCACATTAGAAGGTGAGTTACTGGCCACCACTGTAGACTTTAATCATCTAAAAATAGACCCTGACCCAGAAGAAAGAGACTCGATTTCCTTCCAGTCGTGACTCATAAGCATTTTTTCTTCCTACAGTCACACAGGAGAGAAACCGTTTCAGTGCATCGTCTGTGGCCGCGCCTTTGCCCAAAAGTCTAATGTGAAGAAACACATGCAGACACACAAGGTTTGAAAGTGACAATACTCTCCTGAGATAAATCCATGTTTGTTCTCCCCATACAAACATTTCTTCCTCACAAGTTTAGTTGTTTAAGTGAAGCAAATAAATTCTGACAATCCACCAACACTAACTGCTAAATTTGTAATTTGTTCATTGAACTTTGGTCCTGCAACCATTAATTTCTATTGAAATGGATATTTCACTTCAGAGAGAGGTGGACAAAAGCAGACTTCTAACTTCCTCTTCTTCCAGAGTCTAGTCTTTATTTTTCCGGCTGAAATGACAACCATCGGCATCAAACAGTCTCAGACTCGTTTCAAGCTGACTGGTTTTAAAAGGAAAACGGTGTAAAATAAATTAAAACATGATGTCGTGCTAAAACCACATGCCCAGGCAAAAAGTCAGCATTTACTATGAATATTTCAAAGAACAGGGAAGACTAAGGGGAATTCTTCAGAATGAGGACTAACCAATGTGTTGCACTTTGGCTGGGGTTTGGCTGGGAGTGTAAATTTCAGAGCAGCTGTATTAGCTTCAACTCTGATGTAGAAGCATCCAGGAGTGTCCTCCTCACAGTGGGAAAATGCTATCAAGAAGGGAGCTTTTGTCTTGATGTAATCTGTAACCCAGGATTACTACTGTAGGTACTAAGTTAGTTAGCCTAGCATGCTAACGTTTTCAGCCGACGTTAAAGCACACCAAAACGACGTTTAATCCGTCCGTTAAACTTTTGTTCTTGTATTTCTGGGTTTGTAAATAGGTGTGGCCTATGGGTGTGGCCAGCACGGTGTCAAGATTACCAATCACAGTAAAGGTGGTGCCAATGTCGTCCAATGAGGAGGAGGGGGGCGGGGAGCAGCAGCAAGGTGAAGCGGATGAGGAGGGGTCACAGCAGCAGAACAGTCAAACACAAGCAGAAGACGAGGCAGCACAAACAGGTAAAATCTGTTTAATCGTCTGTGCTGACAAACCCAAATGTTCATTCTGTTCTAGTCATGTCACCATGCATGAGGTGCAACAATTGTTTGATTACAGAAGCTCAGGGTGAGTTGGAGGAGAGTGTGACTGAGGCTCGATCTGATCCGGAGGGCAGCCGAGGGGAAGCCATGCAGAACGGGCATCCTCAGGTGCAGATGCAGTCCAACCAGAACCAACAGTGTCAAGCGCAGACCAAGCAGATAGTCGTGATAGACAGCTCCTACCAGTGCCAGTTCTGCGCCAGCAAGTTCAAGACCTACTTCCAGCTCAAGTCCCACCTGACCAAGCACAAAGGGGAGCAGGTGAGTACAGAGGAAGGGATATGTGGGGTGTGACAACCTGCAGAAATCTGGCCCCATTGACAAAGGCAATACATGAACGAGAAGCGCTCATGACATTTCCCACCAGTACGTAATCGCATGAGACAAGGCAACCTTTATAAACTGCACAAGCAGATGCATGACCTTTGTCAAGAACATTTAGTTTCTGCATGTTTCCATTCATAAATATTCTCAATAGACAGCTGTAGCTAACTGGAAGGTGGGAAACACCCATGCAAAAATACATGAGGGGATATGCATTAGTAAATGGTTGGTATTAAAACATGTCATTTCTTCCATGACAATATTAATGGCCGCATACACTTTCCTGCAGGTTTATAAGTGTGTGTTGAAGTCCTGCTCCCAGACTTTCCAGAAGTTGGATCAGTTCCTGGAGCATATCAGGACGCACCAGGAGCAGCTGACCTACCGCTGCCACCTCTGCAGCAAGGTGTTCCCCTCGCTGTTTGAACTGGGAGTCCACCAGTACTCCCACTGCTTCTGCCCACAACAGACAGACACGCGCAAGGAAACCACTGTGTACAGGTCAGTCAACCCCTCAGCCTTGTGCACTGATTACATTTGAATTATAGCAGAACAGAGGGAAGAGTACTGGACACAAAATAACAAGGACAAGAGCATGTGAGAGAACCTCTTATAGATTAAGAGAACCAAAGGCAACTGATGGCAGCACACTTACATAAACTATGAGTTCTGCAGGATTTTTATTCAAGTGATTGCGGCCTTGGCAGCATGTTTTAACATTTAGCTTGTTTGGCTTCACACTGCAATACATTAAACCAGGGAACAGAACACATGGACCGACAAGTAGCTTGTTGACAGGAATATAGAGTTATTTTTCATTGTCAGAATCAGTAAAACAGTAGCCAATACTGAGGTTGAATGAGCAGGATGGATATTGAGTGAAGGTGGTCCTGGTTGGTGCACAGCTGTGTGGTGTTAAAATCAAAAATACAGGTGAGGTGATGAGACGGCTGAATCATAAAACCGGGTTTTGCAACAAAGAAAAAGCACCAAGTTGGCTGTAGCGTAGACGCTAGACGCTAGACATGCAAACACAGAAGGGGAAATGGAAAATAGCAGAAAACATTTGGAATGAAGGAGGAACAACCCTCATCATGACAGATATTCTTCTGTGTCATAGAATAGCATAACATTATTAAAACATTTCAGTGAGCCATGCTGCTGCATCGTGACATGTTGACAAGAAACATGAGTACTGCAGTATATCTTGAGTCAGTCCCACATAGAGCGTCCTGCTGCCATAAATTCTCACTAGAGAACCGAAAGTTTATTCATCTGCAACTAAAAATAGTCCCCAACAAATGCAATTGTGTTACTTCTGTTTGAGTAATAAAAACTACAGTTCCCAGCTGTTTTAAGAAACTATTTAGAAACTACACATTTATTAGGCATTAACGACAAATTACTTCTAGTAAGAGTGAATGGGCTTGGAGCTGAGTGTCACAGACTGGGAAAGGAAGGTAGAAAATATTGAGAGACAGTCTTTTCATTTTAGGATTTGTTGATAGTAAAAATATGTACACCAAACGTATCCTTTAATGTCAGGCAAAGTCAAAGCAAGCGTAGTATCCACACGTCTGTAAATTCAGCTGAGCATGACTGACTTTGTCTTCTCAGCTGTTCATACCAGTCATCAAAATCCAGGCTGCAGTTTGTGCTTTTATGTTCTTGTTTGTCTGGCGTGACTGGTTTGTTACTGTACTTGTTTGGTACAGCAGTCTTAACAAAAATCACCCTTTCTTTCACCTCAGGTGTGTGAAGTGTCAAAGCAGATATTCCACCCAGGAGGCACTGGAACAACACCTACTGACGGCCTCACACAGCTTTCCCTGCCCACACTGTCAAAAGGTACTACACACACTGAAGTGAACACACACTAGAGTGAATTTACATCCGTCACAAGTCCCACATGCCTGATATCTTGGCTTTAAAATGTGTAGTTCTCTGGTTCCGGTTTGAAAAGGTTTAGGGCTTTTGTTTCTGCTGGCCTGAGCTGCTCTCTTTCTGGTCATCAGGTTTTTCCGTGCGAGAGGTACTTCAGACGTCACCTCCCCACTCACGGCATTGGGGGGAGGTTCAAGTGTCAGATCTGCAAGAAGGCCTTCAAGACGGAGCACTACCTCAAACTGCACACACGTATTCACTCAGGTCTGAAACGTTCACGAAGCAGTCTCCTGGTCCCTCTGATATTTCACTTTTAGCCAAGACACGAGACAATTGTGCATGGTCTTAGTCAGCGACAGATATTTTCTGCAGATTTTCTGTCGGTGGTTTGAATTTCTGCAGACAGCACTATTTCTGTTTAGCCACGGTGACTGTCACCGCTGAGGCTAACAAGCCACTTAGTACTTCATTCCCCTGACACCAGGCAATTTTACTGCAACAGGAGAAAGAACCTATTGTTAAAATGAGCAAATGCTTAAAGGTCCTAAACTAAGATTTCTCTTTTTTTTTTTTTATTGTAAAGCAGGTTTTGCAATAGAAATACTGTGAAAGTATCAAAAGCAGTGTAACTGCTAAGCCTAAACTTTAAGCAGCTGTGGGCTGCACAGAGGGGTGAAGTGTGTTGACACTTGCTTTGCTTCACTGTGGCCACTGCAGGGTCTAAACACAAAAGACATGTCAGTCCAACTCGTCTTGCTTCTCTTTATGAATGATTTATTTTATTTTGTTATATTCTCAGGATTTCCACCTTAGCATGGATTCTTCTTGACAGCCCATTATCCTTTATTTAACTCTTTTATCGCCATAAAGCAGTTCCCATATACAGACAAATACCCGTGGCAGTTAAAAACAAACTGGCTTGTCCTCTGGCACCACCTGTGCCTCCTGTAAGGACTACCACCCATATTAACATGAAAGCACCCCAGTGCCACCTGCTGGCCAAACATTTGTTTGCATGTTGAAATGGCTCCTACACAGTTCGAAACTGTGCCTTTAAATAACCCATCAGGACTTCTGTAAATGTTGTGATGTCACAACTACACAGTTACAGACTCATTGTCCGAGTAGGTTACAACACAAAATGTCCTGTTCTTGCTCCAGCTCCAGAGAGGAGTGTGAGTAAAAAACTATATTAACATCATTTTTGGTGGCCACAAATATATCATTGTTTTTTCATCAAAACCTCCAATAAAACACTAAAGTGTCAAATATGGGACCTTTGATAATACAATAATAATGTCTGCATAAACTCTTGATGTATCTGTCTAAAATGTTAGCATTCAAATGCTTTGGAAGGCTAAGAATTTTGTCAAAGCTAACACAGGAGTTTTGTTCACCTCCATTTGTATTATATATAATGTAATGACATATAAATGTGAAGTGAAGGTGTGAGTTTGATGCTGACTCCATTTTCCAGGTGAGAAGCCATACAAATGCTCCCTCTGTGAGGCGACCTTCAACAGGAAGGACAAAGTGAAGCGACACATGCTGATCCATGAACCCTTTAAGAAATACAAGTGTCCCTTTAGGTGAGACTCTCCACTGGAAAACCTCTGAAGTATTCTTTCCTTTTCTGCCATACCTGCTCTTTTTTTCTTCTACTGCGTATTTTTATTTATTTTTTCATTTTCTTTAACGTTTCATTTATTTGAATTTTTCTGTTTTTTCATCAGGACACACGTGGGCTGCACCAAAGAATTCAACAGACCTGATAAACTCAAAGCCCACATTCTGTCACATTCTGGTGAGTGACTAATACCAATAATCATTTTTAAATGACGAGAAGTTGTAGTGTTAATGAAACTTGAATTAATTAAAGATTTATTTCTTGAATAGTCTGTTAGCATAATATCTAAATATCTAAAAATCAGTGAACAGATTAACTCAATGTTGACCTAGAGATTACATTAAATCATAGCGAGAACACACAAGTGTGGTAGCCAGTTTCTATCTCCAGAGCAGTTTAAGATTCAACTGTTTGCACCACTGAAATTTCAGAAACAACAAATGGTATTATTATTACAGTGCTTCTTATGAAGTCCTCTCTCCTCCAGGTATCAAACCCTACAAGTGTCTATTCTGTCAGAAGGCATTCAGTCGCAGAGCTCACATGCTTGAACATCAGCAGTCCCACACAGATAACTACCGCTTCAGATGCTCAACCTGCAACAAGGGATTCACCAGACAGAGCTATTACAGAGATCACAAATGTCCTGCGGCGGGGAACGGGACAGGAACTGACGGAGAGACTGGAGAGGTAGAGGGAAACGAGGTCATGGGAGCGTCCATGGCAGAGGAGAAGGACGGAGAGAATGACGGGAAAAGAAGCGGGTTCACGAGGAAAGCAAAAAGGCCAGGGGCTGGGGGAGATGACGGACAGGACGACACCTCAAAGGGCAGCCAAGAGCGGGTGGAATCAAATGGTGAGGAGGAGGAGGAGGAGGAAGAGGAGGGGAGGAGGACTGACGAGGGTTGTCAGGCTGCCATGTCTATCACCACCATTGAAGGGCAGACGGAAAGAGGAGAGGAGGATGATGGGATGGAACATGGTGGCGAGGCACTGGATCATATTCAGAGCAATGATCAAAACTGTTTGCAGCAGCCATGTTTGTAGTTTTAAGCATCATCTTTGTAGGAATATTTCTTGGACACGGACTAAACAAACTCCATCCATAACGTCTGGGAAGTTCCTTCATTATTTGTTTTAAATTAAAACGATATTTAAATTATACGCACTGCTTTTACTTCTTTTACTGTAAGTGACAGTGATTTGTGGGTACAGTATCTATATTGCCAAAAAAAACCAGTGGACCATTTCTGTGTTCTTGTGTGCCACTTTTGTGCAAGTTAATCAACAGTGGTTCATTTAAGATGTCATGATATCAAAACCAATGGCACCATTTTATCAATTTTTATTTAACTTATTGTAAGTTTAAAGTATTTGTGTCCAATATAAATATTCTCTTACCATACTCTTCAGCTGTTATGTATGATAGGTTGTAGCAAAAGTGTACAGGAATCCAAGATGCCTTATGCTGAAAGCTGGCCTGGCTCGTCTGTATGCCCACAGAGTAATGCCACAACTACTGCGTGTCCCTAAAAGGTCTGCAAACAAGGAAGCCTGTTTACCCTCAGTGGTTCAACATTGTTATCTGACTCTGTAGAGCCTTCTATGTTATGTACCTATCTATAGTGAGAGCACAAATAACTAAATCTAAATACATTAACAGGCGCGCTTGAGTTCAAAGTGTTGAGGGCTGCACAATTCTACAACCCAGCCCACATCCTGCAGGTGTCTCAACAAGTTTAATTTCCAGCTGCTGGTACAACCCAAATTTAGTAATATTAAAAGCATGGTGCAATAACCAAATGCTTGTAATCATTTTTATGGCCTAAATGTATTATATTGTAGTATGTGTATGACTGTAATGATGTTTGATACTGTGCATTGTGCATATTTATCTTCTAGTGTGAATCCAACAAAGACAAAATCTGTTCACCTTTTCACAGAATGAAGACCTAAAGTAAATATTATATCTAACAAAAAGTCAGCTATATGTGTAAAAGTGTATACAATACACCATATAGAAGAAACATACACTACTGTTGTAGTACATTTACACAGTATTTGAGTACTTTACTTTGCATGAACTTCAAGCCATGCATTAAGCCAACTACCTTCTTCAATTAGGCCCACTATGGCATGTTTATGTGACAGGGTTTGTTGTTGGCTTATGTTTAATTATGGCTAATGACATAATTAAAATGGATAAATTCAGAGTGAAAGAATCAAACCCATATTTTTAATTTAATTTATTAAGGTGACAATTTCTATTTTACACATCTTTCATGTACATCAGAAATTAACCAGGGAAAAGAAAATATAGTGTTACCATAAACCTCTTATTAAAACCTCTCTTTTAAAAAAAGAAAATTTGTTATTGACACCATTTACAACTTGTTTTCATATACAGGAGAGTGACAGTGGTTTAGTTGTGCATGGAAAATTCTTGAGAACAAAACAAAAAGTAGTGAGAATTATGATATTTACATATTTGCTTAAACTACTATCTCCCCAGGAATCTAATATGTGACCGATCCAGAACAAGATGAAAACAACACTGTGCGTTAGGGGGTAACATATGAGGCAATAAATTTAAATAGGCAACTTTACCAATCAACTTTTCATCGTGATACATTCATTATATTACACTGTCTCAGTAGTTGTTATTCCAGCTGGAGTCACAGTTAGTCACAGAAACAGGCCATGTGTCATCAGCTTAAGTCTCATTGCTTTTCCACACTGGTGAATTATCTTCAAAAGAACTTATCAAACTGCTCTTGGTCTGCTCTTGGTTACTCCAGTCCAGAGTGGACCAGAAAGCCCAATGGTGCTGACATCAAGTTTCTAAATACAGACACCTGATGCCTGAGGGTGGAAATAAGGCTTCCTGAAGGCTAGTGACAAGTCCACCTCATCGCACATGAGCCTGTGGAGTAACACAACCACGGCTGCACGTCCCACATGTTGCAAGACGACAAAGTGGAGAGAATTTTTTTTTTGAAAAGTGCTGTGCTTTGTCAGATAACAACACCGGAATCCAATGTTCCTCAGTAACCACGCCTGTCCTTTCAGTGTGTAATTCATTCATTCATTCAAAAAGGACACTCCAAAACGAGCAACCACACTCCCTGGTATTTTCATATTAACTCTCTTTCTGTTGATCGGATGTTGTGCAACTTCAGTTAAACCAATCAAGCGTTTGCAGTTATAATTTAAAGACTGCTTCTTTCCACGCTCCGCATTGCTGAAGCGTTTGGAGGATTCTTTGTGCACACATAAAATAAGGTTTTCTTCTGGATCCGTAAACAACGTCACAGTGAGAATCTGTTTAAAATCACTTCTTAAAAGAGGAAAACATAGCAAACAAACATCTCATTGTGTATCTAAGAAATTCATTTTGAAGCAGCTTTTTGCACGTTATGAAGTGAAAATGCTAAAATAACGTTACTTTAAATGTAAAAGGGAAGATGTTTTTAAATACCGCACTGCATCTGCTTTGACAGTTTTAATTTCCTAAAACTGGATTTTATGTTTTATTATTTATTAATTTTGTAATGATTTTTTTGTGGTTCAAGAGGAGTTAAATAAGGTACAGCACCTTCAAATGCTACGTGTATGAGGAGCTACATGCAGCTTTCTGAGTGTTGCAAGGTACGGATTCAAAATGTCATTTAAGATTTTACCTTAAGAAAATTGATTTGGTTTTGCAGTTGGTGTTTCTAACTTGGGGTTTGAACACCTTAAGTCAAGTACTGAACATACTGAACACCACCTTAAAATACTTATCATCAGGATCATGTACTGATGATATTGAGATGAATAACTCTATCCAGAATACCCACATCCAAGACGTCCAATTCCACATCACAGTGTACAAACTCCGGCCCTATAAAACTAGGGTCAGTTAAAGTTCTGCTGAAGTCTTCCCACATTTCCCACCACTATAAATAATGGAGGTTACACTCAACACTTTTCACAATCGTTAAGTGATTCACAGATCAAATACTATAGAAGCAGAATACAAAACTCTTCTTGTTACTTGCATTAGGCATGTCTCCCGAATCCCTCTGAAACACAGAGATTGTCTGTTATTTAAGCATTAATTTAGAGCACCCCTTTGTTTTTAACAGAAATTAACAGAGTCAAAGCTATCACCTTATATTGCCATGTGTTACTGATCACTTCAAAAACCAAAAAAAAAGATCCACTTTAGTAGTAGAGATGCAGATGGAAGTGTGAGAGATCGACAGTGACTTGGATGATGCCATAAAAGTGGATGCAACTCATTCTAATGCGATAAACAATCTAAGAGCAACAAAGTTTGCTTTTTGGTGAAACTTAACCCTGTTTTTTTAAAAACGCACACCCTCTCAATCTTTGCTTCAAATGCAATGCTCCGACATTCAGCAGAGGCTTTAATGCTGAGCGACTTAAGAAGAAGAAATCAGGGAGTCAAAGACGCCCAAACAAGACACACTACTATTAGAAGCTGTGACCCTTCTGGTTATGAGATTTTGACTGGAACCCTCCCGGGGCCAACCTGTCGCCCTCCATTGCATGATCACATGCGGGAAGGAAACACTACTGCAGTCCCTTTAAAGAGATGTCATCGAGGGTGAGTTTCACAGGATCCCATGCATAAATTTGCTGCACATTCTGAGAGACAGGAGCAGCTTCCGTGTTTTGGTTTAGAAGAATGCAGAAATTTTCACGTACCAATCAAGCAGTGAGAGACCTGCTGCGAGCGTGGTGCACACGTGGTAGACGCAAATCCCAGCTCCTTTGCAACAACATGCAGGCAACGGTCTCACACACACACCCATAGTAGTACCACACAGGTGTGTGCGTGCATGCATTAGCACAAACACACGAAAAACAGCCGTCCTTTTTTTTTTTTTTTCCTTTTGAAGAGGCTCCCTGATTTGAACACTGGTGGTCTTTATCCCTTCAGACTCCTTCTCCCGTTATTTTAAACTTCTGCTTTCTCTCACTCCTGTCCGAAGCCTTCCGTCTCCTCGATGGCAAACATCAGCTTCTCCTTCAGTTGCTCGTAGCTCTTGTAGGGTGGCAAATCCAGTCTGTTGAAGCTGGAAAAGTAACATTAAAAAAACATTTCAGCTTGACACTTGAATTATTCAAGATAACACAGCCGAATGAGCATCATGCAAGACTGATTTGACCCATTAAAAAAGTATTTTCTTGTGGCTGGTCACCACTTGTAACAACTAACCAATCGACTAAAGCAGAAAATACTTCACAAGACAGACTTAGTGGACTATAGCTAGTTACTATACTATACTATACTATACTATACTATACTATACTATACTATACTATACTATACTATACTATACTATACGGGTTTTATCAATGCCGAGCTAATCTGCTGTTGAACTCACCATGTGTGACTTCTAGGAAGCCAGTTTTCTTTTCCCACCTTCTCAATACAGAATTTCTGGGGACCGTTGCTTCCTGTAAAGTGAAGAACGTGTCAGTCAGTAGGAGCTAGAATGATCGCACACCATCATACATGTAAACATGTGCCAGAATAAGTACAGAAGACAGGCAAAGAGAGACAGGCATAAATGAAGAATTGGTTTACACAAACTTAAACGGTTATATTGCTGTAATTATTACCCATGAGGTCGGCAAAGCCTCCTACAGGCAGGCGACAGGTCCCGGTGACAAACTGCAGCAGCCTCATCCTCTTCTCATTGTCCATCTCCTTTATAAACTGCATGAAGAAACATGCTGTTTAAAAAAACTTTTATGGTCATGTTTTTTTTTTTAAGCTTGAAATCTATTTCTTTTAATTCTCCAAAATTGAACAGACATTTACATTCTACACAAAAAAAAAAGAGTAAAAAAAGCTGCTGCTTATGGAATTTAAAGCAAAGTGTGCAGTCTACTCTTGTGTGATCTGAAACATGATGCCATATCTTGAATTTGTCAGAGAAACCACACAGTAAGACTCACACATCCAAATATCATAGAAGGATAATTTGGATTACTTGCTCGTGCTTGTTGGGTACAGGTTCTCATTAAAAAGCTCACAGCACAGTATGTTCATTTGAAACCTTTTTGAAGTCTTCAACGACTCTGAACATTACAGTATTAAAAAAAAAACAGTTAACTGTTTTACACCGACCTGCCAGAACCACATGATCTGTTTGCTGCTTCGAGCGTAGTGTCTGTAGATGGTGTTTCTTTGCCAGTCTGTGAGGTCGATCTCCTGCATGCCGCACAGCATCACCTGGGAGGAAACAAGTTATTAATAATAAATGAATTGTTTCATTCATCTGGAAAAAAGCTGATCCTTCTCCAACGCAAATTCAATTTACAGCACATTATGCACAACCCAGGCGTCAGACAGGTCTTTAGTACATCCATTAGCACATCATGTATCATGTCAATGATAAGAGTTTCCTGTTCATCCGTACCTCGAGCTCTTTGGCATCAAAGTACTGCAGGTACTGCTGAGGGAGGACCTCGTTGAAGCCTTCAAAGAAAGCCTGTGTCTGCTCCTCCACTCCTCTGGACAGCCTCCACTCTGCTACCAGCCTGCGGAGGGGAACAAATAAAGATGACATTCACCGATGGCAATGGCCGCTGTTTATATGTTGATTTACATGTCGCATGAACTTTCTTTTTTCCATTTTTAGAGGCTCCGAAATCCCACTGCACACATCTCTGGCACGTCGTGTACGCGCCGCGGTTTTGGTCCGTCCTGCACGCGACTTCAAACGCCACCGGGAGAGTTTCAGAAGCGTTTAGCCCGCCAGACTTTGTTAACTTGCTCAGATTTGGCCGGTGTATGTTCTTCTAAACATGCTTCTACATGTGGAAATATGCTACGTAGTTACTTAGTTTCGCTTTTGTCTGTTTTTACGACCGGCAGTTTGCACGAACTAAACTCTGATAATCAAACAAACATCGGTATCGGCCAAGTTGTTATTTTAAACATCGGTATCGGCCGAGAATTTTACAATTGGTGCATCCCTAATTTTGGGTTTATTTAAGCCACTTGTAAAGTGATTAGCAGTAGCTACGCTATGTTATGACAAGATGTATGAGACATGCATACAGCATTATTTTTTGTTCATTTATATTTTCTTTCTTTAACCCAGTTCTCACAGGCTGACCAGCAATAAAGCCCTGTATTTAAATCAAGACCTCTTGCCTCAGGCCTGTCACTGGAGGAGCTACAACAATTCCCTCTAAAATTTAGTAGAGAAGAAGTATGATGTAGCAGAAAAATGAAATACTTCAGTAGAGTATGTGTACTTTCCTTCAGCTCAGTTCCAGTTCACTGCAACTGCTACAGTGTTTTTAAGGGTACTACCCTCTGTGTTTAAAAGACAAGTTGTCTAGTTAAACTGACCCTTCACTAAGCCTTGCGCCCTTAGTAACTGTTGTTATGCACTTAAGCAGTTTACAGTGAACAATAATGGTGGTAGATTTACCAGGAATGCGTGGTTAAGTTTTTAAACAATGGCTCCACAGATGTGGATCCCATTTTTAGCTAGTAAACACCGATTTTGCCACCTAAAATGACAACTGTTGCAGATTTTTCAACTATAACTAACATTAAAGGACAGGTTCACTGTTTTATTGTGTGTCAT
This sequence comes from Protonibea diacanthus, assembly GCA_028641955.1. Classification (NCBI taxonomy): domain Eukaryota; kingdom Metazoa; phylum Chordata; class Actinopteri; family Sciaenidae; genus Protonibea; species Protonibea diacanthus. Next base: position 21,400,301 of record CM053984.1, read on the forward strand.
ATTAACATCGAAGCAGGTTTTGTTAGCTGTAATCATTCCACCTTCATCAGTCTGAAGTTCACACAAAACTCTTTTTTAAACTCTGTTTCCCCAGAGGGATAGTACCGCAAAGCATGAGTTTCAGACCATGAAGACTTGATTTAGCTATCTCAGTCTATTTAAATCTCATATTAGCTGCAGAGGACTGTATATTTTGTCCCACATCATTTCCACTAAAAGCATTTATTAGTGAACAGGATGAATGATTACTTCTAGAAAAACGTGTTTCACTGTTGTCACTGGTACTACTGTTTTAAGACAGACTTGAATTGAATCAAGAGTTGTTTTTGATTTATACCTCAACTTCAATGAGTACATAAACAGTCAGGTTCAGTCTGGCAATTTACAAATAGGAAATATTTCCAAAATTAAATCTATACTGTCCCCAAAACATAGTATTGAAGATCTATTAAACCCTTTCCAAGAACCTTCAGGTCTGGCACATGACAAAAAAATAAAACCTGTTTAACTTTATATTTGTTTGTGTTGTTCTTTTCATTTTATTCGCTTCTTTTTCCTGAAGATCTTTTTTTTTTAAACTCTTTTAAAACGTTTGAAAAGTTCTGCAGATATGCAGGCAACTTACTAACATGGAATTCAGCTTACATTGGTTACAGTTTCATGTCAGCGTGAATATCCTCATGTCGCTCCGGTGTGAAAGGTTTTACTACGATGCAGTAAAAAACGCACATTCCCAGAGTGAGAAGTCACTGATAATGTCTTAAACTGCCACCTCTTAGACACACCAACATGAACAGAGGATTCTACTCTTTTTGTCACCTTGATGAGAAACTTGTAAGACATTTCTCACCGACCTTTGAGAGTCCATTAAAGACTGTCCCATGAGGTCATACACAAGATTTACAAGCACACAGATGAAACAGATTTTTTGTGAAACAGACAAAGAAGAAACTGTGACAGTGTTTTCTTCCTCACACATTTTTTTTTTTAGATATGAGACAGATCATGTAATTGCAGTAAAACCGCAATTTAACAATTAAGTGATCCAGTGTTCGTGTTACTGTCTGATTTCATCATATTACCACATGTTTAAGATTTGGTAACTTGGACAGGGAGAGGTTGACCTGCACGTGGTATCTGCATAGATCCACTAACATCATCTGCTGTTTCAGACCTAAACAGAATTTTTGTAGTGAACACTGCCACCTTGTGGTGAAAAATATACAGTGCTCCTCCAGAGAAATACCCATTGAAAAGCAAAAGATGTTTTCTAAAAGTTAAACCATCACAACAATTCACAAGTTGTCAAAGAAATATTATGACCCTTAACTTGAAAATAAAAGTAGCAATGCCACAGTGTACAAATACTTTGTTACTACGGAAACATGGAAATAATTCATTTAAACCCTCAGCAAAAGTATTGTTGGATTGTTGTATTGAAGATGCAGATGCTTCTCTCAGCTGGTTCCTGAGGTCAACATCTGCTCAAAGAGCTTCTTTTTATAGCGGTCAAACTATGGGATAAGCCGGAGCACCCGGTGAGAACCCCAAAAAACAGGCAAACTCAGACAGACAGACATTGAATTAATGGTAATGATGTTGTCTACCTTTTTTCCTTCAATGTCATCTCTGGTGGTGTTAAGATTTTACGATTATTCTGTCTGATGCCTGTGTCGTCATATTTTGTCTGATGCCTGTGTCGTCATATTTTGTCTGATGCCTGTGTTGTCATATTTTGTCTGATGCCTGTGTTGTCCATCCTTAAAGTTTGCATGTTGTACAACAGACACTCTGAGGATGCAGATGCTTCTCTCAGCTGGTTCCTGAGGTCAACATCTGCTCAAAGAGCTTCTTTTTACAGCGGTCAAACTATGGGATAAGCCGGAGCACCCGGTGAGAACCCACAAAAACAACATGCAAACTCCATGATGGATGGATCTTCAGTAATACATTGTTGTGTAAGTAGATGGACTGAACACTGGTCGGGGATTTCCTTGAGCGTAGCTGAGTCTTTCATGCCTGAACTTGAGAGCACTGTGAGTTTTAAGCAGCTCACGATACTCTGAATTGATGTCACTGTGCCTCTTCCCCAGATCAATGTATTCTTGCTGCAGATGGTGGAGAGCCTTTGTGGTCTCATCCAGGGCAGTTTTCGGCTGGTTGGGTCTGACCTCAGTATCGCTGTTTTGTCTGAACTTGAATTTCTGGTTTTCCTCTAGAATTTCTATCTGCCTTTTCAAAGATTCTTTGAGCTCATCGCGGTATTTCTCACATGTGGCCCTTTCTTTGTCAAGACTAGAAGAAATCTGGTCGACTCTCTGCTGCAACTCTGAGTTTCTGGTTGTTTCATATTTGAGAGCAACTTCAGCCGTTGCCTGTCTTGTCTTGTCTTCTGACTGTTGTGCTCTGAGTCTATTAACCATGCACTCAAGCCCAGTGATGGTTTGATTTTTCTTTGCTATTATCTCTTCATGGCATTTAACGAGAGAGCTGTTTTTAGAATTTAACTCGTCATTGTCTTTCTCCAGAGCGTTGAATTTACCTCTGATGTCGGCATTGTCCATCTTTAACGTCTCCAGGTCGTACATCAGACGCTCTGATTTGGCAGAAGCCTCTTTCAGTTGGTTCTTGAGGAATGTAGCAGCTGAATCTTGCTTCTGTAGCATCTGCTCATAGTGCTTCTTTTCCTTTTTGAGGGATGACTTTAAATGTTCTTCAGCCATCAGACTCTTTTCTAATGTCAGAGTCTTCAGAGAGAGCTCTTCCTTTTGCTTCTGAATCAGATGGTCCAGTTTGTCTTGGTCCTTCCGCTGCTGGGAGACAGCAGCCTCATAGTCCCTCTTGAGAGCACAGTTTTTTGCTCTCTCTTCTATGAGGTCTGAAGCCTGTTGTTTAACTCTCTCCTGCAGTGAGGAAACAATGTCCTTGGTTTCAGAGTTAGTCTGAGTCTTGAAGTGCAGGGATTTGATTTCCTTGTCTTTCTCCAGACTTTCCTCCTTCTGCTTCATCAGACGTTCCTGTAGAGCCTTGATTTCAGCACAATTTGCCGTCTCACGCTCAGCCATCTCTTTTTTGTGCTGAGCAGACACCTCCAGATCCTTCTTGAGGTCCACAGTCAGCTTCTGGTTGGACACAAGCACGGCTGTAATTTCAGTGATTGTGCCTTCGAGCCTTGCTTTTTCCTCCAGATGTGACTTCTTCAGATCAGCCACTTCTGTCTTCATGAGGTCCATTTCAACTTGGACCTCCTTCAGGGACTTTTCAAGAGCGTATTTTTGTTTTTGCTCCTGCTCCAAAGCATCCTGCAGTTCAGCTTTGGATTTTTTCTGCTTCTCCAAGGCCTCTTTAAGAAAAGCTCTAGCTTTTCTCTCCTTCTTCAAGTCTTGTGTGAGAGAGTTGCAAGCTTTTTCCTCCTTCGTCAAGGCATCTTCAAGCAAATCTTTAGCTTTTCTCTCCTTCTTCAAGTCCTTTATAAGAGAGTCACAAGCTTTTTCCTCCTTCTTCAAGGCCTCTTCAAGAAAAGCTTTAGCTTTTTTCTCCTTCTTCAAGGCCTCTTCAAGAAAAGCTTTGGCTTTTTTCTCCTTCTTCAAGGCCTCTTCAAGAGATCTTATGGTGTACTGACTATCAGATTTCTCAGATTCCTTTTTTTGTGAAACATAAAACATAAACAATTATTATAAAACGAACAATTAATTACAGTTTATGGAACATTTGCTTTTTTAAAAAAAAAAAAAACATTGACATTTAAATGCCGTCAGTATCTGATGAAATGCATTAAAGCTGACTCATCAACAAGTCTAGATTGAGTCACGCTCCCTACCAGTCAGCATTTTTACAACTTTGGAGGTTTCTTTGGTTTACATTGACTTCAGAACAATATTAAAATCAACTCTTTAAACTTGCCAGAAATAATGAAAACTAAACATTTTCCCAGTGAAATTTGTGATGTCATTGTTTTGTTTTGTTTTTTTGCCTAAATGATATGCATGAATGGCTCTGTTAATGATGAACTACACTGACAAAGAAAACAACTTTTCATTTTTAGATTGTGTAATCTCTCACCTCACTGCTACTAGTGCTGGAGTAGCTTCTTCTCCTGGACCCTCTGGACCTGCATTTAGTCTCAGCCTTTTCTGAAACCTTCTCTGGAACCTTTTTTGAAACCTTCTCTGAAACCTTTTTTGAAACCTTTCCTGAAACGTCTTTTGGAATTTCTTCTGGAATTTCTTCTTCAATTTCGTCCCCAAAATTCCAAATGATGTTTTGGGACCACACAGATCCTTCAACTGGTGTGAAGAGGCTTGCCATTTTCTTATCTTAAAGAAAATGACTTTACCTTTCAGATATTTTGGATTTGATGTAGCTGGGATAAAACCTGGCTTTTTGTAATCCTTCTCTAAGTGTACCACCTGCTCTCTGTTATGCCCACAATGTGTTCAACAAGTATTCTGCGAGTGCGAATGATGTCAGCTGATTCTGATTCTACTTGATAGAGGAATCCTTTGATCTTTAGATCCTTTAAAGTGGCCCTGTTGCCATGCCGATTGTTGTGCTGTGATTTGGCCAGTCACATGACCGGCCAGTCACATGACTGAAAGTCAGTTTGATAAAATTTCTCAACTTTTGATAAATCATAAGTCTCTAAGTCTTTGTGCTATTTTCAATTAAATATGTTTTTTTTAGTATTTTGCACATCACCTTTTCTTCTATTTGTATTTTGTTAGCATAATTGTATTTTCAGGTGACTTACTCACAGTGAACAATAATAAACTTATTCTATCTCGTTTTCATACACTGTGAATATGAAATGTGGCTTCGACTTTGAAGTTCGTGTACGTAACATTTGATCAATACTTAGCTCGAGAAAAAGACCTAAATAAAACCCATTTATTATGTAAGTATGATGCTAACCAACACAGTCTGATTATTTAAGATGTATTTGTTCAACCTGTGTAGTTGAAGCTTTAGTTTCAGCTGAATATTTTAAGTTCATAAAATAAGTTTAAGTCCATAAAAATAAGTTTGCTAAAACGGTTATGACTTTGCTAGCTTACTTGGTAGATTAGCTAAACTTGCTAATGTTGCTGTAATTAGCCGCATGAGATTTATTTTATTTATTTTTTGACAGACTGATAACAAATAACAACGTATATTTGCTCACGTATGGTTAATTAATTATGTCTTGATCGTCCATTTAAAGAATGCAGAGTGGAATGCTGCCATTCAGGGATTTCGACCACTTTTGAGTTTTATGCCTGATCACTGAAGCATTAAGTCATTGTGTCAGTGTGTACAAATGGCCTCATTCTTTCTTATTTCAAACCCATCCTTTAAGCTAGCTGTTAGTGGTCCAAGAGGGGGGAAGATACAGTTAAAGATATGAACAGGACCAATTACCAGAACTTGTTTTAGCAGTGATATATAATGAAACATCAAAGTTCATTCACATTGAAAACAGGCTGGAATATTATTAGACATTAATGTCTATCTTGGATCGAAATTACTCAAGAAGCAGATTTTGTGGACTGAAAAATGTATCATATTTTAATAAACTGTTCGTATGTTTTGAAAGAAAAAAAATGCTTGTTACTTTAAGTAAAAAAAAAAGTAAAAGCACAACATCTGTAACTGGCCATGTTGCCAGTTTATTTTTTGTATTGGCACTGTATTATTTGTTTCTTCTGAATTTAATGTTTACAGGTAGACAGAACTGCAGCCTTTTAACGACGGACCGTTAAAAAAAAATCACAGCGAAAAGAGTAAGCGTTGTTGTTATGAAAATATAAGACAGACAAGCGAAAATAGAATTAGAGACAAAAGATTGTAAAATGATGATTAGCACCTCTTTGTGAGAAGCAGCAATGAGGTATGTTGACTGTATAGGGATGCACCGATGCATCGGATGAACATCGGCATCGGCCGATGTTCGCCTCCTTAACTGCCATCGGCCATGGGCAAATAAAGATGACATTCACCGATGGCAATGGCCGATGTTTATATGTTGATTTACATGTCACATGAACGCTGTGCTGAGGAGAAACCTCTCTTTTTTCCTTTTTTGGAGGCTCCGAAATCCCACTCCACGCGTCTCTGGCACGTCGTGTACGCGCCGCGGTTTTGGTCCGTCCAAGCGACTTCAAACGCCACCGGGAGAGTTTCAGAAGCGTTTAGCCCGCCAGACTTTGTTAACTTGCTCAGATTTGGACATTTTCCCGGTGTATGTTCTTCTAAACATGCTTCTACATGTGGAAATATGCTACGTAGTTACTTAGTTTCGCTTTTGACCGGCAGTTTGCACGGACTAAACTCTGATCATCTACCTGTGTGTGTGTGTTCTCACTAGGTTTATTTCATCCGAGTCCGACTCGCAATTTACGCCGCAAAATGTAATGACACGAAGAAGTTTAACTAGATTTGTTTCTGATGATGATGATGATGATGATGATGAGAAAGAGAGAGACAGCGCTTTGGTAGAGAGTCATAGAGTAACAACACAGAAAGTGAGCGCCGGCCTCGATGAAGCTGTTATTAATCAGAGAAATAAAAAGTTATTTCCTGACTGTTTCACAGCGGTTACATTCAGCAGGTATAGACACACCCACAGCAACACACCTCTGCTCCCCTCACCCCAACACCGCACCACCGGTTGCAGGTTTCCCTGTCCCTGTCTGATCGTAGCCGTATTCAGCACGTAGCCAAGCGTAGAGACGCTTTGAGAAAGATCCACGTTATGCAGTTTGCAATACGTGTAACAAACATCGGTATTGGCCAAGTTGTTATTTTAAACATTGGTGTCGGCCCAGAATTTCACAATCGGTGCATCCCTAAAAGAAACGGAATCATATCTAAATAGAACCCACCTGATGTACTCCTCCTTGTTCTCCTCAGTGACTTGAATGTCTCCTCCCCCTGGTTTCAGCTCATGAGTGGAGATTTCCCCCAGGATCTCTTTGTCAACGGAGAAGAACATCTCCAGCCCGCACTCCTCGATATCGTTATCCCTACAGAGCAACGTTAAAGCACACCTGTTACAACACTCTTTGTCCCTGTATTCTGGATGGGTGATACACAGTGGGTGCTGAGGCGGGCACAGGATGTTTTGAACTAGCATATAGAGACAGTACAAAATGAGAAACTCTCACAGCTGTCAAGTTTTTGCATATAATCCTGTTTTTGTGAAGTCTGAAACATTGTGCAGACTGTCTCAGACTTAAAGGGTCGAGAGTTAAGATGAGACTAGACTTGCATTTTGTGGCTCATGAAAATCTCAGAGTCATCAAGAAATTACATCATCCGCTAACATTAGCAGAGAGTTGTTAAAAAACAAGCCCCAACGCAGGACCAGAGTGTCTGCTACTTCCAGTGTGTCACTTCTTGTTTCAATCTAAGTAGAAAATACAAGACCATTTGGAAACAAAAGACAAACATGGATACACAACCTAACACCATCAATTATGTTTTAATTCTGTCATGAGTAACTCATCACTCTTCCTGATCATTGGTTTGCTGGATAGTCTGTTTGCCTTCCCACTGTTAGCGAACCTGCACCAAGATTCACTTGCTAGTGGACCGAGACCCACGTTTTCAGACAGACCAGAATTCGCTGGTTCGGTCTGCACCAGAGTTCGGATGAGCTTTCACACCTGCCCAAACGAACCGGACTAGCCGAGGAAACAAACTCTGGTCCATTTAAAGTGGACCAAGCAGTGCTGGTGTGAAAGCGCCCTTGCTAAATTGCTGTTCACATAACTGTGTACTCACTTGATCCACATGAGGGAGTTGTAGAACTCTGGGTCTATTGACTCCAGGTCTTTGAGGGCCAAAGGCTTGTTCAGGATACGCTTGTAAAATGGCAGTGAGAAACCAGTGTCGATGAACTTGCCATGGAAAAGAGCCTGAGACAAACACACACAGACTGCTTGGTTATTGTTTGATTACATTTTACATCATTCTCTCTGTACAAAAACATCAAACTACTCTTTTAAATCAATAAAAAGTGACTAACCATGGCGATGAAGCGTCCTATGAACTTAAAATACTTGAGGTGGTCAGGGTTGATGTAGGAGGCAGGGTTGATCTGGAGACAGTAGTTATCTTTACCCGCATATTCAAACAGGCAGTACATGGGGTTCAAAACCTCATGGGACAGCAGGAAGAACCACTCCCTGTAAGAGAGGGCATCACAGAAATGAGACACAGGAACCAGCTAAATGCTAACTAACATATCAAACCATAGGATCATTCCATTTAGTATAGAGTTACTAAAAAGAGGTGGAATTATACAAGGAAGGCTGCAAATACATCAAAGAATCTGCCAATATAAAGATAGACATCAAGAACTTATACGACAACACTCCAGGTCAGCCTCTGAGCCAAGAGTAGGAACACATTTAATATGTATTATTATATCATGTTACAAAATGTAGGAAAAATCATCCATTTAAAAAGGAGACTGACTGCTGTAGAAGCATTATCGTCAATGAATTAAGCAGCAGAGAGTTACAAAATGATTCAGACTGTGATGGACCAATGCAGCTACAGCCATTCCCAGCTTACCTTGCAACGCCTCCGTAGTCGAGGCCTTCTTCTCCAGGGAAGATTATCCATAGTCTCCTTCTCAGATCTTGAGCATTGAAGCTCATTATCTAAAATATGGACAATGTATTGATAGCATATCACAATTTTAAAAAAAAAACAAGTGTTACCTCTGTAAATGTCAGTCTCAGCCCCCGTGTATTAGAGAGTTTGATAAATCAGAGCTGACTTGACTACAGATATAAGAATTGCAGATAACATTTTGGAAACCATTCTTCGATTGCATCAAAGCAAGTGAAAAACTGTAGGGGTGCATGTGACATGTTTGATTCATTAAATCAGATTACAGAATTTAAATTCCACTAGAAAAGTTGTACAATCAAGACACCATGACTTCGGCTAGAGGCAGAGCAGGTGTGACATCTTAAATAGCAAACAAGCCAATGATTTTAGTGTTAGAACACATTTTCCCAGAGTTCAGTGAGCTCTGTGTCACTTTACCTGCTGGAAAGAGTCTTCAAACAGGGTTTTTCTGGATACGTTGATCTTAATGTGTTGAGGCATTGCCAGTTGCTGGAGAAAATGGGAAAATTGTCAAAAGCATTAACAGTAGCAGTCAAAAGAGCTTTCAGGTACGATACGGTAACACCTGCTGGATCACAAATCACTCAAACACAAACATAAGTGCTTTATGTTTGTTTATACACGATGGGTATGAAAACAAAAATGATGAACTAAGTCCTTTAACAGTACACTTATGGTAAAAATAAATAGCCGCTCCAGTTTAAACAATGTCTATTATTAAGTAGACAAAGAGGTGGCAATAATAATAACAACACTTTGAACAAATGTAATTATATCATATAATTATCTACTAAACCATGCACACAGTAAATTATTTAATACGACAGGATTCAGAAAGAAATGTGGATAAATCTTTGGTCAGTTAAAAAATGATGCGCCTAGATCGCAATGTGAGACATGTTCACCAAAGAGCTACCGCAACCAAAGACTGCTTCAACATTCTGGCATTGTGACAAAAATCAAAATGATCAAAATGGGACCTGAAATGATGCACAACACACTGGACTGGAATACTGCTCAAAACATTTAGCTCCAGCTGACTTTACAGAAATGGTGTTCTCCTCCTCCTCTTGAGGTTTTTCACTGGACTACAGTACCACCGCTATGGCCAAAGTTTGTTTATCATTTTTCTGCATTGTCAGAACATGATTAAGACACAGATGGATGCCAAAAAATGATTCCACGTCTCTGCATTCATCTTTATTTCTTTTTTCTTTTTTTTCAATTAAATCAAAGCACTATGATTCACCAAGTATTTACATACTTAAAGTTTACAGTCTGACACAGATTGTGCCCAGGATTTTATTAGTTCCATCTGGCACATGAACTTACAAAATGATTGTCATAACACTGTGTCTAGGCAACATAATGCACTGTCAAAATGTACACTGTTATGACTCTTACCTGGCACCAGAATCTGAAGTATTGCACTTTGGCCTTGAAGTCTCGAACATAAGTGATCTGAGGTCCATTTTCACTGTAAGGGAAAAGACGCAGAGACAAACTCTTAATATGTTTTAATATCTTAACTTGTTGTTATCCCACACTGGTATATACGTTAAATATACTGGGTATATAATGTGTTTTGTTTTTATATAAAGTTCATATTTGTTGCCTTATTTTCTGCCGTTGCTGATGTAATTTCCAAGAAGTATTATAGTACACGTGTCTCTGGTTATAAGGTTATTTGACCAGTATGTTACTGCTCCTGTTACATACAGTTGCATTCTTTCACACACCCCCGTTCACCAAACTGGTTTTTCCACCACTGGGACAAAAAGTAATTATTCTGATGTCATGTTGTGCAAATACGTTATTATCATGAATCAACTGCAGTTGTTGATCTGTGAGAATGACAGCAGGAGAGCGAAAGACAACAGGTGACGAATGAGTCACATCAGGATAATGCGTCACAAGTTCTAAAAATAGAGAGGGATTACAGAGACTCAGAATCTGCTGAAACAGAGCTACATGGTGAAGTGTGGTATATTCAATAACATAAGCATCAATTACAAACTTAATGAAAACGTACTTTAGGCTGATAAAAACTTAGACATTCCTATTACCATCATCTAAATATTTTGTCCTGACACCAGCCCTATGAATTCACTGTACTGAGTTAACTTCTCCATGGCCGTAACACACATCACTCATTCATTTCTGGCATGTAGTAGTGCCGGAAAGACTTAAGCCAGAATGCTACTGACTGTGACATCAAGCAACATGTATCCCAGGTATAACAGTTACGAAGAACCAACTAGTATATGTTATACACCTAAAACAGAAAATTGTGCACGATTATAAAATAATAAAAAGAGCATCCCTGAGAGGCTGAGTCTTTGTGAAGTAAAGATGCTGGGAAATAGTGCAACAATTTAAGAATAATGTTTCTCAGTGTAAAATTGCAAAGAATCTGCGGATGTCCTCAGTTTGTAATATCATTAGAGGATTCAAAGAATCAGAAGAATGTCTGCATACAAAGGACAAATCCAAAAACTAATACTGGCTGTTGGAGCTGCAACAAGTACTTGAGTAATTCGAGTACAAAAAAAAAATCAAATAATTTTCTTTGCCTTGAGTATTCGTTTAATCATTAATTTCATTTAAGTAGTCACTTGCGTTCCACCCTGGGAATCGTGTTCTACACAGACTGTAAACGGTGACGCACGCAACTCAGAGCCAAAAAGTTGGCGCTATGGAAGAGAGCGAAGATGTCCGATTGTCTGCAAAAGACAAACGATGTCCGATCAATTGTTCGGTTTTAATAGGCCTGTCGTTTCTGTCACACATTATGCAATAGTATTAGTATAGTATATAGCAACCCGGAATAATGGAGCTATGAGCTGGTTTTGCTGGTCTTTATTCCTCAGCTTGAACACAGGCTACTGTGAGCGTCAAACTGTTGAGAGGCTGAAATCCAACATTAAGCAAGAATGAGGAAAATAAAAGAGAAGGCAGTAAACAAAGTAGTGGAGGACATACAGTGAGGATTTTCCAGTGCGAGGGTCAATGTAGGTCGTCGTTCTCCTGTTGTGATCTACGAAGTAGGGAATGCCATCTACAGTGAACCTCATCTCCCAGCCCTCTGGAAGTGGCTTCTCATTCAGCAGCCTAAAAGAAATAATATCACGTCAACATTTAGTGATGGATTATTTCAGAAGAACCTCAAAAGACACACCAAACACATTTATGTCTTATACAAGCATATGCAAACAGACACACACACACAAACTTACCCCTGTGTTCGTGGGTCCTCCCACTGTGTTGTCCGTGTAGGGTGATGTACAAAATAAACTCTGCCATTCGAGTCCGTCCTCTTCTCTGAAAAGACACAGGAGCAATCAATCAATTTGTCGATTATTCAACTTCTAGGCACTAAAAAAAAGTGACAATTCAGGCTGACCATCTGTCAAGTTTAAATCTTTTTAAAATGGAGGTTTGGAGGGATTCTATCATTTCCACCAGGCCACATGTGCTTAAACCTCTGTGGGAAACCATCATGAAATACACTGTTCCTGCCAAATTTGCGTTCATTTACAATTTGAATTGAGACGCTGTGGTGACAAATTTATCCACGACACCAATACCCTTTAACTGAACTGTATTTTGCTTCCCTCTGTTTTGTGACAATTATTTGCAACGTTTCTTTCTCACAGCTGTAACTTGTTGAGAGTTGGGTAGCAAACCCAGAGAAGTTCATGTGATAACCTTCAAGGCTAAAGATGACGGAAAGATTCACTTTTTACAGTGAGAAACAGCTGAACTTAAGTTTCTTGTAACCAAGCTGAAGTTTTCCGATCACATCAGATACTTTTATTAATCTTTGTCAGGCTCTGAAACACTTTGTGTTTGTAAAGACCTCTGACCTTTCAGCTAAGATCCTTGTTACTTTATTTGTAATTTCATTTTATTCTTGCTCTGTTAAATCAGGGACAATATTGGACTAACTTTGTTTATTTAGTCTCTCACTGGAGTTTCATCCACAGATGTGACTAGCTTCCTTTGCTTGATACGCTGTCATGGATATTGCACCAAGTAAATGTGGCTGCCATGATTAAACATAAACCATTGTATATCGCATATATCACTGTAGAACAGCAGGACAGTAAGTGAGCAGACAGCTCAGAAGCTAACTGCTAGAAGGCTACTGCTGGCAAGTAGTCCCTGTGATAGATCAATGTCCAGTACCAGCCAAAAGTTCCCAGAAGAGGATAATGAAATTGTGTAATAGTCAGATTAGTCCAGATATTAAGCAATAATTGCCGGACCGTTTGATTGGTTTTTTTTTTTGTTCTTGATACACTGGAAGAAATGTGACATGTAGCTTTTCACGCAATATCACATCTCTACAGTATCTACATGTTATATTTAACCCTGCTGTATATTAAACTACACTGTGGTTAACATGGAAATGTATGTACAAGTATTTTATTACACAAGTGGCCAAGTGGGCCACCATTACAAAAGGAAATCAGTTTCAGCTCTCAGACAGGTGTTGGAACTACTTATCTTAAACAAACTTCATTATTCGCTTCTTACAGGAAAGAGTAATGATGACTGCTTGAACTGGCATTAGTAAAGAGGAATAAAAGTCTGTGTGTTTAAATTGAAAAACCTTAAAGATCTTACCCCATCCATGTGGCAGAGGCCCTAGAGGATCAAACTCCTTATTCTGAGTGGCTGAGACCTGGTCTTGTACCTACACAGCAGAGAATCACAATTATACATAAGAATCAAAGTTCTACAGTGCTTGTGTTTGTGATTTGATGCATGAGAAACAAATTGAGTTGAGGGAAGAATCATATACAAACAAAACACAGTAACCTGGTTACAGTGTGGACTGAAAACTGATATAATGAGGAGTCAGCATTAGGAAGGATTTCAGCTTGCAAAACTCAATTTTCAGCAAAAAAAACCCACAAAATTTCTCATGGAGGTGACGCCCTTCTGATTAATCATACACAGAACAATCTGCTTCAGGCAACCATAGTCACCAAATTCCAGTTTATTAACACCCACATCACCAGACTGTACACTGTATAACATTAGACAGAGGAAGTCTCACCCCGATTATGAACCTCTGGTTGAACTGCTGCATGGCGCCCTGTAGCTGGCTGCGCTGGTGCTGCCACTGCTCATAGTTACGCACCGTCTCCATTGTGGGCCGTTGCCATGTGGTGGTTCGCGTGATGTGATCGACAAAGTAGACCCGCCCCATCTGGTCGACACGACGCTCCCAGCTAAAGACAAATAAAACAACAGAAGGCGATCAGAGAAAGAAAAAAGTCACAACTTGGACCAATTAATTAATCACAGTGATTTTAAATATAGGTTTGTACAAAACCCAGTCAAACTTAATTTGATAACCAGCTATGTCAAAGCTTAGAACGTGGCAGGAAAAAAAGCGAGCATGTTACAGGGGTCATAAGTAAATGCGTCTTTGTGGTAGTCGCAGGTTTTACGCCTCACTACTATGTAGAATTTGTAGAGACAAACTTAATGGTGCCTGTGAAATGAGTTTAGGTCGATCACAGAGTGAGATTCCATTGAATGATGATGTAATTTTGGCAGCAACAGGAGTTTGCTTGTTCCTTTAAAGGTAGTTAGAAGGTGCCTTGTAGAGTTTTATATTTAACTTGTTTCTCATATTTTGCAGCCTAGATTGTTTGCCTCCATGTCTTCTTCCCTACCACTGAAGTCACTAACTGTGACATGAAACTGTGACCCTTGTGCACAAGCAGAAGGTACAAATAAAAGGAGAACTCCACAAGTACTTACTGATCAAATGTTACTGCCAGCATCTTGACTATCACTCCTCCATGCACCAGCTACTGGTAACTGCTTAAATCCAATTCGAGACACTGATACGTGGCCTGCTGCACTGTGGATGGCTCAGGTCCATGCTACATCCAGGAGATAGTTATACCATACACCCCAGCCTGTTCACGACGCTCTGCTACTGTCACTACAAGGTGGGCCCAGCTACTGCAGCTAAACCACGACTGTTTGCTGTCCTGCTTTGCCACATGGTTGAATGCACTTACTGTAAGTGCCGTTGGATAAAAGCGTCAGCTAAATGAATGTAATGTAATGTAAATAACATAATCAGGATCTTAAAACAAGGCATGGGCCAGTATTCCAGTAACCACGTTGTTTAAGATGGGGGGACAGTTTTATTTGCTCTGCTAATAGATTCAAATCCTGTGAACTTTAAAAAGGAAAACACTACCTGTATCTAAGTAGAGAAAGGTCAAAGTTTTTACCCAGCAGGCAGTGGTTCAGGGCGTTCCCACGTTGTCCTCTTTTCCACATGATCGACAAAATACAGCCTGCCATTCAAATCCACCCTCTGCTCCCACCTAGACCACAAAAAACAGCAGCGATAAAATTAAGGACATACAGAGGAGGTAATGGTGCACAGCATGTTGCTTATCTATGGATTTAACCTGGCTCTCACAACATGAGTCATCCCAAAAGCAGCAAACAGCCACTGAAGTTCAAAGTGTCGTCACAATGACGACACTAAGACAGTGATTATGGTAATGACAATGGAGTGAGTTAGTCACAACCAGTTAAAACGTTAGATGCCATAACTGACTGCCAATGTTCAGACACAATGTTTTCTTAAGACTGGCTTCAGGAGATGATAGATGCTCAATAAACTTTAAACTTTTCTTGGACTGTGGATAAAAGTTAGCTCAGAGTTTAGAGACTTTACTTTTGCTCAAATGTGACCCAGTTCCTTTGAAACACACTAATCCTCCTTTGAGTTATTGATCAATCTTTTTGTTCTTGACCTTTCTGTTAATTAAGTTCATGTTTTCAATGATTGGTCTGTCTTTGTTCTCTTTCTTTGTTGATTACACAAAGCAGTAAAACCTATAACCAGCTGTTTGGCTTGTGCAATACAATACTAATACTCCTAAGTAATGACAATGGAAGATCAGATAGTGCTTGTGTAATTTGCATTAGTGACATTTGTTTTCATTATTCTTTAACCAAACCCCGACTCAAACAAACAAAATGAGAGCTGACCCAGGGGGCAACGGTCCCGTGTTCACAGCGGGGACCCTGGGAGCGACTGCAGGGGTGACGCTGCAGGTTGGTTGTCTGGTTGCTGCAGCTCCAGAGCTGGAGGCTGATGTGGAGTTCCTGTCTGAGCCTGCTGATGGACTTGAGTCTGGGGCTGATGAGGGTGCAGAGGCCGGTGTTCGCACCGGTGTATCAGAACCCGACTGACCATCGCTGCCATCAGCTGGTGCAGAGCCGTTGCTGGAAGATGCTGAGGTAAGAATCAGAATATCAAAGTTAAATTTTAGATCACAGACACACACAAACAGAGCAGGTTTTAAATCAAGCTTGTGTGTTGTTGTGTTGTGTTGAGCTGACAAAGGAACAACAGCAGACTTAAGAAAGATCAATTTATCTCTTGACAGACTTAAAACTGACACATTCCAGCCTAATTTTTGCCTTATGCTTATATTGAAGTAAACTGGTTTCAAAGAAATGTCATTGTATTTGAGTCAAGTGATGGCCCAACCCTCAATTTAGCCTCAGAGTAAATGTTCACGTTGATTACAGTGTGACAGAGTTCAGCCTGTGTAGACAGAAGAGCACCTGACCTTTGTTTGCCTTTTGTTCTTCGTTGAAAGATGTGAGTAAATGTCTGACCTGGTGAAGAGGTGGGTCTGCGGGGGGTTGGAGGAGGAGGTCTGGAGGGCCTGGGTGGTCGGAGAGGCCTCGAGCCACCTGATGACACAGAGGGAGACCCTGTGTTGGTCATTGACCTCCGGCCACTGGGAGAAGACCTGTGCTCTACACTGTCCACAACTGGAGAGCTGTCTCGACTCCGTCTGTGACGAGGGAGGGTGGACGAGGGTAAATAAAGCAGAAAAATATATAACAAAAACTAAAAAGCGACATTAGTGAAATGTGACTGATGATGATACTGAAGAAGATACTGTACCTTATGGCATGATCCCCATTTGGTTGTGATTCCCCGTTTAATTTACCTGAAGAAAAAACAAACATAAATGACACGTTACAAAACCAAACAAAGTTTTACTTGATTATCCCACATCCATGAGCAGCTAAGAAATGAAACTTACAGAACAGAAACCATTTCTAAATGTGCTCATTTCCAGTTTTCCCGCCAATTTGAGTGACTTGAAAATAGTCAAACATGCACGTGCATCCAGCTTGTATCTTGTGACTCACTGTGATGGTCGGCCTCGGCTGTGGCGAACATCTCGGGGTCGACGGTCATGCCGTCCAGGCAGACAGAGAGATCTCCGACCACATCTGACTGGTCCCTGTCTGCGCACAGCTGTAAGGTCTGCACCACTTCAGAGACTAGGTTGAGACAAATATACAAGATGGTTGATGTTAATGATGCAGGTATCCATTGAGCCAATCAGCCAATCAGCCAATACATCATTCCTTTAAATTTGATCAAAGTCAAAGCAGTGATATGCAGCAGTCATTCAAAAGAAATTATTAACATGAAGAAGAAAACTTTTGACATTTTGTCATTTTGACTGTAGCACAATTTCAGCATCACCACTGCACAACCATAATAGTAGTCTTTTGCTTGGCTCTGTTTGAGTTTAAATTACGCTAAATGGAGACTAAATGAGAAAAACAAGATTAGACGTGCTGTTCCTGTTCAGGCTGAATGTTATTGCCGGGACAATCAGGGGATCATTTGTAAGAAACACAAAGCATGTTCAACTGTACGAGTCATTTTTTTTTTTTAATTATAAACTTATGGGGATCATTTTGTATTATCCTGCTCTGACATGGAACATCAATCAGCTTCTTGCCATGGGATTCATGCCCAGAGTTCTCTGTCATTAGCACAGCTGGACAGGGTCCATGCATAAAAAATGACCAGGCATGGGGAGTGAATGGAGTCTTTATGAGAAACAAATCAAAGATAAACAGGCCACAAATCTAGCAGCGAGAAAATGTGACAAAAAACAGCAGCCTGCTTCAACAATTTTAAGTGGAGTGTCTTTTTTAATTTTTACTCTAAGCACATCTGTAAATGCTTGAGAACAGTATTTTAGGGTTGTTGATAGAGGCTCTGATAGCTTCAAAGTGTTCTATAATTTTGTTTGACAGCTGGAACACAGTTGTATCAACCTGTTCCAGACCACATAGATACCAGATAAGACCTCTACTGTGCAGGAGATGGTGCATTTTACAGCTGTAATAGGAGTTTTGAAATAGATGGGCAGACAAAAGATTCATGAACAGGAAATCAAATCAGACATGTCACTGTTTGTCAAACCACATTGTCAGATTAGAATATAGAAAATAAACATAATCTTGGATGAACATAATAAACATTCCATTTTCCACAAAAATCGTAAAAAAAATAATAGTTGAATTCCTAGCACACAATTTCACATGACTCCCAGCTCTGAGCCACACGAGATTTACCCGCTTGACCTCATGATGACATTTTTACAATCTGACATGACACCACGTCTTCATGTGAGCAATGCAGGACTCTGAGATCAAGGTCTAGTTAGTCTAGCTATGCCTCACAGAATTAATCTCAGTTCGGAGAAAAGTCAGTACAGCTTCAACTGGTTTCCAATCACCCAGTAGTTTTTAAAATTGAGATAAGGTTTAAAAAAAAAAAAAAATGCTGGAATATAGATGACAAATGAAAAATGTAACTTGGCATAAACAAAGATGTATGAGGAATGTTTGTGAAATATATACAATGTATTGCTAAACAGTAGAAATACGCTGTCTATCCGAAAGTTGTCACAATACCAGAATTTTGAATTTCGGTACAATACTTGTATTAAAAATATGATACTTGATGCGTCTCTTTATACTACAGCAAAAAATAGTCCTGCACACACAGTGCTGATACATACTGAGGACCGGTTACAGTGTTTTCCACAGAATGACAGTTAAACTGAGGTGGGTTATATATTTTATTTGAATACATATTTCTAGTAGATTATTTATCATGTTGCAATTTTAATTCTAATTTCATTTAAATTCATTTTAATCCACTTTTTTTAGCGTTTACTCACAAGCTTTACTCTGCTCAACCTGTATCTGTTGAAGGTTATGTGCTTACTTAAAATGTAAAAAAAAAAAAATAATAAATAAGCAAGTCCAGTTGCCTCCAGTAGCCTTCAATTATCTTCAGCAGATACTATGAGCTGGCTGACTGAGAATCTTCAGACATGTCTGCTCACTTTGCTTTCTGTTCTCCTTTCTACATACAAACACACCCACACCTCTGTCTGACACACAGCGGCCTGCCCTGCCTCGCTCGATTTCTCGCTCGCTGTATCAAACAGGAACAGTAGTGTTTTTATAAAATTAGGGTTCTGTTTTCACAGCAGCGAGTGAGCTGCACGTGAAGGACGATTATTGTTAATAATGTAGCCAGTCGAAACCAGCCTGGTAATGAATGACATCAGCACCAACCAGGTGTGTTAAATATTGCTTTACCTGGTTGGTGCTTTAAAAAATAAACACTGCATTTGTGTATTCAACATAATACTTAATAACTTTGGTACTTCTATACTATACTATACTATACTATACTATACTATTGAATCTGGTGTCAGAAAAATATCAAAGTCGTTTAGACAATTGTAGTCTACCCAAATACACACTTAATCAGTCAAAAGGGGGGCTTTATTACACATCTCTAAACTTAACACCAAATGTGTCGATTCAGTGATTTTTTTGCAGAACAGACACCCCCCCACACACAAACAGGATATCATGAGGGAGCTAGTTAGTATTGTGAAAGAAGTCAATAGTATCAAGTGAAAAGAAAAGCATGTGCATCTGTGTCATACACTTACTTTTCATGTCGTTAGACTTGAGTGTGTCGCTGACATCCAGTGTGGCCATGCCCAGCAGCACGTCTGACTTGAGGGTCTGGTGGCTCCACACTCGAAACACCAGTTTGCTGAATGGTGTCACGATCCTGTTGAGACAAACAGTTCCATTGAAATGTGCGCCGCATTGATACTTTTAGGTGACAAAAAGAGGTGTTTTGCTCTTTTTCACTGAGGATCTGGTTTCAGAAAAGCCCCTGCAGGGTGCAACTATCAGGACTTTTTACCAATCACAGTTTCAAGCTCAGTAACCTTTCACTGATTTTCTCTTTTTTTCTGCAGGATTCTGGTAATCTGCTACTACCTTAAAAACAATTTACAAAATGAGAACAAAGGTGGCTTGATGTCATCTCCCACCACTTGGCTCTCTGCATCCAGTTTTCTGAGCATTTATTTTTGCCTGTATCAAACTGCTGCTGTTTGACGGTTCTTTAGAAAGACCCATTTCACAAGTTAAAATAAGGTGAAAGCAGCAGATAGTTTGCAGTCCGCCAGCCACTGTGGCTGTGTGCGCAGCACAAGTCAGAAAGCGGCCCACGGACAATAAAGTTCAGATGCTATTCAGGGACAACGAGTGTCTATAACCACCACTGTGACACTTGTTTAGCTAGCACCCTCAGCGACCCCAGGAAAAGAAACACATTTGTGGACACATGGGCCTCAGGTCCGATTACATCCCATAGTAAACACTTGTTATGTAATAGCTTTGCCCCCGTGGGTCTGAGGGAAACTGTAGGAGAACTATTTTAAGAAGGCCGCTGTGCCCAGCAGAGAATCCTGGACAGGCTAAAATTAAGAGGACATCTGAGGTGTGAATATGCTGGACTGCAGGGAGTCAAGTGGTGAGAGTGCACCAAGTGTACAGTATATGTTTAGAAACAGGATTCCTGTAAATGAACCGGACACACACTCTCACCACTATGTAACATTTTCCTTGTAGGTGAGAAGCACTTGGAGATAGCATATCTGTTCTTTAAACTGTACACACCTCTCTGAGGTGAACTGCTGAGAAAACCCTTCCTGATCTTGGTGACTCATTTGGAAAGAAAACTGCTGCAGGCAAGGCGTCTTGATCAAGATCATATGCTATGCCAGCAATTTTAGACTGTTATAAGGAAGTCTATTTGTGTGTACTTTGAAGAAACTGCTCCAGGCCAGGACAGTTTACTAAGAAAGTTTTGATGTACAATGCTCGTCAGCAGTAATTTTTTTTAAAGATATTCTTCTTCCACCAAAGCCAAACCCACAAATAACTTCTGATTTCATTAATTCACACCTGAATGTTCAAGTTGAGCTGTTCTTTGCCCAGCAGCATAAGTAGTAGTTCTTTAAGCTTAAAACATGTGAAGTAATGCAAGCTTCCTGCATCAATAATGGCCAGTGGCCAAAGGGCAACAGTTTTAGTTACCTGAACGGTCTATAATTTAACAAGTGCTACATGAATAGTTTAAGTGCAAAATGCTGACACGCTCAGAGGTCAAACATAAATGTAAAACAATGTGTGCACAAACAATTGTCAAACCTAAAAAAGGAGTTTTGCAAACAACAGCTAGGGTTGTTTTGAGCTTCTTGGAATACCAGGTGACATTTAACACAATAGGATGACTGATAATAATTATGGCATGATGTCTGTCAAAGCTGAGTAAACATTAAAAATCAGTCTGTGGTAAATCCCAGCTTGCGGGCAGTAAAACAGACCAAACATCTGCATTTTAAATACTACTAGACACGAGTCTGGCTGGGGCAGAATAATAAAGTTCTGATTGTCATGAGTGTGATCAAATGTCACATGCGTCTGATAATCTCTGCAAGACTTTGACTCACACAGTGAGCGGCTGTTTCCATTTGGGGCTGTGGGTGTTGTTGCATTTCTCTGTTTTCTTGGACTGGCCATTCACTGTCACTTCCACATAGGGACTGGGGCCGAACCAGTTTTTCTTGTTCTCTTTTAGTTTTGCTGATAGCACTGAAACAGAGAGACAGGGAGAGGGGATCATGCAGGAAACAGTCAGTCATGTTGATGCAGAAAGAAAGAGGAGAAGGAAAACAAAAATTCAGGAACACAAAACTGTGGTTTTATATATGTATCTGTAGCAGACATTTCTAATGAAAAACAGGTCAGGGGAACATGACTGCAATCAAATCTGGTTTTGCCAGTTGAAATTAAAACCAGTGCAAAATGTATTTAGCTGGGGAGGCAGCAGTACTGACTAGCTCAAAATGTCTGGAGATGCAGTGATGGACAAACATCACCAAGATTGAACACAAAAGGCGAGACAGAAAATTCTGCCTTTATCACCGCAGACATTTTGTGTCACGATAAGAGAGAGAACAGGTGTTACTAAGGACATGAACGGTCGCTCTGTTCTACTCAAGTGACCCAGTAAGCCATGACAGTGGGACAGTGAGCCGGCATGCACAATAGCAGGACCCTGAAACTGAAGCAGCTAAATGGAACTCAGCCAGCATTCATTCATTGCCATGTATAAATTACATGGCAATGTAATTTACTATAATTTTTTAACCTTGTTTAAGACAAAAATAAAGCATTTAATGTTATTTTTGACCAGAAATGGTCAAACTTCGAATGAAACAACCTCACACTGATCAAGACCGGAGACTTACCAATGATTTGTAGCTGTGCTTTCATAGGGTAACCGTTGGAAGTGCCCGACTTGGCGACAGTGGCCATGACATAGGGCTGGGATGAAGGCCTGCAGCACAGACAACACATCATTAGTGTGGTGACAAATTGGTTACCCACTAATATGCAGCAACAAATGAGATCATTTAAAAAAAAATAAATAAAAATAGCGCAGCCCAACCTTTATAATTAACAATGTATTCTTTAGCGTCTACCCGTCTACCCTCCACAGCTCAACGCTTACAGGAAGTAGGTAAACAATATCATCTCAAGGCACAATGACATTTATTATTACATTTATTATTACATTTATTTATTTACTTTATTTATTGTAAAAACTGTCTGTTTTTCCTGCAAGGAACTTGGTTTTAATAATCAAGTTTGGTTCAACACTCACATAATGACTGAGTCGCTGTTAGAGGCTGACAATGAAGACTTTCAGGCAAATCATGAACAGTGTAAATATCTCCTTTTGTTTCCTACATGACTGACATACAATTATGGCCTTCTTGTTGCCTCGACCTGACCTTTTGTGCACTCGCCATATGTGCCCTTGTTTTGTGCCCTGTATTCATGACTTGGCTTGACTGATTCATGACTTGACTGTGCACAATCGCTTTCATCTGTTTCAGCTTGAAGCACCAGCACTTTGTAGGATTTAGTGGCATCTAGCAGAGTAGCTGTGGATTGCAACCCCCTCGTTTCACATAAAGCCTGTGTTTGGTTTGTCTGTTCTGGGCTACAGCAGAAACATGGTGGTTCAAAACTGCAAGCTCTGTGGAAAAGAACCCACAGTGTCTGTAGATATAAAAGGCTCATTCTAAAAGGTAACAAAAACATAACGATTCCTATTTTCAAGTGATTATACAGTGATGGAAACATTCTATTCCACTTCTGCTTTATTCTGTAAATAGAGTCTGAAACTTGAAGCCATAAAATAAAGCCAGCTTTCCCAGCTTTATCACAGTACAAGAATTATCCAGTCTCAACAAAGTCAAACACACAAGTACAACAAGCCTCCATAATATTCCATGTAGCCCTTGGATACATGAAATACTGATACTGCACTTACAATTTTTGATGACATCAAATGCTCTTACTTTAAGTTGTTTCTTGAACAGACTGAGTCACAGTGGCCACTCTGTTAGAGTTACCTGTCAGATCGCCATGTGAAACACACACAGAAGTTGCACCCTCATTTTGGGCAGTAAAAGGAGACAAAGGTCAAGCCTGCGTTCAGCAAACTGACTCCAAAATACAACCTATGCCGATGTCCCTGCTCGGTGTCTGAGAGCAACATGCACATCGGTCGTAATACACAGCTGTCAACAACAATAAATATTTACTTTGCATTGTAACTTGTTAACTTCTCTAACATTCCACCTGCTCATCATTATGCAGGTATACCAGCTTACCACAGAGGCTGGGCTGGAGCCTGAAACATTTTCCCAATATCTGCTGTAGCTGCTGACACTGACAACAAAGTGTAAACACCAGTGATATAAGACTAATGTTTGCTTCACAGTGACAAAAAATAGTCATGTCAACAGATATGAAACCTGAAAATCTGATGACAACTAAGCTGCATCACTGACAAATGTGTCAATTAAAGAGACAGGGAAAGGACAGGGGAACACGGGTGTCAGGCCCTGTGATCCGTCCTCGAATCTGGTCCGTTACCGTGATGCATCGCTGAATAATGCATGCTCCTCTGTCTATCTGGTCCAGAGTGCGCATGGCAGAGCAGGAAAAAGTGAGGAGCTCCTGGGTAAACTTTCACTTTGGCTACTGCTTTAGTCTCCGTCAATAATTAATTGCAACTGCTGACTCTGCTGCCTCGCGAGCAGGCTGACCGCGTTTCGTAGATGAGGGCATTTGCTGAATATTAAACTCTACGCTCTCTTATAGGGTGTTGTGCACCTGAAAAATATCAAAATACATGTCTACGCCGCTTAGGCTAGAGGCTTCCGTTGTATTTTGAGAACAATTGTTCAAGATAAATGTTTACACCATGACTAAGTGTATGAAACAATGGCCCAAACATAACTTCAGGATGATCAACGTATGATGATTATAAGATAAACGACAAACAGGTTATTTGATTACAATGCTTAGAGGAAATAACATAAGAATCCCACATCCATTTCGTGGCAGCCACACTTAGAGTAAGACGTTGTCATTTTTAATTAACATCCATGGTTGTTTTTTCACAAACAAGATGAAAATCAAACATGATATTCATGTTGGAAATCTGATGGATTTATTAATAGTCGACACATTTCCCCTAAGTGTCAGGCCACCCAAGACAACAGAGAGGAAAAGAGCAGCCAGCCAGCCTCCCTGTTCAGACTCCAAACACTTGATCCCGCCTGTAGTGAACAACAGTGGCAGACGAGGACACAAACAACACAATGGCAAAGTTTCAGATGACTAACAACTGTGACAGAAAAGAGAAACACTGTCTCTTCCTTTCTTTGTTTCGGTTTCTAAGAAGACCAAAGTATGCAGTGAGAAGAACTGTTGGTAGGAAACACTGGGAAGCCGGAAGCTGGTTCCATAATTAGAGCAATCATGACGTTTTAACAGCGGTTTGCCCGACACTCAAGCAGACCAATGTGCTTATATCAGCAAAATGTGTCTGACTCACTCAGCTCACCTGAAGAAACAGCGCTTCATGTTCACGTATTACTGCTTTATAAATGCCGGAAAGAGGAGCGGCTTCTACTGTTTTCTAGAAGTCTCCTATTTTGTTTGCTTGTAACTTTACCAAAGAAAAACAAGAAAAACAAACTCTAATGACTTCATTTCCAACTGCGCAAGCGACCATGTTTCATGGCTCCTGGTCAGCATTATCATTCAGGTATGCTTGGTGAATATTACATAATTTAATCCAACTAGGATAACGAGCTAACGCTAACACAAGTTAGCCGCGCTGTGAGGAACAGTGTGTCCTTGTTAGCTCGTAAACTACGCTGACGTTAAACGGTGCGTGCGTTTAAAGTGGCGGTGTGGTCACCGGAGTTGCTGAGTACGTGTTGAATGTCAGCTGGCCGCCGGTTCTGACAGCCTGCTGCCGTCCCCAGCCCGGCTAACCGCTGCTAGCCCACTAGCTGGTGTCATCATCATGGCTGGCTGGCAATCCCAAAGTCCAACGGCTACGAAAACACAAACACCCCCGGTGAAAGAGCTATTAATTGACTTCTGTCACTTACCCGGATCCAAAGGGAAGCTGTCAAACCAAACCGGTACTGCTGCAGTGAACTCCCAGCCCTCGGACTGCGGGATGTTTGGGTTTCAGTCGGGGCTTCACTTCAAGGAAGACGAAACTTCCACCATCTTCGTAGGCTCACGTCACGTGACCGAAACAAGGTGGGGGCTTAACGCATCTGCCCCTCTGCGCTGTGATTGGACCAGAGTTGGAGCAGGATGGACCAATGGGCGACCAGTAAACATGCTGATGCATTTAGGGACCTTGGTTGCAATAATATGAAATAGATATAAAAACTGAATGGGTCTTGCAGCAAATCTCATTCATCGCCGAGGGAGGCACTGTGCAATGGACCGGATACAGACAGCAGCTTTCAGCCAAGAGAAGCACTGACATGTGGTTTTGTCATGAATGCTGATTTAATACTGACATATTATTTCCCTGATTATATGGTGCTGTCAGTATGTGATTCACAATGTTGCAAGGGCATTATGACATTGGACTTACTTCCCTCTTGCTGTAATGCTGTTTTTAGTGGCTAAATAACAACTGGAAAAATATGAAATCCTAAGGATCATGATGTAAAAGCTTGCCACAAAATGAAATAAACTCTGTCTACAGGACTGTTTAAGTGAATTACACAAAACCATGAAATGCGGCATAAGTGAGAGCATTTGTGATGTAGGGCACATGAAAAGATAAATAAAAGCACACTAATCAGTGATCAAATCGTGATCATTGTTATCCATTGCACACAGCTGAGTTGTAGTTTTTTGCATCACTTGACTTGATAACTCTCCACCCAAAGTAATATAAAACCTAATAAAGTTATTAAAATAAACTCGTTTACTCATAAAGCCCAGCTGCCCTGAGCTGATACTTTTCCAGCAGCACGTAAAGGCAGCATCAACCAAGCAAATTCAGACTCCTCAAATCACCTGATCGGTATTTAACGTGTTATTACATAAGGTTAATGGAATTATACATTCCTGTTATTAGATGTTTTTACTGTTGCTGTTGTTGAACTGTCACCAACTACAGCAGGTGGCGCTGTTGTACTTCACAGCAAATTGACAACTCAGGACAAATGTCAGCTAAAAATTATTGTAACAATAATATTTTTCTCATGTGTGTACAACATAGAAAAAGTTACATCACAATTTACAAAAAACACAGCTAAGAGCAGATTGTTCAAAAATGGCTTGAGTAGGATTTTTTTTTTATTATTGTGGTTGACTAAAACAAATTCAGCACATATCTGCATAATTTCTCAAACATCTTGTTGATATTTGTTTTGTACCAGCTGATTTTATGAAACAATGAAGTAGCTCAAGTGTCAAAATCATTATTTTATCTGCAGCTTTTTGAAGTTAGACCAAAAGAGGAGCAGGGTGACATCAATATCCCTTACCGCCAAAATAAAGGCTTCAAATGTGTCACTCTTTATATGAACTCAAACACAAATGTTGCAAATGTGCAAATGTTGCAAATCTTCATTTCATGTCAGATAATCTATTCATGATGTTCCCAATCATCTTTTCTTGTGCCTTCAACAAAAGATAATGAATCAAATTTATCCTGATATCCAGTTTTTCTGTTAGTTACTGGAAAAACTAACATTAAAAAAAGTTGTAAAAATGTTGTCATTGAGTTTACTACAATCTCTCTTCTTATGGCTTCTT
This sequence comes from Protonibea diacanthus, assembly GCA_028641955.1. NCBI lineage: Eukaryota > Metazoa > Chordata > Actinopteri > Sciaenidae > Protonibea > Protonibea diacanthus. Next base: position 21,427,334 of record CM053984.1, read on the forward strand.
TATTGTTTGAAGACACTAATTGTATACAAAGTGATTTGGACAATTGTGCGGATAGTGTTTTATTTGTCATAAAGTAAAAAATGTGTTTTTATTGCTCACTCTAGCTATGCTCATAAAACTTTATGAGAGAGCAAAAGAGTATGATGATGCATTATCCACACCTGATAAAAAGCAAAAATGTCATAAATAGTATGATCAGTTATGAGGCATTATTGTAAAACTGTGCCTAAATTTCACTTTAGTTCTATTATTCCCAACAAAAAAAATGCACTGTGGCAGTGAACGTTTTATTCTGAAAGCGTTAACAGGAAGGCGTGTCTTTGCTACTGTACCCAACTTGACTGCTGTAGCTGAGTGGGTCGAGGTTGGTCAGTGTTGACAGAGAAGCAGCATGAGACCCTTCTCTGCTCGGATCATGCAAGCATGGGGATATTTGGAGGAAAAGACATTCTGACAGCTCACTCAGAGAGAAGGTAAGAAACAAGCCTCTGTTTTTCACTCAGATGTCAGGCTACTAGATACTTGGAACAGTCCAGGCTTCACTTATTGCAGTGGGTTTTTTTTTTATGAGGCTTCACTTGGATGTAGTTGGGTGTGAAATATGTCCCTACACCTCAGGATGTAATGCAGTTTTACCCTCATAAAAAAATAACTACTGCAGTACATCAGTCAGTATAATGATGATACAAATGCTAACAGCAATACTAATATAAAACAAATATCACAAAATATGTATGGGATTTTAGGAACTTTATGAGGATAGTAAAGCGTGCAACACAACATAAAGTACGTAAAGATGTCTGTAAATTCATAATTGAGTAGCACAGATAGAATGTAAGCTCCTATGAGAAGTCTATTGGGCTATTATGTATTATATATGATGTATCATATCAGAATATTATGTATTCATTATCACAAACTATATTAAGGTCATTGTAAAGTGACCACTTGCTGCCACAGACACAAGTTTTTATAGCGTTATCAAAGGAATATAACTGTGTTTTTTATGTAGGGGCTTGTCAAAGGGAAGGTCACACCCTGTGCTGGCGTACTGCCTGCTTCTACAGTTGCAATTCTAAGTACCATATGAATAGAAATAGAATAGAGTTGAATAGAGTGTCGCTGTGATTATCTCCACTAATATGAAAGACAACAGATGGCAGGGGAGTCCTTGGTCAACATGTAAGGGACGTTAAGTCAACAAGTTAAAGGTGAATGACATATGGCCGTAAAGGTGGGCAATGTTGCAGTGATTTAGTCGTTTACTGGAAGCTGTTTATTTTCTGGCACGAGCAAAGAGCCCTGGGACTCAATCAAGCAACAATCAGATTCTATTACAGCAGCTTTTGAGAACAGAATTTGTGCTTTGCGATCTTTTGCATACACCGAAGCGCAGTGCAGTAGATCTGCACTGATTTGACATTCAGTCCACATCCAAAGCACCAATGTAAAGTGAAACAATGAAGTTTACACTGAGTTATAGATACACAAGGCCACCTTGTATTTGTTCAGAGCAGGCTGGATGCGCTGACAAGTGCTCTGTTGTTTCCTCTCTGAATTTGCATTTCTCCTGGGTGATTTTCATCCACTTTCACATGCATATTAGCAAACACTAGTAAACCCTGCAGACTTGCAGGAGTTGCTCTCTTCGTTGAAGTCATTTTTCACGGTGACTGGCTATGCCTGATCCATACGGAAAAGGAGATGAAGAGGAGATTTTGTGTCTGCAATTATTAGTTTTCACTCTGTAGCAGAGAGACCTTCACCTTCTAATGTTATTCTCAGCCATCCTCAGCCTTTAACTTGCCATTGCAAAATTAGCAAGGCCGCTTTATTTTTGCCGGCTGAGGCTATTTCCATGTTTGCTTTCTTTTGTTTCTGTCTATAATTGGCTCTATCTCAGGGGTGTCTTCAGGAATAACCTCTACCCACTCCGCCTGGCATTGCCAAGTTGTAATCCTTACACCCAAGACATCGATCTCAGACCAGCTCCTTACTTGACTTTTGAACAGTTCACAATGCCCTCTGGACAGTCTGACTGTGTGCCTGGCAAACTTTCACCCTTACCCCACCAGTGTCCCAGCACATGTGTATGTGTGTGTGTGTGTGTGACTGGAACAGCCTGCTCTTGCCAGGCAGCTATCAGTGTATTAATAGGTGCTCTGGCTGCTACTTTAGCTCCCAACCCCCAACCTCACTCATAAGTCACGGCCCCTTTCATAACACAAACAAGCCAACAAGCGCCCCCTCCATGTACCTGAAAAAACATGTGCTTATTTTAAGCTCGGTGGTATGGATAACAGACATGTCAGGGTTGCATACTAATAGGTGCAGGGGTGCGGGGGTTGTAATTACAGTTGCAAAGATTTCATTTTGCACAATGATAGAACTCCTCTGGAATTCCAATTGTATGAAATATGATCTGAGTATTTAAAGCCAGAACTCTCATCACATGCTTGAGGCATTAGTTATCAACAAAACCAACTCCCTTTATTTATATTATAAAGCTATAAAAAAAAAAAGCCTTACTTGTTGCTCCTTCAAGGGTTTAAAAACTGTTTTAACAATGGGAACAATCTCAATCATAAAAACTTTGAATTGATCCCAGTGAGGGAATGTGTGTTTTTGATGATCAGGACGGAGAGATAAAGACTAAGAAAGACGTACTTCCCTTATTCTCTGGGGGAAACTAAGGAAAGACCTCAGTGAGATGAAATGGGAAACGGGATGAGTGGATGCTTTGGTGTTGAACATGGTGTCAGGCTGACCATATCTGAGAACTGTGTCAGGGTGTGCTGGCTCCCACACTGATTGATAAGTGGGGAGGGAGAGTGCTAAAGCTGGTATAGTTACTGATGTATCGGGGCCGATCTCTCGCACAGCCTCGGCATTGGAGCCAGTTGTCTTGGATAAAGGGAGTTAAGGAGATGTGGGGGTGATCATATCATAGTTTGACCATCATGTCTAGGGAGTAACGCCTCTTTTCTCTTGTTCTGCACTGCCTGTGCTGCTTTTATAACCCCAGGGACAAAAAAACACAAATAAAAAATCAAAAGATTCCGCATGGCACAGCTCCAAGCTAGGGGAGCTATTTTTGGATTCAGCTATGGGAAAATGGGAAAACGATGTCCTAATCATTCATACATGGACTGCTCGGCTGCTGTAAATCCCAGTGTTTCTGGTCAAACGGTGTCAAGAGCCCACTTTCCACAGAACCTAAGCCCAGAAATGCTGGGCACTGATGACACAAGATATGCACTCATTCATAGTGAAAAACAGTGGGTACAGGGCTCCAGAGCCAAATGAGAGGGTAACTTTGCAGAACAACTCATGCTCCAGACATGTACGTCTCTTTAATGATTAAATGGGAAACTGAGTCCAAAACATTTGTTCTTTGAAGACACAGCACATCCTCTCTTAATCCGTTACCCCCTGTTGACCTGTAACTAAACCTCCTTGTGGTCACTGCATAACAGGATTGCGTGTAGTGAGTGGTTTTTGGCTCTTATTGTACTACATATTTGCTTAGCAGAAAGGTTTTATGTGTTGAATCTTAAAGAAGCTGCCCTCAAAGATGCATCATTCCATATTGAATCAGTTACGAATCAGTTTTATGTTGGGGTGTGTCATATCATATTGTTCATGATAATGCCGGTATACATTGTTATGATATTATATAATGTTATGAGCCAAATATCCTGCACGCAAATTCATCAACTATTTTGATCATCAGTATCATTATTGCAGAAATACCATGAAATATTGTGATATTATTTTAGACCCATAATATAATGTGAAATGTGTTTACCCGAGTGAAGAACCCACAGAGAATTATTACCCAACTCTGAAGGTCTATGGTACTTCTTCTTCTCCTCTTCAGGTTTAGCAGCACATTTAATGTATAGGTGAGTCTCTTTTCCAGCAACAGCATCTGATTTTAGTGACTTTGCTGGTGAAGAAAGTCACTAAACATTTAGACATTTAGATATGCGTACATTTTAGAATGACTGAACTCGTGTGTGTGTGTGTGATTTATTGCATTGAGGGAACAAAGACATACACTGCCTTTGTCTGTGGCTATTCGAAAGAAAAGAAGTATCAAGGATTTAACCTGGAGGACATGTTGTAGTTCATTTGAAGCATAGTGAAACCCTAACAGGTTAGCTATTGCAAGTAATAAGGCCGTTTGTCTTGCTTCCTTTGGAGTGTGTCAGTCCCCTAGTGACCCAATTAATGCAAGCTTTTTTTTAAAAAAACAAAAATTAATTGAGTTGATCTGACAATGTTTTTGTTTTTATTTTTTTGTTTTGTGGTGGTACGAAATAATGCATGACAGGAACAGCCAATCAGCTTCAAGCTTATTCTACCCACATGCCTGTAAACTTCTCCCTCCTAGCAAATTTAAAATGACCTCCAGGCTATTGTTCTTCGCCAGACATTTTCTTTTTCTTTGCTGCAAATGGTTTCTTTTGTGTCAACTGGTATCTTCACATCTCCATGTGTGCTGTCACAACAGCATCGCTGCTTATTTTTCTTGTGATTAAAGCCATGAGAGATCAAGGGAGGTCATATTTGAGCAAGCATGCCGGGGAGCTTTATTATTGTTGATGCTAGACCGCTGAATGATATGTTTTGGTTAGACCTTTCTCACAGCAGACTTTTGGACAAAGGTGGGACTAATAATATTAATGATGGCTGAATTCCATTTAGAAGTTCCAGTTCCTGGTTCCTGATATTGTTAAAAGGTCCCAGTGTGTGACATTTAGAGGAATCTTTTGGCAGAAATAAACTATAATACTGGGGACTGTGTCCATCAGCGTATAAATCACCCGAAAACAACAATCGTTGTGTTTTTATTATCTTAGAAAGAGCCTTTTGTATCTTCAGACAGAGTCAGGCTTTTTCCATAGACACTCTATAGATAGATCCTTTTGCATTTTGGGGGATTTTCTTCTTTGTGTTTTAAAGGGTTGTGTATTTGTTTACAGCCTCTATACGTGGATGTTTGGTTTACTGGAGCACCTAAATATAATGGATCCAACATTAATGCCTGAGCATTTGCTTCTATCATAAACGAAAATATCTGTTTTAAGACATTTTGATTTGATTTTACAGAACCTCATTCTTTATCAGGCATCATATTTTTTTTAGATTGAGAAAATGCTGCAAACCTTCAAATACAATGTAACTGTAACAAAATAACTGAAAATAATGATGACATGAATTTTTAGAGATCTAAAAATGCAACTTTATTACATCTTGAAAGATTCGTGCTCCTTTGATTTGATGTTGACATCTTCCTTTGGGCATTAAAACAGTTTTTGGGAGAAAGCTATAATTTCAGCAGGCATGCCTTCAGATTAGCTGTAATGATTGCAACGATTGAGGGAAAATAATAATGTGGCAAACATGGCAAATATTAAATGGTTCCAGCTTCTCAAATGTAAAAAAAAAATAGTGATTGATTTATTGCTTTTATATGATGGTAACTGAATATCTTTGGGTTTTGGGTTGGACAAAACAAAATGTCTGAAGATGTCGCCTACGGAACTTTTTCTCAGTTTTTTTTAGACTAAAAGTTAAATTGATTAATTATGAAAATAAATAAAAAATAACAATATGCTGTTGTCCTACTTCAGATATACGATTTTATATTTTCCTCACTGTTCAATGTCAAATCGAGACTTTGCGTTTTCGTATGAAAAAGCTCACTATGAAAGTCCCCTCCACGTCCCTTTGTGTATGTGTAACAATGGCTTATTTTTAACCTGTGGGCCTGTTCAGAAGTGGAATGGGGAGAGAAGGGAGGAAGTGGTTGCAGAATGACAGAGGAAGTTAATAGCATCCTTCTCAACCTTCATCCTTCCTCCGTCTTCCCTCACATACAGACATATGTACACACACTCCTGGGGTTTGCCTCTCTGTGGTTCTCTGGATGCCCCACTGGAATACAAATGAGTAGGAACACTGTGTGAGAAAACACACAGACAACAGACACACACTTCCCAGGTCCCTGGATAGCTAGAAGAAGCGGCTCTGATAGTTTGACTTATAAGGCAGTAAACTAGAGCAGCTTATTAGAGGGGACTGGAGATATGAATTCAGTGTCAGCACTGAATCTCAAAGCAACTCTGATTGAACTAAATGGACACAGCAGATGACACGTTTTATTTTGCTGCTTTCTGATCTGAAATATGCAGTGAACTGGACTAGCTAGGTGCTGTTAGGTTAAGACACTATACTGTATAGCGTTGAAGTGCTGTATTTAAGTACATTTACTAAACTACCTTACTGTATCTAAAGTAGATAAACCAGCAGAACCAGAACTTTTACTTTTGATACTTGAAGTACATTTTGCTGTTAATAATTTAATATTTTAAAACCAAACTTTAGACCTGTGTTTTTACATTGTTGTAGGGCCTCTCAAGTAAAGGATTTTAAAACGGGATTGTACGTTGTGATTTGTTGAGATTAGTAGATAGAAATAATTTATGCAGCCAATTTTTCAAACAAAAAAAGCTGAAGTCTTCTGGGCCTAACTTCCCAAATGTGAATGTCTGCTTCTAAAAGACAGGTCTTGAATTTGGGAAAATCAGCAGTTGCTTGTTTGTGGTGTTGGGTCTCACAGAAATAGCTGTTTATCATATGATAATAACTGTGCAGAGGTTGTAATTTACCAGTCCTTTCACTGCATGAGCAGCATGCGAATAAAGGTTAAACCCACTGTTTGTCATTCTTGCTCAGCTCTGGAGTAATTGGCTTTTGTATTATTGCTCCCTGCGGTTCCTCCTGGTGTTGTGGTTCTGGCATTTTATCTTATCTCTGGAAAACACTCCACACTGCAGCACAGCACTCTGATTGTTCCTTTTAGCTGTATTTGTTTTAGTTATCTGAAAATAACATGATTTAATCATAAAATTCTCTTTTGTTGTTGACAGCAGCAGAAGAATTCCAGTCAGCTATTTGCTCTTAAGGCTGTTATTATATGCTACACTGTTTTTTGTCTTTTTTTTTCATTTAAGCTTTTAGTCCAGGCTTTTGTTTCTTTTCTCCCTTAAGCCTGTTATATCCGTGTGTACAGCTTATATTAAAGAGCTCCTAAAATGCAAGGCAATGGCAAAAAATACAATACAAGTCATTACAGTACAGTCATTAATAATTTAGTTTTATTAAAGGCTTTCTTTTTAATTACTCGTCATGGTATACCTCAAGCAATAATGACCTCTGGGGTCGGGACAAAATCCTGTTTTATGTCACAGCAGCGTCTGCACTTCATTCAACTGGCTGCCATTCCATGATTTCCCATCATTCCGTCTGATGACACGTGACCCCATGAGAACAGTACGACTCTCACAGTGAGGGCTGGATGTGGGGTGCCAGACATTTTCTCAAAGATGACATAAATATACAGTATAAGCCCTTAAAGTGGGAATAGATTACTGATCTGTTTTCATAGAGACTATAGAGACATTTGTATTTGATTGGTTCCCTATAAGCCTCGCATTCACTATGCAGTTCTGTCTGTCAGTGGGTACAATATTCCCCGGGAAATGAAGCCTCTGTTTACGAGACATATCTACAAAATGACGGAACAAACTCACACTTCTTCTCCTGATCTTTTCTTACAATAATTTTACTCCCTGACGTCAAACTCTGCTGTTACTTGTTTGTGCAAAGCAGTGAAGCTCCATAAGTCATGTTTGAGGGGTTGAAGAGTTGTCTGTTTCCACTTCAGTTAGAAAATTAACTCTAAACATCTCTTGGTTTATTCCACTCTGGTGGATACTGACCAATCATAGATGACATGAGGTATTTTTAGCAGATACAGTGGAGTCAGATAAACGATGCGTCAGAGATCTAAAACAGGTTTTTGACATGCTCACGTCTCCGGCCACCGGAAAGTCTTGTTCTGCTGTTAAAACCATTACTGCTTCTGTTTCCCACCTACACATACACATCCAACTTCCGACTGGAAGATTACCATCCCCTGGATATTGTCCAAGGGTATTCTGGGAAATATAGGATGTCATTAATTGATTTAAAGGGAGAGGCAGATTGAGAGAAAGTGGGCGTACGACAAATTGCAGCAGTTCATCGGTAATTCTGTGGTAACATTTAAGGATTGGAAGGAGATGAAAAGGTGGAACACAAGCCAAAGAACCTCATAGCCAGGAAAGCTTTACCTAAATTATTAATATTTTTTCTGCCACTTTTTTGTTTGTTATCAGGAGTAGTGAGTCAGACTACATCCCAGTAAGACTTCCTCCCGACAAGAACATATTGTACTTAGAAATGATAATCTCTCTTTATAAAAACACATTTGGTTTTTTTTTGCAGAAAATAAAAATGCTGCTGACACTGCCTTGCCCTGTGATCATAAGTCATATGAACTTCTGGCTCAGGAGATGAGTGTTTAATTTCCTCAGTTGGGGTCTGTCTGGGATCCTTTTGAATGTAAAGAAAAGGACCCTGAGGCTCCAACATAATTCTTTGTTACCGCTGTACATGTCCTTCCTTTATCCAATCAAATCAGTTAAGATGAACTGAGGCACCATACATAAAATATTAAGCCTCCCTCCTCCTCCCTTCTTCTATTTAAAGACCTTTTTCATTTAGTCTTTTGTCTTGTGAACTCCTGTGAAGTAGCGGTTCAATCCAAACACAGGATTTTAAGCATTTTTAGTCCTTTTGTGTAGGAAAACTAGACTGGTTTCATCATTGTGTCTGTTGCTAGGTGTGTGATTTCTGCATACAAAAGACACATTCATGAGAGTACATCTCTTACCTTGAGCATTTTGGTTGCCAAGAGACACTACTGCAGCTCTTTCAGACCTCTTCATTGGTTTTCAGGACCTGGCAGTAGCTTTGACGGCAGATTGTGTTACGCAGATGACTGACAATACGAGGTCTGACGTGAGGTTTTGAAGGATGATGATATTTTTTAGGATTAAAACTGCAGATTGCTTATGACTTCTCTGTGTATTCTCATGCGTTATTATGAGTTTCTACACATGGTGTACTCGTGGCGTACTCAGCGTTGTTTCTACAGCTGTTACCAGACAAGCAAAGCATGCATTCCAGTTTGACAATGACTGCTCTCAGACCATCTAAACATCACACCGGAGAAAGAAATCAGGACTCCTTTAAAGGAATACACAGATATCTGGAGATCTGCTAATATAGACACCAACAATTACCCAGACTACTGGTACTTACTTCAGCTTATAGTGCTCTACAAGCTCCATGCAACGAAATATGGCTGCGCTTGAAGAAAAATAAACAGAAAATATGAAAGAAAAATCCAAAACCTACTTTGCCTGTCTGCAAAATACATTCTGTATTTTTCTCACTGTAAACAAATTTCATGAAAAGAACAAAACCAACAATGTTCTGTTTTTTCTCTTGATACTTTCTGTCCCAAGCCTATGTATTCCTGCTGAAGACACACTTAGAAATGAACCAGGAATATGTTCTTAAATTTAAAAAAGGATAAATAATTTCCTAAAACAACAAGGCACTATAGATTTAAAAATTTTTTTCTCAAACTGGAGTAAATAATGTATTTGTTGGGGACTACTTAATCTCATGGATTTTGTGTATGTACATACTGTAAGCGAATGGGGTATTTGGAATCAACTCAAAGTGCCCATGATCATCAGAAGAATCATATCTTTACCATTAAGATATCATGTTTAATAGTTTTTGGACAGGCTCTGAATACACTTCTTGGATGGATCATGGGATTTACTGAGATTAACAAAACTATTGAAAGTCTAAAGACTCTCTAAAGAAGTCTAAAGTCTAAAGAAGCAAATCTGACTATCAGCTGGCACAAGAAACAACACCGTAATAAATGCTAAAATGGTAAACAAACTGAAACTTATATAGCATCTTTCTAGTCTTCTGACTACTCAAAGCACTTTTACACTACACATCACATTGACACACATACACACAAGGATGGCACAGCCTTCTGGGGCAATTTGGGGTTCAGTATCTTTCCCAAGGACACTTCGACATGCAGTGCAGAACCTGCTCAGCCTCCTGAACCACAGGCGAGAAATAGATTATTGAATCAGTTTGACGTTCCTATAACACTGTTGTGCTCATGAAGTTTTCTCTAAACGCAGCAGAAGCAGAGGCAGACTTTTGTCGTGTAACACATTTTGTTGTGTACAATCCCGTTTGAAGGTCATTGGCGTGTGGGTGATTCTGGTGTCTATGCCATCATGACTCTCCAGAGTTGAAGCTGACCAACAGAGCATGAAATGAAAGCCAGAGGCCGGGCAGAGTCAATGTGAGACAGAGCGACTGAGATGAATGTTGACACACAAGACGACAGTGCAGGGGAGAAAAAACAGGAATTTCAGAGAAAAGGAGTGTCAAAGGACAGCAATAAAAGGAAAATGAGAGAGACGAGAGTGTGTGTGTGTCTGCCTGTGTGTGTTTGTTTGACCTGAGTTTAAACTCCTCTTTCCTTCATGTCCCCCTACAGGAGAGAATGTCTGGCAACAAAAAAGTAGTTTATCCGGAGTATGACGAAAACACAGACACACGTCTCAATATGGAGAAGAAAAGAGAGTTCAAGCACACACTCGAGACACAAAGCACATATTTGTTCATACAAATGAACAAATATGTGCATAAATCTAGTCTGTGTCAAGCGTTTCCGCTCCTTCCTCAACTTGTTGTCAGTGTACTTGTTTTTTAAATTAGTATTACATTTACGTCCGATGCACTCGATCACCTCGATGAATAACGAGAGGTGATGACCCTGGAGAAAGAGACAAAAACAGGGAGACAAAGGAAGTGAGAAATGCAGCAGTCATTCAGTTTGTATCGTCTAAAAAACAGAGACAAGCCAAACTACTTGGCTACAGTTCAGAGATAGACTGTCTGCAGTGTTCGGCGGTAACAATGGCATACAGTGAGCACTGCCAAGGTATTATAATGTGCGAGTGTGCTTGTGTGTCCTTGGATTTACAATGTCCTGATCTGGAACAATACGTTGCCGGAGGGAGGAGTGTTCATAACAGATAGAGAGGCAGTCATTGTTTGCTTCTTATTGAATGGGACTGTAATTATAAATGAATGTCTGTTTGTGGGTGTTTGTCTGCGAATGGTCGGCGCTCACAGGAAGTCAAACTGCAGGCTAAAGGAAAGATGATGAAAAAATCAGGACCAAAGACACGCTTATTAAAATATAGTATCTTTTGGATTTTCTGAGGTCTTACCTGCGTTAATATACTGTAGGTCTTTAATCGAGAATGATTTATGTGCTTATGTTGCCATGATTCAGTTCATATGACAAAGACACTTCTGGTGCAGCGGGTTTAGGAAGCAGGTTTAGGATTGTATACTTTAAGTGCGTGTGTGTGTGAGAGAGAGAGAGAGAAAGGGAAAGAAGAAGAGATAGAAAAGCAAGATCCATAATGTCCAGCGTTTCCTTGTAAAGGTTTTGTAATGTCCCATCAGTGACCAGTTAGACGGTCACTACATTTTTTTTTCATCACTCACTCAAGATTAATTTGGGCATTAGAGTTTCTCTTCCATCGTGTGCTCTTTGAGGAAGCTCTCGAAGGATTCAAACAAGCACAAACACAACTGTGGAGATAGTTCTAAACGCATTTGAACATTAGATCTGAGCAGAGTCAACCTTTACTAAAATCTCTTTTGCCATTGTTAAAGGAAAAGTTTTGCTAATATAGTTTTGTTGCTTTTTGGCATAGGGTTCAGTGAGAGGATGCAAACCACATTCATGTCTCACTGATAAATATGAAGCTGCAGCCTCTTAGCTAGCAGAGGGAAACAGCTGGCCAATTAGCATCAGATTGCATTATGTGGAAGGAGTAATCAAACCCATTTTATCTGTCATTTGTGCCCCTTGCTGTACCTCTCCAGCAACAAAACGTGAGTCACTGCAGAAAGGTTAGCCACACATGAATATTAAATTATTCAGCACTTTATTTACCGCAAATGTTTTAATAATTACCTTTGTGTCTTGGGCTGAGTCAAAAGAGCTGAGTATGTACAACCATTGCACTTCACTCTCTTCAGGTATGAGACATTACATGAAATCACTGAACACTATGCATTACATTATGCTTTAAATCCCCACTAAAACATCATTTATTTAAATGCTCCGTTTCAGTTCAATCTGCTCTTGTTTTTACCTCGATGTGCTCGTCAGCACTCATGACACCAGCTCTGGACCTTTCACTCTATATGATCAAGCAGAGTTTGAAATTATAAATCAATTATATTCAAAGCACTGGGTCTATTTAAAGCACTGCTTTCCTGAAACTCTCTCAGCCCTGACGCACGTAATTCCCACATTTCTTTCTCCTTTATTTGTCCATCTATCTTTGCCAAACTGTGAACTGTCTAAATATTTTCGTTACCCTGGCCTAGAAGAAGAGCTTCTTGGCTTGAACGTGAACTGTAACAGCTTTTAACTCTCTTATGTGGGCTTCCAAGATTCCATTTAAATATCCTTCATAGGTACCTAGATAAAAACACTTTGACAATATCATACCGCTTAAATACTTGAAACCCATTAATCATTTTTTCATTTGTGCCTCACTTTATACAGCTGCCTGTAATTCACTGAAATGTTCGCTATCTTTGGATGTATTTAACATTTATTAAGATCATTGTTTGGTGTGAATACTAGAAATTTGAAATCATGTAAAAAGACTCAAATAATACTGCTATAGAAACGCTTTTCTCATCATTTGGAAGTAATTCCAAAGAGAAGGTCAAGTTTACTACATTTGCAGCTGATTGGCTGATCTGCCTTTATTCCCGAATTGAACGTAGGCAGTAATCTCTTTGTTGTGGTAAAAAAAAAAAAAAAAAAACATACTGCAGTACAAGCAGCACATTTGTGCATTTCATTAACACCGGAATAGAGCATCTGGCACTGTGAAACTCACAACTTTTTCTTGCATTTCTAACAAAATTAAAGAACACAGCTGAACATATCCTCCATAACCGTAGCCTATTTCCTCAGCCCATCATGTTTGGTTGTACTAGTTTTTAGAGACTGTTGTCAGCTCTCTCTCATGACTCCTTATGCTGAATATTTATTTCACGCTTGTTTGGCTTATTTGGCTCAAGAGGGAACACTAAAGGGAACTTGCTGCCCTTAACCCTAAACTGCCCAAACATAATAACAAACACACATCTGTTTCTGTGACCCTGAGTGGACAGTGGAGAGGAATGACTTCTGTAGCATGAACTTCCTGTCGTGACAGATGAGAAAATAAACACACATAAACAAGCTTGTTTAAGACCATGCACCCACGCTAACTATTTGAATTTAAACAAAAACAGGCATTTACAAAATTCCATTTTCATGTACACAATGTTTTGCAGACCCTTCGATTAGGTCACAGACTTTCACTTTGAAGTGAATGAGTTTTTCTTTGAATATTGATACTGTGTGATGTCAATTACAGAGATAAAGGAGACTTCATAGTTAAGTCTCAAACCTCATCCTATCACCATCATCCCATCACAATATCAGTTGGTTGATTGTGTGCAAATTTTGTGCTACATCATGCTGTATTTCTTTTGCCACGCAACCAATGTGACTCAAGGGATAAAAAAAATCTAAAAATCAGGAGTTAAAAAAAATCACCCTCAGTGCAGGAGTTCTAAAGTTCAATTAGCTATAGAGACCAAAATTGTTTTTTGTACCAGGCTGTAAACATGTTTATTTCTGCTGTGAAGTTGGACATTTTAACATGCGGCTTATGGAGATTGACTATGTTCTGTAGCCAGCCTCAAGTGGCTGTTTGAGGAACTGCAGTTTTTGGCCATTGTCATTGCATGCGTGTTATGCTGATGTTAGCATTTGGCTGGAAGCGCAATTGTGCTTAAGTACAGGAAGTCTCATAGAATCTTGTTTGTGTAAAACTGTATTTACGCAACACTTTGTCTAATGTAGTTAGTTTGGAATAAATAGCTTCTCCCACATGGTTATCTGGTGTCAAATGTCTAATAATTGCAATGTCCTTGTTTCTTTTTTAGAAACATGTGGAGGACCCTAACACTCTCACTGATAGTTGCTCTGACATTGGGGACAGAGGTGAGTGTGATCATTTGTGTGTCTGCACACTAAGTAGGCTTTCATATAAAGTATTACTTCTATCCTCTACTTTACTGTACTATACCGTACCCACCAGGGACTTTTATGCAGTATATCTACATGTTTATAAGTTAGACGTGTTCACATGTCACAAGGACACATTCATCAATCAAACAACTCTAATATACAGTATATGATTTTTTACCCAGGTGTCCCAGGCTGAGGATGTGGGATCCATGGGGGCCATCGAGATGCTGGATGAGGAACTACTGAACAATTTCAGTGACATATCCACTGTATTAGGAAAGTCCCGACACCAGATTATGGCTGCTCAGTTTGAGTGCTACCTGAAGATAATTCACGATCCACCACGTACAGAGGAAGGTGATAAGACTGTTGCTATTGTTCTGCTAGCTTTATATTCACATTTCAGCTAATAGAAGCCCCCCAGATGGAACACACATCACCTTAACAGTCTAAACACTCTTTGCTTCTGGCAGATGGCAGAAGTGTTAATCATATTTTGCATTCAAGTCACAGTGTTGAAGCAGTCTTAATGAAATCACTTCCTCCTCTATAAGTAGAAATGGAATTACAGAATTTCCTTTTAAAGCTAACTCATTTTTATTGTGTTTAGATAGCCTTGCCATTAATGGGCTCCTATTTTAACACTAATGTCAATGAAGATGTGAATAAAAAGGAGAAGAGATCATGAATTTCAGTCAATTATGCTGAACATGAGTAAATTGTATTCAGCCATGCAGTTTCTCCAGAGGATGAATCCTGGTAACGTTGGTAATTCCCTGTCTTAACCTCTACTTCCACCATGAGGTTGACATTTTGGTTTTTCATTTATTTACTTCAGTAGTTTGTTTTATGGCCAAATACTGTAGTTTTAGAACTGATATCATTCTCATTAGCCTCAGTTTAACTTTGTGTTTAGTGCTAATGCTAAGCAAATGTTAGCATGAACATGCTAAACTTAGAAGGTGAACATGGTAAACATCCATCCATCCATCTCCTGTAACTGCTTATCCTTATCAGGGTCACAGGGGGCTGGATCCTATCCCATATTTTGGGTGAGAATTGGGTGAGAGACATAGTACACCCTAGACAAGTCACCAGTTTATCACACAGCTGACACACAGAGAGAGAACAGAAACCACCATCCATGCTCACGTTCACACACTTATAGGCTATTTAGAGTCCATGGTAAACATTTATCTGCTAAACATGGCAGCATGGCAAATCACCTTGTTCACCTTGTACAAGAAGTTGAAAAACCCAGATGGGTGTCTCTAGCCATTGTTAGCAATACAAGTATTTTGCATACACTAGGAACATGTCCACAGTGGGAAGTTCGACAGTACTGTGTGTACGACTGATTTGACTTTGAAATACAAAGTGTAGAACATGGATGTAGTATCCATTGTTTTTCTGAAGAGAGCTCAGAGTGTGGTCTTGCTGTGAAATTTGACATTTTTAATATGGGGGTTTGTGCAGATTGACTTCTTAGGTAGGCAGCTTCAACTTGCGTTGAGTTGGCTTTGCATCACAGCCATGGAGATCGCCACCTGATGCCAATAAACAGTATATTACTACACCTTCACTTACTGACCATCTTGGATTTAGAAGTTGGTGAGGTCAGAGATTAGTTTAGAAAAGAGTTGTTGTAGTTGTCATTTTCTTCATGTGTATCATGTGGTTTTAGCCACAGGCACTCCCCTTTAAGAGACTAGCAGCAGGACCTGAATTAATTCACTCCAAAAGGAACATGAACGTGAGCACAAGCCACATGTTTTGACACTAAGATGACATTTTCAGACAGACACATCAAGAGAAAATTATCTTTGTTCGAGTCCTGTCTCTGTCTCGACACACTCTCGTGAGATCTGGCAACACACGTTTCTTCTCTCTGGTGCTGAATCATCGGTCTGGTTTCACCAAAGATGTTTTATAAGAGCTGAATTAAGACTTTAAATAACTTTCTCAGCCATCTCTAGTACAACACTGTCTGTTTTCATCCATCTACACAATGTTTACCACACCTCCAAATGAGGTTTTGGAGAATGGCGAGAGGAGACTACGTCCACTTAGGAGACAGGAAGTGCATACCATTTCATATCATTTGCACAGAATGTAATGCATTATCTTCTGGTTAGCACTTACAGATAATGATGGATGGAAAATTAAGTCTAATAAAGCAGACACAGTCTCTCCCTTTGTCTCTCATTGCTTTAGCTTTCATTGCAGATGTATAAGCAGCTGAATTATCTTGGATTATTATGATATATGAAAGAATGTTCTACACCTTATTGAATAATATATTTTATATTATCACATGCATTTAGATGTACTCATTACTGACCGGCTACCTAGTAACAGTGCACACACTAAGAGAGAGAGAGCAAGAGAGAGGAAGTGGGCCTGAAAGAAAGGAAACTTGCCCTTTGTCTCTGTCCCGCTGCCTGTTACTCCTGCTCAGTACCTCACTGTCTTTGAAATGTTATTTTGTGCTCCGTTTCCCAACATGCCACTGTGTAACCTGGTACCACCAGGTTTCCGTCTATTGTTAACAAGCTTTGTGAAGGCCAGCTGCGGTTAGACATGAAGTTATGTGTAACACACCGTTTGTTGCATAGATAATTTATATGACTCTTCCAGCCAGAAACTTGATTCAAAATGTAAAACTTTTCTACCTTTATGATTCTCAGGGAGCCAATGACAGCACAGACATATAACTTTTTAAGTGATAATACACTACCGTAGACTTCAGTTTGGGTTAGGTAGTTTCTCAAATGTTTGCTGTAATCCAAACATATTATTTCTTTGGCTGATTAAAGTAAAACACAAGAATTAAACACTGCGGTATAATCTTGTACATTAGCGTTCTTAAAGGGCTAGATAAAAGATAATGAATTTATAATAGAGGAGTCAAAGAGAGAGATAATAGTTAAAGAATATGAACCTGTGATTTCTGACTATTTCACACATCCAGGACATCTGATTTTACTTTTGCTGTTCTAAGCACGCAGTGGCCGAATCTTTGCTTCCCACACATAAGTGATGCTTTTAATGCTTTATCTCATTTAAACAGAAGAACTGGGGGGATACTGTAGTCTCAATGTCTTAACAGACACAGCACCACCCACAGGAACTCAAACTTGATGAAAAATTCAAGACTGTACAGAACATATAATTTATAGAATCAGCTCTTAGCACCAGAAATGGACACACTGTGCAACGGTTAAACCATTTACGTTTGCAAAGAACGTGTTTCGAAGCGTGATGAGATTACTAGCCTCACCTGTGCATACATCACTTTGAAACAAGACCTAAAAGAAGGTTATACACATTTTTGAGCTATAAGCCACACACACTCATACACACACACACACACACACACACACACACACACTCACACACACGACTCTAATGTCTAGTATCTCCAAGCTCTGCAAGTTCCATGTCATGTCCTTGCTGCCCTCTGTAGGTTCTTACTGTAACCGTACATGGGACGGATGGCTTTGCTGGGGGGACTCAACTCCAGGGACTGTCATGCAGATGTGTCCCTCCTACTTTCATGACTTTGACCCTGCCGGTGAGGCAATAATACACACACACACACACACACACAGAAAAATATATACAGTACATGCAGACACAGTTCTTTATGTTTTGTCTTATATTTTCCTTTCCTTTGTATTACATACATTTATTACATACATACATATTACATATTATATACTATAACTACTATAATTAATACACAATTTTTTCTTTTTAAATAATAACACACATGCAGAAACAAATGCAAATTAGAGTTAGCGTTTACAGTGAGCTCCTCATTGCTTTTTTTGACTCCTGAAGTCTGAATCAAACTGTAGAACATGTTTTTGTAAATTATAACATCTTCAACAGAGAAGGTTACCAAAGTGTGTAACGCTGATGGCCAGTGGTTCCACCACCCAGAGAGCAACAGAGTCTGGTCCAATTACACCCAGTGTCAGGCCCACACCAAGGACAAACTCACGGTAAAACACAAAGCTGTGAAACTACTGTGTGTGAGAGAAGGTTTGACCACATAGTTAGAATTAGTAATAGAGAAATGTCATTCATTAGATTTAGCTAGCATAGTAACTATGAGACTTTAAATAATGCTTTTAAGGGCCGTTAAGTGGAGCCTCTTTTGCTTGTGTCCCTAAACTAATGGTTGATTTGCAACAGTACATTATTTTATTGGCACGATGTGAAAATGTAACCTGAAGTGACCACAGGAAACAACATCAGAAGGGTTCATGACAGATGTTGATATCTGATATCAGATGTTACTCGTCCTGGAACAGCTGAGCTTTAACGACATGAACTGACTGACTGACTCATGTGGTCTGAACACCGGAGACTTGAATCTACAGCTGGGTCCTGTGTCCACCACGCTTAGCCAAAGTTACACTTTGGTGGAATCAGATTTCTTTTAAATCTTCAAACCATCAAAATCTTTACAAGATGAAAGGTTAGCGTGTGACTATAATTCATAGGCCCCCATTCGCCTCGCAGCTGATCAAAGTACCATGTTCAAAATGTTGCTGCTGCTGAACATACTGTATGTTCTTAGTGCATCTAAATCTTATAGTTAAAGTTTAAGTGCAAATATCTTGTTCTCAGTTTTTCAAGTGAGATTAATCAGCTTAATTCACTTCTTGTCTACAAATAGAGCAGGGGTGTCAAACTGTTCCACAAAGGGCCGCTGTGGCTGCAGGTTTTCTTTCCAACCAAGCAGCAGCACACCAGACTTGACTCATTTAATCAACTGATCTCAGTCTTCAGAGAGTTGATTGGTCAAACTGTGTGCTCTTGGTTGGTTGGAACAAAAACCTGCAGCCACACCGGCCCTTTTGTGGAACAGCTTGACACCTGTGAAATAGAGGCTATACTGACTTAAGTGTGTAAGCCATTTAGCATTTGTTCCAGTCGGAGCATGGCAGAGCTCACAGCCTTGCACGCAGATATTTCTGTATGAACGATCATTGTAAAGCTTGTCTGTGACATTGTTCCATGGATCTTGTTTAAATGCCATGACATTTGACCAACAGTATGATCATTTTCTTCCGTGCATCTAAATTTGTGGCCATTCAGGAAGCACTTTCTTTTCTCAATTTTCCCAAAAGGCTCATATTCCTTACAGATGTTTCCTTTGCTTTCCTTCATGCTTTGTGTGCTTTTAATGACATACTGTATAGATGCAAACTATGCAAAGAGTGCACCCGCTTTCACCTCTCTCTTAATAAGTGGCTAATTCATTTATATTTAGCATAAATAAAGCATTTTGTTGTCTGTGCAGTTCACCATCAGTCTCTTCTACCTGGCCATGGTGGGTAACAGCCTGTCCATTGTGTCCCTGATCATCAGCCTCATCATCTTCTCCTACTTCAAGTGAGTCATGACTTTTCCAACTCAGCACACTGCAGTCTGTATACACTCCTTTTTGCAGATGTTGTAAATACTTTTCCACCCTGCTAAAACAACAAGAAGATGAAAATAAGATAAATGTAAATAGTTTACAAATGGGGGATTTTTAGCAATAAAAGATGGTCTGATTTAAAATTTCAGTCCAAAAATGTTTGCATTAAAAATCTAAAAAAACTTTAATTAATATACTTTCCATCTCTCTGTCTGTTTCTTTCTTTCAGGAGTCTCAGCTGCCAGAGAATCTCGCTCCACAAGAACACGTTTCTCTCTTTCATCTTGAACTCCATTGTTACTATAATGTGGCTCTCGCTCTCTATGGCCAACACCCAGACCATGAATGACAGTGACCCAGTGAGCTGCCGAATTTGTCTTTCACCTGTGTTTCATTTTGTTGCATTTAGCTTAATGCATGAGCCTAGTGCTCATGGGGTATTATAATCCACAGTTTAGTGCATTACTCACACTGCGGGTAGTTCTCTAATTTTTTTTTTATTCTATTCTGGATTAAATCACGTTCGAAGTGAACTCTTACTACTCACCTCTGTCCGCTAGGTGAGCTGTAAGGTCCTGGCTATGCTGACCCAGTATACATCTATGTGCAACTACTTCTGGATGCTGTGTGAAGGCATCTACCTCCACACGCTCATCATAGTGGCTGTCTTTGTAGGGGAACAGCAGCTCTTCTGGTATTACGTCTTGGGATGGGGTGAGTCTGGATCTGATGTTTCACTGCCATATCCGGAATAATTATATTTATCAGTTATCATTTATTTACTTCAGTGTAAACTGCTTCCATCTTGTAGTCCTGTAGATATCAAACAGCGTTTATAATTATACTGGGCAGATGGCCAGAAAGACTCAAATAATGTCTACAGAGACACATTGACTATAAGTAGTATAAGTGCATGTTAGTAAAGCACTTACAATAAGTCATAACACCTTACGAGCAATACTCCAAGTGAAGAGTTACTGCATTATCTCCACAGACGCTGTGTCCAAGGTAACAATTTATGAGTCTTCGATATAAGAGTGAAAGCATCTGCCAGTTGTGACTATATTTTTTATTTTATTTAGTCTTAAATGCTCCAGAAAGATTAAAAGTTATTATTAGGTGATTATACGCTAATGAAAAGCCACATTCTGTAAATAGAGAACACCTAAATCTGACACACTGGAACTTTAAAGCAGTAGTGTAACATTTAGCAAGATACCTCCATCTGTTTTCTTGCAGAGAGTTCTCTCATGTCTATACGAGCAATACATTCAGCTAGCAGCCGGGTAGCTTAGCTTAGCTTAGCTTATCTTAGCACTGAAAACATTATATCTGGTTTGTTTAATCCACACAAAAATTGAAGTTCGAAATCAACAACACACACACCTTTAAAATGTGTGAATTAAACAAGCAACAGTCTTTATGCTAAGCTAAGCTAAGCTAAGCTAAGCTAACTGCCTCCTTGTTCCAGCTTCATATTGATGAGGTGCTAGTATTCCCTGTTAACATTTAAAACACTCTTTTTTCTCGTCATTTTAAGGTGCAGTTGTACTTCTATTATGTTTTAATATGATGTCAGATTCCAGGACGTCAGCCTGATATTTCTGTCTGTGTGTGTCTCTCTCTCTCTGTCCAAAGGTTTTCCCATCATTCCAGCCATCACATATGCTGTGGCCCGTGGGCTCTTCTTTAATGACATGTAAGATATAGTATGTTTACTGTTCAGTCCAGATCAGGACCAGGAATGTCAAACAGTATCTATTGGTAACATAACTAGAGGCCAAGGTTTCTATCTCGCGCGCTCTCTCTTGCTCGGTTCCATCCCTTTCAGGCTCAGGGCAAATGAAAGATGCTGATTTACCTCATCAAGTGTGACAGTATTAGTGTGAGCTCTTTGTTTGCTGAGTCGAGCGCTAACGATGAATTATTCAGGCTTTCATTAATGAATGCTTTTTATGTCACTCTGTACATGAAAACTCACTGTGTTTGTTTCAGGTGTTGGATCAGTGCAAACACACACCTGCTCTATATCATTCATGGACCTATTCAAGTTGCACTGCTTGTGAGTACTTGATAAATGTATGTTCAAGGTATTCTTTTTCTAACACAGATTTGATCGTGCTCCTTCACATACTTAGTGACAATAAAAGGGCAGACTGGTTCTTTTATTTACGTTTACGTGAAACATATGTTTCAGTCAGCATTGGGGATTTAGAAGTCACTAACTTCCTTGAACTTGTCATTTGAAGGTGTTGTTATAGTGACACCATCAGGCCAATCATTGTAACTCTTTACCTAATATGCAAAGATTATCATGTCATCATCAAGTCAGATACTATACAGCAATGTTAACAGATTTATATCTCTGCCACCCCTTTCTCTTCCACTTTCATTTATTCCACCGGCCATCAATCTATCTAGGTGAATGTTTTCTTTCTCTTGAACATCGTCCGGGTCCTCATCACCAAGCTGAAAGAGACCCACTGCACCGAGTCCACAGCCTACTTGAAGGCGGTGAGAGCTACGCTCATCCTTAGCCCATTGCTGGGAGTCCAGTACATCCTTTTCCCCTGGAGGCCAGATGGACGCATCATCCGGGCCATGTTTGATTTCACTGTAACCATTTTCGCCCACTTCCAGGTACAGTCAATAATGAATTGCACAAGAGAGTTTGGACAAAGTGCTCCGATTAAAATGTATTATGCTAACACTAAATAATTTTATATCAGTAATCTGCAGGTTTTTCCTCCATGAATCGCAGTTTTCTGTTCCAAGTACAGCTGATGTTTTCTATTTTCATAAAGCTACAGCATCCAACTAAAGAGCACTTTAAACGTTTCCATTACATTGCAAAGCACCATAGAGCCACTCCACTCTTGAATTTGAATAAACATCAAGCTGGAAACAGCAAGAGTCAGCTGCTCCTTTTATTAATATTAGTAAAGTTGTTTCTTGTGGGAGCCAGTTTTCTCATTTGAGCCATGAGTTTACTGATTTTGTTTATGATTTCTGTCATTGTTATTATTCACAGGACATCACTGACATCTGTTAATGACAGTTTTTTCTTATTTCACACATTTCACATTTGTCCATTCAGAAATGGCATTTACAAGTTACATTTCCCATACCAGCCAAAACTGGTCAAATTAACTGTAGCAGGTCTTGGTACCACCATGGGTTCACAGCACAAATAATCTGTCTATCTTCTTAGGCGCACATCATTTAAGTACAAAGCAAAGTTTATTCACAAAACTCTACGATATATAACCACAACGGTGCATTTGCCTGCTCTCTGGGAGTGTTTCTGTGAGCCCTCCAGGTCCAGCATGGCATTGCATTAAATGGAAAGGCAGATTATACGAGAGCTCCAGCTGTGTCGATTAACTCACCTGGCACTGCTCTCCTGAGCCGTCTCCGTGCCTATCCCAACTCAGCCCCCCTCTAGATCTGATCATCATCAGTAAACAACAGACAACAAAATACAGCTTTCAGTATGAAACGGGCCAAGCTTAATTTGTGCGCTATGCTTGTACCACTTGTTGATACCGATGCCAAAAAATGCATACAGGCATATAACAGCATGAATTGAAGATGATTTTACTAGAGATGACAAACACTGCTGTATTATGCAGCTATACGTTTTGCACTTTTTTGAGACACTGAAATATTGTATAAAAAACAATTTCAGAGAACATTTTGGTCAAGGATTTTGCCTGAACTCAAAACTCAAAACTCAAAAAACTCAAAACTATTTTACATTATTGCACTGTATTCTTCTTCTATGCTTCTTTGATACATGCTTGCACATAGCAAAGGAAGTGGCATATTTTAGAGATGGGGAAGGACTGATGGCTGATTGAAGACTTATGCAAAGGTGTTTCACACAAGTAGCTTAGAGGTGTATCATTATGCAAGTAATTTCTATCATCTGTGGATCGATTTATTTTATATTTATTTCAGAATTTCAAGTCTTTCAAGACCTATGTTAATAATTTATGAAGAACGGTGTGAAAAATGTGTGAAACCAGTGAAAAAGTCTTAAAGGTGATGATCGAGTGGGTCCCATTTACAAAGTGTGTCTTAGCAACTGAAAAAACTGTAATGTTGAATCTATGCCCTATTATTTCACAGGGACTCCTCGTGGCAATTATATTCTGTTTCTGCAATGCTGAGGTAGGTTTAAACGTTACTATTCCTTGTTTTAAAGAGAATGTAAACTGCTAGAGAAACCTCAGGTGGATCAGTTAGCCCTAGATAATGTAAACTGTTGTGTCATATACAAGATACTGCATGTAACATCAGTCTAAAACTAAAGTCTAAAACTAGAGCAAAGATATAATGACATTTATGTAGAAAAGAAATCAAATATTGAGATTGGTATTTAAACTGACCCTCTTGTTTGACATCCAGGCCCAGACAGCGCTGAAGAGGAAGTGGGCTCAGTGGAAGTCTGCCTGGGGTAAAACCGGCTGGGGTGACATGCCTATCACCCACAACCACTTTAACTACCACAGCTCCTCCATTACCGAAACCAGCCGTGCCACCATCAGCTTGGAACATCCTTCTGATGCGCCTTCTGAACAAAACAGCCACGACCTATTCAAGGAGCAGAAGAACACCAATGGGCAGCAAAAGGACAGCAAGATGTGCAGCAACGGGGAGGTGGACATGCTCAACAAGATGGAGGCCAGCAACATTTGATGGAGGTGACGGCTGTGGTGCCAAACACACGCGCACTCACTTACATGTCGATGCAGAGAGACAGGAGACTCAAAAAACTGAGATTGCAGGTGAAATTTCAAAATAAAGGTAGAGTGATTGGGCAGTGTATGTACAGGATGTACAAAATAAAAGCACTTAAAAAGCATGCGATCTTCACACACGTACATTTTTACAGTATCAGTTTAGAGAAATTAAAATCATTTAGACAACTGTGTCGTCCTACTATAGTAATGTTTTTTGTGTACATGTGCTCTGTTGCTGGTATGAAGTCCACTTATATATTTCAGTATTTTTGTAATGTATTTCCTGTCAGAATGGAGAAAGGTTCAAATCCCAAACCTACCATTTTAATGTCAGAAACGCAGAGCTGTGTTTGTGTAATCTGTTGCCTTATGATGCCTCTGCTTTACCCGTGCACCACTGTGACCAACAAATGTCAAAGCCCACTGATGTGATCTATTTTATCAAAGACAGATAATATAAGCGTCACTGTCCTGCAGAAAGTCAGCATCCCCATTTAAGATCCTTTAACTTAAAGATGTTAAATTCCTTGTAGTGTGTAGCTGATTTGAGCTGATTTACTTCTTAGAACTACAGCTGCGTTCACGTAGACTCAGGCAGTCGGCAAACCAGATGTCATTGTAGAGGAAGTGAGCAGGATGGTAAATTTAGGTGAGGCTGGCAGAGAATACTGGCAAAGGTAACAGCATTGTTGTCCAAGCTAATAATTTTGGTGCAACAACACCTGAAACTATCTGATCCTGTATTCATCCATCTTCAGCTCCTGAATAAGATGCTTTTCTTTCTTTTCAAGTACATTTCACCGTTCACTATCCATGAATGACTTTAGAGTTTGGAGGGAAGTTAACATTCATTTTAAGTTTGCAATGTATGGCTGCTGTACATGCATTACTAGAATAACTAGGTAAAATAACAGACATGAAACAATACATCATCATATTAATGGGTTATGTTGTTCAGAACGTGTTGCCTGTTTGCCGTCTGCCTGAATCCATGTGAATTCCACATGAACACTATGGGTTACAGCTCTCCAGTCAAACTGGGAGCAGAGCTTTGGCCACATGAGAATCACTGGTGCAGGGAGCTGTGGAGGGCTGCAAAAACTCTCTTCACTCACTTACTCACTCACTCACTCACTCACTCGGGGGGAGATCTTGGCCAAGAAAAAGCACACATACAATACATCTAAACACACTGCAGTATGTGAAATCGTGTATGTAAGTGTATGTGCACTTTTTTCACAAGTAGTGGTGGGAAAAATGTTACTTAAAGAGACAGAGCTCCAATTCCAGTTTAAAACATTTCTGTGTCAAATATGGCTTTTGCAGTGAGATTCCACTGTGCCAAGTTAGTGTATAAATTGTTTTCTATCTCTTATTAAGTACACTTCAGTCAGTAGGGGAAGGACAATTTCAAATGACTTGTCAGGTCTTTATTATCACAGTGTTCCTCTTGATTTGCAATATTCTGTTATTACTGTTGTGGCTGTTTCACTATTTTTATTGGTTTGTATTATTATAAGATTTTCTTTTCCGTAATGCACAAATACAATTTACTGCCACTTCACGGAGATATAATTTAATCGTTTTTCCATTGCACATGTTCCGTGCTGTATGTACACTGGCAGGCTATACTACTAGCACCTTTTCAGTTTCCACTGGATGCTGTCTTATGTTTGAAAAGTGAGCTAGTGGCAAATGTATTTGGTGTTCTTCCAGGATGAATCCACGCACAACGTACTGGGAATACAAACGTTCCAGTGTAAATACAGCAGGGTACACTGATGCAAGGGGAATTAAATACAATTGTGGTAAGAAGACAGCTGAGTATGAGAAGGCTCTGTTAAAGAGCGGCGGTTCTTAACTCATTCTGCACAGGGATCGCACCCTGTACACTTTTGCCCCGATGCTGCCCAGTAGAGAAACAGCTGTCATGGACGTATTTGTAAGGAAATTTGAGAAACATTCCAATAAAACGTAAAAAGAAATGTTCAATTGAAGCATATTACTGTATATATTTTTTAACACTGGCATTTACGTGTGGAAATAAAGTTATTTGAACATAACCCTGTGGTATTCTGTGTGAATTCTATTTCTGAGTGAAATTATTTAATCTGTGCCACAGTATATTTGTCCAAGGTTGATAAATGTCTTGGTTACAGTACTGTATTATTTCAATATGTCCACTATTGGTTTATATAATTCCATTCCAGTCTTGAAATATTGTTCCTTTAAATACTATTTAATTTGGAGAGCCTAGGTGACCCACCAGATTTTACATTGTTATGTTGCCCTAAGAAAAGGATCTGAGCACAGACAGTGCAGGTCAGGGCCTTTGGTTAGGAGGTCACTTGGGGACAGAACGTATTGCCCTCCAACAGTCTACCATTATCTCATTCTCTGAAGCTCTTCTGTGTAGTAAGTGGTGGTTGCAGATTTGGCTGCTGTTTAGACCTACAGCTGCTGTTTATTAGCTTTTGCCTTAGAAGTCTACACACAAAAAGGATGAGGTCCCACCGAGATTTGAACTCGGATCGCTGGATTCAAAGTCCAGAGTGCTAACCATTACACCATGGGACCGGATGGTACCGCCAACACGGCTCCTCTGGTTATGAACCTTGTCCCTATATAAGAAGACACGGGTCTGTAATATACAGATGACATTTATTTACAGATTTATCTGAGCTGTGATGCAACAACACATCTGTAAACGGCGAAACTAGCTAGCTTACGTTAGCTTACCTGAAATTAGTGACGTTAGCCCAAAACCGCTCGTACATAACACTTCCTCCAAGCTAACTCAAAGATACCGAGGCTTAAATCATTAATATTGAGGTTTTATGGGGTTTATACTTGAATGCATCCATTACGTTTCACTGTAAACACCGCTAAACATAGACAAGACAGCACGACGGGACATATCACCTCCTCTTAATGCATGTTTCCGTGGTAAACGCCGGGAAGCTGAGTCCCTTCTCACAATGTTTTACAATTTAGTTAACTTGCTTGGTTGAGGCTTTTTTTTTTTCTTTCATCCTGCTCTCTGCCCTTTACATTTTTCCCCTCCAATTTTACAGATAACAAGGGCATTACAGCTATCGTGTGTATCGTAGGTGATACTCATTTGGAGTTAAAAAGTTGTCAGGGTATTAGCAGCCATCTATAGGTTGTAGTGGGGTGTTATTTATCTTGATACCTTTGTATCTTTGTTTAAAGTCGCAACACAGATAAAAAGCGTATATTTATAATAATATAAACATTATAGCACAGTACCACTATGAATTATAATAATTATTAGAATTAACTAAGGTGGTGGTTGTTGCTGAGTTGTATATAACTAAAAATGCCACGTGGGGGCAGCAGATGATCTATCTATCTATCTATCTATCTATCTATCTATCTATCTATCTATCTATCTATCTATCTATCTATCTATCTATCTATCTAAAAACCATGTAGTCTATTAGTGTTGTGCAGTGAGCGACTTTCAGCCTTACTCATTTGCTGGTCATTGGTTCCTGGTGGTTCCAGATGCTGACCTCCAACTTGCTTTGCTTTTATTTATTTCTACCTACTTTTCTTCACAGGGATGATTAAAGTTTCATCATATCTAATCTAAAATTCACAGTCATCACCATGGTCACTGATCAGTGATTGTTTTTCATTGCTCATCCACTCTTTCTCTCCCTCAACAGAGGCGCTGTGAGGCTATGTTAACTTGTATCCCACAGCTTAGTCTATACTAACAGCATAATGCACACACACTCTCTGTCATCACAATCCCTAACACGTGAGAAGTGTACTCCCACTTGACCCTTCTCCTTTAGCCCCATTAAAGACCAGTACACACACACACACACACACAAACACACACACACACACACACACACACACACACACACACACACACAGATGATTAGACACACACAGACAGATACACATTCGACCAGCTAAGAAGGATTGGTGGTAAATCAATGTGCCGCTGGACTTTGGATGCAGGAATATGACAGAAATCAATAGGACGTAAAGCTGTCTGATTATACAGAATTCCACTGCTGGTTCAAAAGACTTACCTCGTATGCTGGAAGTAGGTCAACCACACACAAAGAAATGCATATTGTATGACTATTTGTTTCCAGTCTCCCTGCTATGTGATTTATAATTTCAAAATAATCAATGGTATCAGAACGTCAAGAACGAGTCATTCTACCTGTGATGACAAATAAAATGCAATTCCATAAAGTATCACGTGGTTTTGACAGAATAATGAAAGCCCACAAGGAATGAGATGGAAAGCGAAAATATTTTTTCTCACTTTAATAATCAAATTTCAGTTTTCCTTGGAAGATGGTTATTTACAATATAGATGCACATAATGCACGCTGTGCAGGCACAGTCACATCTAAGCACACACACGCTGGAGTAGATAGGTCTCTGCTTTGACCTCCCCCCTCCCTGTAATCCCAGTCAGTCCACTAAATCCTGTTTTAGAGATAATCTCAATTTTTGCCTAATTGGAGTTGGTCAACAACCAGACCGCACAGCGAGATAAAATGATTGTGTGCTGCAGTACCTACCACATACTGTGATGTGTTGACGCAGTGAAGCATAAGCAATGACCTCTTTATTCCATTTTATATTTAGCTTATATTAAGTCCATCTGGTTTTCAGTACATCCTATACAGCATTTAGTACCATTCATATTTATTTGTCTATATAGTAGATGTTCATGATGTGCATAATGTTCTATATATATATATATATATATATATATATATATATATATATATGTTCTATGTTCTATGACTTTTTAATTTCTCTGAATGAGATCAATAATGTTTATTTTATCTTATCCTTTCGCTCAATCAGCTGGTAAGGAATTTCTATACTGGCTCAGGGTCACTGCTACAAAGGGTTTCTAGAACCTGACCTGGGAACAGTCCAAACAAACCACTGGACAGTGGGTCAGTGGGAGTCAGCAGATTTCCCTTTGGTCCAGTTTCAGATTCTGTCGACTTTTAACCCTCATCCTACCAACATATTTAACACACACTAATACACCGCACTCTGGGGACCCCATGAATAAACTACTGTAAGAATCAACCATCAAAGCAAAATGTTAACTTATTACTTCTAAATATTATTACTTATGTAAAAAGACAAAAAACAAAACAAACAAAAATTTCATTTTATAAAGTTAATTTCCATATTGCCTTAAACTAAAATAGACAAAGCACATGAGGAAATCTGTGTCTGTCTCCTTCAGAATGACCAACAGTGTCCCTACCTTCCCCCCAGCAGTGTGTGATGCTTTAAATTAGGATGCATGGTAAACATGAACTCAATACATTTCTGCCTGGGATCCCACAAGACCCCAATACATTGCTATTTTGAAAAAGCATCATTCAAAATGGGAACAGAAAACAGTGATATGATATGTGATGTGGAAACTTAACTGAAAAAGCCAGCTCCAATCAGTGAAAATACACAAGTAAAAGAAAAAAAAAATCAAAGTGTGAATTTATACCAAACCTCTGTATGCAGAGTCTGGCAGCAGAACATAATGAAACAAAGACAAACAGAATGTAAAATAACTTCATCACAATAATCGGTATGAATAAAGGGTACACAATTGATACAGCTGTATAAATTCTAATAATCCAAATATGTGTGAGAACATTCAATTTTTATTCACTTGGTTTAATAAATTGTTAGTATTTCAGGAATATGTACAGTATGACAGGTAAAGCTAGAAATTCAGTACAAGGAAGTCATCGAGTGCTTAAAAAGAAATGCCATTTTGAAAATCCTTTTAATCATAAACTGGAACATTGAGATAATAGCGCCAGCTTGACCCCTGTTACTCAAGACAATTACGCTGAGAGGTGAAATGGAGAAAGACAACAAAAGAAATATGATTTTACCCATTATGTGTACATGATAAGATGACAGCCATTAATGGTTTTAAAGATGAGTTAAATGCATTATGTGAATAATTTCAGTACATTCTCTTCTTAACACATTTCCTGAAGTCAAATTAGCCTTACAAATATATATGAAAGGCAGTGTGAGATTTGTCACTTACTCAGTTAATTAAATAAAGTTGAATTGATTGATATCAGTGTTACAAAACATCCTAAAAGCTTTGTTTCAGTGTCAGAGGAAAGAAACAGTCAGCTAAGAATAGATCAAAGTAAGCATCAAACATGAGCTTTGTTCTTATCTTTATACTGCATTTGGCTGCAGATGTATTCAATGTTTTTTGGCCTACAACATTTATGTCTGTTCATAATTTTACTACATCCTTTTACACTTCTAAACTTTGCGGAAGTAAGCGAAGTTAGCACGACTGAGAGTCTACAGCCATGCTAGTGGCTCTGTGAGGCTGTATTTGGGCACAGTGGTGCTTTGAGCTGAATGTTAAAGCTGACTAACATACACAATGACAATGCTGACATGCTGATATAATGTTTGCCATGTTCTATGTTAACATGCAAACATTTGCTAATAAGCGCTAAATATGAAGTGCAGCTTAGGCTAATGGGAATGTCATTAGATTTGTAGGTTTAAATGAAAATTTTGGCCTCATGGTGGCAATCAGTTGATCACCAAAGTTGATTGGATTCATCCTTTGGGGACCAAAGATATATGTACCAAATTTCATGGAAATCCACCCAATAGTAGGTATTTAAGTCTAGACACAAGGCGTGAACTGATCAACCAATACTACCATCTGTTGAGCCCTGCTGCTAAAGTACCCTTACACTGTTAATATGCCTCTATGTAACATTATCTTGTGTATCATCTCCAGTGTATGTGGTATGAAGGCTTTGGCGTCACCACCACATCCCACACCGGACTCTGGGTTTCCTCATGATGGCAATTATGAAAGCTGCCTGTGAAGTTTTCTTAAGAGAGATAAATGTTTTCAATTGTGCATGTCTGAAGCTGTGCAAATACTACAACTTCCTCCCAGCTAACAAGAGAACAGCAGCTTTACCTTCACGTCAACGTTACATGCTATAACCGGCAGAAGCGCCTTGCTGTGGTTTGTCTGGTTTGGTTTCAACAGGATGAGATTGACAGGAGGTGGTTCCTGACTTAACCACTGAGAATGTTTGTTATTGGTTGAAGGATTTATTTTGGAGATGAAACTGGACCCACGGTGTATCTGAAACCTTAGCTTTAGCTTGTTTTATTTACCCCTCCAGTCTTTTCTGTGTTCCCAAAAGTTTGCTTGAATATGAGCTGGTGAATGAAGCTTCTTAGAAAATGTGTATTTACTGCCAGACATTACCAACTGGATATCTTGAATAGACTAACTAAAGGTTAGAGGTCAAAAAAATGGACACCTCTTCTGCACACAAGGTTAAGTTAGGTTTAGATGAAGGCTTAATTTAAGCTCTAAACTCATGCATCCTTGGCAACCTTTGACATTAGCCAATCTCTGAAAATGTACGCTGTCTAGCTGCACGTGTATTGGCTTAAGAGGAAATGTAAGCAGATCCCATTGACAATGAGTTACACATGAATGAATGAAGATAGTTAGGACCTCTAGAAATGGCAACGTCAGTTTACAACTTTGGTCCAGACTGATTGCAATTGCATGTTGACTTTCCTCTGACTTTTCTTTTAGTGCCATCATGAAGTTAATGGTTGAGATTTTAAGCAAAATAACAAAATAAAGTTGGATTAGCGCTAATTAGCAAATGTTAGCACGCTGGGTACACGAAAGAAACGAGTGAGGACACAACTGGAAGAGTGTCCGAGTTCAGTCCATGATCTCCACCTGGGTAGTGCCTGGTTTCACTGACATTTCAGGCTGCCTGTAGAGAAGTCTAACTGGTGTCATCATCAGATTGGCCACCACAGTATGATGCCAGGTTGCATTTCTCCAAAAGTGTATTCCGGCTCAACTTCAATCAGGCTTTGTTTTTTTTCCCCGTGGATCCTGCTGCTGCAGTCTAAATGTACTACTCCCACTCAAAAGAATGGGTAAACCTGTTTTACAGGCTTACAGCAGTACCATGGCCAGAAACTTCTTCTCGTCTTCTTAGCAATGACCAAAAGCATGTCAAGCCAACTCAATCTGTTAACCTAGAGTGCTTTTCAGTGGTTGTCAACTAATCCTACCACACTGTAGAGTGTGAACACTCCACCACTCTAGCCTTATGGTGAACCCTTGTTATTATGATCACCCCAGTCCACCATGCATGTTAATGGTGTCTCTTCCTGCTGTGTCTCTTCTTGGCTGTACATAGTGGCCTGGCTGTGACTGTGACCTCATGTGCACTGATTGGATCCTGCAACCTGACTTCAACCTGGCAGGAAGGCAGACACAGTGTTTATAGAACACGCACAGCCTCAGATTAGCACCTTTGGACCCGTGCTCCCCTGCTCAGCCTTGCTCTTTTAATCTCTCTTGATCTCACTTTGACACCTTTCTTACTCTCTCACATCCCAGTGAGCTCTCACAGTGAAGCACGCTTAATGATTTTTTTGAGACACCACCTGCTGTTCATGCACACTATGTTAGGGACAAAAAGTCCTGTACATGTGTTTTAATAAACAGTGTAACCCCCTCCTTTGTTTCTCCTCACTTCCCCTGGGCACTGACTGGCCTTTTCCCACAGTGACTCCACATCTCCTTCTCTCCTCCTCCTCCTTGTTCTTTGTTCCTTTCACTGTCTTGTCCTCCTGCCTTCCTTCTCCCTCCTCACTGGTTGACACGCAACACTCCTTCACTGTAGTTCTGTCACACGTGATCTAGTCACTCAATAATAATATTAATAATAATAATAATAATAATAATAATAATAATACTTGTATTTATAAAGCAACTTTAAAAACAGTGTTTACAAAATGCTTTGACAGACAAGCAAGAACAAAATAAGAACCAACAACATTTAGAAGATAAAAAAAGGAATTCAAAAGTTACAATTAGTTAAAAGTTAAAATTAAATGAACAACCACATAACAAAAATAAAATAAAACACAGTGAAATAGAATAATTTAACTGAAGTTAAAAGTTTTAAAAAAGATAAAAAGACAAACATCCCATGAAAGCAAGTCTATAAAAATGTGTTTTAAGAAGTGACTTAAAAAATTCAGTGATTCTGCCAGCCTTAAGTCCTCAGGCAGGGGACAAAAAGTCCTGTACATGTGTTTTAATAAACAGTGTAACCCCCTCCTCCAGTGTCACAGGTCCCTGAAAGCAAATGCCCAGTCACCTTTAGTTTTGAGCCTCGACTTTGGAACAGCCAGAAGGGAAAAACCTGAGGACCTAAGGCTGCGGGCTGGCTCATAATGTGTCAATATCTCTGAGGGAGCATATAAATAGAAAATAAAACTGGACCAAAAATTGAACCTTGCAGTACACCACAGGTAATGTGAGCTGACGAAGAAGAAGAATTACCTGTGATCCTTGTCCTTGATGCCCATCCAGGTTTTATGACGGTTAATTAAAATAGAGTGATCTATAGTGTTAAAAGCTGCACTGAGGTCTAAAACAGTTAAAATTGCACTCTCACCCTGTCAGCTGCTAAAAGGAGATCATTTGTTACTTTGAAAAGGGCAGTTTCTGTGCTATGAAGTGCTTTAAAACCTGATTGAAACTGCTGAAAGATGTTATAATGACTCATAAAAGTTAAAAGTTGTGAGGAAACCACTCTCTCTAAAATCTTCGATAAAAACAAAGTTTAGAAATTGGCCTAAAATTGCTAAAAACAGAAGGATCAAGGTTGGGTTTCTTTAAAAGGGGCTGGAGCACAGCATGTTTAAAAGCAGAAGGATAAATCCCGTCTTCTAAATATTTGTTAATAATCAATAAAATACTGAGTCCAGCTGTGATAAAAACCTCTCTGAGAAATTTTGTGGGAATAAAATCAAGACTGCATGTGGTTGATTTCATATGGGCTATGGTTTCTGCTAAAAAGGACAACGATACTGGTTAAAAAGTGGTAAAATAATTATTAACGTCTCTTGTGGCCTATAAATCACAGTCGGGGGAGTTATGTGTTGTCTAATATTATCTACCCTTTTTTTAAAAAAAATTAAAACTCCTCACACAAGTCTTGTGACGCGTCATTAAAAGGACATGTGGAGGGGGTGATGAGTGATTTGTTAGAACAATGTTAGAAAAGAAGGATGCGCTTGCAGTTTGGTAGTTCATCAACTTTCCAAATGTCGTAGTACACAGTCAGACCATTTTCTTTCCTTTCTCCTACAGTCTCTTTTTAAATCTTGGAAGTCCAGGATGTTTTGACAGGTGAGATTAAAAAGAGAGGCAAGCTCTTCTAAATTAGAATGGGAATTAAAATCAGTTAAAGAAGCAGCACTAAAAAGCTCAGGAAATTTACTGGCAGAACTAGAATTAAAAATCCTGTGACAAACCGGGGTACTATGATTAAAAGGAAGCTGGGATAAAATCATACTAAATAAAATGGCCGTATGATCAGATACACAGATATCCCCTACCTTAAAATAGTTAGGGCTGAGACGGCTGCACAGAACAAGATCCAGTGCGTGACCCTTCACATGAGTTGGCTCTTGTATTGCCTGAGTAAGATTAAAAGAATTTAAAGTATCCATAAAATCTTGAACGAATGACTGAGACGGACAACAAACATGAATGATAAAATTGCCTAAAATCTGCAAACTCTTCTATAAAAACATAGAGTTTGGGAAGTCTGTAGATTATTAAAATAAAATGTAATCACTATAAAAAAAGTCTAACTTATTAGAGGTGATAAAATCATGGCATGAAAAAGATTTGTTATTAAGAGATCTGACATTCAGAAGACCAAACTTAGCTACTTTTGCATTAAAGACAGAGGACACATGGGTATTTTGGGGGACCTGAATTAAATTCTTGTGGTTGGCAGCAGAGAGGTGTGAAGTTGAGCGTGCTGCCGAGGGTCTGTGGTAGGAAATGATGGTAGTGATGTGAGAGGGTATGTCAGTCCGATTTTGAAGCGGGGATGATGGAAGTGATATAATATTTCCTACCGTGCCGTACCGTATGTTGTTGTGGAGTACTGGTCTGGGCACTCTGATTGTTTTTGGACGGGACCTGGTGATTCTGACTGGAATATGTCTTGATGCAGGAGTAGGAGATGTAGGACCGTTAGAAGAAACTGAGAACTGGCTGTGAGTAGATGTGCGTGCATGTGGCAGGAGGGACCTGAGGGGGGAGCTCTCATGGAAAACAGGAAGCTGTGAATGTGCCATCAGGGAAGAGGGGGGAATCCGGTGTGGGGGTGAGAGATGTAAAGAGTCAGTCACATGGAAAGGTGTGCACCGCATGCTGCAGGTTAGCAGACAGCATTTGGCTGCCCCTCTTATTTGAATGGATCCCATCTCGTTTAAAAAAAAAAAGAGTCACGATCCCAGAACAAGTTAAAATTGTCAATAAAACGAAAATTACACATCCTGCTGGCAGTGCAGAGTTTTTTTTAAAACAGTAAAAAGAAGATTAAAATCACTTTTAGTGACAGACTCAGTGTCCTCGCTTCACGCCTGCTTGGTCGTGGTGAGAGCCGGCTTCC
Organism: Protonibea diacanthus; assembly: GCA_028641955.1. Taxonomy (NCBI): domain Eukaryota; kingdom Metazoa; phylum Chordata; class Actinopteri; family Sciaenidae; genus Protonibea; species Protonibea diacanthus. The sequence goes on from CM053984.1 coordinate 21,463,175, forward strand.
ACAGAGGAGACAGAAGCAATGGAAAACAAACAAAAAACAGTCATCTGACAGCTTTGGTGGGCTGAGCTGTGGTGGAAATCAATGCAACAACATGCCATTTAGCATTGTTGGGGAATTTAACCTGATACCCAAAGAATAAACCGTTTCCTTGAGATCATGACTTGAAATTTTATGTTGGTCGTGCTTATTTTTCGGCCCATTTCATTGCTGTTATCTTGGATATCAAACATTTTGTGCTGCATTGTTGCTCAACAGTTTATCTTGGCTTTTAGTCTGACAGAACTGACTGAACTTCAGTCACTGCTGTTATTGACAGCAGTCAAAAATGACAAATGAGAAGAAAAGAGCCAGAATAGAAAATGAAAGACACGCCTGCTGGCAAAATCATACAATTAGATACTTTGAGATAATGACATATTTATGATCGCTCAAAAACAGCTTGTGATTTATTGGGACAAGGATATAAATATATTTTTATTCAAGGATAATGAGCATAAATTCTGACTATGAGTGCTTCAAACTGTCCGATATATTCTCTTTAGAGTGCTTTTATACTTTCAGGCTCTGTGTTTTGATTCACGTGAAGACAGTGAAGGCACTTTTTTTTTCTTTTTCTTTTTTTTTTTTTGCTGTCGATTGAATGTGTTCAGTATGTTATTTTATTGCTCTTCATTGCTGTATCATCTCTCTTTCTCTACACTACTACAATTTCACTGAAGGGACCACATGAACATTTTATATAATAATCTAATAAAACATGAGATTGGAAACACAACAGTTCACAAGACTTCTCAACAAATGCTCCTTTCATCACTGTGTTTAATTTGTCCCAGGACCGTCTTCGTCTTACGACTGCTTGCTGTCCTGCCTCTGCGCTCTCCTTTGTAACAACTGTCTCATCTATTTTTCCCCCTGCTGTAATCAATGTAGAGAATAAAAGATCACAGCGGTGTTTTAAAGGGTCATTATTAACCTAGCCCGACGCTCTTAAATGAACACCTGCTAATCCACTAATTAAGAGTAATAAACACAGTGGCCTCTGAATCAAAGCGTAATACTCCCATAAATTATGTTGATAATTAAATCTTAGTCAACTTAAAGATGTAATCATATTTGCAGTTACCCACCATATGAGAACTTGAACTCACATGAGAACTTACAAATTAAAATAAAAATAGCAAATGCGGTGGCCCTCCCACAAGTGGTTATTATCACATAATGGTATAATGGTACGTTTCCCTGCATTTCCCAAGATTCTCTGAACTTAGTGGCTTTAATAACTTTGGGACAAACACCATATACAATAAGACTAACTAACCCTCGAACTCCACATTTCAGTAATATGTTGTTCAAAGTCTTTTGACGTGTTTGCAGCAACTATTTTCCAATATGTGTTTTGAAAGAAATCTCTGCCTTCACACAGACTTTAATGTTAGCAATAAATTAGATGTGTCATATTGCTCAAGCTCAAATGCTAACGTCTGTCATAAAAGACCGTAAATAAAGTTAGTTTCTAGGGGTACTTGAAGCTTCTGTTTTCAGTATGGCTTTCTTACAGATTGGATTCTCTTTATGGCATATTTTTTTCACACAGGAGTTGTTACTGTTACCTTCTTATCCTGAGTAAAAAGTTCAAATGACTGTCTGAGGACTTTAATATTGAGAGCACGAATGTGTTCCGAGAACTAGATACCATATTTAAATGTATCAGTGTATTGCTGTTGCATTCCAAGTAGCTGATTGGGTTGGTCCTCAAAACATTTTCAGATGTCTACATTTTTGGGCCCATACAGCGTAAACCTCCCCTGACTGAGCTCCACACATGGTATTAAAATGATACACTACTACTGCTCTTGGAGACTTTTGGACTTCCTTGAATCCACCACATCCACTTGACCTGCAGTTCAGACTGTGAATACTACACCAAGAGAGTGCACAAACAACAGCAATAGCACGAGTGCAGAACCCAACAAAAGTCGACAAACTGACAGTTTGACAGCAACATCTAACTAAAGTTGGCTAACATTTGCCACCATTCATGCCCAATCAAGAATGATATGAGCTTATAAATAACATTTTTAATCTATAAGAAAGAATGTTGTATTTCCTTATTCAAAAATTAGGCTAAGTATGTTTGTGTAGCCTGTCAGCTGGGATCTTCTCCAGCCTCCGCAACCCTGATAAGGATAAGCAGTTACAGAAAATGGATGGATGATTAATACGTTTTTACTCCCTTCTGCTTCTACATGCGACAATACTGCCACTGCTGCCAATAGCTATGAGTGAAGTAATTCAAGTCGAAGTAAAATTGAAGTTAATTTGAGCTCATTAACTGGCTGCATAAATGGACAATTCTCCATAATAACATAGTTCGCAGAGGAAGAGAGAGGGACGTCTGGAGCGTCCTGCTAAACCTGCTGCCACTGCAACCCAGCCATGGATAAGTAGAAGGAAATGGATGGATTGATGGACAGATATGAAGTTATACATAATGCCACAGGCCACCAGAGTGACTGTAAAAAATATTGTGGAACGTTTTTGAAACCTTTCTTGGATATCAGACAGGAACGTGACAGGAAGTGAAGGGAGAAACAGGAGGGTGAGGAGCAACATGTGATGCTGTGATTACATGGTCAAGGTCTCTTGACAGCCATGACAGCATGATCGAGTGGGGGGATGATTCAGCATGTCTTGTCACGTCTTGAGAGTGAAAATGTTTTTTTTACACTGTGACATTAGCATTTGAGATGTTCAGGTGACGCTCTGATACCAAATGTGTCACAATAAAAATAAGCACACATGAATATCACTCATGAATCTTTGGTTATTTTACAGCACCTTTTATAAGTATACTCACTTGTATGTGTGTATAATGCATGGAGAGCATTGTATTAATCCTAACCACAGTGTGTACATGTGTACACTTTAATGTCAGTATAAGTATAAGTAAAACCATGTGTCATTACACTGTAAAATTAAGCAAAGGCTTACAATCTGTGCCATATGTAATGTTTTACAAAGCTTTCTCACATATAAATTGCAACCACGTGTAATATTATCAAATAGTTAAAGGGCTGTAATATACACCCAGTACATAGACATCTTAACCATATTTAAAAAAAAAAAAAAAAAACAGAAATAACCAGTGCAAGGTGACGTTTTCATTTAAATTTGGTTTTCTTAGCCAGCCTGACTTAATTTAATCCAAGTCACATACTGCACCAGGCGCAGAAACAGGCCTGTGACTTATTCTGGGTAGCTATATTTTAAGAAGACACACAGTTCCTTAACACAGACAGCTGCTGAACACATGGCTGCTTTAATGCCTAATGACCCACAGGTAAAAAAATATATATTCTTGAATCCAACTGTGTTTTCTTTTTTACCCTTTAATGGGGCTTTTCTCTGTTTTCTCACTCAGTTAAAGCCTTGTATTTTGCAGAGTGAAATTAACAACTGACGCTACATTGTTGTTTATGAAGGATACATTCTTTGTCAGAGGTCACAGACTATCTAGCGCCAACTTTTAATTGAATATCATTAAAAGAATACACACAAATCACTGTCTGCCCTGCTTCTTTTTTTGTCGGTTCGGTGTGTTGACGTTTTACAGATGCAAGACTTTTATGCACCAGCATCATTATGCATCCTCACACTCCAGGAGCCACTTACCAATGGGAGGCTCACTCCAAAAAGAGCACTATTTAAACACCACGCAACACAAACACTGCTCATTCATTCCTGCGGAGCAGAAAGAGCTCTAAATCTGTCTGAAGCTGTGTTTTTGCTCCCAGACTCCCTCCAGGTGGGACACCTCTGATAAAACCCACAGACTGCATACTGTACCGAGGAGAACTCCCACAGACAGGCTTATACTGTAAGCAAAGACCGTGTGTGTGTGTGTGTGTGTGTGTGTGTGTGTGTGTGTGTGTGTGTGTGTGTGTGTGTGTGTGTGTGAAGAGGGAATAGCGAGACTGTCAGACAAATAAAACTGAGACATAAGGGAAAGGCAAGAAAATACATCTATATGCAGCTTGAAATATTCAGTTTAATGAGTTCAACGTTCTACAAATAATTAAAATAAATATTAATATTTATTTCCAAATAAATATTTCTGTTTGGTATAGATGGATGGATTAAAGGATTCAGCTCTTTCAAGAAAATTCCCAGACCAGCAGAAAGCTCTGCATGTAACGATAATGTCACTTTTATCTTTTTATTTTTGTTTTTTCAGACATACCAGACTGACGAGTGCAGGGTTTGGTCATATGGTGGAAAGACTGCACCAGCAGCTGAGCTTGGTGACAGATATCACAGAGGTGAACAGATGATATCTCAAGAAGCCTGCATGACCTTTTGTTTTCTGGGAAAGGGAAACCAATCAGTGTTGCCCTTCTCTACCTTGTAACTACACCATAATCAGTGTGTGCTGCAGCATGCAACAGCCATTGTTGCGGTGAGTTGAAGTGTGAAAATTGTATATGGACTGCAGACCATGGTGCAGGAGGGCATGGACAAAGTGTCACATCTGGACTGAATGAGGCAGAAATATTACAGTACAACCATATCATACATTATCATCATATTTCAAGGCAGACTGAAATATAGCCATAACATGAAAGGTGACATGAATTTGGTTAATTAGGCTTAGTTCCATTAAGATGATATTACATACAAACTGGTGCTCTTGCGGTTTAGGGTTAGGGTTAAGGGTGCAATATCACTGTCATAAATACGACAGATGTCCATTTGTATTTGGTAAAGTTCTCGCCAATGACTAAAAGTCAGCCCCAGATTTATTCTTGTCCGAAGGCTTCATGCTCTCCTTCTCCTTTTCTCTTTGTTTGTCTTCTTAGCTTCCACCATCAACATCCTCTTCGTCTCCACGACTCTGCCATTATTTCCAGGCTGCTGAGCCTGGTTACATTTCCTGGTTCCAATTCTAGCACACATTCCTGCTCACAATAGGCTTGAAAATCTCTTCCAGACACTCCCCCGGTGCTCTGAACTCACATTCTGGACAGCCTGGCTAACAAACTGAGCTAACATTAGCTAACAGCAGCTATAGTTTGCAGCCATTTAATTCACTGTCCATCAGGAAACTCTGTAAACCAGAAAAGATATGTTCGATAAAACATGATCCACCAAAATCAGTGAAACAGTTTGTGGTGTGTGACTTAACGCTGTAAAGCGTTACATACTTCTTGTGGGTGGTCATACCCAGAGCACAAAGTTACATCGTATGAGAACAGATGTACAGGCAGCAAAGCTTAAATGACAGAGACACCATTCACCTGATAACAAGTCAAAGTGGCATTAAAACGATTTAAAATCTGTCCTTTTAGTTTATAAAAGTTACACAATGAGGCTTTAAGTATTTTAGTACTAGTGAGTCTGGAACTAGCTCACCTAAATGGAATGCAGCTGTCTTAAATGTTATCACTTACATCTGTGCTTTTCCTGCTGCAACATGCCAAAATGTCTGCCATACAAAAATGGCAAATACACATGTAAATATGAAGCTAGAGCCAGAAGACAATTACCTTAGTTTAGCATAAAGCACATAATTCAGGGATTAAACAAACAAGATAAAATGTGTTTCATTAGTGAGCTGTATGAGTGCTACTATTCATATTTTCTTACCTTTGGGCAGAGCCAGACTAGCTGTTTTCCAATGCTTCATGTCTTTAAGCTAGTATAAGTTAATGTCCGGCCGGGTCTAGCTTCATATTTAGCATACAAACATAAGAATGGTTGATTTTTTTCATCCAAGAAAGTGTTTAAGAGAAGTTTCCTTCTATGCAATGTATTCCTCTAACCTGTGGTCACTACATTAAACAGGTTTTGACTTTGGGAATAGTTGAAAAATAGTGATTTTGTCAAACTCTTTCCCAAAGCCTGAAACGACTTCTACCCTGCGTGAAACGCTGGTTTAACAGTTCCTCCTGGGGTTCCTCTTGTCTTATTGGTTTAGAAAGCCTTGGGCTGTAATCCATTCCAGGTTAGGGCAGGTTAAGTGGTTTGCTAACAGAAGAACAGTGTTAATGGTCTCATTTTAGCACTTTAAGACTTGTGTGACCACACACTGGACTTCATGCTCTTGATTTGTAAGGGCTCCATGTACAAGTCTGTGGTGAGCCCCTGAGCAATGTCAGAATTTTAACCAAGATTAAAGATTTTCTATTTTTATGCGCCCCCAAATTACAAGAAGTCAGTGTTTCCTGCTGGGGTGGAAAAGCCTCTGGAGCAGCATGTAGACCATCATGAGACATTAACTTTCCACTGAATCCCAGACTAATGAGGTTTCTTTGAGGTCGGCAGCGTCTTAAGACAGGGTGGGAGACCCCCTGCAACCATTTGAAGGAAGGGAAACTAGATTACTGACTAAGTCTTGTTTCACCATTTATAATAAAAAAAACACTATTGGTGGCTGCCAACTGAAATAGACTTATTACATAAGCACGTAGATGTGTATCCAGGGTTTGGAGCACAAAATTAATAAAGTGGGTAACTAGGCTATGTGATTGAGTCAGTACATAATATAAGTATCTCAATAAGTGAATACAAACACAAATACACAGTCACTGCACAGTTGAGTGCGTACAGTAAGTGAGCAATACATTAAGTGCATAAGTACGTAAATAAATAAATAAAAGAGTAAGTGTGTAGTGAGGTGGTGGGTACATACAGGGGCTATTAGGTAAATAAGAAACCACATAAGCACACATAAACCTAGTAAATAAGAGTGTATGCACAGTGTGAAATAAGATTCTGTGAAAAGTTCACTTTAGGTTAATTCTGTGCGTGCTTATCCCAGTGTCTGATATCTTGGTGACATCCGTGTCTCCTCCCCCCTGCCAGGCCTCCTCTGCACACTAGCGTGCAACAAATACAGCGAGCAGGGACACTCTTAGTCAAACATTTACCCAAGGCAGGTCAGGGAGCTAACAGCGCTGTCTAGGGGGGCCCTCACCAGTCCTGTTTCTATCCTCTTTGCTCAGTCAAACTGTCCCACTGCACATTTAAAATGTAAGCTGAATTGGTCTGCATCAAACATTTATATGCAAGAGGTTATAGTTTTGCATCGTCTCAGCTCGTCCTTGTTTTTACCAAAGCTTGGTGATTTAAAGATCGGCCGAGCATACATGTGTCCTACCTGGAGCTCGTTGCTCTGCGTGGTGAGCTCTGACAATACCGCTCCTCCCCTCTTACCTCACAGCTTTTAAAAACTTAAAGCTTTTAAAAGATTAAAAGAAACTTCATCAGGGTAAATATGAAGCCAGGATGTAAAGGGCAAAGTGCTACTCATGCTGCTTTTGAAAAGAGAAAGTCGAGGACGTCGCATTAATGAGGCTCATGTTTCAACATGTGTGCGCGTGTGATATGTTTGACATTTTATATAAATGATTTGATCTAATGTGTGCATCTATGTGGAGTATTTCTATATTTGTGTGTGTGTCTCTTTGTATCCCGGTGTTGAAGGCTTGAGTCAGGAGGGGTTGGCACACCAGTGTGTAATTTTCTATGTATAACCCTGGCTCTGAGGCATTACGGTCAGGGCTGCCAGTTTATGTTTTTCTTCTTTTTTCTTTGAAAATGAGATTGAAACACACACCACACACAAAGCAGAAATACACAGATTCTTGCAAATGGTAAACATATGGATACAAACATAAATGCTCATGTGACTTCAGGGAACACATACATAGCACATATAGTTTTCCACCGGGCTATGCAGCTGGAGGAAAACAATACTTTTTCAAGTCTCTCTTACCTCTTTTAATCCTCACACTCCCTCTTTTCCCCTCTGGGGAAATTATGCAGGATAAAGCAGACAGCTTATACAGATTTACACCTGTTGTCCAGGAAGGAGAACAAAACATCTAAGACAGCTTGTTCTTTACAGGGAAGAGAGAATAACACCAGCTATGTATAACCACGCACACATCCTTGCACACACGCAAACATACACTTATACATCTATCCATCCAAGAGTACTTACAGATGGCACACATGCAGAGGACAAGACAGGACAGTGCTTTAGATGTCCAAAACAAGTCATAAGGTACAATGAGTATGGCTGCATCTAGCATTAACTTATTTATAAATTGTGATGATGAATGACATTTAATTTATGGATTCTTTTTTTTCATTAACTGTAAAGAGAAATAAAACATCAGAAAATACCAATTACAATTTCCCAGAAACCAAAGTGTCTTCTTCAAATAGTTTGTTGGCCTGAAGACATTCAATTCAAAATAATATAAAACAGACTAAAGCTGCAAAACCTTGCATTAGAGAAGCTGGAACCAGAAAACATTTGGCAATTAAGCGCTAAAAAATCACTGGGTCATAACTGATCCAGTTTGGATTAATATAACACCAGCCACGAGTTAACTCTATCCAGCGCCCATGGGTAGAAAACAACCCAAGGCAAGTGGCTCTTCTGACCCAGTGAAATGTTTTCCAGATTAATGTTGGGTTATTTACCAAAACGAAATGATATGGTTACAAACTGTTGTGAAGTATTCTGGCTCTTTTTAAAGCTACATGTCTTTATTTGCTGATGACATGTGTAGCCTCTACTGTCTTTTTGTACAACTAATAATACATTTTCTAACAATTTAAAGTAAAACTTGTGCTTGCTGTATTGAGTGAGGGTCAAAATAACCATATTTTTTTTAAGTTTGGGCAGAACCTATCTGTCAGTTGGGTCAATACTAGTTGATTATGAAAATTGTTGTGTTCAATAATAAAAAAATCATTATATAAGTGCCTTTATTACTGCTGTTTAGATTGCAGTAAGCTAAACAGCTTCCATGCACTGAGTCACATGACAGGTCACACGTGTGCCCAGTGTGATGGATCTATTTGTTAACATGAGAGCGAAATCTAAACTTCAGCTAAAATCAGTTCAGTCCAACTCAATTAACTTCAGTTTAGATAAGCTCAATTTGATTCATCCAAAAGCTATGTTGATATGCAACTGCATCAATATTTGTTTAATATTAACAGTGCTGGTAAGCACGTATCGGCGACCCATCTTAAATACACATTCAATAACAATCCGTCTCATCACCCCTGATGATCCTGCAGTCACATGTTCTGTGCTCTTTTTAACCCCTAGAGCTTAGCGTGTGCTTCAGGATGTTGTGATCTGTGTCACATGCGTCTGCTCATGAATGGACTAATGTTCATGCTAGAACACTGAGTTATATGTGACAAATAGGGGAAATGCATGCATCGAGACGTGATCCATATGGTTGCACGGAAACAGTCCTGTTGGGGAATAATTTTTACAAAAGCTATCAAAGATACTGCTTTGCAAATAGGGATCTGTGGTTCAGTGTGTGTGCTTTGTGGTCCTCTGATGGGAACGAAAATGTGGAATTAACATGTCAAGATCAGAAAAAGAAATCCACATAAAATGCCCAGAACAATGAAATGGAAATTCACAATGAAGGGGGGGGGGATGTGAGTGACATGCGAACGTGACTGCTGATACTTTCAGTACAATTTTGGGTAAGAAAATAGATGAGAAAACATGAAGTACACAGGACAAATACGAAGAAAATCACACCACACAGCCTGAAGTGGAAGGAAATACCAACCAACCTAAGCCGCTATGTTAACAATAAAGTAAAATAACCAACAATGGTACGCTGAAGATGGACTAGTTGAAGGAAGAATGGCACCGTCCTCTTCTTTGAAACCTGCTGCCAGTTTCCAGCCGTGGGGAACAAGTGTGGGATGTGTGGTGTACTTCATAAAAACAGAAATCGTAGCGGTAGGAAACTGCCAGTATGGAGAGAAAGTGTATGATTTCATAGTTCACTGAAATTGAATCAAATATGGGACAAAAGTGCCACGAAAAATCTAAAATGGGTGGCGAGAAATGCACTCAGAGTAAAATGGTCTTACCCTGCTGAGCAGCTCTTCTTGCTCTGTGTTATAAAAAGGCAAATCCTCATCTATTATACATGAAGTTTATATCATAGCAGCAGTTGTTGAGCTTGTTCCGGCTGGGGATCCTCATGAAAGTGTGTCATCTGTGTACACACTAACTAACGCTGGCACTCCTGTCATGTGAGGATCCATTTTGGGTTCTGACGCAATGCTGCAGGAGCATTACATTTACACCGTTACATGAAACATGGAATCAACCTAGTGAGGGGGGATGATATATAGTAAATAAAGGGTGGAAACTGAGATAGGTTAGTGCAGAGGAGCCAAACAATTAAGACTGGAATTCTCAGCCGTGCTTTCGGAAGTCGACTCCTATCTGTTTTGTTGTGGGGAGGGGATCTTCAGTGTTTCCAAACACAGGGAGATTCATTTGAAGCTGTGATTCCTCCTCGCCACTCGTGATGAATCCCACTAGGGCAGAGGTCGTGAGGGAGCAGTAGGAGAGGGAGGGGGGAGGTAGGTGACAGGAATGAAAACAGCAAGCACAGAAAGGAGGGAGACCCGTCATTTTTCCTCAAAATCTGTGGTTCTAATTTGTCGCATGTAAAGAAACATATTCTGTTGTAAGATCAGACATGAGGGGATTCACTGTAGACAACTGGAAATGATTTGAATATTGTTGAAATGATCCATTTTTCTTGCATGATTATTACAACCAGATTGCAGCAGCTTTCCATGTTTTCTGTTATTTTTGTTTTAGCCTGTATCGGTTTTGCTGTGCGGACTGGCCTGACCGACAAGGAGAGAAAGCATGCGGGGCGGCAAGAAATGAAGCAAGAAAGGGAGACAAAGGCCGGGGGGGCTGCTGTTGTGCAACAGCTCGACATTGATCAGGGCTGTCAAATGGTGACGCGGCAGCCTATTGTCTCATCTGTCTGCAGCGTGCAGCCACTCTTTTCTGTCTCTCCTCTTCTATGTCAGCTCTCCCCACCCGGAAACTTTTCTTTTCTATTTGTCTACGTATTTGAGATAATGAAATTCAAAACAATGGTGGCCATAAAAGAGCCATGTGTCTGTAATCTGCGTTATTGTTGCAATGGCTCTGAACTTTCATTTTAATTTTGTTATAAGAGCTCTGGGTTTAGGGTTAGGGTTAAAAAAAAAAAAAAAACCAAAATAAATGCTCCTAAATACTTGGGAATTGGGAATACTACTGAGGGTCTTGTGTATTTGCAAACGTCCAGTTGTATGTAGTAATTGTTCCGCTGGGATAAATTTGGAAGACTGACAGATATTTTTGGATTAAAGCGAGTGGAATTCAGTATTTGGTACTGATGTTGAACTTGTTGATATGAATAAACAAGTAAAAACATTATGAATGCTCAGATTCATTGAAATCAAATTAAAGCATTGGTGCAATGCAATTAAGTTGTGTATATAAGTACTCTATTTGAGTACAATTTATATATAGAATTTACACAGAATTTACACAGAAATAATTACTTTTTAAATCAAGAATTTAGATAGAAATGAGTTATATTAGTAGTGATTTCATTTAATTTTATGTAGGGGGAGTGTCAAAACAGTCTTTAGGTCCACATATTTCATAAATCCCTGAGTTGTTACCATATATAACCTGTGTTAGGTAGTAGTGTATTATAACAGTTTTCCACAATGAATGACAAATATTTCTTTATTCTGAAAAAAGAAATATTCAAGTATTTTATTATTTTTTGTTTTTAACCTACTGTATTTTCTTATTTTCAGTACAAGAGACACTGGTGGAAACTATTTTTGCTGACACAAAAATACACAGGTGGTGTATTATGATAGAGCTGATTTATGACTGTGTAGCTTTGTGCAGAGCGCTGCAAGTTTGGCTGGAAGCGTCGGCGCTTGGTGTGTATCCTCTCTCCAGCCCAGCCACTTCACATTAAGCGCTTCCTGAAGAGCTGAAATGAGTGGAAATAATCCATCAAATATATTTCCCCCTCAGCCAAGTGGATATAACACAACATGCATCGGTATTTACTTGATTTTTTTTTTTTTTTTTTGATTCTGGATTGGCAGCAAAGGAAAAGTGGAATTAATTTGAATGCAAAAGCAAATATGTTTAATTGCTCAGAGGGTGCACACACAAAATGTACTTTAAAAGCATGGAACACAAACTTGGCTTAACGTGTAGTCTACATCAGTGACATTTTAAGATGCATCCCTTCCTGAGGAAATATCAGACACATATGTGTCCCTAGAAACAGGAAAGACATAAGAATGACATTAGCACAATGGCCTTGGCATTTTAAAACAGATGAAAAATAGAAAAAAAAAATCAAGGAATAAAATCTCTAGGGGCTTACAGAGCAAGAAAACAGTAACAACATAACATATGCAAAGAGCAGCCTACCAGTTACATAATATAGTATGTAACAAACTGAATTAATAGAAATACGAAGAAAAATGATTAAATCAAAGTATGATGAAGTAAAACCAAACACACTGGCCTCAGATATTTCATATTCTCTGGCCCAAACAGTCACATTTTTGGTTTGGTGTTTATGTTCCAATAAGTGGGCTACAGAGTCAGTGAGATCTCAGCAAAAGTCAAAGGTTTTAGTTTTATTGCATCCTCGCTCTTTGGATTTAGAACGTCTTTTACGTGCCTTGTCAGGTTTCAAACAGAGCAGGACCCACAAAGGGTGCAGAAAGCTGTAGGTGGTTTGTGTTGAACAGGTGATGTGTGCTGTGCATGAGCCAAATACTCCTTTGGGTTGAAGAGAAATGATGGACTGTGCAGCTGCGTGCCAGTATCTGACTGGTACAATGACAGGTTGCAGTAGGGTGCCTCTGCCTCTGTATGATGCTCTCTCATATGCTATCTATGTTACATTCCTAATATATCCACATTCTTGAAACCTGTCCAACACATTTTTTTCTGCCTTTCTGATGTATTCCGTTGTGCAGGAACACATTTAAGACAGAAGAAACGACTACTTTGGGATGGTATGATGTATACAGGATGTTCTACTCCTTTTTATTACAGAGCCATATAATTGTGATCTTAGATATATTAAATAAAAAAAGAAAATGTAATACTGTAATAGTGTTTTTGTTCTTGCGCCTCCTTGTTTGAGGTCATATTCATATTTAAACTTCTTTTGAAATGTGCTTCCTAAATGGGTGAAGTTAAAACAAGGGATGAAAATCATGCATTTCACAGTTTCATCGTTTAATTTATTTTCATATCAATGTCATTTATGACAAATGTACATGTAATTCACAGTGGAACACTCCTCATAATATCATAATATCAAATCCTTTGGATTTCAATCAAAGGGGACTATGTCAGCTGAAAACAGGGCTTACTGTAGGTACAGCGGACAGTATTTGCTGACTGACTGACCTCATGTTCCAGTTTTGCTCAGCTATCAAATTCCCTCATGTCTGATCGGAAAGAATGCAGCCAATTTGTTGTGAATATGGGTCGAGTTTATTGATGTTGGAAGCTGATGATGACATTGTTGAGGAGCTGGAGGACGAGGCAGAGCTGAGGAGCATGAAATTTAAAATGGGGACAGAGGAAAGGCCCAGTTGTTAGTGAGGCAGCTTCTCCGCACCGGACTGTGTGATCCTCTGTGTGCCAAAATATCCTTGAGAAACTTGTGGCACACGAAGGGTGACGCTGCTACCAATCTTCTCGCCGCACACTGCGACGTTGATCAAAGAGTGTGTTTGCCAACTGCTGCAGCATTCCTTTAGGTTTGTGCAATTGCACTGCTCCTTGTGCCTTTTGACTGCAGCTGAAAAATCAGTGTGAGGACTGCATTCATCCAAGTAAAGGTCCAGTCATGTGTGAGAGCCAGTGGGCCAGGGCTCGGCCTGCCTGCGACTATTTGCTTTTCCAGCTGTTTCCTAGACTCACCCTGTGAGTGGGAGAGAGTGGTGTGTATGTGCATATGTGTGTGTTGGTTTGGAGGTGGGGGAGTGGGGGCGTTGAAGTGAGATGGAGAGATTCTGAGTTCAATAAAGAAAGATAGTGAGGAAGAGAGAGCTACAATAAAGTGCACACGTCTGTGTGTGTACAGTTTAAGTGAGAGCGCCTCCTGTTCTTATTACGCTGTAGTGTGTTTGCACAGTGGAAACACCCCTAGACAACCCAGGCACCTCATACAATATATGCTCTTTCTCCTTGGCTCACACACACAGAGGAAGATGAAGTCCCGTGTGCGCATGCCCCCACTCAAACACGCCCATATGCCTGGCTGCCCCTCATATAGACTGATCCGCCTCTCAGACACAAAGCCACAAGGGATGGCCTAGATTCCAGCACATGCACACACAGGCAAGCTGCAAGGAAAAGTATAACGCGCGCATACACATGTGGAAGTACAGCTTCTTCTTGTAAACACTGTCACATCATTGATTGATGCTGAAATGTAATTCTTGTGTTCGGTGTTGGAGGCCTTGAACACGGAGGGAAAAAATGTTCCAGGTTCACGACGGCACGGGCAGGTGTGATCTGTACAGAACTAAACTGTTTTTAAATGTGATTTACACATGTATTGGAGCTGCAAATAACAGCTCTCGGTCAAACCACATATTTACCATTGTATGACTGGAACATACTTGACCATAACCATTTGGGGTTGACATTTATATTTAGGCACTTAGCAAACAGTCTTACAAGATTAGCATCAAAATGACTGCAGCAGTTGAATTGGGGGTGGGGTTTGTTTCACCCCAACCTCTCACACACGCTTGTCATTTGCCACTATTGGTATCAAGTCATGCATCATTATTTATTTTGTCATTTGCCCAGGGTTACTTGCCTCTTAGATTTCTGCCACCACAGTACAATTAATATAAAATGAATTTAAAGTATTTTTTTGTGAGTAAGAAGTTATTTGGTTTTGTTGTTTGATTTGAGTGAGCTCACACTTTAACACATTACAATATTTCAACAGTTTGCATCATTACTGTGGCATAGAAGGCTATAGTAAAGTATAGTATAGTTAAGTATAGCACATAGTATAATACTGTATAACAATATGATTTATGGTAAAATATGGCTTTTTGAAGCGTCCTTTAATTAACGTGGCACAGGAAGCAAACTTTGAAACACCCTAATCCTCCCACAGAGTGCTTAAATCAACCAATAAGCGGGCTTCATTTAGCCTCTTTCTGTCTGACAGAAGGGGTCTAATGTTGCTTGTCTGTTTTTGTATCATAGCCTGAAACATAGAGCAAATTGTGGATTACTCACTGGAATGTTGCCAGTGTGGACCTTAAAGGTCAAAGGTGCGATCCTTGTAACAGCCAAATTGCCTCAAGTTCAATTGGTGTGCCCATGATATAAAAAACACACACACACACCATCGTTGAACTCCTCCAGGCTGGCGCTATGCACTGCAAAGCCCATTCAGGGAAATGACAAGAGATGGATATAAGAAGAGAATAACTCCTAATTACAGAGTGGGTAATGTGGTGATTGAAGTGCTATAATAAAACCTCCCAGGGGTGACACAGTATAGCACCTCAGGGCCCTATCATCCCACTGAATTCTTCCACCAAGAAGACAAATTAGCTCTGCTGTGTCTCCACATATAGACTATGAACAGAGACCACTTAGTTAGTGGTCGGTGAAAACATTTTTCACTAACCTCTTATGTTCTCGGTATGTGTGCACTATCAGTTACCACCAGTTTCCAGGACGGAGGGATCAGAAAGAGAGAGAAGAGGGTGCTGGAACTTTCATACATTATGTATAGGTAAAGCATTAATAATTCATGATGAGAAATGTGGAGTTACAAATTACATTTAGAACTTTAAATGACAACAATGCAAGAACATGAATTTGCACAATCAGATTTAAGAAAATTATGCGAATGCTTTTAACAATTCTCACCATCTGCCTCCAGTCTCCATAAATGCAGGTAAGCAAACGCCCTGTGCATTAAGCTACAGAATATAACTCTAATCATTTAATTACCTATTTTAATTGGCTTTATTAACTATTATTTTCGACCAAATTGTTTACTACCTATCAGGCTGTCTGCGACGTCACGACACACCCCTATATGGTAAGGAGACAGCTGGAGAGTCAGCCCGTGACTGACAGGTTAAACAACCAATGGGAGCAGACACCATTCCAGAGTGGCGATCTGTGATTGGACACTGGCGGGATTATATATATGTATAGATATGCCTGCTGGTAAACCATGGGGGCGGGACTATAGAGAAGTGCAGTCCATCTATGTTGATACAGATCTAAAAAACTGGACTAACAGAGTGTCTGCTTACGTTTCTCTTCGTATGGACTAATGTAAGTTATTTTACTGGTTCTTCCACCTATGGGGCTGTAGTGGGAAGGTGTTGCAACATTGCTGTGGCACTGTAGTTTTGCTCTTTCTCGGTTACGTTTTGCTGACAAGTGCTTTCAGGCCGAGTGGCACACGCGCGTTTCAGGCCAGTAAAGTGTGCTGCTGTTAACGTAGCGCTAGCTGTTGTTACTCTAGCGGGCTGCAATATTTTGACATGCCGCTGACACAAACAGTCAGCCCAGGCAGTATTGTCACTGTAAAGAGGCAATTTCACCGCGGTGCCCGCTACTGTACGCTAACAGTATGCATGCCGTGTGAACGTTAAAGGGCATTTTCTTTTGTAACTGCTGGGTACTGCTGGCGGGTTTTTGTTAGCCAGTGTTGGACGTTGTGTCCGCTGATGTGTGGAGAGGAAAAAAAGGGGGGGGGGACGAGAAACCCCTTTTAAAAATGTGGCAATTGAATATAGTGTGGGCAAATATACAAACCGATTAACGTGACTTGAGGCACACAGCCTTTAAATTCGACACGGCTCCTGACTTACATACATTAGTCCCACCGTTTCCCCCAACAAAATGGGGAGCGGGGAAGAGAAGCAAGCAGTGTGAACAATTATAAAACTTTAAAGTTTTGTGTGGGTAAAGTGTTGAACTTGTCCCAGAGGTCCAGGCGTGATTTACAAAAAGGTCTGAAGTCTTGTTCCCGGCGGTGTTTACCTCTGCCCGAGCAGGGCGACTATTGAATTGCCAGATTTATTGAATGACGTTTGGCGTAACAGAGTGTCCATGCAAGAAATAACGGGACGTCATCGGGGCTCTAACGTTACCCAATTCCCAGCCCCCCGACTGACCGTTAGATAGCCCTGCCTCATCACTCCTCCTTTCTTCTCTGTTGACAGTTTGGGTTTTATGCGGAGGAAAAGTTTTTCAGCGTGGGTAAATTGTATAAAAAAGCCGCCTTCAACTCCACTGGCTCGGAAAATTTGGCGACCTGGCAAACAGCATTTTGGGGCCCCCCTCTGCTACTGCACAAAGTGAAGGTTGATATGCCACATCAGGTAAGGGAGCACAGTGTGTGTTTTTCTGTGTGTGTGAGACAGAAATAGTCGGTTAGCATGTCATGTTTTAAGCTAGCGGCTGCACATGAGCGATAAAAAAAATCTTGCAGCTTTTTTTTTTTTTCTCTCCCCTCGCGTTGACGTGCGTTCATGCCACATGGCACTTCACATTGCAGATTCATTTCTTATTTAAGCCGAACTTCTACACTAGCCTCGTCCCGGTTGTGTTTTGTGTATGGTGTTATTGTTAAAGGCGGGTGCTTCCCTCCACATTCCACATGTGTATGCCTGCCTAGCTGCCTGCAGCAGGGCCAGTGCGCAAATCTCAGCAAATCCAAAAAAAAAAAAAAAACGTCGATAGGAAAAAAAACAGAAATGGAGGCTATGGCACTGCATTAAATCAACATGTGTTGTTTTCTGACTTGTTGTGTACGCTGACGGATGGATGTTGGCTGGTGGTTTTTAAAGAAGTGAAGGGAGGTGTTGCACGCCTTCCGTCCCGGAGGTTGTCAGTGTGATGTGGAGGAGGCTGCTCGTCTCAGCAGGCGGGGGAGAAAGACAAAGGGACAGATAAGCATGGAGCTGAGTGGAGTAGCGCGGACATCAGTCCAGTTAAAGAGCATGTTGTTGTTGTGTGACTTTTAGGCAACAACAGACAGGAGATCTTTTTTTTTTTTTTTTTTTTTTTTTTATAAAGTTATTCTTTTCTGTCTTGTATCGCGCACGTGTATTATCAGATCAAAGCAAGTTGGCAGAGTACAAGAGTGCAACATCCAGTGTTGTGAACAGGCACTATTCTGCTTCATTGTTCATTAGATGTTTGTTTTGATCTCGGAGCATGTTTCCCCTCATTGCTCATCATCAGTGTAATGACTCGTGAGTGCATGCTTTTCACTCTGGAGCCGATATTTTAAACAAAAAACTGATGATTATTTCAGTGTTATTAAATAGAAGAATTAGCTTTCAGTGCAGGGTGTCTGTCCGCAAGCGTTTTTTTTGCTGTGAGAAATGAGATTGAAAGATTTTTGTTTTGCGTCATGAGATGATTTTCCTTTTCATCTTTTATTTAAGCGTAGTTTATAAAAACATTGTCCTGCTGTGTTTGTATTTGTGGTGCTGAGCTTGTATTACAGAGACCGTTCTAGTCAGTTTTTTTTCCTCTCTGTTGTAGTGTTGACTCTGAATACGTTGAATATGATAAAAGGTAATGTACCTTCGGCACATTTGATGCAACAGCAACCACAAGATTAAAAAGTGAGTGTTTCATTCGACGAACAACACGTTGTGTTATTTAGCCACATGGTGGTTTTGTTGTACGCCTGCTTGTTTTCACCTTGTTTTGGCACTTTGTGTTTTTTTTACTGTGCGCTGCTGCTCTCCTGAGTTGTGAGTAAACACACCATGCTACACCCTGCAATAACATGATTCAGTGACCACTTATCTCACGCTGCTGCTGGACCAAAACCTTGCATCTCCGACAGCACATGGTACCCACGTCTGTAGCGATATAGACTTTTCTTGCTCACGGCGTCAGCTAAGAGTCCATGGAGGAGACGTTGTCACATTTTTGTGAATTTAGAAAAAGCTTGAAGTTGAGAGGTTTTGTCTTGAAAGGGACAATCACTTTGCTGTGTTGA
Source organism: Protonibea diacanthus (assembly GCA_028641955.1). Taxonomy (NCBI): domain Eukaryota; kingdom Metazoa; phylum Chordata; class Actinopteri; family Sciaenidae; genus Protonibea; species Protonibea diacanthus. The sequence goes on from CM053984.1 coordinate 21,482,092, forward strand.
TTCCTTCATCTAAAGGATCCTCCCACCCACCCATTACCTCAGTGGGATACAAAGGGCCTTTTTCTATAATGAGGTGCTTAGTGGAGCACATTGTGCTCAGGAGGTTTGTACTCTGCTGAGTTACAGGCAGGTTGTAAAATGATAACAGATGCATGGGGGCCTCAAGGTGCAGCGCACTATTTTGAAATGTAAGCTAATTCCTGCCAATATGGAATGCATTTGTGCGCATGTGCGTGTACACACACACATTCACAGGTTCTGCACCAATGCATACACGTCTATGCACTTCATGTTCAAACGTTTCCAGTGTCTTTGTTTAGCTTGTGGAGTAAGTGCTGCTTCTTATTTGTGCCGTGACGTCTCATTACAAGACAGAAGTAAGATTGTTTTATACGATCTTACGTGTTGAAAGTGGACTCTTTTAAAAAGGCTTTTAAAAAGAGGTGTGTTGTCACAGGTAAGATGAGTCTTTTCCCAGAGAGAACATTCAGATGGACGAGCAGGAGGATGTTCAGGTCACTTGAATCAGAGACAAGCAGGGAGTAGAACCACTACATTCACTGTATGCATAAAGCTGGTGATTAATTTAATGGTTAAGTGTATAAAATGTTTGTTTTTATCCAATAAAGAATCAATTTAAAAATGAAATAAAAATGTTTACTAATACACTTTACTAACAATAAGATAAAGTAAAGCTGTCATTTAAGGCGTTTCACCAGTAAATCAAATTAAGAAGTTGTTCATGGAGAAAATAACCTCCCACAAATGTTTTTTTTTTTTTAATCCAGCAAATTAATTACTGGTAAATATCTAAAAGTTCTTGATAACATCGATGCAAAAATCAAATAACAATCTAATATATAATAATAACCATAAAGCATTGACTTGAGACAGGGAGAGCTGGTATAAACAGTATTGCTGAATTTTGATGGTACACAAATTTATATTCCTTTGCTGAAATATTATTCACTCCTAATAATATTACAGAGTACAGAGTATACAAGTAGTTGACCATTGCTACAGCTGAGCCTGTTATTGAGTCACACAGCACAGTATTGCCAAGTGTAGTGGCGGGTATATGTACAGATGGATAATGCTGTTGTCTGTCGACTTATGTCCAACAACAGTTGGTGGTTGTTGTGGCTTGGGTGTATTGATGCCAGGCAGTGATTTATTTATGTCTGGCAAGCTGTGATCCTGGTTTGGCTAGGACTAGTCCTGAATCAACACTGTAGATAGGGGTTTTTTAAAGTTCAGACAAATATTTGAATACCGATTCCAGTTTAATCTGCACTGCTGTCAGATTTAGAATAGCCCTCGTCAGACTTAAGCTGGTAATGTGCAGGGAGGTCCCGACAATTATTATTATTTTTCTCAGGCAACTCTGATCAGAGTCCTTTCTTTAATATCGGGCATCTGTAATGCTGAGACAGTTTCAGTCTTTTTCACTTAAGTGCTGATTAACTGAGTGTTTTGTACACTACTTTTTCCTACTAAATAATGAGAAGGAGGGATAACAGATTTGTTAGTATCTGTGTTTAGCGAATCCTTGAATATTGCCAACCACAGTATCAGAACTCACCGAGGCTCCCAAATCATTTATCACCTTCACCTTTAACTGTCACTCTCAATTTGCACTGTAGTACCGTAAAAGGAGGAAAGTGCTGCAAACGCTAGCAGGTTGCAGAGGACAACACACAGTGCATCAGAATTTGATTGTCTTTATTCTAGCCGTTACAGATCCATTAAAATATGCTTGGATCAACTTTGATGCTGAGCTTCAGGGTTGAGACATCTCTAAAATGTGTCTCACAAACCAGGAGGAGGAAGAACAGGGAGTTCTAACGTCATACCCCAAGTTATGATCCACACCTAGTACTGTGCTGTACAGTTGCAGATATGTAGAGATGCATTTTAAGTAGATTGCCTGTAACAGTAATATCACCCTCACATATTTTATTTCTGCCTCTATCTTTTGCTGTAAATGCTGATTGTTGCAGTGTGTCATGCACTTCGGAGTTCTCCTGTCGTAAACAGCTCAGTACTCTGTTGTCCTTGCTCTTGAATTTTCCCATTGTCTGTTAAGCCATAGTGTTTGCACTCACCAGTTTCTCTTCTGCTTATTTCAAACAAAACACATCGCCCCCTGTGTGGCAAGGTTTCCCTCCCAGCAGAGACCCACCAGACACCAGGTGTTAGTTCAATGGCAAAATGTAAAAGATTTCATGAGCTGGCCAAAGATTGAATCATGAATGTCAAGAATAAATCAGTGACGGCGTGGAGAAAAACAGATATTCATCTGCTTTGTGACATTCACATGTAACAGATTACTCTGATTTTTATTATTCCTTTATTCCTACAGCCACAGTCCCCTCCTCTCCTCCTCCCTTCTTAATGTGAACAGGGGCTAATGGATTCCTTATGAGAGGTAATTGTGTAGCTACAACATAAATGCAGTAGAGGCTCTGGTGTTGTGGCTGGTGTGATTAGGTCTCGTTTGAAGCCCCTAAGGCGCTTGGCGAGATCAACGTCAATAGCGGCTCACCTCGCAGTTTAAGGTCACGGACTACCATACAAGCCACGCTTATAGAATTGTAAGTTCTTAGGGATGCAAACAATAGCATAGACCATAGAGATCACATGGTTCATGCATCATCTCGTGGTTTTGGCAGAGCTTAGCACAACACGAACTCTGCCAGTGGAGGTTCAATCCCCACACGGCAAATGTGTATCCACTGCTGGGAATTTAAGGCTGTTTGGATATTAATGTTTACTTCATATAACAGTGCACTACCTCTGTGTTATTGCGTACAGAGGCATGGAGTTTTAGAGTTTATTTCTTATAGTTTTTTTAAGAATATGGGATATGATGGGTTAAATATGGGATGATATATGTATAGTATTTATACACTGAAGCTTTGAACAATATGATTTATATTCATATTAATTTTAGGATTGCATCTATCCTTGCAATGTGCCCAGAGATAGAGAAATACTAAAATACATGTGTTTCTTATTTCTCTAGTCCTCCATGATCAGTTCAGCCAAATCAATACTAATTGAATCGGCTTGTAAGTCTATTGAATATTTGCCATGGTGACCGAGCTCTCCCTCCAGGTACAGATCTGAGTCCAGCCTGGCAGCCCTTCATGTAATGTTCATCAGCATCCATTTTACGTGTCAGGCTGTCTTAAGATAAAGCACAGGCTCACTTTTCTTTTTAGCGGAGCTATGCAGGGCTTAATGTGGTCAGAGAACGGCTTAAACGCTTAACGAGAGACGAAAATCACCACCAGTCTATCTTTGCAGAGGTAAACTCGGCCAGCAGATCTGGATAGGCGTTCAGGTGACTGCATCGTGTGCAACGTTCTAAAATAATACGTGGAAGAGTAAGTTCAACTCAAGATACAGTGGATTGTTTTTCTTTTTTTCATCAGCGTAGGACTTCAATCACGCTTCCCTTGCCACCCCGCTGCCTCACAAATTACGCACATCTTACGGTTTGCATGCTGATGAGGCTGAAATGTAAAAGCATGTATTTTGGTTATATAAACTGGCAGGAAAACGGTCCATCAGCAGTGGATTCAGCCTGTTGCCTGTCATGTATTCCTCTGTAGTAAAGGTTCTGTTAATCACATTTTTGTCCCGACGAGAGAAGTGGAATGAGAAATGTGACCTCAAGTTGGCAAAATTTTATTCACACTGCATGTGGCGTATGACCCGATGGAATAGTCATGGGAAAAAATCTTGAGATTTTACTGTCAGAAACAAGCAGAAACCCCCGTCATTTCCCATGTCACACAAACATGGGCCTTTAACAAGAAGTAATCAGAGTCTGCCCGTGTTTCCTAAAATGCCTAGCTCATTCATTCACTTTGATTTAGTTTAATTGGAATCAGACTATCAAACTCCATGCTAAAGATATTTCGGTAAGCAGCCAAAAGTCTATTATAACCATCACTTCCTTCTGTGTGGATGAGTAAGACTCTGTTTCCATTGATTTAAACTGAGGCCTTTTAATTAGACTGATGTGAGAGTTAACTTGAATGTGTTTTACTGCCACACTAAAAGCACAACTGGCTCATTAGTGCAGCCACTCATTAAACCTGGGAGTGTGTGTGTTTGTGTGGATATGTATGAAACGGTCACCCACGGACTTGAAGCAGCGCAGGTCTCAACTCTAACTCTTGTCCTGTATGGAAAAACAAGATCTGTTTGTCAGCAAGTCAGCATTTACGCAGCGTGATTATGACTTTAAGAGCTGCTCCAGTCAATTCTCGTATGTTCACGATGGATCAAATGACTGCAGTCAAAAGAAGTCTCCACTATCACTAGACTCTGCAGTTCCTCTCAGTCCTGTGGAGTATTTTTACATCTTTCAGCTCATTGTTTTGTTTTTATGGCCCGCAACTTTAAGGGTTTGGTTCTGCGCTCTCATCAGCCTTGTTTCCAGCAGCAGCAACAGCAGCAGCAGGCAGCTGTTTTTCAGGCTAAAAAGCTCTGATAAACTCATTCTGCAGACCACATGAGTGACTAGCACTTGGAGGTTGTTGACTTTGGCATTTTAATCTGTCATGTGCTTTGTTCTATCTTTAGAAGTTTCAGGTTTTTTTTTTTTAAATAAATACTCAGCATTATTACTTGTGTACATTATCTTTCAATACACCTTACCTTCAGTTATGAGAAGTATATCATTCATTCCTCATTCATGCCCACAGTCCAGTCCAGCACACCTGCACCTCTCTTCTTGTTCCCGTCACCCTTCAGTTTGGGTCATTTTGAAACAGAAAGTACACAGGCTGCCTGGCTGCCTCACTCTGCGTACAAAGACATAAAACTTCTCAATGTGACTCGTTGGATTCTTGACTGATTGTTCAAATGGTCAAGGTGGTAAGCCTTAGATTCTCTTGTGTGTCTCGTCATTTAGAGCGCACATGAATTCTCAGAATGGAGCTCCTCCTAAAACCATAAATTGTGTTTATATATATATATATATATATATATATATATATCAAATATGTATATTTGTGTACAGAATATCAAAACAAGATACATCTTGCTAGTTGGAGAGCAAGCAGTTTCCTCCAGCTTCCACGCACTTTAAAACCGGGAAGGAAATAACGTCATCTTGTGACTGTCATCATTTAATAATATTTTCCAAACAGGGAGTGTTAACTTTTTGGTATATTGCAGGGAATTCCCGGATCCCAGAGTGAGGAGGAAACATAAAACACTCGCAAATGAGATTCAGCTTCTGTCTCCTTCTTGCTCACTCTTTCTGTGTCTGTCTGTTGAGGCCCAGTGTAAGGGGCTCTCAGTGAGCTACAACCCCTCCTTCTCAATGCCCCCCCCAACTCCCCTCCCTCTCCATTCCTCATTTTCTCTTTCCTGATGCTACTGTAGCGCAGAGAGGGAGAGACAAGCCCACTGAGGGGGATTGGTTGTAACCCAACAGGCCCCCCACACAAGGCTCCACCCATCTCATCCTGTTTGTGGGGCAATTAGTCAGTAAAGTGTTGTGGATGACCGGGAACCCGGGCAGCATGCGCACACACACACTCTAAATGCGGTTAAAGTCAATCCCCTTTATTACTATTGGCATAAATATTTCATGCATCACTCTCATCTGTCTGTCCTTACTTCTTCTTCTCCCTGCCTGCATCTTTTTGACACGTGTGCATGGATCCAGTGTAAGTGCACAACGGCAGGCCAAAGCCGACAGGACGAAGCATGTTTTGGCTTAGAGCTAAAACACTTTCGCTCTCTCTCCCCCTCCTACACACACGTGCACACACGCATGCACACCCTCTTTCTCCTGTTTTATTGTCAGCATCTGATAATATGATCTACAAAGACATTCTAGAGTTAAATGTCGTTGTCTAGCAACATTCTGTGGCTCTTTTGTAAGATCTGAAAGTCTTCAAAACAAACATTAGATATCCCCTTTTCACCGTGTAATCACAGGTGAACTGCATACGCCCTCCAGATGAGTTCCAGAGTTACTTTTACATTCTGGATCCAGACGGCTTTACTAAACGCAGCTGAACTTCATGCCTCTTAACACGCTCGGGCTCCAGACTAACTCATTACACACCAACACCAGTACTTGGACTTCACAATTGAAAGAAAAGAAAATCATAGTTGACATTTACCGGTTGTGCAAATGTTTTTTATATCTCCTTGGTACTTGGTAACTTAAACACTTTTTAAACACAACATGGGTAAAAATGTGGCTAAAGGGTGGCATTCTGGAGATCTGTTAACTACCCCTAGTCTGTCTGTCTTCTCCTGTTTGTTTATAGTTTCTTCATGCATTGTAGACAAGCTCGATTTGACAGCTTTATCTCTGGATGTGGATATATAATTGCTCTTAAAGTCAAGTCCCGGTAGAATTACAAACGTCTTGGAAAGTCCTAAAGTTGGCTCCCTAAAAGCTGGTTTCTTTATCCTCTCTGTAAATCTATTAAACTAGGAGAAAGCTTGACTCCATCTTTACGTCCCAATTTATGCTTTTATGTATTTAGCTCTTTTACTCTGCTGGATCTTAGCACTGTCTCCATCATTACAAATCTAAAACTAATAAATAAATTATGAAGTTTACAACAAAGAGGTGTCATTTGAATGAAGTAATACTTTTCAAATTAAACATTTGATATCCTTGATGTTTTGTCTTGAAGTGAGAAAAAATGGGACATGAATTCTCACTGTGTGCATTATATAAAGCTCTTCAAATAAGGACTTCAACCACATAAACTTAAAATAATGAAATTTGATTTTATTTCTTCCAATATTTTTGTTCTTTTTAGACTTGCGTGATAACTGTGTATTTGTTTCCTTATTACCTTACCTCCCTCACGTATCTCTATTTTCTTACTCTGCTCATCTTGTGTCTGTCCATCTAGTTTAGTACCCAAACATCAACTGTGTGTGTGATTTTTTTATTATTATTATTATTATTATTATTATGAAACTATTGTGTCCTACCCCCCACTACTGCATTAATGCATTATTAATGCAAAGTAGTACTAATGTATTAATTTAAATCTCATGTTGAAGTCAGTAATATTGAATACTGTTATGCCACATAATTAAGTATAAAATCTTTTAATCCAAATCTTAATCTTTTAAAATATGATTGAAATGTTTTTATTTTCAGTTTCATCTTTATAGATGAGTATAGCATACAAATGTTATAAGTATAAGATTAAATTGTGCATGTGTGGCTATTTCTTGGGAATGAAAGGCAAATAAGACAATGGAAATGGACATGCAGCAGTGTTTGTTTATTCTTCCGTTGATGTTGACTTTATTACTTCACCTCAGGTGGTCAGAGTGAGTTTTATTTGCATACTTGTCCACTGTTAAATAAATACAGAATGGGTTTAATGTAACCCAGCTTTCTCTGTTTTTGTTTTTTTGTTTTGGTTACTAAATTGCTCTTAAATCAAATTCCTGGTAGCAGTAAAGTCTTAATTTGCCTTTAAACATGCTCTGTCTCGTTCTTCTTAAAGACTGTCTCTGCCTCATTTCCTCCTCTTGTCGTTTGCCCTTCTTCCTCTCCTCCACCGCCAGCATTTTACGCTTGTTATTCTCTTTCTCTGTTCCGCTCTCTCCCCCTTCTCTTCTTTTTGCATACAGCATTTTTTTCCCCTCCCTTGTTATGGTTTTTCTGTTTTGCTCTATCCCATTGCCTTTTCTACTCCTGCTGTGTGCTGTATTATGTAGCGTTTAAGACTCTATTTGCTTTTGGCAGGAGCTGGAGTCTGCTTGGGTCAGATTTGTTTCAGTGCTACACTGATCGTGGCTTGTAGTATATGCCCCAGAGTTTGCAGCAGGAAAAAAAAAACCCTGCCGCACACACATTCAGATGTAGTCCCTCCCTCTCCAACATATGCACACTGCTGCAAGCTGCCTTGCCCTTCTGAATGAATCATTCGGGAAAATGACGCAATTTGAAGGCTATAAAAGGGATTAAATGGGTCTAGTTGGTCTATTATTGTGTGTGTGTGTGTGTGTTTGAGTGTGTGTGGACCCATGACAATTACCCATGTTTCTCCTACTTTAGACTAGACATACCATCTCTCACGCACCAGTTTAGTTATTAATTAAAAGCATGTTTCTGATTTCTGAATGTTTTGAACTGCTTTGAGATCATTAGTGTGTTGACAGTTTGTTTGGTCCTTTCTATAGCTTGAACGGAGAGTCGATTTTCATGAAATAATATAATAGAATAATATTCTGATAATCAAGTGAAACAATAGGACGGAGTAAATTTTGATGAAAGTCTCTGATGGGCAAAAGGTGATTGAAATAATTAAAATCTTACACAGCCAGTAGTTTTAAAAACATGTACTTTGTGTCTGTGTCCTTCAGACATCTAATTTGGCAAAAAATGAAATAATAAAACATTCAAATGGTGGACTTAGGTCATCTAATTACATTTTTTTTCCTTCTTATTCTAAACACAGAATAAAGGTTCAAAGGTCAGGTTCAGACCATATCTGCAGTGTTCCACACATCTGAAATAAGTGGATTGCAGACACACGCACGCAGCTGTTATTAACATGAAGAGTAAAACAAAAAAAAAAAACTCAGGCCACCGAGGTTGATCTCATAAACTAAAGCTCACACTGACCATCATCCTGAATGTCCATGAAATGCTCTCCTTGCAGACAAGCCTGCTGGTGTGTCTAGTTGGCAGTCTTGTCCTAAAGGAAATAAACTGTCACCATTCCTAATTACTTATAATTTGCAGCTGCAAGTGCAACCGAGCGCCGTCGTAAGCAGTGAACCTCTCCGAGCCCACACAAAGACAAAAAGATGAACAAACCATGTACCACAGAGGATTTAATAATCCACAGTAATCTACTGTAAATTGTTTTTTCTTTATTAACCTGGCTACCACACCACACACAAGATTATGTTTTATCTTGTACCTGTGCCCAGGGGCCCGACAGGTGAAACCACAGGCCCTATCATTGTATCTACCCACACATCTCTTAAGCGACTATTTGCTGCTATTACATTCTTTGGCTAGAGCGGTGGCATTACTGGATTACCTTTCGGACCGCAAAGCAATCTAATCTAGGAAATTTGAATAGGTGTGTAGACTTTGTTGTGTTGATATTTGCAGTATGTTAACAATAATGTGGTGCCTGTTTATTCTTACAAAGCAGAAAAGATTGGCTGATTTGATTTTAGTCGTGGAAATTATTGTAACGTGCTACTTCCTTCCACCTCATATTTATGTCAGGTCATATCTCTGCCGTATACACTCACTTGTCTCTCTGGCTCCTCGCAGGAGTTTGGACACTAGTCGTTTCAGCCCATTACCCGCCTTTCCAAAATTAGACCCGAGCACTGCAGATGGCCTATTTACCAAGCTGGCTCTCATCCAGCATCCATTCTTTGTTTATATGGCGCACTTTGGGTGTTTAGTCTGATTTGGATGGATGGATGAATATATTGCGCAGTCTGTCCCCGTCTTTCGCGTGACGTTTCCTCCGCTTGTGTGTGCGCGACGTTACTCCTAATGCTGTCAAAACAAAGCAGCAGCCGTCAGATAGAAGCCGACGCATAAGACACATGTCAATGCTGGTGTCTGTCGGGCGTGTGCGAGATGTCACATGCTTGGATCTGGCAGCCACGCTCCAACGCGAGCATGTGTGTGTCAGTCATGTCCGTAGCTTGCATACGTGTTTGACTTTGTCCAGTGTGCATGCTGAAAGCTGACACAGCTGTTTCACAGTAACCACACTGTTTCTCCACACTATCTACAGTTTCACTCCATGGCTCTCCTCCAATCAACTCCTGCCACTTCCCTCTATCACTGTTTTTCTCACTTTTCTTATATTTTCTCTTTTTTGCGTCCCACTGTGCTGCACAGATCCAACGTGTGAGTGCGTGCAGCGTGTTTTGGTGTGTTTGCACATGGCCATTGCTGTCCTCTTTGTCAGCCTGTAATGTCTGCCTGCGTGTGATTTATTTACAGCGCTATCTTTTGCCACTACTCGGCTACTAAACACAGCATTGTTAGCTGGACTGTTTCTTTCTGCATGAATCCTCTTGGAGGTAAAGGATGCAGATCAGTTGTGCATTCGAGCAGGATTACATGTCACTTTTCAGATGGTTTGGTTTCGAGAGGGACGACAAGATGTGGAGAAAAGCTTGTGTCTCTCTCACTGTGATCTTTCATTGCACAGGAAGACAGCAAGACATTTCTAGCCAAACCTTCCATTTTCAATTTATCAACATTTTAGAGCTGAAGGCCTCAGGCTGTGGTCAAACAGTTTTTTTTTTATATATCCTCCTGCAACCAGTTACAATTTACAGCGGCATTGAAAGTGTTGTGAAATGGCGAGCGTGACAAAGGCTGGCCATTTTGATGAGACGGTAGGCGTGACAGTGATGCGGAAGGAAAAAAGAGTTGACAGGTCATCAGCTTGAGTGTGCCAGGAGACAGTGCTGCTACCCCACAAAGTAAGTGTTGAGTCTAAAGCAGCAGCAAATCCAGGCAGCATACGTCACTTAGATTTAAAACTGTAGATTTATTCTGCAAACAATTTGAAAAGTTACAAAAGCCAGAATGTGAATCAGAGAGTTTTACAATGACTCATTTTTCATTGTTTTGCCTCTTTGCTTTATCATGTTGCCACTGAATCGACATGATGACTTGAGGTTTCAGCTTTAACAGTGTTTGAGGCACTTTGACATCCACATTAGTTTAGCAGTGTACGACTTGCATCCCTTTAATTATGCATAGTTCTCAATTTTATGACAATGCGGCAGGGCAGTGATACTCGACACACTGCAAAAACAACCAATGATTTTCTTTTTCTGTTGTGGCCAAACAGTGGAATGTTTTTAACTGGTCAAGTTAGGTCGCCTGACCTCGGTCCAAGTGAACATGTTTTTCACTCCCTGAAAACCAGACCAAAGACCTGAAGCAACCTAAAACCCAAAACAAGCACATACACACACACACATACACATGCACGTTTTGGGTCACTTGAAAGGATTACCACATTTCTTACGGGATGTATTATACAGATGAGTTTACATCATTACTTATTTTAAATATAGTTCCACATTCTTTATTTATTCCTCACTTTTTTTTTTTTTTAATATAATAGACCAAAAATTGCACAAAGATCCTTAGAAGGAAACTTGGTGATACTCAGTCAGGGTAAGATAGAGGCTTTCAGCCCCCATCATCCAGGCTGAGAGGCCCCTCAGCTGGCTGGGTGCCAGGGGCAGCAGGGAGGTGAGGTTTTTTAATTCACCTTAGCCAGGAAAGGAAATTGTTTGCACCACAGTGAATCAAACAATGGAAACAACTTTTGACAGCACGGATGCCATCGGACAGCTAATCTAACAGGAAAACAAAAACAGCTCCTGTTGTCTCATGAAACCTGTGTGGCCTGAGAAGTGGCAGGAATATGTGCAAGTTGCAAATGAACAGATACTACAAAGCAGCTGACTTAGGATGCTGCAGGTGCTACATTGGAATATCCACAATAACAATATTTCTTACCTGGTATCCCCATCCTCTCTGATATTTCCTGCTATCAGAGAGTAGAGTTACATAACTCTAGGAAAAAAACAAGTTTTCCTCCACCCCTCTCTGCAGTGAAATCATTGCTGTCATAACTTTGTCCTCCTGGCAATGACAGAAAGCCACTGGACGCCTGTTGTGGAGGTCGGCGTATTTGGGATCAAAGGTCAATTTATTTGAACTTTGGCTACGAGACCCACTGGAAAATCATGGGCACCAACAGCTGGCTGGGAGAGCGAATGGAAATAATGTCCTTGCTCTGCACTTGTGTGTTTAGTGTTGAAGCATCCAATCCACACTGATCACATTACTATTCAACATAATATTACCTGAATCAGAATGTTCCAAACTGCCACTTTTAGGTCAAACAGACAACATTTTGTTTTGCAGTTTAAGTCTGCTCGCCTCACCATATTTTTGTTATGAGTATATGCTTTTAATGCACTGCATCATTTTTACATTAAGATTTGAAGAGGACAGAAAATGAGCATTTCCTGAATTCTACTTGAGTGGAGAGGCTCTTGAAGTAAACAGGGAGGTCATGACATATCAGTCATTATTTAACAAATAACATTATTAAAATACATTTAGAACAACATAATACGCTTACAAGCGCTCAGCTGATGCCAAAGTGTAGCTGTTAAAGGCTTACTGTTACTACAGGTCAATACTTTTATTGAGACCACATGCAGATATGTATTTTTGCGATTGAGATTGATTAAAATGGACCCATGACGACCTACTCAGCCTCACGTTTTCTCCTCTATCCAGCCTCCCCTCTGGCAGCTCTGACTGGAATCAGCATTATATTACATAACGCAGTCATTCCATGAATACCTTGTAATTTTCTACACATTTCTTTTTAAATCGAAGGTTAATTCCTTTTTACTTTGAGGAGCCACTCATCGTTAATCGTACAGTTGTTCTGATGGATTGGTTTGCTGTCTGTACTGGCTGATAAGAGTTATTTATAGGTTATTTATAGGTCTCATATTAGACACATTTGAAGTTGTGATATTTATAAGAAGATATATTTGTGGTGTTAAGCAACCAAAACCCATCTTAGTATAGTTTTATATGCCCTTTCTCACACGTCTCTTTGGAGCTCTAGCAAATGTAATTAAAAACATTTTTTAACTAACTTAACTAACTTTAGTTACTTTAGTTAATTAACAGCATTGCTGCTTTCATTGACAGGAAGGTGCCGTTACAGATAGCCTATTAGAACACCCAGGCATCAGTCGGCCTGCCTTCAGCTCCGCTGATGATCCTCGTCTTTGCTGATATTTAGATTAGCCAGAATGTGGAAGAAGCAGTATATCCAACATGGCGGCGGCCAGCAATGCATATTTTAAGCTCCAGAAAAGCTTTAATACTTCAGAAACCTACGGGCAACGTCACTCATGCTCTGTCCATTCTATATAATGGCATTGGTATCAGATTGTAACCCACTTGGATGGTGGGACTGAGTGGGCTGTGTGGGAAGCATGGTTGAGGGTGTGGACTGTATACTTGTGACATCACGACATTACAGAAGTCATAACAGTCATTAGAGGCACAAAAGCTGTGTGCATTTCTCTGTGGATTGAGCATTTTGATACTTTCACAGTATTTTTACAGCTTCTAGACTTACTTTATAATGAATGGGACCTTTTTAAATATTCATAATTAGAGGGAGTCACATGACCAACACCACTTTGCCAACTGGTAAACAATGATTTATAATGTAATTTCCTTCACAGTGATTGTTTTCTTGTACAGTATTCAGTTGCATTCATTTATCATGATTCAGTGAAAGCCAGTGAAAACCCTCTGTTAATATTCATAGGTATGATGAGTCATTAACATCTGGACTCATCATGGCAGTGATACACACTTGTGGATGTACTCCAGTGCAATTAGCAGACGCCTGGTGGTGAATACTGGGTTCTCCTTCTGGGCCTGTCACCACAGAGCCAAAAGTTTCCAGCTAGTGTGAATTGTAAACAGCTTCCTAAGTTACCCCGTCTACTGTGTCTGAAACTGTTGACTAGTGACGAAAACTGACACAAGGGTATGATCAAAATGTCCGAATCCGAATCACCCGAGTGCCGACTGAATACTACAGCTGTAGAGCAGATGCCAGGAATGGTGTTTTGTTTTTCTGCCTAAGACAACATGCAGTCTCATTCCAGTGAACATAATTCTGTGTGTGTGTGTGTACATGTTTGTGTAAATGTGTGTATGTATACACAACAAAACCAGGAGAGAGTGGTTATGTTTTCCGAGGATGTATGCTAGTTTACCCAGAGAGGAAAAACCAAGCAACAAACAACAGCCACAATAAGTCTAAACAGAGGTAATGATTTATCGTCCTCCACCCCCCCCGCACCACTTCTCCCCACTCTCTCTCTTTGCTCTTCATATGGTGTTGGTTGGTTGTGGTTTTTGTATTCTGCTGCTCTGTGTGTATGCAGCGATCTGGTGAAGACCTTGTGGCTAGCTGGAAAATACAAAGTGCTGATACGTGCATGTACACACACACCGGATTACACACACAGATCCATAAATTCAGGCCCATTTGCAGAAGAAAACCGATGGAAGTGCGACTAAACGTCTGCACACACACACTTTGCTCTGCCCGATCACTCCCTTATCCCACTTGTTTACAGTTGCGCCGCTCACCGCAGAGCTGAAACTGTCACTCAGAATCAGATCCTACTTTTACATGTGGTGATTCAGACCGCCTGTTTAAAAAACAGCCATCATGTTTGACAGATGTATACTTTACAGCGTCACCAGAGAACTTGATTCACAAATCCTATTTTGACAGTTGTTGTACTTGCGATACGTGTTTGTGTTCGAATAGTGAATATGTGAAGCCTCTGGTCGGTGAGGTTCTTTAAGGGTGTGTCATTGTCTGTGATGCCACAGTTTTTCCTCTCCGCTTTTGTTTTTCTCTCCTGTCTGCTTTCATGTACAGCATAAACGTCAGGAAAAGAAACCAGTGAAGCCGTGGTAGACGGGACAATGACATCTCTTCAGGAGAATGTTGTGTTTTCAGGAAAGGAATAAAAGAAATGGATTTTTCAGTCAAAGCACTGACATTTGAAATAAATTCCAGTTCCCAGTAATGCCTTAGACTATTCATGTACAGGAAATCATTATTTGGATGTAGACAAAGCATTTCTTTTAAAAAGTCTCTGACAATGCTACTGAGACATTTTCACTTTGCATGGAAAATGTGACACGATTTTATAGCCTGGTTGGCAAATAATGGTCGGGTTACTGATATAGTTTAGTAGGATTCCTGGGTGTTGAAGTTTTTGAAATTTAGAATTTTTTACTGGGGCCATATTGTAGTAAAATTACAAAGTGCAGTGCAGAAAATACTTGCAAATTAAAATATAGTAGTGTACGAGGCAGGTTTATTCCTAATGAGAAGATTATTTATTGACTGTTGTTGAATCCTGAACAGAACCAGTTCAAGAAGCAGAGCTTATTTGATGATAAACTGGTACTGCTGACGCAGATCAGCAGTACCAGTCTTCTCTTCCTAATATTTCCTGTTTGGATCCACGTTTGGACAGTGTTTTGAACTGGTAATTTTACCTCTTCTTACTATCTTGCTGTCACACTATGGTTGATAATAAAAGACAATATTAATGGTTATTTTAAATTACATTCCAGCGTTCTCACAGTGTATTTTCATTTGAAATTGTAGTATTTTGATAGGTACTGCTACAAGGAGGTCATGGACCACCAGTAGTACACATGCTATAGTTCGAGAACCAGTGACAAAGTGCATTTGTAATTGTCCCTGGACCTGGAAGATATGTTGCTGTTAAGTACTGGGGCACGGGGACATGGGGTGCTAACTATATGGTTTATATTTTCCTACTGGGGAAATGCTAGAATTACTCCAGGATGTGCTTTTCTAGTGAAGCACACAAACATTTGTTTTCCTCTTATTTTTCTGCCTGTCTTCTATAATATTGTCTTTGATTTTGCCCTGGTTCCAGACAATATCACAATATAGACCAGTGACAGAAAAACCTGCGTCTATAAATCCATGTAACCCTGCAGGCAGTGGAGCAAATCCTGTTTCTTTCTTACTCTTCATTTTCTTTTCCATTTTTATAAAAATAGGAAGATTCAGTCTTGTTTATTAACCAAACATCTGTGTTTGTTGGGCAACAGGTGAGGCTGCTGACGAGGACAGAGCCAGAGTTATCAAACCAGCTGAGGCTGGAGTCATGTTGCTGGCTGCTTTCTTTACCGGGGCCTCTCACACATGCATGTGCTCTAAGCACGCACACACATGCTAAAGGCCTTGAAAGTAAAAAGCTAAGAAGGCTATGACATGTGACATTTTGTGTAGAGAGCAGTTCATTATTGGAAAAAGATAAATAATTCAATTCTTACATGATATCATGCAGCTAAAACAACAACATTTTTGCCTTCTCTGACTTCTTGCTACTTTACTGTTAAAATAATATTTTACTAAATACCAAAAATGTATAAAAGAATGTATACTGAACACGGTAAAAGGTCTTAAAAGGGAAACTTGAAAGCAGCATCGTGTACAAGTAAATGTAGATCCGGCTTAATAGAACGTCTGCTCCTAATGTGTGGGTGTCCATCCTGTGGGGGTGGTCTTTAGATCTTAAACCATTCCTTCTGTTCATACAGACAGAGAAATATGTTTTCTTACTCAACTGCTCTTACTGCTCAGCACTCTTTTCTGACTATATGTACCAGTATTTATTGTGCAAAGGTTCATTCAAACCCTCATGTTCACCTCGTCAGTTGTTATCTTATTCACCTACTGAGGCGTGAGGCAGTTTTGCCTCATCAAATGTGAAAACAAAGGATGTGTTGGAAATATTCACATGAAACGCCATCTTACTGTGTGCAGATTTGCTGGCCACTTTATTAATTATAACCACAGCAGATGAATGATGCTTACTTTATCTACAGCAACATAGTCATTTTGCTTGTCACTGTTTTTCAGTTTAAGAAAGATTCAAGCCTCCCACTGTTCCTCACACTGAGTTGCCCTCAGCACTGACATGAGCAATAACATGTAACAGAACCTTAATGTGAAATGACCTGTATCTTTCTAAAATTTGGAGCTCAGGCTTCATCACCCCTTCATCACCTCTTTGTTGAAATTCCTCACTTATGACAATATATGATAAGATTTAGGTGTATTCTCTGTGCATATATCTGTTTTGTGGGTCAAAATGCGGTTCATTTTTAAAAAAAGCACACACTCACAGCTCATGTGAAAGAGAAAAATGAATCCTACCTTTAATCTCTCCTAGTTCTTGATATCAAAATACATCAGTTGATGGTGGAAGCAAACTAGGCTGCTACAGCCACATGGACAACCTTGGCAAGTAATCTGGGCATTATAGACATCCCACCCACCCCTCTGACTAATACACGGTAAAGTAAGGTTGAAAATATGTCCTTTCATTTTCTTTCTGTTTTCCTCTATTTTCCCCTTCTAATTTTAAAAACACAAACAACTTGTTCTATATTCTATCTCATTTGGCCACCGTTTATTTTCTTAACTTCTTTGTCAGTCTGCCACATCAGTTCTTGGAAGAGCGCGGTAAGCATGTTGTGCACAGCATTGGTGTCTATGTTCTCGCTGAAGTTGAGTTATGTTTTTATGAACAGGATGTGCTGGAGCTGGTACCTAGAAAAGAGGAAGGGAAGAGAGTGAGAGATGGAGGGATGGAGCGAGAGATGAGTCATTTTCTCTGTCAGACACTGTTGTTTTCCACTAAGCCCTGTTATTTTCGCTCATAAATGGATGCCAGGTAGTGGGTGGAAAAAGAGTCTCTTTTTTTGTTTTCACATTTGGTGTAATTTTATAATGGAGGCAGACTGTGGTTAAACTTGAAACATTTGCATGGTCTTGTCCCTATGTAACCCTCTTCTCCGTCTTAATATAGACCAAAACATGTATTGTGAAATTACTTGGCCTAAGATTAAAATAAGTGGTTTGTTACATTGAAATGCTCATAGTTGTTATAATGCTTCAGATAGTTGAGAGTTCTGAAACGTTTGCACACTTGCGTTGCAAACAGAGACAGATTTCCTCTCTATTTCCCAAAACCTGCATCGACTAAGTATTTTGCCACTTGCGGGCAGCGGTAACACAACACAGACATATTATCACCTATATAAAGTTATATAAAGTTAATATGTTAGCAAGGAGTTGCCTCTTTACACATCCAGCAGATACGGAGCAGTATTAGCATTTGTCTGGAGTCGGGTTTCTATCCAATAGTCCAAAATATATGCACTAATTTAGCTCTGTTGAATCTGTTAAATGTCTCTATCTTTAGCTGCTAGAAGTGTGCCTGCTCTTTGGTGCTGGCCAGGTAGCGTGCAAGGGGTTTATCTGAACTTTCTGGCTGAGAAAAGCTGCCTTCTGTGGCTGAAAACGACCCAATGAGAATGAACCAAAACAGTAAAGTTGAAGGTCATAAAAACCAAAACAATGAGCTGACATTAAAAAGGTCAGTCAAGCTGAGGGGAACTACAGAGTTGGGTGATAATTCTCTGTGCCTTTGTGACTATGAGGGAACACTTAGATATGCACCCTGAACGTGGATTGATATGTGGTAGCTAATACTTCTGGGAATCTAGATATTGAGGGTTATTGTTATGTTACACCAACTGCACAGTTTGACGAAGTCATCAGTTAAGTACCTCTGTCAACAAACAAACATCTATAAGGGTCAGAAAACTGCTAGGATGCAGGTAGCATATCAAGGGGCAGCCATGACCAGCTGATAGTCACAGCAGCAGGTAGTGGAAATTTAAGTGATAGAGACTGTAAAGTGCCAGCTACGTGAAATATGTTGGTACGCCTACGCATAGTATTGTTGCACAGAGGGGTCAATTCAAGTTCAACACCATCTGGTATTTTATGTGCCAGACTGAAATGTGTTGGAAACCACACCTGTATGTTTCAAACCAGCACTTTGCGGCACAGGTTGTGGCGTGCAACCTATGCTAATCAAAATTCACGTCCTAAAATGGTGCAAGTTACAACACAATCTATCGAGCCAAGTATGTACACACCCATACAGTCCAGGGTGTAGAGGTGTCATCAAGCGATATTGGTGGAAAGTCTCATGGGTGGACAATGGGTGTGAAAGGTTTTTCATTTTATGATGGGCACCTAATTTAGAGCACTAAGGCTAATGGTTGTACAGATTAGCAATCAGTGGAGAGTAGCAATCAGTGTTGAAAGTGTTGACAACTCTTTGAAGAGAAAATCATTATCATGTTATATTGTTTTGTGTATAGCTAGAGTTCACAATGTATGACCTGAAGGAATGGAATAGCCATCAATCTGAAAAAAGACAAACCAGCCACAGACATGTCTCCTTCACCTAGCTGTGCGGTAGCACCAGAAAAATTAACTTTATGATCTCTTGGAAGAAGTGAACTTAATTGACAAGAGACCTGTTGTACCTGATTGACAGACTTTGGTCAGCCTTGAGGCTTCTTCTTCCTCTTTTAAATACTCGTCTATGACGCTCAATAGGAAAGAACTGAGTAGTATTAGATAAGTGGCAAAAGGTATTAAAGTGAATCAAAAGACAGATGGAATGGAATTAAATAAGATAATAGGGGTTTGAATGAGGGCTTATGTCTCTGTTTGGGTCTGAAGTAGCTCTTTCAAGAGGCCATTTGCACTCCGTTAAGCTGCCTGTGAGAGTTTCTCTTTTTATCACTCTGGCTAATCTCTGGCCTTGCTGCTGCACTGTAACCACTTCTTTCCCGCCATGACTCGTCGAAGATTATGTGCCGGCCTCTCACAGTGGATGCCATTGTAGAGAATGGCCTTCATTGACATTGATCCTTTATCTATAGTACTACATTTCAGATAGACTCCTACTATCAATTATACCTGATTTCCCTGGCAACCACACCGTTTTCATGAATGACATAGGCCTACTGTTTTAGGTCTTTAGCTTTACATATGTATGTGACTCGTTTTTTTCCTCCTCAGCTTTTCAGCAACATCCGATTCATCTTATCAAAACACACTCTATTTCATGTCTGGTTTCTATGGAGCACATGCTATTGCTTGGCAAATTACCCAGCAGCTGATTCTGTGTTCTTTAATGCTCATCCATCACATGACACATACACGCCTTAAATTGACAGGACCAGAAACATAAACACACTTATCTCACACAGTTTATAATACACAAGTCTGTTCAATATTTCTGCTCTTACCTATTCACCGAGCATATAGAGTTTGATTTTCAAAAAAGGTTTTTACTGATGTAAACAGACGTCTCATTGAGGACTTGGCACATTTACTTCTTTTTTACTCCCTCCATTTGTCTTTTCCTGAGAGGCCAACGGAGTCACATCAGTCTCACTGTTACTTCTACATAGTTCTTTGAGGAAACTTTGTTTTGTTTTCTTTAATCAGTTTATAGTTAAAACTTTTTTTACTTTCTTAAATACAATTTTATTAGATTTTAATGTTTGTACCATTTTAACTTTTAGTTGAAGTTAAAACATTTTAACCTCTAACGAGCCCTATGCTGCACTTTGCGGCACTTTGTGGCTCAGAGGTAAAGCGGGTCGCCCACTAATCAGAAGATCGGTGGTTCGATCCCCGGTTCGATCCCCTCCAGTCTGCATGTCGAAGTGTCCTTGGGCAAGATACTGAACCCCAAATTGCTCCTATCTCCTAAAACTGATGAGCAGTTGGCACCTTGCATGGCAGCCAATGCCATCAGAGTATGAATGTGTGTGAATGAGGGTGAATGAGATATGCACTGTAAAGCGCTTTGAGTGGTGGGAAGACTAGAAAAGCGCTATATAAGTACAGTCCATTTACTTTGTGTACTCTCCACTCGAACTTACTGTACAGAGAATTACAGAAAATAACAATGACTTATTACAGAGTTTTACAAATACAGTTTAGAAGATTTAAACAGAAAAACAACAACAAAATAATTCAGCCATATATATCTTTATTTTTAAATAGATCAGTGCAGAAACTACAGATTGGCATCAGTTAAGTGTCATTGATTCTATCTGTATTACAGATTGACACCTTTTTATTGAAGTAAACACTGGACACCTCTCTGTGTCTACCTCTACAACCTCTCTGGTTGATCCTCAGTCCTCACAGGGCCCACGTGTGCATGTGTCTGCATGTGAATGATCAGGTATCCACATGCTGTGAAACCTTGCTTGGATTAGAGGCATTAAAAATTGAGGCCTGTGTTGGTTACACCTCATGGTTGTTGTGGGAAATCTGAAAGTGACACTCGACTCTCCAAAGCTGTTGCCTTTTTATTTCTACAGTGTAGCGAGGAAGCTTCCTCGTAAAACCTATATTCTGTGACCTACATCCCACATTCCATCGTCCTTTATGGCTGCATCCCACTTACAGCTGTGCCCTATATTCTATTTAAAGTTTTTCTCCTAAACTCTTCAGTGTGTGTCTTTACAGATAGTGTTTATGGCACATTTTTAATTTTAATATTTTTAATCATTTATTTTTTAATGATTCCATCACAACACCGTTAAAGATTTGATGGTTTGACCTCATTTTGTTTTGTTTTTTTGTACCCTGCAGCCGGTTCTTTGGAGCCTGTATTTTTAACAGGGACTATTATTTATCTGTCCTTCATCACCCACTACATGAGAATTTCATCAGTGACCTTAAACTGGAAACAAATTGTGGCTAATGCTGGCAGAAAAATCTGAGTCTGGTTCCCCCGTAATGATGAAATTACAAGGGAAAGCGGCTGGATTTTTCAACACTTGCCATTATCTTGAAAAAGTAAGGCCCTTCTCCATCAGTAAGAGGCCCTTGTGCTTCACTGAGTGCCAGGCCCTCCTCCTTCAGAGCTCCTCTCCTTTTAAAAGCTTGCCAAGCCACATCAGGGAATGTGAAAGAGTCTGTTTTCAAGCACAGACTTGAGATCCATCACTTAAGTTTATTATATCCTAACCTCCGGCCTGACCCTGAACCGTGTCCACTATCACAATCACCTGTTTTCTTTTTTTCTTTCTTTCTTTTTTTTTTTTTACGAGGTGGCGCGCTTACATCTGATAAGTTTCTGTGTTATCTATTTGTTTATTTTCTTGTTGAACTGAGTTTGATTTACCGTTGTAAAGCCTGCTGAGAGCATGCTGTTAAATACACTTCAAATACCAGTGAAGTTTAAATGTGAACTTTGTGTGTGTGTTTTGTTGGTGGATAGTGGATGGGGGGAGTGTATTGATTTACACCTGCATACTTGGCAGTCTAGACGAGCTGGGAGGAGTCCCCCACACAATAATGCGGTGGAAGATAAACTGATACTTGGCTTAATGTTGCCATTATAACTATTATTACCTGCTCAACAAAGGTGCTGGCGGCTGCACACTGGGCCATCACTGTGCCCACTGTGTCAAGCCCCAGAATGACAGGAAACTGGAACCAGTAGAGGGGAAGCATGTTGTGGTTTAGCATGTGTAGGTGCCAAGTCAATGTGTGTGTATGTGTGTGTTTTCACAGAGTTGCGTGGATCTTTGGGAGACCCGTGTGCTGATACGTGGCTGTGACATAACACCATTTGTGTGTATCTCTTTCTCTTTAATCCACCGCCTGCTCCTGGTAACACGTGGAAATAATACACGAAGGAATTCACCTTTCTGCCTTAAGAGAGGATGAAGGCAGCTATGGACTAGAGTTGCATACCGGGCGGGCTTATCCTGTACTTTTGGCTGTTAGTGCCCCCCACACCAATGGCCTCCCTGCACACAAAGCTCAGCACACTAAGCTTTCAACTTAGGAAAGAACAGGGTTGTATTTCCCTCCAAAGTCCAAGTTAGAAATGGAAAATTAAAGGCTCCTCCAGTGAGTCCTAATACAAAATGGAATCTAAATGGTGCAAATAATGCCCAATAGAGATGTTACTGTTTTGATTCCAAGAGCAGGGTGATGTGTCATTTTGGTTTAACCTGGGTGACTGCTTCCTCACTGTGGTTCTCAAAGATGGTTTTACCATTCAGAAAGTTTACCATCACATCAGACTATCATCTGTTTTCTTACGTATTAGGAAGGTAACACTCAAGAATACGTGAGCGTGCTGACATTAAAAAGTGAGCCATTGAGCAAGTTCACGCCTGCACAAAATGTGCCTTGTGCCAGACGAAGTGAGCACTGTAGACTGTGACCTGTTCACGGTTGGTCGTTATACTTGATCCAGGTAACTGGTTCTTGGTCTCCGTTGTTGCCACATCTCTGTTAACAGAGAACATGTGTTGTAATTCACTGAACTAACACAAGCAAACCTTTCACTATTTTGTTTTTAAAAGGAAATTAACAGCATGAGATGCCCCCAGGAAGAGTTTTTTTTATGTGATGTGCGCTGTAGGCCTTTGTCTTAGCAGAGCAACAGACTACAATTTCAAATATTTCAGATATGCCACACAGACTAATGGAATGCAATTATCCAGTAACCATTTAACATTACTGGAAGGAAACTATTTCATGAGTTTGTTTCGGATGCTAAGAAGATTGTTTCTCTGCTGGTAAAGTGAAAAGAAAGTTCCCTCTGAGTGCTGTCTGGCCACATTAAGCACTTTACTTTTCATTGAGTTAATATGTTAGTTTTGGCCTGTTGCCTTTTTTACTTTGACATGGAGATGTTGGCAAAGGCAGAACTTTTTCTTTTTTTCGTTGTTGTTTGAGACTGCAATGAGGTGAGGAAATCTCAGGGACTCTGCTTTGTGGTGTATGTTTAGTCAGCAAATACAGTTTGATTTCACACCCTCATGGTGTATCTGTGTAAAAATGGTGATTGGACTAACATTATTGTGAAGAGGTAACAGCTTGGGCCTTGAGAGGTGATTCACTGTAGTGTTGAGCCCTCTGTCCAACATGAGGAAGAAGTAGAAAACTTTTTAGTTGGGGACTAGTTGGGGTCCAACTCTCAGCAGCTTTGGGGGAACTGTAAAAAGAGAACACTGCTGCTAACCTGAGAGAGGCCTTGCCAAATGGAGTGGTTGGACTTGGAAGAACATGTAACTGATCTATTAAACTTTTCAGTCACTGAAAAGTTTGCGTTCAATTCAACTTGAGTAAATCAGTAGATTTCTGGATAATTTAAAAACAATTTCTTAAGTAGAGGAAAATGTACCAAAGTGTTCTGGTGGAATCTGTCCTTTGTCATCAGTTGTACACAATACATCCACATCTCAATTATGTCTGCCTCCATATGTCCTTTTATCTTCAGTATGTCTTCAATTAAAATGGCTAATCTTGACATGGACTTCCCCAGGCTATTTGAGGCTTAGGAAATTCCCAATACCTAAAGTTCACTGCCCTTCAGCATTCCAGTGTCATGTGGTGCACCGTTAGCTTATAGTGCCAGTTATACTAACATAAAGGAATCGCCAGACCTGTTATGCTGCTTATTATATAGGTCATATGGCTCCAAATGTGGGTTAGGGTGTGAAACGTGTCAGTGTTACAATGTCTAATATTTTGTCATGTTGGTATGATTGCTATTGTTTGCGAGTTATTGCTCAGTATCAAGATTTGGTATACTGATATACATTTTTGTGGTTTTGTTTTTATGGATCATGGTGCCATATCAACCTACATGTATACTACCAAGAAAAAAGAAGGAAGTCTTATTTCTAGTATTAAATTACAACAGCGTTTTGGCATCCTTCAGCTTAGTCTTTTGGTTTTAAATCCAGTCTTATTCCAGCTGCAGCAGTTTTTAACAAAAAAGCTCTTTTAAAAAATCCATGGTCCATTTAGGGACTAGCTAGTGGACTTAGACATTTAGCAGCTAATGAGCCTGATAATTACCTCTGTAGTTGGGGGATACCAAAACAGAAGCAGAGTGAGTATTGCATTTAATACATCCCAACAATGGTTAGATGGCCAGAGACATGACTTCAAATCAGTGTTAACATTGCTCAGTATCTGCTACATGTGTAAATAGTCTGTTTGCCAACATGCTCACATCAATTCGAGAAGGTGACAATATGTCAAGGTTTGGGTTCTGTAATTTCAAAGTGGCCGAAAAACAGTCAATATTGTTGAATTCACATAGTTGAGAGTGTGATGCACTTATGGAAAAGTGTTTTATTTAGCCAGAGACTTGTAAAAATGGCCTTAATTGACAAAGATAGGGCTACTCAGACTACACTCTCAGAGCTTAATTTGGATCTTTAACATCATACAATACCTCACTTTCAAGTCGTTGTGACGTTTCTTTTCCAGTGTAGATCAAAAGAAAAGATGAGTGCTGTTTTATTACCAATCTCACTTATAACTGGCATTTACTTGTGGCTTCAATAAATTGAGGTGTTGTATTGCCAACGGTTGTTAGCTTATTTATCTCAAAAATTCAAAATGTAATAAATGCTACATCAAAGACCTCCATCTGCATCTCAGCATCTCCACTGAAGCATTGCGTTTGATGTCAAACACATTTTTCTCATTTTAAATTCTCAGGAAAATTTACCGAATTATGGGTTGTGAAACAGAGTTGCAAACAGTCTCATTGAAGTTTTATAACCTTTTGTTGCACCCCCTTGATTTAATGACCTCGCACACTGTAGTGGTGCATTCACTGAGGTAATTGTGAGTCAAAGTGTACTAATGTTTGCCCAGAGGTTATTTTTTGTTGTCAGGTTGCCTCTGAGTTCAGGGGAATCCTTCTTTCTTTTTGTTTTTGTTTTGTTTTGACTTCCTCATTTCTGCCTCCTTTCAATCTCTCCTTTCCGTGTTTCCTTTAATGTGTCCCTATTTCCTTCCTGCCCCTTGTTTTGTGCTTCTAGTAACAATTTGGGGTCAGGAAGGTTTAGGTTTCGACCTAGTCTTGTTTATGAATCTCATTTATTTCTTTCATTTGCTTCTTTCCTCCTGCCCTCTTTGTATGTCTCTGCCTTTCTTTTTTAAATCTTTTTTTTTTAAATAATATTTGCATTTTTTTTGCCTTTTGTTGGTCTTACACTTCACGTTATTTGTCCCTCTGTTACCCCTTCTCTCCCCTCTTCATTAAACTCTTTCCTCATGTCAGTGATGGTTTGTGCTATATTTGTGGAGTTTGCCCTTACCCTGCTGACTCTAATTATCAGGTTAACCATTAACTTTAAGATTTCACCTTGTTGGCTCTTTGCCCCCACTCCTCGTCACCACTGACATAGCTACAGGCTGCTGTAGTTGTCGCTGCATCAAATATACATGCTCCTGGCAGGAAGAGAAGAGAAAGGAAGAGAAATAAAAGGAAGTTAGTGGTGTGGGTTGGGAGCAGTGGGAGGAAGTGGTCAAGGTGTAGCGGAAAAGGTGAGGCGTGGGAGCGTAGGGAGTATCAATGAATATCCGAATCAGTGAAGCAGCTCGAGAGTTAAACCAGAGGAAGGAAGACAGAGGAAGAGCCTGAAGTGGGATTTATACCTCTGCACCCAGGGGGATTTTGTCTGGAGGAGTGTCGACTGTGAGCTACTGTGCTTGGCTGCTGGGAGAAAATGGAGGAAGCTCTCTCATAGTAGTGAAAGATCACTAGTAGCTGCCGATGCTCCTGGGTTGGGTAACGTGTCACATTGTTCCTTTTCTATCCGATATTATTCATGTTTGTTATTTATTCTGAGCTAGTCTGATTATTCTTCCAGGTTTCCACCAAAAGCAGCTCCAGTTTTTTATCTTCATTTTGCAATAGACCAATGATATGATTCATTCTTTAGTAAGTTACAAATCTATGCATGTATGTATTGAACACAGTTTTCTTTCTAGAAGGGACATTGCAAGATAAATGCACAGAATGATCAACATAGAGAGGTAATATTCTGTAAAGATGAAGTTTTCTCTCCTGAATTTATTGTTGTTTTGTTTTTAATAACAGTCATAAATCTGTGCTTTATGAGTAATGAATGACTCACGGCAGGATATGCCAGCAAATGAATTTGGTGCACTTTAATGGGCATGCTCTCTAATTATTACTCAGTTTTTCAATTAAGTCAGCATGCATCTTGAGGAAACAAACAAAATTCACCAAAACCAAACCAGATGAGGACCAAACCAGACAATCAATACAAAGGAAATGGAGGCGGGTGGAAACTAACCAACAGAAAATGCTTTATTTACTGTGTATTGGATATGTTGGTAGAATCAGTCCAGCTTATATTGGTGCTGTTTAGTTTTACTATATTCTCTCTTGTCCATTTTGTTTTCACAAGTTTGGGTTGAACGCATTTTTTTGGTAAGACTAAGTAGACATATTTAGACAATATTTGGTATTTTTGTTTGTTTTTATGGAATCACCAGGAATTTGTTGACACTGAGAAATCAGTAGCTTGACGAAGAAAAAGCTCATTTTCACAGTACTGTAATTCATTTAATGTTGGCACATTCCAGAAATGCATTCAAGGACAGCATCGTTCAGCTGAAGTCATGTATCCCCCCCAGCATCACCTGAATTCAGGGAGCCTCTCATTGCACAGTCAGACCAAAGTAATGACTAATAATAATAGTTTATATCTCAGTCTAGGGAATAACATTACAGGATTTAGGGATATGATTTTAAATGAAGTAAATGCAAATTAGTTAAGTTATCTTTCAGGAGTTATTTACTTATTTTGTCAGCATCTGAGTGCCTTTGACTGTAAGAATTATGACCAATGAATTCTGTATTTACACCCCTAACCCAAAGAAATTCATCTGTTTATTTTAATTATAGAGTGTTACACCTACACTATGGTTTAAAAATATCAAGTAGTCACAGCAAGAAAATCTAAAATTTTCAATGCATTGATGATCACATTATAGTTCTCTGAATTAAATTGAATTATGAGGTGCCTAAAGATTCTTACCCCTGGTATCTATACTTCTCAGAGCAGCCATAAGCAGAGCCAAGAGAGTTTCAACAGAAAACACAGGGTTACTGGACTTGCTTCAGTCAGTGAGGGCCTCTCTTAGTCCACATGTCTGGTTTGTAGTAGACTGCCCTACTACCAAATCATTACCTGTTTGGACTTTGCCGTTTTGTAAACAGCAATGGAAATGTAAGCAATAAGTCATTTCCTAGCTAATGATAGCTGTTGGCATTGATTTGGAATTTCTAAATCGATAAAATGCCTCCTTCAAAGGTACCGTCAAAATCCAAGCAAACACTTGAGAACAATAGAAAACATTTTTAGATGAGCTGCAGCTGATTTGGTATGATGCAGCCAAATACAGAAGCCAAACACAGACAATGCGTGGGCTAGAACTTTCACAAAAGTCTGCCACGCCTGCCAACTGAGTTACACTAACACTGTACAACATTGTTATTTTTTTTTTTTTTTCTGTGGTGTGTTATGCAGTGTTACATTATGTAGACTTTGCATAATGCTTTCTCTGGTTTCATCAGGCCTAGATCAAATAGTAATAGACTGCGTTTTGTGTGCAGTTAAGTGTGTTTATCCTGAGATTTTGGCTGTGACACCTTAGAAAACAAGCTCCTCTCTTTTCTTCATTTTATTATCCTTCAGTGCATTTGGAATAATAGAGTGTAGTTAGAGTGATGTTCATTGCTCTAACTATTTGGTTGTGAAAAGATGAATACACACACCCAGTTGATTTTGCCGAGCTGCTCGTCGCAGGCTGCTGTTGTACCACACACACACACACACACACACACACACACACAGACCACACAGAAACTCTCTGTCCTGACAACTTCACTGCATGAATGCTCAGACAGCTTCTTCTCTCGCCTGAATGAGGCTGCCACGACCCTCGCCTTTCCCTTTGGTTGTTAACGAGTCGGAGCAAGAAACAGGGAAATGGAGTCTTGTACAGATCTTGAGAGAAAACAACCAATAATTTATCCTAATGTTGACAGTACATATTTAGCTTGGAGTTTGACTTTGAGTCATGTCGAGTGTGTGTGCTTAGGCCATATTTTGTGTAATGGAAATGTTTCTCTGTGGAAGTAGTGGGTGGGCTTCTCAGGATGGACAAGGTCATATTTGATGTTGTTTTTGTTATATATTTACCTAGAAACATAGAGTTAATTAATTGGATGTGGGGTTTTAATGCTGGTATAATGTGTTTTATTTGGAGTAGCTCAGAAACATTTTTCACCTATGCGGACATATACAAATCTGATTAAAATGACCACTGTGTCTCCAGTGCTCGCTACCACCTCTGTCTGCCGTCGACCAGATCACAGTTTACGTCATCAGAGACCTGCTCTGAATTACAGACCCCATTGATGTGCTATTTGCTTTACCTGGCCCACCTCTGAAAGATAGAGGCATCCTCAAAATGACAACCAGTGTTTCTGTAGCACAATCTAACACAGAAGCAACGTTACACAGGACAAAAACATCCATCCATCCATTTTCTGTAACCGCTTATTCTCATCAAGGTCACAAGGCTTCTCCCAGCTGACTTGGAGAACATAGAGACAACCATTCACACTCACGTTCACACTTATGAGCAATTTAGAGTCACCAATGAATCTATTAACAGCCCAGGTTCGACTCAGGAACGTTCGTTCATCAGCTGTTCAGACAAAAACATTAATTATACATTCAGCTCTATTCAACAATTGGACAATGGCTCCTCTTTGAGGTTTTAAGTAAAACTGTGAACAGAACATTCTGTGAGATACTTTTATGAACCATACAATTCTAAGAAATTGCCTAATTTTATGATGTTCTACAGTTGGATTTGATTGGATTATAATTTAAGGGGTCAGGTCTGAATGAATTTGAGTTTTGGCAGTGAACACCAAGGAACACTTGAAGAAACAGTAGGCGAAATTTCATTTTGTAACCTGTTATTTAATATATTTCAGAAATGTTAGATCTTCAATGTCCAGGTAACATGAACAGCATCGTACGACATGGTAACGATAGAGAAACTGCCCTTCGAAAGCAGAAATTGCCTCTCGATTCCTGGCTTGCATAATTATCAGCCTGTTTATGCATGCGGCTGGATTCTTACTTTGACTCTGTGTGATATGATTTCCAGTCAATCAGCTGGCGTCCTTTTGCCCTTCTTCACATATTCTAGGCCAACAATCGACAAGTATGTATTGATCACCACAGCAGAGAGCCTCAGCTCATCACTGCCTGCACGTACACAGAAAGACATCGGCCCCCCTGTCTTGGCTATTTATTATATATAAATATATAGTTTATATTTATATTATTATAATTTGGTTTGGAAATTTTACATTAAGCACAATTAAAGCCAGTGTAAACATACTAAAAGTATAAACTACAGATAATGTAAACAGGTACGGCCCGTCAGCTGTACACTGTGTATACTTGTGGTTGGACTTCTGCCCAGAGCACTTCAGCGTGTACACCTCACATACCTCTGTGTACTTTTACTACTTACACAACAAAACGAAACACACGCACAAGATGAATGGGCTCCGTGCTGGAAATATGTTGTCTGTCTCTGTGTGTGTGTATACTTTGTACTCAGTACATTACAGCCTCAGTTCTTAAGCAGTCACAATGAAGCTGTCAGGAACAGCGCTGGGCAGATCACTTGACACCCTTGGGGCCCAGCAAAGACTCTGTGCCGCACACATGCATTACACAGAAGCAGCTGTAAACACTGAAGACGGTTTCCTGACTATCACACTTGAAAACATTTTTAAGCTGTGTGCAGAACTTTACATTTTGGCCCGAGGGTGGCACTAGAAGAAAAGCTCACGTGGTGTGTAATGGAAAGTTCAAGTTAAACTAATCATTTTCTTCCCTCTCTCCTTGCTCGCCTCTTTTTCTTATATATCGTATATTTTCTTATTACCTCAACCATATGCTCGTGTTATCTTCCTTCCTACATTTCATGTTTCCTCCTCTGCCGGCTACTTTTTCCTTTCATTCCTTACTTCCCGCCTTAATTTTTTTTTCATTACTTCATTCGTTTCTTTACAAGCTCCTCTCTGTCTCTCCCTCTCTTCCCCTCGCTCCTCCTTCTCCGTCTCCTTGTCAGACTGCCAATGGCCCGACGGCCTGTTCGTTTTCATCCTCTGCCTAGAAAACAAGGTCTAAAGTTCAAAGCTGCTGTTGTGGATTGGCGGCAGGAGAGGGAACACAGAAGGAGGCCGGGTCTGGGTCAGTGCAGATTTAAATATCATCTTAAATAGATGGAATTTTAATCTAATCAGACGCCACATTCCAATTTCAGTACACATAATCACTTGTGAATTAGATGAATAAAACAGGGATTGGTTACGTCACGTTCCAGGTATACGTGTGACACCTGGTCCTGTTGTTGTATTGTACTCATTGTTTAAATACTACATTGACTCGGCTGTGGGAAGATGAGGTAGGAGAGGAGTAAGCAGAGGTGATGTTAAAGGAGTACGAGCACAAATCAAGTATGTTCTGTCTGATGTGTTTTTTTGGCCCTCACACACCGTAATGGTTACATTTACGGGAATGTCTCTGTTTCTATGTGCACTGTTTGCTGCTTGTAATATGATGAGTAATGGAAATATATTTTTGATAGTCATTTTCATATTCCCACGTCCTGCCAGTTCTTACTGTGGACACACAGAGTTTGTGTGTGTGCGTGTGAATTTAATTTCATTAATATATTATTCGTTTGCACAGCTGGGTTGTTCCGGCCTATTCCAATGTTGGAATCTGTATGTGTATGTTTTGAGACAGAGGTGTGTGTTTGTCTCTATTAATGGTGCAGGTGTAGACACACAGAGAGTGAGACGGGGTACCCACCTGTATTTATCCCAGCTCAGCTCCCTCCAGCCCCTGTTATTATAGCGCCTGTATGAAACACCCTCCCACTTAGTTTGCACATGCACTGGCACACCATACAGACAATTAGCAGCATCTTCAGCAGTTTTCCTGCTGGCGAGTGGGCGTGTATGAAATAGATAAAATCCTGCTCTGATTCTGCTGTGTGTGGTAAGTGTTTTTGTTAGCTGGAGTAAAATGAAGGATCAGCACCTTCAAGTACAGACTGTATTTATAGGTAATGCACAGAGCGGTGTTATGCTACATGTGCATTAAAGATGTGAGGGATGTTTAATCATTTCTAGATGATTGATGTTAAAATTTTGAAACATAATCCAAAATATATGCCAACTCATTAGGTACAGTTGTAACTCCAGTGTGAACCAAGACAACAACTCTGTCACGATTTTTACTTTTATGAAGCTTTCTTTCATCATTTTTCAGTTTTTGTTGACACTGTCAGAGAAACTGTACTGCATTATATTGAAAGGTATTTCTAATAATATGGCCCTCTCATATGTAAATTGGGTGGCCAAAATATTAGAAACACCTCAATATAATGCAGTCCTGTACAACAAACAGCACCCACGAAGACCTCAGTATTAAACATAATAGAATTAATACCCGCTAGACAATATCAACAAAAAGTGAAAATGTCACTTCACAGCATCTTGACAATGAGATGTGTCCTCAAAAGACAAACATTATAGGAGCATGATATAATTATTTCATAATAACATTCTTGTAAAACATGCCTGTCTTTTAGATAGACCTGCTAAGATATGTGACTTTGTTGTTGCAGCTACAATTGTCGATCAGTCATGTCCATGCTATGTGAGTATTTTCTACATGTCAGTATACTTTCTGGACACTAGAGAGATTTTTCTGAGATATTTTGTATAAACCAGCAAGAAAACAAAAGCATCTCTTTGGTTTGAAATATTTAGTTCAGATTACAAAGATGTGTCCACCTCAAAGGGTTTGATTACAGTGTTACAGTAAGTTTGTGTTTTAGACTCAAGATCCAATGTGCTTGAAGCAAGGGACGCTTACAGTAATTGTGAGTGTGTGTATGTTTGCATGTGTCAGGGGGTGCGCCGCATACCAACCAATCGCATCAGTCCCTCAGCGTAGCATACTTTTGCAGCCAATTGGGACACTCCATTAGTATCTTTCAAACAGATTTGGCACACACACACACACACACACACACATACACACACACACACACACACACACACACACACACACACACACACACACACACACACACAGAGTCCCTTCCTTTTAATGGCCTCAGGCTCATTTGTTGGATGTGCAAACGTCTCTCCCTTCTCTCCCCTCTGTTTCACATCTTGTGACCTAGCTGTATCGTATTGTACGTATCAGTATTGTACTGTACTGAACAGTGTACCTTGTTGATGCTGTCGTTCATTTGCTTCTTCCTAGATTACAATTTAGTGCAGTAACTGTGTCTGTGTTAGAAATTCATTTTTTTCCCCCTGTTTTCATTTTCTATTTTTATAAATTATACAGAGAGGCTAGCCTTCATTCACTATTGATTTATGAATAGGGTGGACAGAACAATAGAAATGAGTAGATTGTTATGCTAAATCCAAATTAGTATTAGTGTAGAGTATTATTTTCAGCCTACCTGAGATTAGCGCGACTTGAGACGGCTTTGGGAGCATGCCTGTTTTAATCTCTCCATAACCACCGTTGGCTACCAACTCAGGAAAAAAAAAAAAACTCTGGCTTTCATCTTTGTGTCCCACACTGAGGTTTGGACCTGAAGTAGGTTGTTGGGGTTCACTTGCTCACACGCTACTCCTCTGTGATTTCTTAACTTACCTTTGATGAGGATTTACAGTAAGGGAACGGAATACCTGGGGACTGACCGGTCTTAAAAAGAAACCCCTCCCTGCTCAAACAGAATTTCACTTGATGTTTGTCTGTCCAGCTTAGTAAACAAATCAAGCCAAACCCCAAAAGATGGCAGAGCCAAAGTGTATCTGCGTAACATCATCGTGAGTAACATAAGGAGAGGCCGTTTTAGTTCGTGTAGCGGGGTTTTGACTGCGTGTGTTTGTGTGTGTGTTAAGCTCTGGCCTGGCTGCTGCTTTGTTGTATTGTACTGGACTGGGGTTTATGACTGTTAGCTGTTAGTGAGGCCCACTGTGAGGCAGCTGGTGGTAAAAGTAGGCCATGCTCCCTGTTGCGCCGCGTATAGAGTGAACCCCTCCAAAACATACCAGATTCTGTATCCTATGGCACCCCCCCTACAGGACTGTGCAGTACTGGGTTACTGCTGAACTTTGAAGAGAACTGTACATGTAGATATACAGTGAGAGTCTTCTGAAAAATACTGTTGAACTACTCGGCCTGAGAGAACAGTGAAGAAGGGGAGGCTGGTTTCCTTCTTCTTCATCCCTGCGTCTGAACTAAACCAGAATTC
The DNA here is from genome assembly GCA_028641955.1 of Protonibea diacanthus. Classification (NCBI taxonomy): domain Eukaryota; kingdom Metazoa; phylum Chordata; class Actinopteri; family Sciaenidae; genus Protonibea; species Protonibea diacanthus. The sequence goes on from CM053984.1 coordinate 21,515,847, forward strand.
ATAGACAGATTACTTATTAATTGCTAATTTCAACATCTTCAATGTGGTTTAGATTTTATTGTTTCAGGAGTCACACACTCGCATAATAGCAGTGAGTTGTCTTTAACTTCTTCTCTGGTGCATCGAATGTTGCCTCACAGCAGGTCTGGCTTTGATCCATCTGTTGCTGTGATCTGATTCCTCCTGCAGCTACAGTCTTTGCATCTGAATCAAATTTGTAGACGTTAAACTGAATCGTAGCTGGGATAAATGTATATTTATGCGTGGCATCTTCCCAGCAGAATTCCAAAAAGCTACATTTCCATAGTCTGTGTAGGTGTAAACAAAAGTTCTTTTCTGTATGCAGGCGCTGATGTTAAACAAAGAGGGTCCTCTTTCAGACAATGGTGTGATACTTTATTGATCCCTGTGGGGAAATTGTCTTTTCTTTCGCCACCCCCAGTGTGAGGTCAGAGGTCAGGGTCATCCACAGAGCAGCAGCAGCGCTGCAGCTGGTAAGGGTTTGGGTGCAGTAGTTCAGGGACACTTTTGCAGTGGAGGTTTTGGTGGCGTGAACTCAGGTCCTCAGTTTAGGGACAATGTCTTTAACCTCTATGCCTCCCTGTCGCCAAGTTCAAACCACTTCAGCAGCACGTGGCTGCTCTGTAAACATGTGATATGAAAGGCACCAGTCGAACAACACTGCTGAATCTGTTGGTTCTGTTAGTGCATTTAAAGAAACTGACAAAAAAGCTCCACTCTGCTTGGTATGCATTTTAATTAAAAACAATGTAGGACTTCACCAGCCTCAATATGATTGAAACAAGTCTGGAGGCTTCCTAAGGGATTTCCACAGAATCCACAGCAGCAAAAAAAAAAAAAAAAAAGTGTTCCCACAAGTTTTCACAGCACTGAAATACAGTTCAATGCTAAATCAAATCCAATATAGTGTACAAACTAAAGTATATTATGAGAAGGGCATGTGGGACTCATTGTTTGTGTACACAAACCTCCCTTTTACACCCATGGCCAATTTTTCTTCGACCAGAGCAATTTATTGAGACAAAGTAGAAATGGTCAAAACCATTTTGTCCATGCTGATTTTATCCACTTTGCTGTTCAGCAAGGTCACACTTTTCCTCTCAACAAAATCCACAATAATCAGTGTTGTAATAATCAGCGGTTTCTCAAAGCGTTTCTCTGTGCAACAGCACATTCTGGTAAAGGCCACCAGAACGTCATTAATTATTCGGCTCGGTCTCGCTGTTGTAGTGACAAAATGCTCGATCATGGTGGCGATATTTGATGGTATGTTGCAGGTTAATCAATACATTGAAAAGTCTACGTCATGCTTGGTTTAAAGGAAAGCCTCATGCATAGTAACACACACACACACACATGCTGCTAGTCCAATCCTCCTTAAAGTTTATTGCATAGTATATAGAGTATATACGAATCCCTATAGCACGGGACATGTTTCTCTTTTCCTCCTCCCCAGTCAGGTGGTCTTGTTGTTTCAGAAGCTCATGGGCTGTATAGGTTCTGCAAACTGGAACATTAGATTTATGATAAGAGGGAAGCATGAAGACAAACGCAGCTCAGCAGTCTGAATGGCCTCCAAGGGGCACAGAAGGGGCTGGAGAGTAAAAGAAAAGCAGACAGAAAGACACAAGAGAGCTACATGGAGCTTTTGAAGGAGACAGAGCAGCTCTTACACCAGCCTGGGTGGCTTTCAGTATGGTAGTTATTGGTGTAAATACTGATGGATGCTTTTGCTTTGAAGTGCACAGCTGAGGGTTTGAAACCTTTTTAGTGTGAATGTTCTCATGCAGTAATTTTAGTTTTTTTTTTCCCTTTTTTATGTCTGAGGAAAAGTCTCTCAAAGAGCATGGGCACCATTATTTTACACTTCATTCTAAGACTGAGAAATTCATTTTTTAAATCCATGCAATCTTTTGTTTGCAGCAGCCAGTAAAGGCAAAATAAAAGTCTTGATGTTTAAAATGACTTATGATTGTCATTAATGTGCAGTCGGAAGTGTACGATGTGTTGCACAATTCACAAAAGAACCCAAAATTACTGAAAACATTTTTACTGTGGGTAACAAACACCGCTCCTGTAACCTTTACAGGTGTACTGCAGGATTGGCTATTACAAGCTGGTCCTGCAATGGCTGTTATTATGTTTCAGAGTGCTGCTTTTAAACACACTTGGCCATATTGTGATGCATTTTCTGAGCTAAATACTGTACGAGTGTGAACAGAAAAACAAACTTTGGTGATTCAGTAAGGAATGCCAAAACTCCTTAAGTGAATGCTTCACACTGTGTGGTGTTGGGGTCCTAATGGTCTGCCTCATGGGGAGTGTTTACATGCTACGAGGAGGTTTATTATGGCGAAGATGGCACTCATCTCTTCGGAGAGGAAAATGGCATCAGCAGAAACAGAGCGGCTCTGCTGTAAAGCGGTCTGATTATTCCTCTCACTAAATGTTTCATCTGTTGACATTAGGTGTCATTTGCAGCCAACTCTGCGTAGCTCTCAGAAGCGACGTGGACAAATGCGTTTACAGCTGAGGGATGGAGGGTGAGATCAGGGGAAAAGAACGGGAGGGAGAGGCAAACAGCAGTGTGGAAGATGAAGGGGAGAAAGACAGAAAGAAACCGATATTTAGGATGGGTGCACAAGGAAGGATGCAACAGCTGCCGTTGCCATGACACCAGAAATTTGGCTTGTGTGCCTGTGTTTAACAGCTTAAAAAAAGAATTGTACTGCAATGCAATGGTTAACAAGAAAACAGTGATGTCTCCTGACTGCTGTTTGTAAAAATGAAGAATGTTTGATGCTTTTCTATTTGTTCCCAATGTTGTAGTAAACGATTAAGATCCAGACTTTGTGTATTTAAGCCTTTTCTGTTTCACTTCGTTATACCAGTCTGCACATGTACACCCTGAGGACATGACTTTGAAGTGGGAAGTCATCTTGTGGGCTGAAATTGAGAGGTAGGTAAAAAGCTCTGTAAAAGCTTGCAAAAGTTAGTTTTCAGCGTTGGGTCTTTCGCAACACTATTGATGTAGCATTGGATTTTGTTGTTGTGTCAACACCAGCGAGGCCTGTGCAGTGAGCGATAGGAGTCACAAGGCTGTGGACAGAGGGATATGAGGTCAACAGCGGTGGGCTAGCTTGACAAAACAACTTCTATATTGTAAACAAGCCTTCCTGGGACTGTCAGCTGGCTAACCATGACCTCTTTAGTGAGTCAGGAAGGCACTGTATGTACAGTCCTTTCATGTAGGAAGGACTGATAAAAATCATATGACTTATTTTTTGTTGATTATCTAAAATAACGTTGCCTTTTAAAATATCTATTTCAAATTGAATACCTTCTGCATTAACTAGTTAAAACTATGTGTAGTTATGATGTATGAATATGCTCACAGTATAACTTGGTATCCTCATACACAGACATGATCTGGCCATAGCTTTGTAACACATTTCATAAATCAGTTCTCCAATGTCCACACACACACACACACACACACACACACACACACACACACACACACACACACACACACACACACAAACTCTTTGAATGAAAACGGATCCGTGAAGAATCCATTATACACAGCTGAGTTCTGTTTTGTCCGGCAACATTGCCTCTCTTGTCTCTCCCACTTCAATTCAATTTGCTTTGTTGGCATGGATGTCATATTAACCGGTGCCTAAGCATCCAAATACACATGAAAACTGAATAAAGACAGATCAACAGGACAACCTGGTTTAGTGAGGTTGACTCTTAACTAGCAATGTCCTGATCAGGTTTGTCTGGCCCTGATACCAATCTGTCTAATTTGGCTGTATCTCTGACACTTATATATTTAATTGACATTTATGTTACTATATCTGACACATTGAAGTAACATCTAGCTACTTAATCTATCACTACTTGAAGTGCTGCAGGTCGTGATTCAAATCTTTATATAGTTTAAAAGCTTATTTATTAATATGATATGACTGAAAGATTAGCCGAGAATGTAACTCCTGAAACTGTATCGCTGTAATGGAAACACTCAGTCTGCTCTGGTTGTACAATGATGTTCCGGAGTAAACAATCTTTGGCAGAATACAGGCATCGGCCGGCAGACAGTCAAGTTTTATTTTAGGCTGCCATTAAGAAAATTCCCCTTAATTACCGTCAGCTGATCTGACCGAATGATCTGAAAATGACAGCTAAAAATAAGTTTTATACACTATTTGCTTATAACAGTATTAGGAGAGATAACACATTTGTTAGCATCTGAGCTGAGTGAATTTTGTTCTACTGGAATCATATCACATTAATAGCAGGCTGAGGAGGACAGAACAGCAAAGTAGAGAAAAGAAGGATAAAATTCAAATAGGATAGGAATGGCCTCGATACCACTCTTTTTGATCAACTCGAGACGTCTCACACTTGGATAAACTAATCTCCTCCTCTCCTATAGCATTTTAGGGTTGACTGTCGCAACGACAAAACTGTCAAATAAGATGTTTACAACAAGAACATCATTAACAAGACCATTAACCGTATAAACAATGGACAGCGTATGTGAGGCGTCACCCATAGATTTCTGAAGCATCCTTTTTGAAGATCAAAATATGTGCCACGTCATGCTGGCAGCCCTGACTCCTCCCCCCTCCAGGCTAATCTAAGAATCAGGACCTAAAGTTTCATGAACATGGAAATTGGCTACAGACAGTTTTTTGTACCAGGCTGTAATCAAGTTTCTTTCTGCTGTGAAGTCAGATATTTTAATACGGGCGCTATGGAGGTTGAAATGTTCTGTAGCCAGCCTCAAGTGGCCACTCATGGAATTACAGTTTTTGACACTTTTGCATAGGCTTCATTTCCTAGCCACGGAGGTTGCCGCTTGACAAGGACATACTCTCTTTACGTACCTCTTAAAGAGCACAAAGACAATGATGGCGATGATAAAGATTCTAAATGATTTGCTCTCTTAAAGTAGACATCGGTAGATTGACCCAAAGAAAGTGTGTGCATGAGAAAACAGGGCAAAGATAGTTAAAGCAGTGGGCGAGATGGAATTACCTGGCAGCCAGGCACCTAAAAAGTCTGCTCCCCTTTTCTTTACCAACTAATCACGCTGACTATAAATTAATAAAGATGGTAATTATTAAGCAGCGTTACAAATGAGGTACAAGTGAGAGAAAACACACAAAGGGGGGAAAAAGACTGACAGAGAGGTAATTAAAAGAGAAATAACACCGGAGTTGGTAATTACAGACCTGGAGCCTTCTCACACTGTTGTTAATCAGCACCGCTAATGAAACAGTAGCTTGTTTTGGTGTTGTTTGTGCAGAGAGGTTTGACACGCAGTCTCTCCATCTTTTTCATTATTCACCTGCTGCTGCCTTTAAAAAAAAAAAAAAAAATGTTTTTGTGACATGAGGACTAATGGTGTTTGTCTCGTTTTTGTCCTGTCAACACTCTTCTCGCCCACACACTCACCCTAACACACACACACCGTAACCTGAAATCACTTTCAGTTTGTGAATGAGGACCCCCCCCCCCCCCCTCCTGTGCTTACATGTGAACCACTTACACACAAGTGTACACACAAACTCATTATAGATGGTCAACATGCGTTAAAGTGATACTCTGGCTGTATTGAAGTGCATGAGCTGCTTTCCCGGCATGGTGCGTTCTGGGTATTGACGCTTCGCAGCCAGTAGCTCCTGGCATATGTGTGTTTGTGTTTTTCCCAGGAACCGGTGCTGGAGCTCCAGCTAGCCAAGATGTAATGAGAGCTAATGGAGTCTGACTATGTTTGTCTCCATACTTCGCCTGTGCTCTCACCTGCCTCCTTTCTCCCTTCTTTCATTACTTCTCGCTCTCCTCTGCACCGATTCCTCCCATCACTTTGTCCTCGTTTCATATTATCCGAGTTCTGCCTCGATGCATTCAACTCTCCGCAGGCTATATTCTCGAGCCACGTGACTGTTTTCCTCCCGCTGAGCTCGAGTTCATTGCATGTACCCCCTCCTCTCTTTGTCCTCATTTGGTTGTCTTCCCCTCACATGACCTCTCCCTCTCTCACATGTAGGATTTCTCCGTAGTGTTTGTCTGCAGGCCCAGATGTCTTTATTTAAGCATAACAACACTATAAACCCAACCATGTGTTTGTTGCATTGGTCTTTTCCTCGTATTAAATTCAAACAAATTTCCATTCAGCACATTTTCAAATTTTAGCATTAACATGAAAGCCTAGTCAAAAGTTTCAGGACAAATTGAGCTGAAGTCTGAATTTAAGCCTTAAAGACTAAATGAATTGAGCATGTTAACTTCCTAGAAAACTGTCACTTTGTGGGAAAACAGTGAATTTTTAATTGTAACCTCATCCTGTACTAGTAGATCTGACCATAAAGTCAAACCAATAAAGCCGTCACTCATGTTTAAGTCATCCTTTTGTCTTCCCTGTCAAAACAAGCAGCTTAAACAGAACTGACATATTAAGGAAGTAAAGAAGCCACTTTATTGTGCCCTTTAAAAGTTACATCAAAGGTAGAGACCCAGATATATTTTTAGAAAGGGAAAGGGTTTCATCATCAACTGTCCAAAATGATTGAATAAATAAATAAATAAATAAATCATTTTAAAAAAGACTTTAGGCCAATAAAACAACTTTATTTCTTGTGTGTGTCTCTACCATATTATAAACATTCTGCACAGGCCAACACTCGAACCCACTGATCAAACCTATAACACGCTGTTTTCATCTTTTTCATTTTCAATCATTTCTGTCTTCCGTAAAGTATCCTCATGTCATCAGTCATACTTCAGAGAGAGGATCTTTCTGTACAGATTGATATGGATTAGTTTGCTCACAGTCGGCCTGTCGGTGTGTGTTACCCTACTGCTGTTTATTTCATAGGGGACAGCCAGATGGTGTGTGTGTGTGTGTGTGTGTGTGTGTGTGTGTGTGTGTGTGCGTGCGTGCGTGCGTGCGTGTGTGTGTGTGTGTGTGTGTGTGTGTGTGTGTGTGTGTGTGTGTGTGTGTGTGTGTGGTGTGTGTGTTGTGTGTGTGTGTGTGTGTGTGTGTGTGTGTGTGTGTGTGTGTGTGTAAAAACAAGCACTGTAGAGAATATTTCATCTTGGCAGTATTAAATGTATCAGTCATTTCTTAGCCTTTGGCAAATGGCCCTCTTTCTGCCATTAGTTCCCTTTCCAATTAACATTCTAATTTCATGATTCTTAACATTGTGTGTGTGTGTGTGTGTGTGTGTGTGTGTGTCTGTGTGTGTACCTGTATCTGCTGAGTCATTCAGCCAATAGCTGCGAGTGTGGCTGTCAATGCCTTTTGCTAAATATGCTAATAGCCCGACACCTGTTTGTATAAGAAGAGGAATACACACCCCTCCCCGTCAAGCACACACTCAAACACTCCCACACAACACCCGAGCAGGGGAAACAAACTGATTTGTAAGCTTTGTCGAGGTTGGTGAATACATGTATACAGACAGACATTGTGTGTCAGTCAGTCTTTTCCTGTTTGTGCGATCCACATGAAAAAGGCAAGTAGCAGGCAAAACATGTCCTAATCTTTCTTTTCTCTGACAGTGATGGAGCCCATGACGGTGACGACGTCGGTGGTTGGACCGGAGGAGTTCGACCGCAACGCCCCGCGGATCTGCGGCGTGTGCGGCGACAAGGCCACCGGATTCCACTTCAACGCCATGACGTGCGAAGGCTGCAAGGGATTCTTCAGGTGGGTGTTGTGTTCACTTTGTTTTCTTTGTGTTTTTTGAGCCTTTCAATGTGGAGAAGGTGTCCTCAGTATCCATCCTATTGGTTGTCATGTACTTTAACTGTGAATCTAAATATTTTCATGACTGTCAGTAGTTACAATAGGCTTATTTACTTTCAGGCAGCACTGACAGGCATTAAACTTGTCAGGTAGAAACACTTTACCTTGGTCTTTTCAGTTTCACATGACTTTAAATCAATAATGCATAACTTCTAAAACAAATGAAACATTCAAAGAGCGTGTATACCAGCCTGAAGTCTCTATTCACTGTCATGGTACAGTACGTGATTTTTCTGTCTAGCTGCATCAACGTTTTATACAGTGTTTTTCAAATGGACTGCATTATTCAGTCGAGTCCATAATCCTCGACTGACTAATGAAGTATTAAAATTAATTTAGGTCTCAGCAGCTGAAGAGAGAAGAATAAAGACACACAGATCTTTTCACACAACATTGTTTTATATTATGAATTGAATGAGATGGTTCAGGTAGAGTTTAATTAGTAAAAAACTTAATATAAAATATATGTAAATTGGGCAGTGCATGACTTTAATTATACTCATTCCTGTATATTGTCTGTATAAAATATTCATCTAAAGCAGCACTTTGCTTGGCTGCTTATTTCAGTATAGTTATGTTCTGCTTCTCAAATGGTTATACATATGTTGCACCTGGATTAGTATTTAAAAAGTCCTTTATTATACCCCTTCTGTGTGCAGCAATTGAATATTTGAAGCACCACAGAGTCTAAAAGAGAAATGGACTAATTAATAATTGATTCTATAGGCGCAGCATGAAGCGCAAGGCCTCCTTCACCTGTCCTTTCAACGGGAGCTGCACCATCACTAAGGACAACCGGCGTCACTGCCAGGCCTGTCGTCTCAAACGCTGCATCGACATCGGCATGATGAAAGAATGTGAGTCGACTTTTCTCTGACATTCCCTTCAGACAGTGCTGCTGTCACAGCTTGAGATGGAAATACAGATTCAGTTGCAAATATTTGGAGTTTCAGCAGTTCTGTCTACGCTTTGTCATGATTGCCTGCGACTTGTCTTCACTGTTTTGAATTATCTAGAAACCAGTTTGACTTTGAGAGTTTTGAGACATATCCAGTACGATCCAGGCCACATCACATCATTTAGAAAAATGATAGAAACAACAGTTTCAACAGCAGACAGATGTAAAGTCAATATAAAGACTACAGATTAAGTGATTAAACTCTTTCTTTATTAGAGCCTGACCAATACTAGTTCTCAAACACTTGTTATGGGAGAAGGATATATTAGAGTTTAACAGCAAACTTTATTGTCAGTCAGTACGCTGAAACAGGAAACTTCACTGGGAATTGAAAAATTATAAACAACAACACAAAAACCACAAACACAACAGAATGAATAGATTTTAATGACCCCAAACATCCTTTTCTGCATCATATCCTGTCAAAAAGGTTTTCATATTGGCACAAAATTGTCACATGCAGTAGATACAGTTTCTGAAGGTTGATGCTGAGGTGATATATTAGATCAGGTTGTAGCTCCTTTGCCTCCTCTTGACATTGTCTTGCTGTAACATGCACATTCAGCAGCCTCTTGTGATGGTGCTTCAGAATCAGTGCTTAACCACAGCCGTTACTGCGAGAAATATTATTTTTGTAGTTGATCAGACATTATTTTAGCCAGTGCCAAAGTGCCAAATTTCAACACATTCCCCGGTTTATTAACGGATTAATGTCTGCTTCTAATTAGGTCAGTAAAGTTTAAAAAAAACACAAAAAAAAACACCACACCTTCCACTACAATCCATTATTTAAATCAAGGCAATATTCAAAATAAAGACATAGAAATCAACCCAAAACAAAACATTGTAACTCTGATTGAAGCACCATTGCAAGCAACACAGTTTTTTTACTGTTATTGTTTTATTGAAGTTCTTTATCTTGCTATCATCATGATTACAATTATATCTAATGTCCATTGATCATATTATCTTTATTTGCTTTCTAATGCGCTGTGTGAATATGCAAGCTCATTCATTTTTAGATGTACCAACTGCCAGATTAGTTACAGGTTGGCTGATGCAAGCGGTGAACTGGTTTCCTGCTCACTGAACATTTAATCTAATATTTAAAAACATTCAGGAAGAACAGCAGCCAATATAATCAATAGTAGGTTGTAAATTGATCTGGTACATGACAAAGAGACAGGCAACAGTGGTTATGCATGAGGCAGGCTGTACCATATGGCAAACTCAAGCTTGGGTCAAGTAGTAGAAAATAATAATTAGTGTATTTAACCCTAATTAAAGATAGGATTGCAATCATCTATGCAGTTTAAATGGTGTTAATAAAAATGTAGCTTAACTGGACTGCATGGTGTTCTGTGTTTGACAGCTCTGCTCCTAACCGTGCTGGGTATGCATACAGAAGCAGGATGTAATACAAGTAGAACATGCTGCGAAGGGAGAATGAGACATCACCTCACCCCATGTTAATACCAAACGACACCCTGTCACAACCAGTTCATATCGACTAACATGGATGGGTGTCTTTTATTCTGCATGGCGACAAATGATCACATTAACAAGTAGTTATTAGATCATCAGCCCTGCATCAAACTAAAAATATAAAAGAAAACTCTGCTTTTCTTCATAACAGGATTATAAGGCAGTTGTTGAATTTTCATTTCAACAACTGTCCCACCAATGGGAAGTAGCACCAACAGCAGTGCATCAGCACAACCATGACAAGTAGTAGATGACAAGAGGAGAATAAGGGAAAAGGAAGGAAGGAAGTACAGAAGGAAGGAAAAAGAGGGGGGCCTGGCGAGGGGGTTAATGTCCCTGTTCAACAATGGCCTTATTTCTTCAAAGATAGACCACAATGGTCTGGTCCACATTTCATTCACAAACACATTGTGTGTGTTTGTGTGAAACAGAGATGATGCAGGGCAGGGTTTGACCACAAATAGCCACATGACACTGCAGCGTCTGTATTTCATTGAGAAAAGATGAGAGAGGAGCGAGCGGGCAGAGAGAGAGAGAGAGAGAGAGAGAGAGAGACTTATCAGTATAAAATGGTCTCTTTGTTTCTCACAGCTAGTGTACAGGTTCATGTGCTGGAGGAAGTCCACTGTACTCACTGCTCAGTGTTGCAGCTGTTTTGCTTATCATTTTTCTCTCCTTTATAGGGACCTTAAAGGCAGCAGCATTGTTCCTCCTCTGCACTGCCTCTACAAAACCTGCTCTGCAGTAATACAGAATATTATTTAATATTATTAATAATTAATATTATTTACCAACTGTAATTTCAGAGACACAATCACTCCTGGGTGGTGCTGAAAAGAAAACAGGAATCTTGTAATTAGCGCTTGACATTAAAAGCGTAATTCACATTATTAGCTCAGATTAATTCCCATCACAGTCATCTGAAGGCAGCAGGTATGTGTTCATCTGCAGTCTGTGACTGGAGCCACATGAATTATCATGTTATTATACACCACAGACCTACTGGGTCCATTGACTAAATCTTGTGCAGCAACAAGGAGACTGCTTAAAAAATAACTGCACATACTTCTGTTGTATTGTGCACATGCAACTATAATCCTTTACATCCCAGTAGTTTGCTGAGCTTTAGTTTATACAGTGCAAATTGTTAGTATTTCACTAAGAAATATGATGAATCAATCAGTTTCAGAAATGACAGGACTGTGGTGAAGTTGGCACTTAATATGGCTTTGCCCTGCTGTGAAATTGATTTACTTTCCTCCATGATAAATGTACAAGTTCCCTTCTGTCCAGCAATATGTGCACTTGGAAAACAAATTGAGAACCTAAAGCAAAAGCAATGACTGTGCTGTATCTGCACCCATAGCTGCAACACAGACAGTCTTTATGAACTGGAAAACAGGCCGTTAATGTGTGGATAATTGGCGCAAGGACTGTATGGATTGCGGCCTCTGCATGCAGTCAGAAAAATACCAAAAAAAACGCCCATCCACTGTATCTGCTCATGACCTAGCACATGTTTATTTTCCTGTTGAAAATGAATAAATTCAGTCTCAGTAGGTCACAGTCTTGTGGCAGCACTGACAAACGTGACTTGGGAATGGACTTTCTCCTGTATCCTGTCGTCAAATCACAATATCTCTCTTCATTTTTCCAGTATAACTAACTTTTTAATAAAAGATAGTATTTTATATGCATGAACACATCTTTGAAGATTAATTACAGTCCAGTTAACCACTGTTTTTGTTTGAATTCCTGCTAGCCTCTCTTTATATTGTCTAAGCCTCACTATTCAGATCTGTGTGTGTGTGTGTGTGTGTGTGTGTGCATTTGTGCGCCAGCTGAGATCGTAGTAAACACCCCTACGCTGTCCTTGTTTGACAGAGGTTAGGGAGATGCCAGGAAAAGACCTCCCTGCTCGTGTGTGAGTGTATGTGTTTGCTTGCTGTGTTTGCCTGTTTTGCATCGGTGTGTATTTGTAACAGGATTAGAATCACAGGAGAGTGTCTGAAACGTTTCAGCCTTTTAGATGAATGAATTCCCGCCCTCTGTGCCTTTCAGTAGCAAAGCTTCTCCCGCGGTGCTGCCCTCCGTTTGCCTCCCTAATTCATATTCTTCATCCTCCCTCTGAGTCTTTTGTGTTCTCTCTCTTTGACAAGCTTTACACCTGCATTTCCATAAGTGCCAGATGCTGAATTTATTGCTGGATAGATCAAAAACATGTCAACTCAGGGGTGTATATGCAGCCAGAAAACAAAAGCTCAGTCTCTCAGATTGTATGTTGGCTGAGGAAAAAAATGTGTTTGTTGTCTTATTTCTAAGAAACCAAACACATTTTGCACCGCATGCATTAGCAGCAGCCTAACCGGCAAATTAATTTCATATGAAGGCAAGATCTTGTTACCTGATAAGAAACACAGGTGCACCGGTGGTTTCACCAAAGCCAATATCAATGTAAGATGTGTTTTTAAAATGACTGAGTAGACACAAACAAGCTCCAGATAATGTGTTTATACCCCGCACCTTCCTGCCTCCGTGCACACTTCCATTGTGATCTATTGATAAGCCATTTCTGTGTCACACTCGGCATGTGTGGGTGCCCCGATGCCTCGCTGACCTGGTTTTACCTCTTCAAACATCACATGCTCAGGGCGGCAATTGGGGGGGGGGATATTGGCCACACCCCAAATCCAGCTTGTCATGCATCACACCAAACCTGAGTGTTAGCAGCCTCCTTTGTGTTTAACTGGTCGCTCTGCTGGTTAATGAGTAAACCTACTGTGAACCTCTGGCCTCCACAACAGGGAGACTCTACCATTCCCTCTTTGTCACTCTCTCTGGCAACACCGGTGTTGACCAAATCCTTATTTATTTATTTATTTTTTAACAACCCGCCTACTTCACTGTTTGCCTTTCTCTCTTTCTCTCTCTATTTCTTTCTTGTTTTCTGCTCCTCTCTGCCATGCAGGGCACCACATCACCACATCCAATCAGTTGCTTTCCAAACAGCAAACTCTCTTTTTGGTAAACTGCTGTGCGTCTGCCAAGCGCTGTGGGGTGGTCAAGATGTTCCTTTGATGGTCTGTTGATTTTTGTGGACTCTTGCCTTAATGATGCCATCCAGGGCCCAAAACTTGGCTGGAGAATGACTGGTTCAATCATGTCCCAGCCTTAGAATAGCTGCTTTGACGACTTGTGCCAAACTTTGACCAAACTGTGTCTATTCATGATTGGGCTTCGTGCTGCATACTTGGATGTCCTCACCACAAGGAGTGGTTATGGGCAGTCCGCTCCTGGCTTGGGTCTGGATGGACATTGGAGTGCAGCCAAAGCCTAATTAATGACGGTGGGTCAAAAGAGATGAAAGCCAAGTAAATCCTTTTGGTTAGCTAAGCAGTCAGATTCATTCAGTTGCCTTTTTAAGCCCGTGTAGCCAAACTGTTGTTGTTGTTGTTGCTGTAGTTGTTGTTGTTGTTGTTGTTGTTGTCGTCGTCTGCATCACCACATTATGCGGTTATGTAACTCCGCTTCTGTGGTTGCAATCCAGGGTGCAATCACTGAATATCCACTTCAAATATAGTTGTTTACAGCTTCCAGGAAAACAACCAGTATTTAGTATGAAGTGCATGATCCAAGCACTATTTAATTTAGAGTCATCCATGCCATCTCATTGGTCTCTTAAATTAGCAGTTGCTTACAAAGTATGTATTTATTTGGTGTGTTTATTCCTTTGATCCAAATATGTACTTATCATTGTAAAGGATAAAATGTGTAGTTGCCTCGTGACAGCATATTTTACTGAAGTTTTTGCAAACTGTTCAGAAATTGCCACATTAACAGAAGGAACCGTTCAGCCAGTTAGAAGCTAATTTAGACGAGGTTACTACGGCTTATTCAGAATAAAGAAAATGTGTAAGGAGCTTTTTATCCTGCGCTCAGCCGACATGAACAAGGTCTCTATCTCTTCAAAAACGGCACATGCCTTGCCTATAACCCTAAACAAATAGCATCATTTGATGAAGCTAAATTTAATGTCAGTAAAGTATGAATAGTGAGATAGTTTCTCTGTAGCCGCCTGAGCGTCAGACTTGCCGTCGTATCTGCAGTGCGTCGTGACCTCATGGCTCTGGGCCTGTCTCTCTTTGGCAGTTGCGGTCTGTCTGGCAGTCATGCTGTCTGTCTGCCTGCCTGTCTGTCTGCACAGTTGAGCACTTCATGGGTAATCGGTCACTGTGGCAGAGTCAAAAGGATAATATGCGCCGAGGCACTCAGGGGTCAGTGCATTACTCCAGCGACGACTACAGTGAGCCACAGAGGCAGGCGTCAGACCTGGATGACAAGGCTACTAATTTTAAAATCCCACTGAAGTAGTTAATTTTCTGTTATGTCGTAAAACAATATTTTTAGAGTCTGTGCTGTTTCTTTGTTCTCTGTGTGCTCTTTTTATAGTGCCACAACATACTGAAACAGAAAGACGATGTGCTGTTAACTTATTGCAATATTAGGATCAAGAAATGAAATATGTTGAGCAAACATTGTGTGTCTATTTTGTGGTGAGTATGTTCTCTGAACAAATAGCTGTACATTTCTCCTCATGTGTTATTAGCTCTGTGTGTCGTGTCAGCAATGGCAACTAACACTGATAACTATTTTTAAAGTTAAAACAGTGACTTATTGCTAGAACGTGTTTCAATTTAAGTAATAGCCCAGCTGTGTTTATAAAAAGTAGTCTTAACATGAAATGCTACATGAAGACTTTTTCAGACCACCTCATTACAGATGTCACATTCATAGACTGAACATTTGAGTTGCCTGCTTTTCATTTTTATAAAGTCTCTTCAGGCACAGCAGATTTCCTGTTTCACACCATCAGTGGCCGCTCTGCAACACACACACATCCAGATGTTGGTCATTCAGTCTGCTGCTGCTGGATCTTTAAAAGAAGAAATGTTGTACTGCAGTAATTTTGGGTTTGCTCAGACTAAATCAAATTGGTGTACAGAACACAATGGCGTGTTGAAAGCAGTCTGTTCACAGCAACTGTCTAAGTTGAAGCAGTCAAGCTAACAGATGCTGCCTGGTTTCGGGTTGGTTACATCTCAGAGCGCTCTGAGATACCAGTCATAAAAAGAACACCTCCAGTGACTCGCTCTGCCACTAGACTGAGGTGCTGTAGCTAATGTGACTAACTCAGTGTTTCCTCTATGTTCACCCACTCATGGCGGCCCACCACAGCTGAATTTTTTTCACTTCATAATATTGCCACTTACCACTGGCGTCAGTCATTCTGTCATTCATGCAATATGTTCACAGCAGGGGTGGCAGTGTTTTCAATTGTGCCCTGTTCTCTCCTTCGCTGCAATAAGCTAATGTTTAATGTGTAAAGCAGTGGCAAGGCAGTGGTTTCCCTGCATGCCTGAAACTCTGACATCTGATTATGGTCAAAGGTGGCCTTCTAAGTTATTGAAAAACTAAAAAACATATATTCTTTGTCACTGAGTGCATTGGGTTTTAAATCCAACAGATAGATGTAAATCTGTTGTGATCTGAGTGTTGTGAATACAACAAAGCAAGTACTGCTTGAAGACATGTGGAAGTGGCGTGCAAACCCAGGAACTCTCAAGAGAACCCCTCATCTAGTCAAACCTAAAAGAGTCACTATAAACACTATGTATAATCCATTCTGCACCACTGTACCACTCTGCCTGCAGTCTCGCCTCCTGCAGCATGAATAAGGCAGAAGGCACTTAAACCTCCAACACCCACTACATCAGCTGTGTGAAAAGGCAGCAGACATGACAGGCCTTTTCCGCGTGCCAAACCAAGAAGATGTATGGTTCATGTAACCCGGGATGGAAATGTTTGGAATTTACATTACAGCTAACTTTACAGTTAACTTTGTTTTACTGCTGACTCATAGCACTTCCTAAATCTGAGTTCATTATTGAGTTCAGGACTCAAGATATTTCCCTGTTCCTATGTAACCCATAACTGAAAATCCACAATATTAAGTGTTCAGGTACCTGGGTTAATTAATATCCATGCCTTGTTTTTTACTTATAATCGAAATGTAACTAGAGGACAACAAGCATAAACTGAATGTAACATATCACTCTGTCAGACCAAAGGGCTATGATGCTAATGGATGTAGTTCTATGATTCTGTGATGCATACCTGTGCACAACATTGTAATGCACATCACCTAGTGTGATGCCGTGTGTGTGGATGTGTGCATATGTTGACTTTCACTAAATTAGACACGGTGAGAGGAACCCAGATCAATTACAAAACCAAGTGACACTTTAAGTGTTAATGGAGTTATCTCTTGATTGAATCCAGGGCTGTACCTTTTGTCAATCAAATCGGATTTGGCTTAATTAGACTATTCATTTCTCTTTTTTTTTCACTTTTACCTACCTCACATTGCCTTTCTTCGCCAACTGTGGTGTGAAAACATCAGATATCTACACAGCGTGTCTTGCTCATACTTCTGTTATAAAATCCCAGTGCAACCACAAAGTGTCTCTCCTGCCGGACTGCTGACAGCGCTGTCAGAGCACTGAAGAGTCGTTGGCATTGGATGGCAGTAGAGGAGGTTGGGCCACTGTCTGGTTCAAAAGTGGTTTAGCTGACTTTGCTGACAGACACCGGAGCTTAGGGTGTCAGAGTAGCCAACAAACTGGAGTCCTGCTGCTCTGCCACGCTGTTGGGCATCACACTCACTGCCTCTTTGTGGTCATTTTGAGACTGGGTTTGTAAAATTTACAGCCTGCCATGCTGTTGCGCCTGCATTGGCCTTTACCCAATGATGGCACTAAAAATCTGAAGTGCAGAGATCTGACTGACAAAATGCAAGGTCTTCTTGACTGATGGCTCAAATCATTGATTTTTGGGGGCAGTACTAATAAAATCCTTTATTTTGTTTCTTTTTTTTTTTTAAGGATTCAAACAAGTTGTAAATGTAATTCCAAAATACATTTCTACTGACATGAATACAATCCATTAATATAAGGGAACTTAAATAATGATGTAGGAGAAGTTTGAGGCATGTGGTCAGATTTGTTCAATGCTAATCTTTACTGATTTGGTTCAGGTTTTGTTTTCATTCTTTCTTTGGGGAGCTTTGACAACTGTGTGTTAATTTCTATCATCAGTTTATTTTGAGATATTTTAATATAGTCCATCTTCTGTTTGCAGTCATCCTGACAGACGAGGAGGTTCAGAGAAAGAAGGACATGATATTAAAGAGGAAAGAAGAGGAGGCAGCCCGGGAGGCGATGAGGCCACGTCTGAATGAAGAGCAGGCCAGGATCATCTCATCCCTGGTGGAGGCTCACCACAAGACCTACGATGCCTCCTATTCTGACTTCTCCCGCTTCAGGGTTAGTTCAGTACAAAGTTTCTTCCTTTACCCAAACCACACTGACATTGGTGCAGCCAAAATCGTTTTGTTCTCCACCGTGAATATGGGTGGAGCTGGTCATTATGTCATGCGACAGAAGGGAGGCTTCCTGAGGCACATCGGGCCACAATACTTCATTTTCCAGTTAAAAGCAAATTGATGCAGAAACATACAGCACAGTGTGCTTGATGTTCTTTCATGTTAGCAGCCTGCCACAAAGATTCCAAGGTTAAATGTCAAAGAACTGATGTTCAAACAAAAAGAGATGTAATAATAGGACATAGAGAGCATCTGCTCTGGTTTACCACAACACTGCAGACCTTGGCATTCTCTCTTTTAGTTTATACCCATGACTGTAATTGGCTGAAGTAGACTACAATTATAGCTAAAACACCAGGAAAGGCTGCCGCTTCTTCATGTTTGATTTTCAGCAGTTACTTTATACCAAGGCCAATAAGAATTGAGATTGGCTGGACAGTGTGGATTAACTTTTAGTAACCGCACAGTATAACCGGACACCTGTGATGTGGGTGTTTTTGTTTGTTATTGCACCAGTGATAAAATATAAGCAAAGGCAGCAACAGTGAGGCTTAGCTGAAGATCTTTGAGCTAGCGTTATTTGTGTGTTTGGTATTTGTGTGAATTTGGATGCCCAAACCAACTAACCGCAGAAAGAGACTCAAATAAAGAACCTAAATGACGTTAGCCACAGTGAAGTCATTAGTTCGAGGGACAGCTGCAGGGCAAAAGAGAGGATGGGAGGGGACTTTCGACCAACACTGCACAGAGAATAAAGAGATGTGGAGGAGTCACAGGAGAGGGTGACACCATTTCTACATAGGGAGGCGTAGCAAGCATGAACAGCACGTCAGGAGAGAAGCCGCTTCAGTGCTCAGACTGTGTTTACACAGAATGAGTTCAGGCACAGTATTGAATGTAGGTCACCCGTATTTTGGCAGTCCGACACACAGTCACTTTGTCTTCTCAGTCATCCAGGTCATCTTTCTTTGAGAGTTAAATCTGGGACAACTTGGCCTGGTTCTAGATCTGTGAAGACGTTTCACCTCTCGTTCACGAGGCGTCTTCAGTCCTGACTGACTGGCGGTGAAAGCCAGGTATTTAGCCTTGTGGAATCGTTAACCAGGCCATTGTTTCCACTTGGTTTCTTAGTGCTCCTTGTTGTTCTGACGACTGTCGTCTGAGCTGTTCAGGTCACCTGAGGTCTGGTGTGGACGATGGTCGTTGGAGTCACATGAGGCCAAGTGTGAATTGTTGTTCAGTCTCCTGGGAAGGGATGAAAGCACAGCATTGTAGGTGGGGGATTTAGTGGTGGAGGATGGAAGGAGGAGGTCACTTTAAGTAAACACATAAAACAGAGGAAAATAAACTTGAAGGTCGCATTTATGCTTGTATAGCTCAAGTGTAGACCAAGGAAGTCTGAAACTGTGGGCCTCTTTTTGAATACGGTGCAACCTTACCACCCCGTCAGTTTACTTGCTTAGTTTTGCCCAAACCTCTGATACCTCATGCAATCATGATTATGCTATTTGATCCCACTGACACCCAACAAATGAGCCAACATAGCCAAATAATGTTGTTTAAAATGACCGCAGACTACACAAAGTACATAAAAAGGCCCATCCTAGGGCATTGATTTGTTCTGACTCTGGGAAAACGTGTAAAATTCTGTCACATCATTCTTTTTTCAGTGAAAATGACCAAGAACCACTACAATCATGACACACACCTCAATTTCTCTCAAATTGTCCTACTGTCCTACTGTCATAAAAGAGAGACAGAGAGCAAGAATGAGATATCTGTCCTCTGTGACCGAGAGAGAACATGATGTAACGTTATCTCTGCTCAAAGGATAGTTTTAATAATATCATGCAGAAAAATACAGCGCTGTTTTTTACTCTTGAGAGTGACAGCAATCAGTAAATTTATTGTTCTCTCCCAGAACTGTTTTTTTTTTTTTTATTCTGAGCCCGGCCTTGTGAACCCCTTCCTCCTTTTACTAGATGTTGCTTAGCAACGCAAATAATAAAAATTCTGTGGCTCAGGACCTTTTATTTTATGATTTTTAAATCAGAATAGTGAGAACAGAATTAGTTACGTGTAAATGAACAACCAATATGTGACATTTGTGGTGATATGAACAGGATAGTATTGTATAATACTATATAATATAAATAATATTATATATTAATGGGACCGCTCCAGGAGAGTGCAATCACATGTTCTTTGGTCTAATTTATTTTCTCTTGTCTTCAAATCAGTTAAGATCACACACATCACATGCACATGAGGCCGTAATGACAGCCAGATTTATTAATGAATGGTGTGGTGGGGTACATATGTGGAGAAACACATAATAAAAAGACTCAAAGTAATGGGATTCAGCACCTCTCTTGTGATCTTGTGATAGCTGTAAATAATGTCTGTAACCGCAGCCATATTTACTGCAGACCAACACGTCAGCTACCATCTCCTGTGTGTGTTTTCAATTTACTTAACACCCGTAACACAACTCACAAGAGGCATTTATCCGCCTGACGGCGTCGTCGTATTTTCTTCCTCCACGTCATGAACTTGATACTTTTTAGCCGATGTTCTCTCTGTGGACCACAACAATTGGGTTGTCCGGAGTAAATGAGATTGAGGATACAGATTGGATGGAAACGTCTGAGAAAGTTTCACAACACTCCTTCATGTGCCTGTTATTTAGCACACACTGTTCAGACAGCCACAACCACACTCCAGTTGATGTCGTAGATGCCCAACAACTCAGTTTTCCAGATATTGAGCTGTGGGTGTCACTTTGAACTGAGGGTGAACCTTTGCAAGATGAAGTCATGCTAAAAATAAAAGAAGGACTACAGTTTGCTTTGTAAACAATTAGCAATTTTTAAAATATAAATAAATAATATCAAATATAAAAAATATATATATATATCAAATAAATATCAGTTTAATTTCTTGTTGAATCAAAAAATGATTTCACAAAGCAGGACCACTGAGTTAACTGGACAACCCAGAACCCCCTTAAAATGTAGAACATGTGCTGAAGTAAAAACAGCATATCCAGGTAATCTGGTGACACTGCTTTGTGAAACAGGCTCCTGCTGTGTGCTGATTATTTCTCCCTGTACAGGAATTGATTCCTAAGCTCCAGGTGTCTACCGTGAGTAGGAGTCCAGCAGTGCACTGAGCTGTGCAAGTATTACAGTGAGGATATTAATGTTTGTGTTTCTCTGTGTCTCTTGCAGCCTCCGGTGCGTGAAGGTCCAGTAACACGCAGTGCCAGCAGAGCCGCCTCCCTACAGTCTCTGTCTGATGCCTCCTCTGACTCATTCAACCACTCACCTGGTGAGATGTACAAAGAGACCTTCGCCCCATGTCCTGAGTTGTATCCATGCCTCAGAGTTAACTTTAAAGAGGACACAGTCATGAAAAGATCTATTGATTTTAATAACACAAACACAAGCAGTAACTCTGGACCTACCTCGGCTTTCATCCTGTGTGACAAGTATGCTTACTTGTTCATCTCATGGCCTCAAATTCATGGGCTGTCATATTGTATTGATTGCTAAGACCTCTGTGTATTTTCCTTGACATGTCCTTGTTTCGCTCTTATTTACAATTAGATAGTTCACAGGAAGAGTCAGATATCAGACTTAGTGTGTTAGTTTGCACCAAAATGTCAGGATGGAGACAGATTAGTGTCATTTTAAAGATAGATGTTTATGTTCATATTCATGTTGTTTAATATGGACCATCAGGTTTTAAAAAGTCTGAGAGGTCTGTGTTTGCCAAAGAAAAGCTTAAAGACAAAAAAACAAAATTCCACATTGTTTCATCATGTTGTGTATATTTGTGGAACAATCTATCAATATGGATCAATGTATCAATTCCATGATCAGCGATCCAATATCAATACAAAGTGAAAACACTGAACCGTCATAGTTCTTAATATACACTTTTATTTTTGAAGTTCTCATCTTACATCCGTGTCCATCCAAGCGCACCTCCTTCCTAAACTTTCAAACAGTGCTAGCACGAGGCGAGCAGCCAAGATAAAGACGATGAGGATATTTACGCTCCTCTTGGGAATAAATCAGCAGCAAGGAAATATTTTGGATTTTGGAGAAAGGACATATTAGCAGACAAAGCACATGCCATATGAAAACTATGTCGTTACAAGACAAAATACTCAAACCTGTCCAAGCACAGGCAAAAGAAAAATGGCATTGACCCATGTCATAGCATTAATGTGTCAGATATCGCTCTTTTAGAGTTGTGGTGAAGCTCCATCAATGCTAGTCAACAGGCGCTGTGTGTCACAGCTTCCAATTCATATTTGCAAAGACAGAGAGAGATTTATGTCCACCTGCTGTCTTACCTTGTTTAACCTCTCACTGGCTCTCTGTGTATTCAAAATGCTTCCTTTAATCACACCCTTGCACTCATCTTGTCTCCTAACCCTGTCCTTAAACAGAGTCTGTGGACACCAAAATGAACTTCAGCAGCCTGTTAATGATGTACCAGGATGGCGCGAGCAGTCCAGACTCAAGTGAGGAGGACTCAAAGCTTTCCATGCTGCCCCATCTGGCTGACCTGGTCTCCTACAGCATTCAGAAGGTCATAGGCTTTGCCAAGATGATCCCAGGCTTCAGGTACAAACTACATGCACTGCAGTGACTGAGTTTAATTTTACATCGTTGAGCTATCTGTACTGTGTAGCAGCATGCGTTGCTTTTTGCCACAGTGTCTGTTTCAGTGTCAGTGTATGTGTTCTAATTTAACTTAAAGCTGAAGTGATTAGTTGTGAAGACAGAAAAAATAACACTGCATGTAACAGCAAAAAATTCTGAGCAAAAATTCAGAACATTTGCTTGTTCCAGCTTCTAAAACGTGATGATTTGCTGCTTTTTGACCAGTGTGAAGAATTTAGTGGCTACAAAAACTACAGTGACCACAAAACCAAAAAGCCCTGTGTAGGCCTGAGTACAAACAGTGCTTAGTTTGTCAGTTCTGGGCTACTGAGACTGAAACAAGACATGGCAATTCAACATGGCTGATTCTGTGGAAGAGGAACCTCGGCAGCTGTAGATATAAAATGCTTATACAAAGGTTAGAAAAACAGTGATCCTTATTTTCAGGTCATCATACACTAATAAAAACATAGTTATATATAGCATATTATATTTACTTTCTACCCTAAATCTGATACTATGGACCTTTTTAAACGATGTTAATATATAATAATAATATGATATGTCACATTCTCATGTTGGACAAAAAAATCTATTAATCAAGAAAATGATCAACAGATAAATTGATTTTAAAATAATAATAATGATGATAATAATAACAATAATAATGAAATAAATGGTATACATGGTGTGTTGTGTCCAACTGAAATTTCTTAGAGTCACAGCAGATTGCTGACTTGTACCTGCAGGTCAAGAGGGCTCTGATTTCGATATGTGACGCGTTATAATCCTCCGGTGCCATGATTCATATTCTCTCCATGTTGGGACCTAAACATTTTTACCTCCACAGATAGCTGCTCTTTTACTGAGTTGTGGTAATGATTTGTTGACTGCTCTATCCAACTAGCACCATGTACAGACACAAAGGCTAGCAGCCTAAACGAGCTCTCCACCCACATGCACAGCACAGTAATTTGCTGCCTACATGTATGCAGGACATTATTGGGTAAGGTCAGATGCTATTATCACTCCCAAACAAACAAGCTCTTCCAAGAATACACCGGAACAGGCTGCTGCCTTATAAATACATGCTGAGCTGAGAGATAAGTTTCTAAATGTATGCATGTACAGAGCATGCATTAAAAGAACACGTATCTGTAATATGGGTATACATAATGCATACGTGTGTGCAAAACAGAAATGGGAAACAAGAACAATAGAAACTGTTGATGTACAGATAGCTCAACAGTTTCTGTATGTTTATTCCTACTGTTGGCCTTGTTGCTGTGAGTCATGGGTTCAAGCGAGATTTTCTGTGGAGTATACAAAAGATTTCTTTTTTCTCTAGAGCATACTGCAAACATATGACAAGATGGAGCTCTGCAGCTCTCTGCATGGATAAAATGTTCAGAAATTTTCTTTATTATGCTCTGATTCAGCCTCTGACCCTCAGAATATCCCTGGACCCTAATGTAGATGGTATTATCATTATTTTTTGATAATGCACACAAATAGTATAGTTTGATAAATACACATACTACGGTTTCTTTCTGCAGTGATTCAAAATTTCAGTTCAGTTCTCCCTGAGTTGATCCACGCATTTCCCTGTGTTTGCAATTTGTTTCAAAGAAACACAAGGAAAAAAAGACTGGGCACTCTGTGATGACAAATATAAAAAAAAAGTGGATAACAGCTTGAAAGAAAAAGGGCGAATTGTGAAGCGATGAGTTCATTTTTAATGCATTAAAACTTCTCTTCCTAGATTTATACTTGCTTCTGTCATTGTGAACATTCTGTACATACAGTAAATATCAAACGTGATACAGGGGGATTGAGTGTATGAGGATGGTGTTATTCTCTCTCTCTCTCTCTCTCTCTCTCTCTCTCCCTCTCTCTCTCACATCACAAGTGTAGGTGGTTAAGTAGAACTTTTTGTGCCAGATAAATACCCGTTATCTGTTCAGTTAGTCTTGTTGTAGGCTGGAACTGAGAGTGAAAAATGTTGAGGACATTTTGAGTGGTTTCTTTTACTGGTGCGTACGATCAGTGTTTGTTTGTCACACACTGGATTTAATAGTACAGGCGTTTGCTGTTGCTCCCTAGTATTAAACACAGTCTCTGTTTGTGATGGCTTTGAAACATAGCAGTTGCTTCTTTCAGTCATTGGTTTTCTGGCAGTTTCATTGATGTTAAACTTGCCACTAGAGTTGTTATGTCTTTTCTATATAGAAATTATTTTTCTGTTAACTTTGTTGTCTATTGTAACTTGTTGATTGTCAAGGTTGCTAGTTGCTAATTTGCTGATGATGGTTATTAATATTTGTAGAGGAGACATAATCTGTTAACTAGCTAATAATCAGCTTGTAACATAAATACAAGATGCATAAATACTAGATGAAATGTTTTGATGAAGATCCCTCCATTTATTGTTATTTTGGTCAAGCTGTGATTGAGTGAAACATACTTGTTGGTGCTCCCTGGTGGAGAAACAGTGAAATGGTTACAGAGCTGCACAAGTACCTCAGATACATCTTTAGTATTTATATACTTCAGTATCCTCGGCTGATTAATCAGCCTAACTCAAAAAATTTGCAATAACTAAAATAAAATCATTATGAGAGGATTTTTGAGGTGTTAATATTGTCCATGAAATGTCCTTGTAAAAAAAAAAGAGTTTAAGCTGAAGAAACCTTGCATGACTCTACAGTCAGATCTGTGAACATGCCATAAATTCCTCATATTCATATTAATACAGTTCCAGTGCAGTAACACACTGTATCTGTGTGTGTGTGTGTGTGTGTGTGTTTCAGAGAGTTGACGGCAGAAGACCAGATCGCTCTGTTAAAGTCGAGTGCCATCGAGATCATCATGCTGCGTTCAAACCAGTCGTTCAGTCTGGAGGACATGTCCTGGAGCTGCGGTGGACCCGACTTCAAATACTGCATCAATGATGTCACGAAGGGTCGGTTACATCTCTTTGATCGTAGTGAAACAAGCGAACTGCAGAATCAGTACATGAAAACATAAGCAGCACGTTTGGATACACATCACTCCACGCACACACGCCCACACACACACAAGGCATGTCAGAGACTTTGCTTATTGATCACACATCGTCTTCAATACACACACTCCTTTTCTTCGTCGTGTACCTAATCCTCTGGAAGTTTCCATGAAGGCCACAACATCAAGCAGCACATTGATAAAACACACCCGTGGATGCAAGTAACACACTCTCAAGGAGAGAAAAGCATTCAGTGTTGGAGCTGATGACACAGCTGTGATTTTTTTTTTTTTTTTTTTTTTTTACAAGGATCACCCACACACTGCTTTTCTACGCACACTTGCACATTACTATGAGGTTTTGACTTCAGGTATTTTCATGGAAGCAATAAAGAGGCCACAAACACACACGCTCAGTGCTTATTCATCCACACATGCAGGGCAGGAAGTGAGTCTCTCTGTCCGCAATGTATAAATACACACATACAGAGTAATGAATCTTTCTGCATTAAGCATGTTTGCACTCATGAGTTAACAGGAAAGCTCAATATGTTTCCCTGTCTGACAGCGTGTTTGTGTCATCCTCCTCAGCGGGTCACACTCTGGAGCTGCTGGAGCCGCTAGTGAAGTTCCAGGTTGGTCTGAAGAAACTCAACCTGCACGAGGAGGAACACGTGCTGCTCATGGCCATCTGCCTGCTCTCCCCAGGTACTGCCTGTGTTTGTGTGTTCGTTTGCGTGTTGATGGTGTAGGTGTATTTCCAGCTGAGGCTTTTTTTTTTTTTTTTTTAAAGAGTGAGATTGTTAGCAGATTGAGTAACTACTAAGCACAGGGTTTGTGTTACTCTGTGACCTTGATTCACCCGTGCATTAGTGTTTTTTCATGCTGCCAGTAACGCATGAGAAAAGCTTTTCCCAGAGGACAAAACGTCCTGTTCAACAGATTAAATGTGAAGTTACAACATTGGAAATTTACATTTGTTGAGCTTTCAGTGACAAGCTGAAAAGCGTGAATTACTGCAATCAATGAATGAGAACCAGTGAGCGGCAATGCCTCTTCAAGAATAGATGATGTAGACTTACTTTAACATTTTAAAGGTTTCCACTATCTTGCTATTGTGAGTCAATGAGCCAAAGAGCTCAATGTGACATCCCAATTTTTGTACATAGCCTTCTAGCTCAAGGCATGGGAACATTATTTCACTGCTGCCTCAGTAACAAGACTGATGAAATAAAGAGATGAGATGACGCAAAGCGCTGTCTTTAAACCTTCGAATGTAATGATGCAATTCATGTCAGTCTGATCTGAACACACAGACATCTTACAGACTCTTTCCAATAATTCTTTCCAACATATAAATCCATGAATAGAAAGCATACAAAAAGATTAAACACAATACCTTCAGTAAAAGTAGTTGATTTATTTATGTCTGCTAACTGTGACAGTTGGAAGCTAGTGCAGCATGACTTACCAAGGCGCATCTGCACCCATCTGATACTGTGTAATTTATTAGCTTCAAAACAGGAAAATATTATATAATATTAATTAGGATGGCAACACCATGACCAGCCACACTTTTACTCTGATTGGCTTACCCTCTAAAAACAAATGAACAAAGGCAACACGAGTACTAGCCAAGCAGAGGAACAGTCATGTACACTGAGCTGCCTCTGGGCTCTAGCAACTACTGTTTTAAAGTGGTGAAATCGGGCTGTTTTCCGGTAGTGTATCGTTAGCAAAAGCTAGATAAATGTCAGCAATATGACTAACTGTCAAATTAGAGAATGAAATAAAGTTCTCTGGTGTTCCAAGCATATAACAATCATTCAGTGTTAGCAATGTACAGCCGTGTAAACAATAATATCTATATATTTTTAACACACTTATATCGCTTGAATCAGTATTGGGAAGGAAATGGTATTGAACTGTATGTGTAATGAAAATCCTGTGAATGGAAAAAAAAATATGGGCTTCAAAGGTCTTAATAAAAGTAATAATAATAATAATAACAACCAAATTAGAAATTAGAAAGTACCGGTTATGTATTTATATTTTGTGCATGTTGTGTGATCAATAAATATGTCCATAGACGATTACATTACTTTTCTTGTTTGTGTTTTTGCTGACGTTCTCTTTGTCTTTCCATTCATCTCCCTCCTTGCACCCCTTCTTGACTCCTGCTTACTTTTCTCTGTGACCTCCCTCACAATGGGCACCCGCACCCCCTCCATTCTCCGATGGCAGATCGTCCCGGTGTCCAAGACCACAGCCGCATCGAGCAGCTCCAGGATCACCTGTCGGAGACACTGCAGGCCTACATCCGGGTCAACCACCCAGGCGGACGCCTCCTCTACGCCAAGATGATCCAGAAGCTGGCCGACCTGCGCAGCCTGAACGAGGAGCACTCCAAGCAGTACCGCTCGCTCTCCTTCCAGCCCGAGCACAGCATGCAACTCACCCCGCTGGTGCTGGAGGTGTTTGGCAACGAGGTGTCATAGCAGAGGAAGGCTCACGCACACACACACACACTAATCACACACAGGATTATTAACCCACCTTACCGCCTTTTCCCCGATAAAACCCCAGCCCTGATGCACCTGGACATGTGGGAGAAAGATGGATAATCAGATAGGTAGACAGTAACCTTCACCTCTTTTTCACCTGCCCATCCTCCTCGTCCTCCTCCTCCTTCTCCGTCTCTCAATCTCAAGCAGCAAGTCTCAGACGCCTGAACCTCTGGATTTATGGATTTAACACACCTAAATATGCTGAGAATTTCTGCAGCACTTATAAGGATATTTTGACCTCTGGATTCTCACAGTACCGCATCAAATGACAACACATCTGGAACAGACGGACATCACTGATCCTCTCCACATCCACCAACTCCAAAAAAAACCCTTTTCTCATCACCACCTTTCCCCGGACATCACTGCTAGATTTATTTTTGTTTTTTGTACAGAGGAGACAGCTTGACGGATGTGCCTGTCACATCTCTTTTTACCATCCCATCATCCTCATAACATGTTCCATGTCGGCATCCTCGCGATGACAGACAGGAAAAGATACACAGATTTACATCTTATTAGGCATGCTGGCACTTGTGAGGTACAGATAAATTGCTAGCAAAGTTACTACACTAGTGTTAGATAGCTATAAACTTTTGTTTATTTACCGTTCGTTGACAGCAAAGATATCCAAATATATTAAACAACAACACAGCCAGTTATGGGCAAAGCTTCATGTAATGTAATGGGAACACTTAGTTTACTAGTTGAAACATACCTGGTTAAGATGGAGTCTAGCAGGTGCTTTTTCCTGCTCGGCCCTGTGTATCTGTGTACGTGCAAAGTGAGGACATCAGATGGTCAGCTCAAGTGAAGAAAGCAAGTTCACGTAGGACTGTTTCAGTTTGGGAATGGTGATAAAGAAGGCGCGTTTTGGAGGAACGAGTAAAGGAGGTTGGATAGATGGAGGGAGATGCTACGGTCGGAATTCCCTTTTCACAAGACAAAAGGGAATTTCACAAAACAAGAATGTATGTATAATGCTATATAAATATTAATGATACGTATAAGCTGATATATATATATATATATATATACATATACATAAATATATATATTTAAGAGAGTGAAACATGGTTGCTTCCATGGAAGCAAATAGTTCTGAGTGTTGTATAATGTAGAGGATTTGAAGGCGCCTCCTCGGTCGTGTGTGTCATCTTTCAAAAGACAAATGTGCACACACACATAAGAAAGCACTGAGAAGTGTGTGAGGAGTCCTTCTATTTTTGTGATGCGTGTACAGTATATGAGAATCTCGATGGACCACAAGGGGGTGCGTGTACAGGCTCTGACTGAGGGTTTAGTGCAGGGAAGCACTTCTCTGTTGGATTTTGTCGTTTTTTGGACCTGTGAAGTTTGTAGACTGACATACGCAAACACAACGTCATGTTTCGTGGATAGTGAGTTATCCAAAAATATTTGTTCAGCTGGTTAGATTGCTGCTAAGACAGTTAGAGCTAGATAGTTGGACAGAAACCAACTACCGGCTGTTGCCTCAGGGAAAAGTTTGTCTGATGATATTGTGTACTTGGTGTTTATGGTGTGTGTGGCGTAAGCTTACAATCATAAGACAGAGATTGTTTTTGAAGCTCTAGGCATCACTGTGATTTCTAATCATACTAAGTAACAGCATAAGTAAGCTAAAAGTGAAACTTTTTCAAATACTACAAGATTTTCATTCCTAGGTTTATCTCTCCAAGTTGACATACCCATTAAATGGCTACATTTTAAACCAGTCATCTGTGTTAAAACACTGATCAGTGAAAGTAAACATAATATCAGCCTTAAGTGTAGTTTGGTTCCATTGTTTCAGGGCAAAGTGAATATTCTACAGATGATAGCAATGTACAATAGTTCAACAATATATAGCCTTGAGTGTTTTTGGAATGAAATCCTTCAGATGCTCTTTGACAGGCAGACGGGCAGAGATCTATAAACACAAGAAAGAACTTTTTTTATATTAAATATCTAAAAAAAAATCAAGCCTAATACCTTTTTGTCACATTTATATCATTTCAACACCAGCCACATAAGCGAGGTTTAGGATGTTACTTTATGACATCACTACATATCATATCACGTTTCTGTCGACACAGTGCATGCTCACCCCTCATGCAGGCCTGGATCACCCCCTTGTGGACAAACTTTGTAAATACCACTTGCTAAGTCTGTACATAGTTAGACATTAATGTAGGCAAAATACTAAGAGAATTCAATCATCGATGGCAAGATGCTCTGGAGATACAGCACTATATGCAATTAGGAGATGGACTCTTATGTTGTATTCAACTAGAATGGACAGAGGTGACAGTCCTGGTCAAGTTGCTGAGTTGTTTCAGGTTGCAGTGAAGAAGACTGTCGGATTTGGGTTTAACCAAGCTGATATTTTTGACTGAAACATTCAATTCCAAACTAATTTCTTAACAACACGATTCTGATTTTTAACAAAGTGTTTAACAGACCAACACTTGTGTTTGAACCTTTATCATACCAAACTGGCCAATAAAGTCCCTAATAAAGGGCCAGCGTTGGTCCAACCCTGTTTTGGGTGATGCTCTTATTAGTGTAATGATGGGACTCGCAAATCTAATGTGTTTATATAATTGCAAAGGCTTCATGTGACTGAACATTCCCAGTGGCGGTTGTGTCGTGCATTCCTTCCCCGGCTCGAGTCTCGTGCACGATCTACACGTGAAACATCAGCGTGAGCATCATTTACTCTCCGTCAGCTTTTTTTTTTTTTTTTTAGAATGCACCCAACAACTCAGTCTCACCAGGACGGGTCCTCTCTGTCCATTCCAAGCTTATGGATGTACATCTTTTCTCTTTCTCTCTCTTTCTAAAGTCTATCGATAAGCTTTTGACAATTATACAGTATATCCATAATATTTTCATTTTGGTGAATTTTTTTTTTTTTTTTTTCTTTTCTTTGTGTTCTTTTCAAGATTGTCAATTTTAATGCGTGTCAGAGTTTGCTGTCTAGCTAGCGCTTGGCTTGCTGCGCTGGGACGTCATTTTAATGAAGCAGAGATGAGCATGGTGGACTCCTGGAGCCTTTTCCAAGTACCCCTTGTTCCCTTGATTTCAAGTGAGTGTATACAGAAATGGCCCTTTTTAACCAGTGACGTGGCTTCACTTTTTGGACAGGGAAGGGACACTGGACACTTGTTCTCCTTCCCTTCTCCAATGGAATAAAAAAAAAAAAAAACAGACTTGTCCAGCAGTGTCACACCTGGAGCTGTAACCTGAGGGAAAGGAACAAAAGTGTAGAGCAAAATCTTGTCACCGTCGATGGAAAGGTAGTCCCCAGCTCCGTCAAAACAAAAAACAAAAGAAGCTACATCTACTTTTCCAGAAGCATGATGTCAAACACAATCAAGTGATTGTGAACTAACACTGACTCAACTGACTGACACAGGATTTAGCCAATGGAAAACAGCCGCAGCAACAGCATGGGCGTGCCTCTTCATTCATCACGCAACCATTTAACCGCCTCTTCTTCTGCAATAGCGAATTACAGCAGGATTTGCTCTTCATAGCTTTAACTCAGCAGCCAGTCAGGCTCTGCTTTTGGAAAAAAAAAAAAACTGGCACCAAGGGCTGACGGGAGTCGGCAGATTTAGTGGAACAGCTGCTGTGGAATTGGACGTGTCACTTTACTGTGAAAAAAAAAAAAAAAAAGACATTGCAGAAATGGCTCCTTTTGTCCTGTTTGACCCAGAGAACATTCAGATTGGACCTCCAGAGGACTGTAGAATCTGTACAGAAGATCTTAGAAGTGTTTTTAAAAATGAGCATTGCCACAGGGCAGATGTAGTGACGTGCTGTACAGGCAGAGTGTGCAGTGACTGACGAGATGTCGCCTCCTAAACCCAAAGCGTGACATTACCTTTCTCACTACTCTGTGTATCGCATCGCAGCTCTTGATATTCAGATTTTTAAATGATCGTTTGTTTAGGAATAGCTAAGTGAAATCCATAAAAAGGACTTTTTACATTCAGCACCAACATCTACATCAACCGATTTCAAAAGGAATGCAGGACAGGCTGACGAGGCGAGAGCCTGCTCAATTTAAAGGGTTCTGAGAGCGAAACATCAGATTTAACTGCTTTAACTGCTGCTGTTTTTTTGTTTTGTTTTAGTTGTTTTTTTTAGTTTTGACATTTTGGTTCGTATATGGAGAACACTACGATCGCAAGACACATCCGACTAGAGTCGTAGCTGATAATAAGAGGCCATTAGCACTCAAACGAACCCAAACAAGGCCGCAGTCTCTCCCCTCTCAGTTCCTCGTCCCCTCAACCCAGGTCTGCAGCTCCACCTCAGTAGCCTTACTTACAGAAACCTCACTCAGCTGGAAACATTTAACAGATACCTCAATGATTTACAGGATGACTCCTCACAATAGCCTTTAAGGGAACCAAACATAAACTCTCACACACACACACACATACACACACACACACACACACACACACACACACACACACACACACAAACACAAACAACAGCTCTCTTCAGCAACCTCTGCAGTGTTTTTATGTCAGACGTACAGTGAACTAGTTGCCAGTTATTTTAAGAAGAAGGTTGTCCAGTAGTATCCTTTTGCCAGTAGACCAGTCAGTATATGAGTGGATCCCAATGTTTCTAAATGTTAACTCTCTCTGTCTCTGTCTCTCTCTCTCTCTCTCTCTGTTCTTCTGCTTTACTCACTTGATCCTCTTCTCTGCCTCATTCTGTGTTCTGTCTTTGTTGTCTCTACAAACAGATGACGTGCCGCTAAGCTTTGGCGCTGCGTTTAACCAAACATACTACCTCTCCCTTCCGCACATATATATATACAGTATATATATTTTTGTCGCAGGCATGATTGTGTTTATGATAAAGCATCCATTCTTATTTTAACACTAATTTAGAAGGTTATTTGTGTATATGTACAGTATAATCCTTTTTTATCTTGTTTCTCTTTTCAAATGCTGGATGAATTTTTTTACCTCAAATCTCAATATAAGCCTACAAATCTTAAAAGTCAGTACATCAGAGGCCTCTTTAGCATCAAGTCATCACTGAAGTGTGTTAAATGCATGTTAGAAACTCTGCATGGGAGTAAGGCTAGCTTCACATAGCAGCTGAAAGTGCCCAAATTCCTTTCACTCTTTCATATGTGACACAGATTTGAATCCAATTTGTTCACTTTCCATCTGGAAAAGCTGGATCTGTGGAGCCAAGACACATGCTGTTACTTTATCATTTAGACGCCACTGTAGCTTGGCAGAGTTAGCAGAGTGAGTTAGCTGACTTGTTCTGGGATCAGTGTTTTGGGCTTTTTTATGATCAAGACACATCCTGTAACTAAAAAGTGGAAATAAATGAAGTGCTTTTAACCTTTTTTTTTTTTTCTTTTTTTTTACGAGATCATGAATTTTTTATTCATTTAGACAAATGCTAAAGCCAGACTGTCTTTAAATATAATACAGGGAGGAGACAATTGGCTTAGCTTAGCTAACCTGCCTCTGTCCTAAGGTTAAAAAGTTTTTACGGAAAAAGATATATAAATTATTAATTAGTGAACTTTAGAGGATTGTAGGCAGATGTTTTTACTTCAGGGCAAAGCCAGGCTTGCAGTTTCACCCTGATTCCAATCTTAATGCTAAGCTAACCTCTTTTCTTAGCTAATTCTCAATGAGAAAGCGAATGAGTAAATATGCCAAAATGCTAAAACTATAGCAAAGCTATTAAAACAAGTCAATGAAAGACAAAAAAAAATGACAAAGCAAAATTTGAATCATGTCATCTCAGACAAGAAAAGAACTGATTGATTTTTATCAAGCAGGCTAATTTAGAAAGTCACATGATCCACACTTTTTCATAATCATTTCATCAGGAGCCTGGAAGTCTGCTATGTGAATGTAGCATAAAACCATGTCTGCTCATCAGCACACACTTCAAAGGCGAAGAGAATTTTGGCTCTGCAGAATAACAGGCAGCCTTTTACACCTTTTAAAATCCCTTGATAAACTAACAGGCGTCAGTAAAATACCATCTGATTTGGAGCGAAGATTTGTTTGTCGTGATTGTCTGATGGGACTCCACAGAGCTGCCAGTTATTCTCTGGGCTTTCTTTTCTTTTCTTTTTTTATAGTAAAATGTGCTGGATCAGTGCAGCACACCGTCTCAAACAGGCCTGTGCAAAGGCATTCGGCTTCACACAGATGTTCAGAGACAAAGGACAGAGGACGTCTCTGAATTGATTCATACCAACTCAGATAAGGGCAGTGGTTAAGACTATAATAACCG
Organism: Protonibea diacanthus; assembly: GCA_028641955.1. NCBI lineage: Eukaryota > Metazoa > Chordata > Actinopteri > Sciaenidae > Protonibea > Protonibea diacanthus. The sequence continues at coordinate 21,550,120 of CM053984.1, forward strand.
TTCTGCTCTTTGATAACGTCTAAAATATAAAAACGTAGTGGCCTGAACTAAGCACCCAACACATTGGTGTCCCGCAGTCTGCTACACTTTGGTATTTCAGGTTTCCTGTGTGTTTGTCTCTAGCTGTAGCTTTCCTCGAACGTCTGAAAAGGGTTTGTAACATTGGGATCCTGTTTTTAGATAATCTAGATACAAATAGTCTGTGTGTTTTTATTTCTTCCGTTTTTTTTTTGTTTTGTTTTGTTTTGGTTTTTTTTTTTGGTTTTTTTTCTACTCAGCAGCCAGCCAAGTCTCACACACACCCGCTCCAGCCCAGCCTCAACACTCTGCCTTCTTCTAACTTCACCTACTCTGGTTCTGAATAGCTCGTTTATGTTGCTGCTTTCACTCAGCTTCCAGAAAACCAGGCCTTCAAAACGTATGCTGTGAATGACACACCAAGCCTTTAGTGATCACTCTTGTATTATATCGACTAATGAATCGTGTCTCAGCTCACAGCATGTGGAAGTGAACACCGTTCTAAGTTTGGTTTATGACCACCAGCTGCTGTTGATGGAAAGCTTTGGGCAGATAATGGATAGTCACAGTTTTTACATATTTAGGGATACAATTGTGCATCAGCATATTATCTGTTTCATGGCCTTTTTGGGGAAAAGTGACACACAAGCCATTTGAAACGGTAACAGCAGAAGAACCAGATATTAAGAAGCTTATTTGTTGATTAAATGTTTACACTTAACTGTATCCTGAAACATGAGATGAAAATCAGCAGACTGGATATTGAAGCTTGTTTTCGACATTTGTTTTGTGTAGATCTCAGCTTGGAGCGGCCTCAGTTTGAGGTCCGTGGCTTGTGCTGAGATAATGTCGCCCGTGTTTTGGACCTGAGGAGAGCAGTTAGATAGAAAGTCGTCTTTTCTACTGTCGTGACAGACGGATGGTTGTCACTCGAGACGGTTTGTCATCTGTTGCTCTGATCGCATTTTTCCGCTACCTCTTTAAATATGCGCTTACTCTTACACACACCCACGTATACGACAGCGCTCACAGGCGAACGTACAAACACTCATACTGACTGACTGAAAAGAAGACACACTGAACGCAGCTCGTACACACACACAAACACACACACACACACACATTCACAACGCACACTTCATGTGCACTTCTTTCTCCCTCACCAGCAGTTTTTGCCAATGATGCACTTGTGTTTTTGTCTCTAAATGCTCTGCAAAATGTGTGACGTCTAAAAATGATTTGTTGTCATCAACTTTGTTTCTCTTTCTTTTAAAAAAAAACAACTCTAATCTCTGTAGAAAGACCTGGACTAGCCAGGTGGTTAGAAATAAATTGAATATTAATTCATCCAGTACATACAGGAAGTTTCATCTCTTTTTAAGAAAAAAAAAAACAACAAGAAGAAGAAAAAAAACAAACATAATGCACATATTGCTCAGCTCAGTTGTACCTTGGTGTGCCTAGAACCCACAGCCTTATTTTGGGACAATATCAGGGGTTTAAAACCAGAATACAGGACAGGATCTGTCTTTGTATTGCTGATGTTAAGACAGTTTCATTTAGTTTCAGTAGCTGTTTTTTCCTCTTCATATCCACACATTTGTTAGTTTCTGCAGGTGTATTGGTGTTATGAGTCAACAGTAGCTTGCTCGTGGGAGGTGCACGTCAGCGTTTATTCTGCTGGTTGTTCATTCAGTACTTCTATTTATTTTCCTCGGCTTTAAATTAGCAACAGTTGGTTCTTACAACGCCTACCTGGTTTGAAATAAAAAAGTTGAGTATCGTCAAGTAAAAACTTTACCTAGGCAGATGTGGAGTCTAATCGATTCTGTTTAATTTGACTTTAAATCTAAGCTTCTTTTTTTTTTTCAAGAATAACCAGCAGATTGTGACCCCCCCCCCCCATACTCTGAACTATTCATCGTTAGCAGAACAAAAGAAAAAAGCAAGTTTAACAATGTAGTTGATCTCAGCAGAGTCCCAAGATAAGAACCTTTACCTTCACACATGCACACCACCATGCAGTAAAACTCACCAGACCTCAGTGCTTCTAGCAGAAACTTGTCTTTTTCAACATAAACCGTTGCCATGGCATCGCTGTTGATGGCACCATCAATGGCCCTATACAGTATATAAAATGAATAGTGTTATACATACAGTACCTTAACCAATGTCTCTCTTCATGGTCAAAAATCACCGCCTGTTTTTTGTGTTGCTCTCTTTGTTTTTGCTCTTCTCGTCTTTGAGGTTGATCCATTGTACTTTTGATTACATGCATTGTATGTAGTAAAATACTGATAATGTTTTGGGGAAATCACAAATAAAACAGCTGTATATAATGATGCAAAATATCCCTCGTGTTCCTCCTTCTGTTCTTCTTTTAAGGTTTGCTAACTTCTGAAAACACGTTTTATTTCTCAGTTTTCTTTCCATTGGTTTTGAGATTAAAGACATTTCTGTTGTGATGTTTTTGGAAAAATAGTCTACATTCAAAAATCAGCAAAATTGCCTACCAGAAAGAACGTCTCGTTCTTATTTTTTAATCCACAGAACACACTGCAAACAGTTTATGGGACTCTTTCTTTAGTAGCAGTTCCAATAAAAATAGTTATTCAGAATAACTGAGGACAGTTTTTCCGGGAAAGACACATTGTTGTTCAAATTTTTAAATATTATTTTCAACACTGTGAACACCACAAGTGAAATTCTTTCCACCTCCATTGTGTTTTTCTATTGTTAAAATATTTAAAAAGCCAAACACTCACTGTTTTTAAAACCCAAAAAAGAAAAAAAAAGACAAAGCACACACGCAGCAGAATGTATCTTCAGTTGAGTTCATTATGGACAGTGTTCATCACACACCTTCAGACCTTCCATTTGTTTCTAATTTTATACTTCTTTATGGTGAGTATACCTTTTACACGTAGTATCATGATGCACATACAAGTGTTTGGTCAGTAGATGGCGCTAAGAGGCTGTTATAGTCATGAACAGCTGATCGACTTATAGGTCAGTGTGTGTTTGTGAGTGCATGAACATACAAAAAAAGGACACTATTTTCTTATTTATGGCCCATTTCATGGCTTCTTTAAAGTCAGTAAATATTTTAAGGGATTTTTTTGTTTCTGCTTTAAACAGATTTCAAAAGATTTCTAAAGAGAACAAAATTGCTTAATACACATATTTGGTGTAAAGTAATAGATTTTTCTCCTCACATTGGCATCCTTTTCTCTGAAATAGTGGATATGGTAACCACTTCAGGCCTCTGAGATGTTTAGAACCCAGATCTACATTATTTTTTTGAAGGGTGATGACATTCATTGTGTTCATTTTGGGAAACATCCAAGAGCTCCCCTCTCTGTGTTACTACACACTCTTTGGTGAAGCCTTCTTTCACTGCTTTTAGTTGCAAAGTTTGAAGAAAACCAACAGTTTGTTTATTTTTACATCAACATTTCATTACTCTCTACTAAACGCATCTTTGAGGAGCGTTATAGGGCAATTCTGTTCTCATCAAGTCAGCTACCTCTCTCTTGAAATTAAAAATGTCATTGGAAACACAGTTTCTCTGACTGATAACCAAACCGACGCCGTCTTAATTATCTTGTAAAGTTCACACAGAGCGCCCTCATTTCAAACTCTGCAGGATTTCAGTCGTACTGTACAAATCGCCGATGAATCCTCAACAAACACGAAGTGACATTCACTTTCTTTGGTTTTCTTGCCCTCCCTTCTAACATAAGACAGCAGCTGCAGCGTGATGAAAGCGAAGAGAAAAGATGTACACTGTAAGATCAACGGGTCTTAATATAGAACAATTCAACAAGAGCTGGGAACATCAGACATCTGAACGTTACTAATCATTTCAGACGTCTCTTTGATTGCAGACATTTTCCTGATTTGCATGTGTTTTTAAAAACCCCACCCGAACCAGCCCTTCAAGCTGGATGAAACAAATGCCTGAGAGTTATTTGCAGACCCTGACATGACCCAAGGGTTGGTCAGCAGGAGGATGACAGAGTACTTGGCCTTGTCTGTGATGAGAGTCATCCAAACAACATTAAGACAATTTCCTCCATGTGACCCTGCAGGAGACGCCTCACACCCAGCAAGAGAGACAGACGAGGAGGGATGGTAAGAGACGAGGAGGAGGAGGAGGAGATCAGTGATTGATTAATGGAGTTTTTACAAGCTTATATTTGACCTCTTATAACAAAAAAAAAATGTCTAAAATGTCTTGACTCAGGTTGGTGAGTGTTTTCCTTTGTTAATGTTAATCACAGCTCCTCGTGGTTGGATGACTCTGTTCTCAGGCTTGAAATAAACTACAGCGAAGCTGCCATCAACACTTCCACTATATTGCACTCATTGCGGTTTCCATAATAACTCCTTCTCCCATATTAAGTTCTCCTCCGAACCGCCAAACCAGATGCTAATGGCTCACGCTGCACTCTGTTGATTGACTATTATCTCACTGGCATTCGCGGCTCGTATAAAGAGAGAGTTACAGTTACTGATGAGACAGAAGTCTCAAGTGGTTCTATTCACATTCCTGCTTAATTACAGCACACACAGCAGTGTCGGGAAACAGCTCTGACGATGGCGTTACAGTATGTCGTAACACTCCAACAGATCAGGACTTGATCATGGACTGGAAATCCAGTTTTACGCAGCTGATTGTGAGAAGCATGAGAAACATGAGTTGTGTTTTATTCAAGCAATTAGTGTAGAGGTGGTTTTTCCATTTACACATGTTGATGTTTGAATGCCATGTTTTTGGAAAGAGGCTATTGATATCTTATCCTGACATCCTGACATCCATCTTTGAATTTCACCATATTCACACCAAACCAATGTATTTCCCCTCAGATCTGTGGCCATATTAGGATTTATAAGCCCACGCAAAGAGACAAAAAACATCCAATGAAATTGAGTTATTCTGTTTTTCTTATTGTCAGCAGTCTGTCTCAATACTTTTTCACTTCCCTGTCATTTAGCCCTAAGCAATAATTCCTAATAATTCCTAAAAGTCCCAAATGTAAAGTTCTATTTTTAGAAAATGCTCAGCTATTTCCTAAAACCAGCTGTCCACTGCAGTTTGAAGCCAACGTCACTCAATCTAGAGCAAATAGTGCTTTTGTTGTGGACTATTTTCAGCAGCGTATTAAGACACATTATGTTTGTTTGACCTAGGGATGTTGTATGTAGAAATGTCCAACCCCAGAAGGGAGTCGCCTCCAGTATTTCTTGTCTCATTTTCACATCACCATTTCCCAGTGCTGTGCAGCTTTTCCCAGTGGAGGAGGAGTGTTTCAGTGAATAAGATTCTTGTTTCTTCGGCCAAGTGTCCGACATCCACAGCTGTGGCGGCAGACAAATGTGGAAGGAGAGTTGAGCTTTCAATATTACACACACACATATATATATATATATATATATATATATATATATATATATATATTTAAGCCTCCTGTTTCTCACAGTTAATCAGGGTCGCACTCACATCGCCTGACATTTTTATACAATAAATGTAACACGGTGCAGCGTGCGCCGACCACCCTGCTTCAAACACATGAACACATGAACACATACACAGATGCTGTTTTTGATTTTCAGTACAAATCCCCATGCACAGCAGTAATATATATATATATATATATATATATATATATATATATATAGTGTATCTTATTTTCAGGTGATTATATATATACTAATAGAAATATACTAGGTTAAATTTTTGCCAATTAATCCACCTAAATCTTACACACTGCTCCTCTTAAAGTTTCTCCTCACAGCTGCCTTACATTTATTTTAGGCCACGTGGAACAGCGGAACAATCTGTAAACACAAGCCTGACATTTTATCACCTTTTCCTGCTTAGTCATGAAGCAACATTAACTTTCATTTGGAGTTGTGTTTGTGGTCATCTGGTAAATGTAATATTAACTCTATTTTAGCTCTGTTAGTAAACATTTTCTGTCTGTTGTTTGGTGCTCAGCAGGTAGCAGGGACACTAACCGTTTGTCAAGCAGAGAGCAAACACGAACACCAGCATGTACACTGTATGTCAAAGCAGCCATAGCGACCACACAGAGAAAATTACAGGAGATGAATCAGGTGTGAGGCAGCACCTGGACATGCAGTGCATTTGAGGATCGATGCTTATTTAAGCAGCGATGAACAGCTGTCACACTCTCACACAGCTGTAAACACAGACTGCAGTGAGGTTTATACACTTACATCAGGTGTCTCTGCGTCTGTCCACATGCACGACCCTCTCTCACTCTGCCAAACCTCATAGAATTAGAGCAAGCTCTAGTTACCAGATATATTTGATAAACTAGATCTGTGACCACACATCACACATCCTGTTGTACTAATGGCCTCTATGTGTTACTGTACAGTGGCCTTACCCATGTGTTGTGTCATCTTGATTCAATGGTGAACTCCCTAATGGGGAACTCCGACCTGCCTCAACTTAATCTGGGTTGGAAATGAGGTTGATCCTTATTAGAAAAAGTCAAACCTCAGCTCAAATGTTATTAGAATTTTAACTGATGGTTTTAAGCACGTCTCTACGCCCCCCGTCCATTCGGGCTGTTTTTCTTTCTGCCTCTGTCAGGACTGTAGAGAGCGGTGAAAAATGAGCTGAAAGACTCTAAAATGCTCTGTGCCGTCTGTCAGTGACCCATTATTAACATAAAAACATAGGACGGTGCAGCTTTAAGTAGTTAAAAGATTGATCTGATTCCAGCTTGATTTGCAGTGTTATTATGGCCACACCACTGCATCAAAAAGAAATATTCCAGCTGTCCTGACGGTATGTATACAGTGTTTCCTCATTCAGCATGACAGCATGATAGATTTGGTACTTTTGGAAACTCAAATAAAGTTCTGTGGGTTTGGACAGTTGTTGACCGTGCAACACGTGCTGGTTTTGATGGACCCAGTGGAGGGTTTATGATGATTTAGCATCTTATACGTGTGATTTCTGTTCAGCATTTGTACTTCACAGACGGTTTGTCATCAGAGAGAGTCTTTCATTGTCTTTTTGTTTCTTTTCTTCTTTTCTACATGCCGGTTGACAAATTGTTCCTCTTCTGATATCCTGCCTTCCTCCAAGTCTGAGTAAAAGCTTCAGTGAAATGTTCTGAATATGAAACTGAAAGTTATTCAGGGAGTGGATGACAGGCTGTGTTTTGACCCAATTGAATTCTTTTTTTTTTTTTTTTTTTTGGAACTGAAGAGGGGAATAAGGGATTCTTCTACAGAAGAGAAGCAGAGGAAGAGAAAAGAAAACAAGATGGAAGGAGAGAAAAAAGTGAAAAAGGAAGTGTCCCGAGGGAGAGAGGAAGGGTCGAGGAAGCTGACAAAAAAAAAAAAAAGAGGAGAGGGGGATCATGGAGGCAAAAAGAAGGGAGAGTGGGGAGGTGTTGGGAGAAAACAGGAGGGTGGGGTGCTTAAAATGAAGAGGATCATGGGGTTACACAGAGAGGGAGAGAGGGAGAGAGAGGCTGCGGTAACATTGCTGACGCACATGTGAAACATGGAGGGGAGGGAGGGATGGAAAGGAATCTCTGGCAGGGATCACCAAACCTCGAGACGAGGTCAGAAAGCCACTGGCGACATGATGAACACACACACACACACACTCACACACACACACACACACACACACATACACACACATACTAGAGTAATAATAACAGTAAATAGTATTTTAATAGGTGATAATCATCGATGGGGTTATGATCATGAAAGCCAAGAGGAGAGGGAACGGAGTGAATCCAAACCCCCTCTCTCTCTCTCTCACACACACACACACACACACACACACACACGCACACACACCTTTCCTCTTCAACAGCCATATTTTTTTATTATTAGCACATTATTCAATAAAGAGAGAGCGTGACGGTTTCTTTCCCCAGGACAGCCCCCCCGTCATCACTCCTCTGTGCCTGATGCTTTCCCTGGTGTGTTTGTGTGTGTTTATGTGTAAATGCATTTTGACATTAGCCAGTGTGTTGAATGGTTTATGTTTTAGCTGTTTGTGCGGCTGTGTTTGACAGTTTCACTGAGCGTTTCTGTTGTGCAGAGTTTCACTATAAATGTCATACATACACACGCACGCACACACACACACACACACGCACTGTTTCATGTTGTATATGCTTTCTGATTTGTCAAACAGCATGCGCACACATGTGTAAAGGTATGTGAGTGTGTGTGTGTGTGTGTGTGTGTGGACGTGGGTGCGCCTTCAAGTGTGTTTTTAATTTTGCACGAGAATGTGAATAAATGCACGTGTGTGTTTGTGCAAGAGAGACAGATAGACAGTCTCGTCGGTATGTATACAGGGTACACATATGTGTGTGTGTGTGTGTGTGTGTGTGTGTGAGTGAGTGTGGTTGCATGCTTATGTGAACATGTGTGTGTGTGTTCTGGCCAGTCAGAGCGTGGGAATGTGGTGAAGGATTTCTGTGGTATTTTTAATGTTTGTTATTAAATATTACCACAAGGGACCATGACCAAACCCCAGACACTCCTCCTCTGTTCCTCCCCCTTCTTCTTTTTCTCCACCTCCTCCTCAAATAACAATGAAACCAAAAAGAATCACCAGTTGGTTTAAATAAATCTGACACTTCAGGAAAAAAGGCCAAACAAACTAAGTCGGTACCAAACAAGTCAGCATAACACAAGAGAGGCAAAGCAAGGCGACGGAGGACAGAGTGACACAGAGCAGCAGCAGGTGGAGGCATTAGTGTGGGAGTGATGAACAGCAGGTCTGTTCCCTCACAGGCTATAAAGGAGAGATGGAGAGAGCCATGTCACGACAGGTGTCTTATCAGCACTCACTGAGACTGATGGTGGATGGAGAAGTGTGGAAGTGAACACATACCGCGACATGAAGCAGGAGGAGGTGTTTCAGGGGCCTTAATTCATTTTCCCTATAATGTTACATAACTTACAGTTAAAGTACCGGTACGTGTTTGGCCTGCATGGGACTCCATCTGGTTCTTTGGTTAAGGTACAAACCTGTTGATAAGTTGTTGGTCAGCAGAGATTTGAATGCTGTTATGTGTGCTGCAGGTGGAAGCACGCTGCTGACAGCACTGGTTTTATGTGCAGCAGAATCTTTGTTTTTATCAAAAGAAGAACAATCAAGGTACAGTACAGCAAAGACACGTTAGCGCAGAAATAAGTACTGCTCGCATAGAGAAGAAGACAGTTGTAGACGGGCTATAGGTTTAGCATGTCCAGTTGTTGGTGGTACGAGGAGAGGAAGTACTCTCTGAAGAGCTGTGTCTTCAGGAGGTTTTAAACGTAGAGAGGAACTCCTAAAGTCAGCGTCAGTCAGTTAGTTGCGTGGTGTCGTCAAATGCAGTGTTAATTTCGTCAGACGACACGAGACGAAATATGTTCGTCAACGAGCCTTTTTCCCGTGACTAAGACGAGACGATGACGAGACCATACAATGTTAAATACAGAAAGCGTTATTTAACAATATCATAAGGTGTAGTTTAATTTATTTTAAATTACATTGCATTTTGTTACATTCATACTATTAATGTGGCCCATCGAGGGCAACCATTATGCTGATGTGAGTTTGACACCCCTGGTATAGGGGTATAAATATAAAAAATGAAATCAAGTGCATATTAAATGTGTATTGAAACAACGAAACAACAAGACACTTAGCAAAGTTGCAGTGAAGATGAATTCATTCAATTCAATTCAATCAAGAAATTTAATCAATATGTTAGCTGTGGAACACAAGTGAAGTGGAATTAATAAACAAAAAAAAAATCCTAAAATAAATAGAAAAAGACTAAAATGTTTTGACTAAAACTGGACTGTGTTCATGTTTGACTAAAACTAGACTAAAATTTTAGACTTTTAGTCGACTAAAATATGACTAACAAAAATTATTTGTGAAAGACTAAAAGAATGAACTTTGACACAAGACTAAGACTAAGACTGAAAAATGGGTGACAAAATTAACACTGTGTCAAATGTAAAGCCTATGAGACGAGCAGGAATGTGCTGTGGACTGCACAACAGAAGCAAACCTGGGCAGCGTCTTTCTGTTCAGTTACAGGATTGTAGCATTATCCAAGAGAGTTTCCGTTTCTAAGTAATGCTGAAGATATTTTTAAAAGAAATACTCCTGTGGGTGTGTCAGTCTATCAATATATCATGTCAGCAAGTAGCTTGTTCGTCATCACGCACTGCTTAAATAAGCAACCAGCAATTTATGAGTCTGAGCCCAGCAGCACTTTTGGAGATGATGAACAAACAGAAGATGGATCCCAGAAAATGCAATAATGAACTCCTCTTTATTCACACCTGATAAAGACTGAACTTCCTGTCTCACCACCTGTCAGGTTTCAACAAATCACAATTTGGATTGGTGAATGTCTCAGCTTTCTCTCCCATTTTTCTCATCACGGATCAGTGACATTTCACTGTGTTCACTTCACCGTCATCATAAAGATTTAGTCACGTCAAAATTCTCTCCATGTTCATTTTCAGTGAGGAATGGCATACAGACAGATGCTGCCTTCTTTGCCTTGCACGGCGCTCGTGACTCTGCAGGATCTGGGACCAGAACAGACTGTTTACAGAAACTGTAAATCCTTGTTTATATAAGTGCACAAACCTGCTAACGCTAATCCTTACTCCAGGTTATATGAACAAACCTTTTCCACGTTGTTTTTCCACCACAGCATGGAAAAACATTTCCCCTGGTCAATTCTGCTCCAGCCGCACCTTAAAGTGAATATAATCTATATTTTTATAAAAGCGATGTGAGATGGAAATGTGAAAGCAATATTAGAATCTGAATCTGCAGCTCCATCCTTTCATGAAGCTTTAACGTGAGCTCCAGCAAGCTGTCAGGCCAAGGACTTTACTGCTTCGATTCACTGTCACCGCTCTCATAGTGTCAATTTGGCAGTTTGGCTCTTAGCAACTAGCTGGTGATTTAGTAGCTAATTAGTTGCAGGTGGATACATTTTTCATTCAGGCTAGTTGCATATATACTGTACATATACACATTTAGTCTTGTTTTATATAGGCTATCATTTATTTTGAGCACACAGTCCATCTAAACACTATAAATTAGCATTAAAAAAAATTATGTAATCCACGCACTTTTTTAAAACTTCAACATGCATCATATTTATCTTGCATGTCATCACATGCTGGTGTCCCAGCTTCAGTTCGGTGAATCACAGAGGGGAGTTAAAGTCATCTGAGGAACCAGACGTCTGATGTTGTGTTCACTTGTAGTCATAAAAATGGGAGTACTGAGAAAGTCAGAGCTGTTTTTACAGCGATAAGCAGAGTAAGCAGCATGAGTGTTTATCTGATCCTCCCCGATCTACACTGTTAATGTCTCTACAAGACACTAACCATAAAATTAGATAGTTGACTCACTCCAGCTGAGAAGATCATGTCCACATTTTTGTCTTTGTCTATCTATCCCAAATGCGATTCCAGAGCCCCACAGGGGATCTTAATATTTTAACAAAAATATTAGACGTATTGTTTGACTGAAAATGATGAATATTCTCATTTGCATGCCGTCGATTCTTACAGTATGTCCCGCCTACTCTGGAGTCGATCCTAAAAACACAAAAACTTTCCTCATGGGGGTCGACATCTGAGCAGCTTGTCTTATTTGTGCAATTATTTGATATTTCTAAAGTTTGCATCAGTTTCAAAGTATAGCACTTCTGCAGCTTGAGGCGTCTGGCATTAAGTTAGTCTTGTCAGGGAAGAGAAGTTCAAGTTTTGGGTGGAGCTGACAGATGGTGGGATTCATACCATACAGTAAACATCTTTTTTTACTTACCAAATTCAGGACTCGTTATTTTCTCTTTTCCTCTGCAGAGTGCTTCCATCCTGAAACTCTCACACCATCTAAATTCAGTTTCCACAGGGTTTTTTCTCCTGTTGTTGTTTGTTTCTATGGTTGTATCTACATTTTAAATCACAACCCAGCTCTTCCTCTTGTCCTGTTGTGTGTCTCTGCGGTAAAACACAAGGTTGATTTCCTGCCAAGGCAGATATATACAGCAGATCAGAGGTCATATAAACAGGAATTCAGACATACACTGCAGGACAGGAGGGACTACTTTTAGTTGAATATAAGCACTTACATTTTTCTTCTGTTTTCCAGAAACGGGTGATGGAAATCATCCAGTGTCATGAGGTAACCTCTCTTCCTCTCTTCTCTGAGGTAATTTTTTTGGTAGCTTTGTTAGGGCAATGACAATGACAAAGAAAGCCTTCTTTGTCATGTAGCTTCTTTCTTTTCCTTTCTACTTGTTTTTTTTAGACATTTGAAGATGTTGAGGACATTTTTAAGCCTCAGAGCAGTTTCAAAAAGACATAAGATTTGATTTATTGACCCACAAATGATATGGTGCACTGATAACTTTTACATTGTAGTCTTGAATATACTTTCCCAGTGTTTATCCTGTGTGTATATGGCGTAGACTCGTGTCACAAACTTTTGACAGGAGTCCTCACACTCCCCCACATCCGCCCTTGTTTTCCTTTTTATGTCATCCAATTCCATCTGTTCCCAACTTTCTCCATTCCTGTGTTTGTTCCCCTCATCTCCGACTCGCTGCCTCTCAGCTATCTTTCTTCTTTCTTTCTTTTTTTTTTTTTTTTTTTTAAAGAAGTATGTGAGAGCGCAATCACGGAGACTCCAAGCTTTTCCGCACAAGCAGCCAAATTTATCCTTGTGGTTTTCCGCATGTTTATTTTGGGTTTTCTTGAGGGACGACATATCTGCGGGAAAACCAAACGGCCCGGAGCGGGTGCTTTCCCTCTGGGGATCATCGTGGCGCAGGGTAAAAATAGGAAAGTCTTTTTTGGGAAATGGAATTGAGGATTGGCGAGTGCCTCCCCGAGGGTCCCGCTCTCTCTTAAAAGCTGGGACAGGACAGGAGAGATCATCACTCATTTATTCCTTTTGTTTGTTTGTTTTACTCCTTTCTTTCCATTCCGCAGAGCATGTGAAAACAACAATTTGGGTCTTGTTTTAGACACAATAGAAAAGCACCACAGCAGTCGTCAGCCATTTTTAATATCACTGTAATTTCTCAGAACAATTAGCACAAAAAACACACATAATTACTTTACACAAAACACTTTTTTTTAACGGATTAAACAAATCACTCCGCCGTCTCCTCCTCCGCTCATTTTATTCTTTGCTCCTTCTGCTGCTGTATGTAAATCTACTCCGCGGGGAGGATTAATCTCTGTCATCCCATTCAAAAACTCTTCTGCACATTCCCTCATGCTCTTCTTTCAGCTGAACTCGATGGCTGTCACTGTAGGATGTGTGTGTGGGTTGGGAGGAATTCTGGGATAGGAAAAAACCTCCTCCGCTCTGACTTCTTGGTTTGACCTGTGTTTAACATGCTGTCTGCTACGGCAATCTACTACTACTACTACTACTACTATTACTGCCGCTGCTGCATTCATGGAAATAGTTCCTGTGCAGGGTGGGCGACCTGCTCAGATTGCATTGAGTGGAGGGTGGGCAAGTAAATTGTTTTGTACGGCCAGATCTTTACCGCAGCTAACCTGCGGAAGTCTTTATAATGTCTGACTTTGCTGATGTTGGCCTTCATCCAGGGCTGTCATCCATGTGATGGAGGTTCCTCCCTGCAAAACCTTTGACCTTTTGATAATTCATTCTTCACCTACAGGCAGTGATGTGAGTTTTCCAAACGGTGAATGAGTATGGAAGCTCGCCTTGCCACGAAGCTGTCAACACACCGACAAAAAGAATGTTAGTCCTCTGGCTTTCAGTGGAGACTTTTAGAGGCTCAGGTTGGTTTAAATGCCTCAGCTAATGCCAAATATTTGTAATTATTCAACATTAAAATCATCAAAATCATCTCTAAATCCTACATTTTATTCCTAACCTTGACCTTCTGATCTTCATGTCTTTATCTCATTTTTATTTGTTTAACAGAGACAAGCATAACTCTTTATATCCACTGGGCTTCAGCATTCTTTGCTATCAGACAGCACAAAAATAGACGAGGATTAGACTTTATGCATGTGACATTCTGGCTCATCTTTTTGCATTAGGAAAATCCAGAAATGTTGTGAATAAACGGGAATTCATGAGGAGAGGTTTCCAGTAAAAAGAAAAAAAAATCCTCTAATGATGTCATAGTTATGTCATCAGGGTAACCTCAGGTTATCTCAACAGAAAGCCTCTGTGAGAAACTGAGCACTTACCAGGCAGGAACTAGAGCCTAACCAATAGCTGCTGTTAAGGTGCATTGTTGGAAATGGAGAATCTGGCATTGCTGGAGTTAAAACCAAAGTGAAAGTGGAAGCATGGTGGTTAGCACTGTCACCTCACAGCAAGAAGGTTCCTCGTTTAAATCCTCCAGCTGACAAGGGTCTTTCCTTGTGGGTTCTCCCTGTGTCTGTGTGGATTCTCTCCGAGTACTCCAGCTTCCTCCCACAGACATGAAGGTGAATTGCTGAATCTAAATTGGCGTGTGAATGGTTGTTTGTCTGTGATGAACTGGCCACTTGTCCAGGGTGTACCCAACCTCTTGCCCATTGAAAGCTGGGACAGGCTACAGCCTCCACCCTGATAAGTAGTTATTGAAAATGGATGGATAGGGACGAAAAGTCAGGATATCTGCTGCTTTGATTTTGACCATTATTGTCCCTGAACTTCATGGCAGGGCAACCCTAAATTGTTGGAATTCTCATTTAAACATACAGCGTGTCACTTCTGTCACTCACATCAAAATGTGATCAAAAGATGGTGTCGTAAAGTAACGTGAGGTAACGTGGGATCATGGGAGTTGATGTCTTCATTGTTAAACAACCACTATTGTTGATGAAAATCTTTCTGATGTGACTCCCAGAAATCACATTCACAAGGCAATGTGTTAAAGTTTTATTCACGTTGTTCGCCAGCTTCCTTCCTCACTCTCTGATGTATCTGATGTATCTAGCACTGAATAAAATTCTGTATTTCGCTTTGTTTGAGTCTCGTTAGAAACATTTGGGACAATCCCAAACATTTGGGACAATAATATAACATAGGTCTAGTATTTTCAGATATTTACTGTGGAAATGCTACATATATCTTAAAAATGTGAAATGGGTTAACTTAAGATCTATGTACAAACCTTAAACATACCAGGAACCAGTCAGTATTTATTATCAGTATGTCTACATTGCATCAGAAAAGTGGTAATAAAAGAAGTTTTCTTTCTTCATTGTAAAAGTTGGATCTAAATGGACAGCTTGTCATTGAAGTACAAAGGTCAAACAGCTAAATTCAGTAATTTAGTGACTACTGAAGTGGTTATTTCCCATCTCCCCTGCCCTGTCCTGTAATTGACGCTCCAAATTGCGTGGGCAGATGTGTAACTGTGAACAGAGATTTAGTTGGAAACAAAAAGGGGATGTCTGTGGTCGGCAACTGCTCTATCTCAGCAGATACTGGTATGATGCAGAGAGGAGCTATGTCGTGAACTGAGGGAGAAGTGTTGAGTGTTGTCAAGGAAAACTGCAGTTTAAATGTGTAAACCACAGAAACATAACATTACTTTCAAAATGAACAATGTAATACAAACATATTATGAAAAAATCCCCTTTTCAGCTCTTCTACACTAATATTTTTGAATTCAGGGTGCATACAATCCCCCCAAGTGACACGCCAGTCAGATTCAGCTCCACTTTCTACATACAAAATGTCTCATTAACATAATCCAGACCCACTTCCTGAACTCTCCAGCAGTGGCCAACACCCAGTCTCCACCCGCCACGCACTACAGATGATGAAAGTGCAGAGGTCAGGTGAAGCTCCGACCACTGCTTCACAGAGATGAATGGCTGGCAGTATGAGCTCAGACCTAGGCATGCTCGTTACTCTGCTGTTGGTGGCAGTGACCGATGCAAGTCGCTATATTATATAAGTGTACTTTGTGTTTCTTTTGTCTGATTACCATGAGCTAACACTAACAGCTAACTAGCGTTATGTTCAGCACACACAGCGCTCAGCTGCATGCAGACAGACATCACCACCACCACCACCACCACCACCACCGTTATACCAGTCTTTTTTAATCTCTGTAAACTTACTTAACATTCAACTTACAAAATACTGATGTTACATTGGTGTGAATCAAGTAGCACGCAAATAATGCATGCACCAACAGCTAGTTAGCATTAGCTCATGCTAATCGGTGCTAACTGCTAACAAGGGTCTCTATCAGCTGTACTTGCCTGTGATACACCCTAACATAATGCCAGTAGTTTTTTAGTTGGATGTCTGTCTGTAAGACAAACACTTTTTGTTCCTGCTCAGTTTACAGAGATAAAGAAAGACGTGTATAACTCACCCTCTGCTCTCACTGGTCCCACATGCAGCTGTGTGTTGAACCTAGCCCTCATTAGCGTTTTTTCTCTCGTTCACCTTTCTGTTAATGGCACGCCCTCACTTTTATTGTCTGTGGCACCCACTATTACTGTGTCCCCCTCGGTTTGAGAGGAAGAGAGACCCCTCACTATTTTACAGCACAGTCTAAAGCTAGATCCGGTTTTAGGTAGCTGGGTGCATAAAGTAAACAGAGCTACAATGCAATAAGGACAGTATCAGTTCAGTCCATGAGCTCCACCTGGATATTGTCCGGTTTTAGTGACATGTCAGGCTGCCTGTTCATGCAGGCTTCTGGACTGAAAGAATTAGCAAGTAGTAACTGAATCATTTTATTGGCCAGGTGTGTGTACACATAAGGAATTTCACTCTATTTACTTGTTGCTCTCAATGTATGTATATGTATGGACAGTTTGTGTGTGTATGTGTGTCTGTGTGTATGTGTGTGTGTACACACACACCTGGCAAATAAAGGTGATTCTGATACTTAGTGAATGAGTACAATGTATGTTTATGCTTGTGCTCTCAATCATATTTCTCATATTTCTGTGTGATTGTTTTTCTTCACTAGACTCTAGCTAGCACCCCTCCACTTCAATGAAAGTGCTGGGCGTCCCTAAGCTACAACATCAGCTGGTGAGCCGCTATTCAGATTGAAGTAGAAGTAGAACCAACCGTCTGTAAGTTTTACAACATTTTATTAAAATGGCAATGGCTCTTAACTTATGTAAGTTGGATAATTTCACAATTCACCTCTTATATTGTCTTATAGGTTATGTTGGACCTCATCTTCAAGTAGATTTTCCTATGAGGTGGATGAGGTGCTGAAGATCCTCATCCCTGAGGATCTCGCAGCCCAGTTTGCAAGACCAGGGAAGCAAGAAGTTGTAGCCGGCTACGTGTCAAGGTTCAATCAAGGACCGGTCTGACCCCGCGTAGCTTCCTTGACTGTCTGGGGACTCCATATCCGTTGCACCACACAGCTGAGCAGTACCACCCTGATTCTCTGGCTGAGAAATCCCCAACACCAGCTTACAGAGCTCCTGTAGGCCTAGTATCTGTAACAGCTAAAACATAGTGTACATAAAGGTTAGTCTGAACTACACGGTGACATGCTTTTTATGTGTCGTTCTATCTGTCCTTATCGTCTTTCTATGTGTCCATCTTTTCTTCTGAAATTCTATGAAACCTAAATTCTGACCAAAACTTTTGCAGACTGCTGTTCTAGGTAGTATATTGAATAAGTTTGTTTTCAAAAGTTGCGTAATGTTTGAGGGAATCATGACAATAAAGGTTAAAACTATATGAACTGTTTTGTGTGCTTACTTGTGTGCTTGCTCAGTGTTTGATATGTAAAATGATAACAAGTAACGAACATGACCAATTAACAGTAAGCAATGTAAGATAGAGGGGACAGTATTTTATTGTACTCCTTACTCATTTATATTACAATAGTAACACACTCTACTTCTATGCATAAAAGAAATTACTGCTCTATCCCCGTCACATGTAGAGGCCCATAGTCTGCTCTGTAGATAGATTACACAAAGGTTCAAGGTAGGCTAGGGTGGTCAACCACGCATGTTGGTGGGCTGGAACCTCCTGTAGTCTTCTTGTAACCTAGTACACTGGAAATGGTAAGTCGCATTAGATTACAGAAATTATGAAAATTATTAAGCACACAGGTTACAGAATGCAACAATTTATTCAAATTCATGTCAATAACATGTCAGTTCATGTCAGTACATATTTTCTATGCTTCAATATCTGGTAAACATACACGTTTTGAGGTTTCAGACAGACTGACATTGCCTGCTCTGGCAAAGCTAGCTTCAGTCACCTCTTTTGTATCCAACATGCTATTCCCCTTAGACATAAAGGCCCATAGTCTGCTCTGCCAAATATCTGTAATAAAGTAATGTGGCTAATAGAGTTCAGACAAAATAATGACTTACTAATAAGTGGCTGGTGAGTGTGTAAAAAATAAATTTCCCACCTGTACGGTTGTGGAGAAAACATGCTGACTGAGCTTGTATGTTACTGGTGTAAGGGGAATAGCTGAGTAACGTTATGTACATTACTTGTAATGAATTACATTTACCTACGTAGCTTTCCAATAGCCAGTACATAAACACACTACAGGGTAGCACCATTAGCCTAGCGCTAGCCAGTAAGCCAGAGTTCAAACATAAAAAAATATATAAAAACACATTACTATTAATATTATTGTAATGTGATATGGTGACCGCTCTTGTTCACGTTTCTATAGCCTGTAAGCAGCTTTATGTCCACGTCAGCACTGACCACAGCTTTCTTCACTCAGCCGGTCACTTGGGTGTGGTTGGGACTGAGCAGGCTGCTGTCACTGTGACTAATAAGGAACGTGCTCGTACGCAAATATAAACACATGTACAGACCATTAAATATTGCACAAGGACACGCATGCTCAGGTTCCCCCATACACAAGTCCTCTAAGAGGAGGCTGCTCGGTGTGTTTGCAGGAGAAATTCATATTCAAAACATAGTTTGGATTGTGTTTGATATACAAAGTGGCTGTGTGAAGGCTGCAACAGTGACTGGAACCAGAAACCAGGAGCACATAGAATCAAAACACCTAGAATGAAGAGGCAAAGTTAACCATTAAAGACTTCAAGTGGCGCTTGTGAAAATGTGTATGGTATAAGAGCAAAATAAGCAAACAGTTTGTTCTTTAGAATGATTCCAGTAGTTAAGTTTAAAAAAAGTCAAGAAATAGTCTGACACATTAAAATGCCTGGCTTAAAGTATTCCGGCACCATGCCAGATTTCCAGCATGTGGTGTTTGACTGTGATTCATCAAAAAAAAAAAGTCAACATTAAAAAAAAAAAAAATCCTGTTGATGCAGGATATTGTGAAGTCCCTCCCTCAAACCGCTACTGTCCAATCCTACGTTAGCAATCTTAACTATGTACACGCAATGACGTGTATAGTTACGATTACTGTGACCATGGATATACTCAGAAGGTTGTGACAGTGACATACAACAGTAACCACGGAGGGCCAGCAGCAGTTGATGCTGCGTTCCAGACAACTCGGGAAAAAACGGGCTGTGAATTGTGGAAAATTAATTGAACAGCGTCAAACTCGGAAATTACACGTATATTCATCTTCTTCCAAAATAAGCATAAATTGCTGCTCCATAGGTTTTCAGTGTTCAGCGGATAGTGACAATATGCCACACTTTGTTTTTCTCCTCCGACTTAACCTGTAGCGTGTACACTATGACCTCTCGGTTACCCCCAAGTGGTCTTGAACACAGCATCCAGGCCGGCCTTTGTTTGACCGAAATCCAAAGATGGAGGGGAAATTCATGAAGCCAGGGGAAGACGTCCTAACTGAAAAAGGACTTAAAAATAAATGGCGCTGGGCGTGGAGCCAGGTGCTTGTTTCTGTGTGTTGTGTGTGAAAAAGCTAATATATGCAATTAGCAGGAAAAAAAAGTTCTTCTACGTCACGAAAAAGCTAATATATGCAATTAGCGGTTAAAAAAAAAAAGCTAACCAGGTGCTGGCTCCAGCTATACATCGAGTATATATAGAGTGATATATGTTTTCTCATCTAACTCAGAGACAAAGTGAAAAGCGCATTTCCACAAAAATGTTGAACTATATCTTTAATGCAGAAGTTCAACAAACACGAACCAAAAACTGGAACCATCCAGGCTCTTTTATGAGATTATGAAAGAAGTGAAATGTGACATCCAACGTATGACAAAGTTATCAGGAAGGGAGGGAAACCACGTTAGTAATCTGAATTTTTTATTTTTACACAAGTATAGGAGAAACTAAAAGTGGTACAGCAAATACTATAAAATGTAATCAAACCAAACAAAATGGGACTGCCAATAATGTTGTCAGGTGTGTAGTCCAGGTGAAGTGAATCCCCCTGATGACTCTGCTCTACACGCTTCTGCAAGAAAAAAGGCCAAGAAGTAGAAAAGTGTCACTGCCAAGAGTCATCAGTAAGTGAGACCTCATTCAGAGAAGATGGGTGCGGTCGAATAATCAAAAAAATTAGCTCCTAAATCCTTTCCTAACCACTTTTCCTTGACCTCAATAGAAAACGTCACAAGGTCAAGGAAAGATGTGAAGGAGAAGTCATGAGGAGTTAGGAGAAGACGACCGCGGTGTTCAGATTATCCAACTGCTCTTACACTTAGACTACGTCATTGTGCGAAGGTGTATGTTATTGACATGACCTGTGGTAAAACTACACAATCCAGAAGATGGACTACAAAACGCGCACCTGAGAAACTTACTAGATACTCCCCGTGCACTCTTAGCATGTAGTTTAATGCAGGAAATATAAACGTGAAAAAACCCGGTGAAAAATCTGACTTCATCATCAACGTCAGAATTCAAATAATAAATGAATATTGTCCACCTGCCACATAAGTAAAATGAAGTGTTTGTTATGCTGGTATGGTTGCTCACCTGTCCACTCATATAGAAACATATAAAGACAAAGATATATGATTAATAATCAATGGTAACTTCATGATGATCTGCAGGACGCTGGATGTCACAGTTACAGACAGTTTTTACTGTGTGTGTGAACGCAGCTCCACAGTCAACAACAGAACACACTTCATGATCAAAGCTTTTACATCACGGCAACACGTATGTTCATGTTCACACGCTCTCTCTGCTGCAGGCTGCATCACACTGTTTAAATACATTAATGTTTTCTGGTTGTGAATGACTGAAAGGTGCGCCGTTTATTTGTCACTGCCGCAAGGAACTGTGGGACAGCATTACCTCCTTTCCTTCTGTAAAGGATGGTCTGGTGTATCCTATGCTAAAGGAGATAATAAAGGAAGCACTGAAGCTCTTTTCCTTAACAGTTTGAGAATTCAAACAGCTCTTATCATGGCAGCTATGTTAATACTTCCGGGTCATTTCACTCAGTTAGGAAGGTTCCTAAGCAAAACTGACTATTCGACCACACCGGATAATTTGACGTGTCGTTGGAGGAGTAGGACAGGTGTGAATCATGATATTAACGATTCAGCTACTTCAGTTTTTCAGTGGAACTGAACTTGACAAAATGCCTCAGTGGATTCAGTGCTATAATTCTTAGAAGTAATGATAAGTAAGACTTATAATACTGAAATATTACAGAAATCTATTCAGCAGACTCACAAGCTTTCTCATTTTGTAACTTTGTACATCAATATAACGTGTGTTCACAGTTGAATGATTTGTTTATCTGTTTTCATCATCTTTAATTGACTACACACTTTGATGCTTGAAACAGAGTGGAGTGCATTCTTGGAGTTCCTTCGTTGCAGGTCAGGACATGGTCTCCGGCCTTTGACCAGGTCAGAGGATTAATGTGTTTTTAAAAGCTGCTTGTCACCACAGAGTTGGTGAGAACTACTGCTGGACAGATGTGAGGGGAATTTACTGATCAATGATGATTTACCGAAAAAAAATCTCTAGATCAACTCAGGTTACAAACTTTCAGAGAGAAGGCGGCGTATCGATAAATTCTATGATCAGTTTGTTCTCGATGTGACCCCATAACATTCATCATCACAGCTCTTGATGACCAGATGTGACTGGGAGCTCCTGCGGTCTACAGTGGTCTAAAAGTATCCAGATGCCAAGAGTGAGTCCTGGTCTAGAGGACTGTAATTCTGTGTGTATGTGTGCAGCCACAGAGTCAAGGTCCCCCATCAAAGAGGAAATGACTTCACTAGACTCTGAGGCCTCTGCAGTGCCGGAGGGGGGGGAGGGCTGGTATGTGTGCAAACACACACACACACACACACACACACACACACACACACACACACACACCTGCAAACCCATGCAACCATATACAGCAGGCTACCACACACAAATGCACAATTGCAAGCAAACACAAACACACGGCAGGAACACAAATAAAGCAACTTTAAATACACAGACACAGACACAGACACACACACACACACAGACACACACACACCCCCAGGTCGGGTGCTGAGTGTGTTATTTATTTTAGCTGGCCCATGTGAGAGTTAAAAATGGAATGTTTCAGCTACATAAAACACTTCCTGTTTTGAAGACTCCCTCACTGAACTGTTCCCTCGGCTAAATAGTCCCAGAGCGCTGCGTAATGACACAGGAAAAATGTGTGTTTGTGTCTAAATAAACTGTGTACACACACTCGAGGTTGTCCTCCCCATGTATGTGGTATCGCACATGTCCCCACTGGTCTGCTTGCTTGCTTGCTTGTGTGCACAGCGGTGGACGCTCCCGTTGTTCTTGTTGTTGTTGCACTGTTGCTTGCCTCCTCTTTGTGTGTGTTTACATTTGTGTCACCACGAGAACAGGAAGAAAGCACTGCGCTCCATTTGAAGCGTACCTCAGGACAGACACTTTTATGGTGCTGGACTCTCGTTTACATTCAGCAGATGCTCTTAAGATCATTTTTTTAGTACGCTATAATTTCTCAAACCACAGGTCAGGACCCACATTTGAGCTGCAGGTCCCACTCCTGCTCAGTCTCTTGGGTCAATAAAACAACAGTAAGGGGGTGATCACACTGAAACATACTGTAGTCATTTTAGTGAAATGTATAATTGAAGGATCTAAAAATCTTAGCAAGCTCTGGAGGCCCTGCGAGGGAGAATTGAAGCTTGTCATCAGACATGTTGTGTGTTTTGTTTTTTGTCTTTGATTTGAGAAAGCTTGACTCTCCTCCTGCTCCAGTACAGCTGCAGAGTGGTCAGCTGTAATCACAGCTCCCAGATGTGAATATCAGTCATGAGCGCTCGAAAGGACAACGATCAACTTTTCCAAAGAGAGTTTAAAGCATAAATTATTTAGTTCATTCTTGTCCTCAAAAACAGGAGTTAAAAAGAATATTTTGAACAACTATTTTTATCGTCAGTTCATAGTTTTAGTCAATTTTCAAGCACAAATGCCAAATGTTTGCTGGTCAGCTTCTCCAATGTGAAGAGCTGATGTTTTTATTTGTCCTATCTGATTGTAAATCATGTATTTTGGGGGTTTGACTGTTGACTGACACTATTTTTCTTGACAAAATTCTATCAAATGATTGATAGACAGATTGCAGAATAATCGAGAGTGTAAATAATCATTTAGGTAATTGCGCCCCTAATTTCACCTCAAGATACATTTAGTAGTTGTTTTGGAGCTTTTGATCATACCACAAATCACTTTAAGGACTCTATGTTGGCTCTAAAGCTGAGGTTCAAAGTTCATAATAAGTTCTTAATCTTGGCAACATGAGTTTAAAAACATTTTTACACTGAGCTGCAATGATGAACATCGATTAATCAAAGTAATTTCATAGTTTTAGTCATTTTTTGCACAAATGCCAAATGTTTGCTGGCTTTCAGCTCTACAGATGTGTTGATTTGCACCCCTTATCTCACCATACGGTATATTTAGTAGCTGTTCTGGAACTTTCGATCATATTGCATGACTGCATAGTGCATGATTTTCGTGGAATTGACAAATTCATGTATTTTAAGGACTATGTTGGCTTTAAAGTTGAGGTTAAAGTTCATTCTTGATCTCGGAAACAGGAGTTGAGAAAACAATCACAGCGCAAGGTCTATTTAGCAGCTGTTCTCGAGCTGTTGAAGATCATATTAAATGATTTTCATCAGCAGGTGAAGCTCTGTTTCCAAGCTGAAACGGACAAAATGTCCTTAAACTGCATCTGCTGGTGAAGAACATAAAATACATTATACTATTAATATCAATTAAATCTACAAAGTCTTTACAACGTGTGTCACTTTTTGTTTAATGCTACAATCAAAATAAGTTACACCACCAAGACATCATTTCTCCTTTGTGCAAGATTTGTAATCTAAAAGCTGTTATCTCCATTCGTTCCACAGATGTGATTAAAAACAGATAATCATGCAATGGCAGAAATCCCAGATCCAGATGTGGAATCATGTGATTTCTGGTGAAATCCCTGCTGTTCTTTATCCAAACCACAACATCGCAACTTTTCTTTTAGACATTCTGCTGACAAACCAAAGAAAACATAAACTCCTGCAGAGAGAAGTGAGCCGCTGCAGACGAGATTACATCTCTCCACATGTGACACTGTTGACTTTTGGCTCAGTGAAGTTACAGGTGTTTCCAACAACAAGGCAACACACACACACACACACACACACCACACACCTCCTACCCTACTGCTTTAAACCACAGGCCCACCACTAACATGAGCCAACATATACATCCACTGTATAGCTGTGCCATGCATCGAGTTTGTGGAGCTACTGCTGACATTATCTGCATTGTGAATCTGCACATACGCACAACAATATGTCACAGTGTCACAATGCACATGTTTATTTTCTTCTCTTTCCATCACTTAACGCATATGTCTCTGCCAGCTCTTCTCTTTATCTTCTGCCACACACAAAAAATAAACACACACCTCCTTCATAACGTTTTCTCTCTTGGCCCCTACACACCCCGCCCACGCACACAAACACACACCTCCCCCTTCCCTTTCCTCCACTTCTCTCCTAATCCCCTGCAGCTGTTCAGCTGCTCACCTCCTACTGCTACCTCCTCAGACAAAACCTCATCTGTGTGTGTGTGTGTGTGTGTGAAGAGAGAGAAGGCTGGAAATAGAGTTACAGATAGGAAAAGCTAGATTGTGAATGAAGGAGGTGGGATGTGAATGAAGGATGGGAGATGAAAAAAATCCCCCTGTAGTTTCCCCCTGGGACAGCCTCAAATCCTCCTTTCTCCCAGACCCATTATTGTTCCCTCTTCACCTCCTTCCTCCGTCCATCCATCTCCACATCCTCGGCAAATACAGGCTCCGCATTCGGATATCACAAATCTATCGCCCCATCTGGCTTCGTCAGAGTCTCAAGTGGAGAGTTGGCTGTGTGCAAATAATAACTAAATATATAACAGGGATATTATGTCCTAAGAAAAGACGGCTGCAGTTTGGACAGAGTTCGTCTCTGTCTTGTTCTAAATGAACAGTCTGATGGAGTAGATATGTTTCCAGAATTAAGGTGCATGGACAGAGGAAATCTCTTGTTTAGTTCTCCTTTTCATTTTGGTTTTCTTTTCTCTGCTAAATTAGTTTTTGGCTTAAATACAGGACCAGAAAGTAACTGTTTTTATTCAGTTTTGGCTGGTTTGAATGTTTGGTAACACAGTCTGCTGTTCACAGCTCAGGATCATAAAACGCCAGTATGCTCAGAAAGAGCTTGTTGGATGATCGAACAGTTCGAAATCCCCTCCCCCACACCTTTCCAAATCCAGCAAGCAGACATCACACACACACACACACACACACACACACACACACACACACACACACACACACACACACTTCTCTCAAGCTCTCTTTTTTCATTTGTTACACAACTTATTCTGATATTTTTTTGCGCATACAACAGTGTAACACTAAGAATGGCTTCCAGGAGAGACAGTCGGAAAATGTGCACCATTATACCCATATTTAATGATTATTGCACCACAGCAATACAGACTATACCTACTTATTTTTCTGTCAGCATTGGGTAAACCCCAAATTTGTCTAATTTTGATGAATGGATGGAGTAAGGAATAAAGAATACTTGCATGTTTTTGTCTCTCCCATCTGTGGGTTGGTATTTATTGCAAAATCTGCACCTCTTCTGTGCCTGAAGTCAAGCAACAGCAGTGGCAATGTGCAAAAACTACAGGCCCATTTTTAAGGCGAGCTAAATATCTGAGAGTAATCTTACAATCTTGAGACAGTTCTTCAGGCAACACAACAACACTGACTACACCTCCACCCTCTTTATGACGGCACACTTTTCACCTTCAGATGTACCCGCTGCACACTTGCCCTCTGACGTGATCAGACAACAGGTCATTTGGACTAGTTCCTCTCTAAAATATCCTGAGCCTCACAGTAAAACCTCCAGCACTTTGATAAATAGGATAGTGAGTGCTGCTCATTCTAAGAAACAATGCCCTCTCGAGAGAAAATAACCAGATTACTGGCTTGCGCTACTTGAAACCACAGATAAAGTCTGCATTCGAAAATGAAGCTTGAAAGATGTGACTAACGATAGGAGGATATTGCGTTGCATTGTGGGAATTGCAGGATCCAGTATTTTTAGAGCTCGACTGATACTACGGACAAAGATGCCATTCACACCTGGTCTAAAAACATGATTTGTATCTGGATATCTTGTCTGAATAACAGATTATCCAGACCATATCAGGAGAGAGTAAAGAGCCACCAGAAGGTGCAAGCTGATCTAGTACCGGTGCTAGTGAGGTTCTCTGTTAGCTCAGAGTCCACTCTTGCTGTATAAGTAGGATAATCCTAATTAACAAGGCTAGAAAAAAGAAGCCAAGGCTTTACATTGTATTTCATGGTCTCTTGAGAGTTTCCTGCGTCTCCTCCCTTCACATGAGTTGTATTTTGACTGGCTTTTCCTATAATTTGTCCAGATACACTCACACAAGGGAAAGGCTGCACAGCTACACACCACATGTCAACCAATCAACACCTGTCCTTGGTCCTTTCTCCAGTGTTGTTACAAGGACCGATTCCACAAATCAACATATGCACCAACTACAGTCATTATTTAGCCACCAGGTTCAAGACTCTGGACTTGACCTCCATAGTGTCTTTACCACCTCTGATTCCAGCTGGTAAAAATGACCAAAAATCTCCTGCCTCAGTGTCTTTGTATAATTTTCTGCCTCTGTGTAAATCACCCACAGGTGCTGTCAGTGCCAATCCACAGAGCTGCTATATAACCCTGTGTCATTTCGGTGGACTATATTAAATGTGCATGTCATATCCAGATGTCTAAATTCACACGTGTTAGACATTAAATCATACACATACACACACACACACACACACACACACACACACACACACACACACTAGTTTGTGCACATGCAGTGATACATTTTAACGATCATTTCTCATGAAGGGGATTTCAGCGTGTCGCTTGTTTATAAATACTCAGCCACCAGTCAGCTGTTGCATGTACTAAATAGGTCATTAGTGGCCTCATTATTCAAACAGCTAACGAGTTCATCTCATCCACTCTTGCTCATTTTGTTCTTTTCAGCGCGGTGGAGGTTTTTTTTTATGCTCATTCAGTAATTTCCGACACTGTTTTATGACTGTTATAAACAGCTGTAATGTGCTGGACAGAGTGAACCGTCTCCACTGCCTCCACGAAGCTTGTATACACCACTGGCAGCATCGTGTACACACTGATGTTTGGATGAAACCAGGGTTTATTTACATTCAAGTTAGGCCGTAACAACAAGCTGTTAAACACGCTGAAATATGACTGTTTGTGCAGCCTGTGCACTCCTAATGATGTGCTGTTGTCAGGGGCTGCATCATATCTGTTTTTTATCATTCGTGCTGTTACGCAACTGCTGCACAAGTGGCGATGTTGCTTTAAGTGTATGGCATCGTGGCCATCCTGCTTGTATGGCACATCAACGATGTTTCCTGAGAGACAGCTCCGTCTTCATGATGTCATCAAGAAGTCAAACCTGGATGCGCCTCATTAGAAGCGTATGGCAGCTTTGTTTCCACGGTGACAGCACCCATAGGTGAATTGAGCACATCCTCTGTTTCATAATTCACAGTCAGTCAGCGCAGCAGCTCTACTTTCACAACGGCGGCATATGTGCTATAGGTTCTGTGTGTGTGTGTGTGTGTGTGTGCCCTATATGGTTCACTAGCAGTGAAGAAAAAGACATGACCCGTGTTGGAAGACTGCTGCCTGAGAGGCCAGAACCACACCACTTAACCTCTGTATCACACACACACACACACACACACACACATATATATATATATATATACATACACACAAAGTCCTCACCACATCCATTCACCATAAAATCCCCCAGCATATGGATGCTATAAATTCAAACAGACCTATAAATTCTCTGGCTTTTTCTCTTCTGCAGAATTGTTCTGACTCCTTTGGGTTTGATGCTGGTTTTCATAAGAAGTTAAAACCATAATTCTTTCCCTAAAGACAGCTGGCACGTTAAATCGACCGTGATATTGACGAGCCGTACACTCTGACACTGGGGTTTCAAACAGCGCTGTTACATTTTTGATAAGAAGTGAGAAGCGTGGGCTGAGTTATTACGCTAGCACTTTGTGAAAGGAGAGAAAATAAGCTGGTGAAATGTTATTTTTTTATGGATGATTACGTTCTTGACTTTTCATTCTTAACTAACAACAGTAATGAAGTGTGCAGAGGTTGAACCAAGAAGTACTTCATTAAAACTTATTAAAAGAATCAATGTGGACATAATACTGACGAAAAAAAGAGCCTGGAAATTCAAAAACAGTTCGCTGAGCCAAACTTTGAGAGGCAAGACATTTTTAAGGCCCTGCTTCCTAAATTATGCAGTCTTTCAGCAACTGCTAATAAAACAAGATGACAAAACAATGTGTGTTGCTGCGTGTTGGGTAGGAAGTGAGTGAGTGAGCGCTGGGAGGCCGGGGAGTATTGCATGTCGTCTAACACTAACATTCTTTAAGTAGGTCAAGTAGAGAAGTGATTCCCAGCCTTTTCCATAAACCTACTGATGTAATGCTGACCTACAAAACAGCAGCAGCTGCTGGGATCAGGGGTCTGGACCCCATCTTATCCCCTCCTTCCTCCTCCTGCTCCTCCTTCTCTTTGTCCTCCTGCTTCTTTTCCTTCCCTTCCCTCCTGTACTTAGTTTAGATTCGCCCGCATCATTACATCATTGTTGTCAGTATTGCTGTCAGCGTAGTATTACCTTAATCCCAACATTAACCAAACAGTTTCCGTTGTCTTATCCACAAGCACAGATGTTGTCTAAACGTCAATTCTACCTGCGTAATTTCCCTGCAGACAAACATGGATTAGTTTGCCTTCGTTATTTCACTCATGCAGAGTGTGTTATTAGACTGGCCTGTGTGTTTTTAGGTTCACATAACTGTTTACATCTGGGTTTCATTGCACTGGACTGTAGAGGAAGTTCCCACCCCTTTATTTGATCGATGGACTGAGTCACAGGTGACCTTGTGAGGGAGCTGGACTCGCTAGAGAATCCATCTTGCCTCGCCTCAAGCTATGCACTCATGTCATGAGTTTACAGGCGTGGTTTAACCATAGACAGTATAAAACATGGACGTTGTATCTGTGATGTCATCTGAGGTTTCTAAAGAGCCGCCGTCAAGCGCAGTGTGTGGTTGCTCTGGCGGGTGCCATCTTAGCAGACCTGCCTCTGCAGGCTCTCTGTTAATACAAATATGGGTAAAGACATGGATCATTGGAAGTTTGACCCTCAAATTCCACCGGGCGCAGGACTAATTAACTATGCAGCATATTTACACATTTAGAAGCACGTAAACCACGAAAATGACCAAATCAGAGCAGGTAAACAAAGTCTGGACGCTCCCAGTGGGGTTTAAAGTCGTGTGCAGGACGGACCAAAACAGCGTCACATCTGCAATGTGGCAAAGAGGGGGGTGTGGTTTCAGGGTGAGCCTGTGTGCTCAAACAAGCCATCTGTAATGCCACCCACCTGTCAGTCAAAGTGGTGACACTTTATGCATAAACCTTTGTGTAATTCTAAAGTCTTGATATAATTTGAATAATGAGGGTGTTATGTAAAAATCATCCTCAGTACAGTACAAGGACATTGGGTTTAACACTGGGTGTGTGTGAGGTCAGCGTCGATGCTGCTACCATCAGTTAAAGCACAACTAGAGAGTATTTTGTGACTGAAAGAAGAGGAAGGAACGATACTGACGACTTTTCTTGATAGAAAAGATGTTTTTTGCTCTTCTTAGATTATTATTAGATTATATTATATCATTTGTTGATCTAATTGGTTGAAGTTTGCCCAGGACAGACGTGATAGACAAACGGTTCATCCAATCACATGCCCTGTATTTTTTGAAGGCACCTACCCTTTTTCCAGCTTTCAAAGATGACTTCCCAGATGGTTCTGTCTAACAAACTACCTGGCACAGTCAGGTTAGGTCCAGGTGACACCATGAAAGAACTCACTGTTAACTCACTCATTTTGGGACTGATAGAAATACAACATGGACATATTGTCACCTTCTAAAGTTTGTTGTGGAGCCTGTTTATCCAACAAACACGGAGCAACATTAGCATTTATTTGGAGTCGTGTTTCTTGCCGCCGGGTGAATGTTAATCCAATGTTTACTCCCTTTAAGCCTGTCTACTTTTGTGAGGGAGTGAACCAAAACAGTGAAGTAAAACCAAAGTGATGAGCTGAAGTGCTCTGTTGTGCTGAGGCAATAATTAATGACAAGTAATCATTTATTCATGCGTAATGTAGCCATTTGATCCATCCAAAATCGCTGAATAGCAGCTTAAATTCGGTGCCTCAGGCAGCAGAAGAGAGGTTAATAAAAATGTTGATGATCAGCGGAGTCACCTTCAGTTATTAACGTGTGTTCGGAGCACAAACTATTTTCTGTTTCCTCCTGCTTGTGGCCGTTTTTGATTTTGCTCTGACTGCAACACAACAAGCAGCTGCTAGTGGTAGAGTAAGACCATTTTTAGCCCTGAGTTTTGCCTCACAGACTACACACAGCCTTGTTGCTGAGGCAGACTGAAGCAAATACCTAGAGGACACTAATCAGCGATGAGAAAAGTACTTCACCACCTCAGGGATTTTTCAGGTGTAGAAAATGTATTTGTATGTTTAGTTACACCCTCTGATGAACTGGTGACTTGTCCAGCGTGTACCCCGCCTCTCACCCAACGGCAGCAAGGTCCAGCCCCCTGCGACTGTAATAAGAATAAGCATTTATTTAAAAGTAAAGTTAATAAAGCATGAGGCCCTTCGTCATAAAGATTCAAATATCAGCCTCTATAAAGGCAATGTACCATGATTTTAACATCTTATTTAAACCAAACCTGCACTTCTGTCTTTGATATTTTCATGTCATCTTCTTTTATTCACAAATTTCCTTCAGCTTCGCTCTTAAAATCAGCCGTGTCATCTGCCAACACTATCATCAGCTGAGAGGAACCTAAACCGCCTAAAACCCTGATCTATTACACACCTGCGTGCCCCTGGCTAGCATATCCTCACACATGTGCTTTTCTATCACATGATTAGTGTTTGGATGCTGGAGCAGACCCTTTTTAGACTTGAGAGTCCACATGTTTAATTTGATGAAATCTGACATTTCTGTCAAGAATTAAGACCCGGCCTTGGCTGAATTTTTTGGTTTTCACCGCTGAGCCAAATTAGATTTGATCTTTTTCCCAGAACATTTTTAAACACATCAACACGTGCAAAGCCACAGTTTTCCCCAGCAGTCGCGACTTTACATGACCGACTGGCGAAAGGCAGTCATATGTGGGCTTTTTAAAAATATCTTTACTTGCTAAGAATGCAAATATCTGTAAATATCTCATTGTCAGCCTGTAGCAGAAGCTCCTCTGTGATCGGACATTCGAGTTACGAGTTATGAAAAATGTGTTTACTTGTAGTGAATTACTGCATGAAGGTTATTAATGTTGTGTGATTGACAAGATGGTCCACTGTATGTGAACAGGTGTGAGCGTCCAGGCTTCGGTATCTTGTGTTTCTTTTCCTGACAGCAGGACTGATTAGTGAGGCTTAGCAGACAAGGCTGGTAACCAAAACAGAGGAGGAGAGGTGGAAACACACAACACAGCTCACTCGCTCGCTAATCATTGTGTACAAGCATCACACCCACATCTGGAGTCATCTTTCCATGAGTGTGTGTGTGAGTGAACAGGAGTTTAGTCAAGAGAGAACGGCAGAAAAAGGTGTGTGTGACGGTTTGTGTGCGGTTAGGACAAAGATTTATGTGTCTGTGGTTTGTTGCGATCGCACAGAAGTCAGAGCGGTTGCTGGTTTGATTTTTGCAAGTGACGTTGCCAGGGGAGACATCTAGCCTCTTTCAAGAAGAGGAACTGCAAAGTAACATTAGCTAAATGAGTGTGTGTGTATAGATATGTAACTACCCACCCCTCCGAAGAGACCTCGCCCTTCTATTCAGTCATTTTAATGACAAACACATTCTCTCTGCTTTTAGACGCACACACACACACACACACATTCACACACATGCACATGGACACACTCCTTATGTTTGCCATGCATTTGACAGTGATGCACGGCATTGTTTTATTTGGCCAAAATGAGACTCAGATGTGTTGAACGGGTTTGATAAACAACCTGCAGCGAGCCAGCCGCTTCATCAGGCTGCATTACACGGAATCAGTGGAAAAGCTTGCAGATCTGACCCTCTTGCTTCAAATTAAAGCACAGGTTTTTATTAAAATATTTCATCCCCAGGATCCAAGTTAGACTTTAGTGTCTTACTGTAGGACACAGGATTACACATTGCTAGCTTGTGTTCTGGTGAGACCTGCCAGAAGCAGGTCTGCAACCTATTTTGGGTCCGTACCCCCAGTTTAAGAAACCTGGGAGTGGAACAAAGTCAGACCAACAACTGATTCTCATCATAAACTGATCTAGCTCTGCACTCTGCACGTCTCCACCCCGATTTTAGTAATTTTTGACTCATCACACATCATTTTCTTTGGAAACTTCCACCAAGAGACCACCAAACCTCAAAAAGAGAAAAAAAGGTTCAGTTTTAATTAATGTTTAGTGCCTTTACAACAAGACTACAGAGCTGTAAATTAAAAGTGTTGATGTAATTAAAAAAATACATGATGTTGGCTTGTTTTCATTCCCGGCTCTCTTATGGCTATTGAGTACACTCCATACTTAACTCGTCACAGGAGGGCTTGTATAAATATAACAGTGAAAGCTCATTCAGCTTAACACAAAGTGATCTGTCATAATGTCAAACACCAAACCCCACCACGCTCGCTCTTTTTCTATTGGACCAAAAAAAAAAGGAACAGCATTTCACTGCAGTGCAGTTAAATCTGTACTGTGTCATAGCGCTGGTATAGTAATATGTATAGACTTTAAACTCTTTTGGCAACAACACCGACCTCTGGACTGCATTGTAACTTACAGTATGTGCAAGACATTTGCAGCTGAACGAATTTGCATCAGATCGTTTGGTCACAGTCTCAAGACTAGACAGAAAAAAAAGTGAAGGCTGTGATGCATTTCCTTTTCTGTTTAACATCCATATTATTCAGCTATCAGTTTCTCCTTTGTCCGTGCCTTTAGCGGGTGCATTGTTACATTTCCTAGCACATCATCGACACAGGCTATCAATAAAACAGCGTACAAGCAAAGAACCAAAAGGTATCTGCAAAACCTCTTAGACAGGCAGTTGCGGTGCATGCATTAGTGATTTGTTTGTCTTGTACCAACAGTAGAAATATGTCTCGAAAAGTAGCAATGACCAGACTGACATCTCAACAACTATTGGTTGGATTGCCAACCAATAATAGAGTTTTTTTACGGACATTCCATCAGGTCAAACTTTTAATTTGTCCAGGGCTTTAGTTAATGCCTTCAGAACTGATTTAGGCTTTCCCATCAGCGTCAATTGTACTACACTGATGCTAATTAGCAACTATGAGTGTGTGAACAAGCTATGCTAAGAATGTGAGCATGGTAAACATCAGCATGTTAACATTTAAAACTACAACTGCAGTAGTTGTAGAGTTGTAGAGTACAGCCTTATAGCGCCGCTAGTGTGGGTGTATTCTCCTAGTCTCTAGTCTCTAGTCTTAATCTAATCATGTTGCTTTCGTGCATTAACATAATGAGACCATAACTATAGCAATCAGAAAACGTGAATCTTTTTGCTAGACTTTACCAGTTTCTGCTCTATAATATTACTACTGTTCAAAAAACTTGTTTTTAAAGGTTTGGAAAAGTTAAGCATGTCAAATGTTGAGGGCAGGATATGGCAGAAGTGGAAATATACTGGCAAACTAAACATTGGTTCTAGATCATGTTTTTTTTTGCGCTATAGGGTGACATGACAGGGTTGTAATCAGCAATCCTAGAAGCCACTAAATCCTACACACTGGTCCTTTAAATCATATTTTTCCAGTAGAGAGGATGAAGAGAGCTAATTGGAACCTACAGAATATGATATGATATATGATATAGCACAATTTGATGCTTTTGTACTTAAGAAGTCAGAGAGAACAGATACAGCCTCAGCCATTATAGCTGAGTTGCTGTAGCAGTTAATTGCTCATAGCACCACTGAGCAGCAGGAAGTTTGACTTCTTTTTTCCAGAAGAGAACAACCATAATTCTCAATATTTGGACCAACAACGATGGTATTGATCGACAACTCTATCAACCCCCCACAGATTATTGCAGTCAGTTTTTTTTGTGCAAGCAGCTTGTTCTCTTTAACAACTGCTTAATCAGTTCCTCCTTATGCAATCTTGCACACATAGACACACGCGCACACACAGGTTGACCCCCAGGGGGTGGGGGGGAGGGGGGGGGGGTGAGGAAATTGAATTAGCAGGGTGTAATGAAGCTCCTTGTGTGTGTAATCAGAGCAGGCTCCGAATACAGCCCCATTGTAAGTCACTGTGGTCAGAGTCAGGGAGAGCCAGCGACCGCTGGGGGAAGCTGCCCTTATCGCTAGATATGATTACAGCTGGGGGAATGTGTATGTGTGTGTGTGTGTGCGCGTATGTGTGTGTGTGTGTGGGTGGTGGTGAGATTTGTGTGGGAGTCATGGCTGACTGATTGCATGGGGAATGTGCGTCTACAAGCCTGTGATCGTGTACAAGTGAGTATGAGAGTAATTTCTACAACGAATGCAAAAAAACTCAATGCTTTTGCACGTATAAAAATAACACCAACATTTCTGGCATTCATCGCCACTAACCCCTCAGATCTTTCTGGATTGGGGGGGGGGGTTGGTTATATCCTGTCGTAACAACAACAACAACAAAAAAAGCCTTTTCTGCTCGTTGTTTCCACTATCATTGTTCGGCACGGGCTGCAGACTGTGTTTTCCACAGTGGATGTCATTGTTTTTCACTGTCTGTTAATTATTTTTATGCTGGTATTTTGCCTCCTCCTGATATAGTGTTTCCTGCTATTGTCTTTTTCTACCAGGCTGGCTGACTCTGGACTTGAGCCAGCTGGTCCCTCCTACCTTTAAATACACACACGCACGCACGCACACACACACACACACACACACACACACACACACACTACAATACACACATCCGTGACCATGAATACACACTCTACTCTCCCTTCCTCCTCTTGGCACTTGAGAGAAAACACAAGAAGTCAGTGATACGGCAAAGCAACTGTGTGTATGCGTGTGTGAGGGAGGGAGAGAGTCCACCAGTCAGTTCAGAGGGGTTAATCTCTCTCTCTCTCTCTCTCTCTCTCTCTCTCTCTCTCTACCTCGATGTCTCCCTCCCTCCCTCTCTTGCCTTTTGTTGCGGCCCCTCACTTTCTCAACACTTGGACAGAGGGAACTGATACTGTGCCTGTGTGTGTGTGTGTGCATGTGTTTCTGTGTGTATGTGTGTGAATCATTTGGGTGTCCTCCTTGCCACTCTCGATCTCACTGGACTGAACTGTACGTGAACATGACTGACGGGACTTTCTAACACACTCCTCATGCTGAATGTTCACACCACAGACTGGTAAGGCAGCGCTCTGGTCGGGAAAGTTGTCTAATGCAGTGCGGAGTATGTTTGGGGTTGCACGGGGATGAGTGTGTGTGCGAAAATGCCACTTTGTGTGCATGTGTGGATGTGGGAATTGCTTGTCTGGAATGCAACAGGTTATTTGTGCTATTTGTAGATGTGTTTTTGTTTTTATGTGAGCTCAAATGTGGAGATATGTAGAGATGTGAAACGCTTCTCTGTCCCTTGTTGTCTTTCTCTTTTCCTCCGCTCCCCAGTCCAACTTCTTCCCCTTATCCCCCTCTCTGCCCGGCCCAAGTTACTCAAGTTACCGGCTTCCTCCTGTTGTTATGAGCCCCGTGGTTTCTATGCAGCACTCTGAGGGCGCTCCCACGCTCTCCCAAAGAAAAAGAAAGGAAGGAAAACAGCGATAACCATTTCAGAGCCACAAAAGAAGTGGGAGAAGCATACTTGGTTTTGCCCCATGTCTCTTTTCGGCATTTACATGCACATTTTTGTCCCTTTAACACTAAGCAAAGGAGGAAAAAATGCCTCTGTCTTTTGCATGTCTGGTTGGCAACTTTTTGTTTTGTTTTCTGGACAAAAGTTTTCTCTTTTCTTCGGAGGTGGTGGGGCGGCTGAGGTGGTGAGAAAATTGGAAACAGAACCACCCACAGTGGAAGTGAGTCAGCCCGGCATTTAGTGGTGTGTTGACTTTGGAAATGGCAGGGATTGGGGGTGGTGGTGCTGGTGTTGGTGCTGGTGCTGGTGCTGGGGGACAGATGACATTGTCATTGGAGAAGAGGAACAACAAAAGTGTCAATTTGTTCACATTTTCATCCCTGCAAAGTGCGAGCTGAGTTGTGCACAGCAGGCATTAAAGGGAAGAAATTATAGAGAATTGGAAAGAGGAGAGGAGAGGAGAGGAGAGGAGAGGAGAGGAGAGGAGGCCAGAGGCTGTTTATAAAGGGAGGGAGCGGCTTGTGTCCATCTGGGACAATCCCAAGTGCTGAAAGCTTCCCCACCCTGATCCCAAACATCTCTTTCCCCCCTTCTCTCCCTTTCTCCCTCTGTCTTTCTCGTTGCCTCTCTCTTGCTCCTTCACAATAAGGTGCAAGTGGGTACATTTTGGTTGCAACCTGCAAAAAGCGCGCAACGTGTTGCATCATTTTCTTTCGGCAGACACGCGTTGCATACTTTCATTTCATTTCTGCCTTTTTGTTTCTTTATTTTTCTTTTCCCGAAAATCTTTGTCACCCTCTGACTCTTTCCTCTCCCCTCCTTGCCTGCAGCTCATCTGCCAGAATGCAACATGCAGTTGCTCCTAACAACATTAAAAACTTTGCAAGGAGCACAGGGACGCTCCTCTTTTCCATGTCCGTGTCCACTATGTTTTATTTTTAACTTCGACATGTCCTGTCTTACTTAATGCAAGTGAAATCTGTATTTTCTGTGTAACATGCAACTGAGCGTTAATGATGTGACACATTAGAAGAGTAAAGTTCTTTGTGGTTTGCATGGATATGTTAGAGTATTCAATGTTTTTACATATTAACTAGCAAGCAGTAGCCAACTGTTATTGTATTCTCTCAGAGGAAAGATGAAGGCGGCTGGTTAACAAAGCAGTCAAAGAAAAAAAAAATCATTAAATATATACATCATCATCATTACAAATGTGCTACAAGCCTGCATGAGACATGTTGCACATTGTCCTCCTCTGCATCCTCCTCCTTCTATCATTATTTACTGATTTATTTGCATTTTCTGCCAAAAACCAACCAACCAGAATAAAAAAAGAAAAAAAGAAACTGGTGGACTGAGCCATATCGGCCTCTTTCGTCCTCTCCCTTTGTCTCGCCTGCTCGACCTCCCTCCGTCTCCTTCTCCTCTTCCCCTGCCTTCCTCCCTCCGCGCCGCCTGTGTATCCAGCGATAAGGGGACAGCGACGGTAGCACTTCCTCTCGCCACAGGAAGCAGGAAGTGTTGATTTCCAGCACAGCTCTCTCTGGGCAAACTCTGCGCTCAGTCCGCTGGGATCCTCATTACTTGCACACATGCACACAAATGCAAGCTGCACACACACACACACACACACACACGGGCATGCATGCTGGGAAGTTGGGATACCGATATAGAAATGCATGTGCTCTGTGTGCGTGTTCATGTGTGTGTGTCACCTGTCTGCAGACAATGACTCCACTATATCTTCGCCGCCTGATGGTTTTCATGGGAAACCACCTGGGAAGCAGCCCACTCTGTGTCCCTTTTGACCTCTGGGTTGGCTCATAGGTCAGAGGATGATTGGCTAATTATTCCACTAATCACAGCCAATGTTTTGTTATCACACTGTTTGGCCGTGCAGGCCAGGGGTGGCGCTGTTGAGCTTAAAAAAACACAAACAACCATTCATCAGTTAATGGATTCCAGTTATACTGCAGGGTAGGAGGGTTGGGTGTGAGTGAGTGAGTGAGTGAGAGAGAGAGAAAGAGAGAGAGGGAGGCTGACATAAAGGGAAAGTGGAGGGAGATGAGGAATAGGGCGTCTGAGGGCAAGAAACAGTACCTGAGAGATTTTCTTTGCCAAACGAGAGCCTTACTCCTGTTTGTAGTCAAATTATGTTTGTTATAATTGTGGCGGTGGTTTCCTTGCGTGTGGTTTTCAAGTTTGTACTGCCAAAGCAGTGACATCATCACTTGTTTGAGGGGTTTACTGTTAACAACATGTTCAGTATCCTGAAACAAGGCAGAATATGGCAGAACACACCAGAAGTGCAGAGAGAAAATTGCACTTTATTCAGGAAAATGTTGCAAGAAAATCACTTCAGGCTCATTGACAGATTTCTTTTTCACTTGTTCCAAAGTAGCATTAGGAGCCTATTCATTTTCAGCACATGACTCACATGGAGTGCACAATGTTCAGAAAAACAAGCGGAATTCTGATGGATTATTGTTTAAATTAGAGGTTTTTCGAAAAGAAGCCTGAAAGAGAACAAGGAGGAACTGGTTTGCGAGGAAAGTAAGAAAGAGGATGTCCAGCGGACTTCTAAATGCACTACTTTTTCTTTGTCACACTTCATGGTTCATAGCATATAGATAATACAGCTTCTTCATATCAGAGTGTGATGTAATCATCTATACTTCCCAATTCCTAATGTAGCTGTATGTTAATACATTGCAATAAATCAACTCAAATACCATTTTTTTAACGTACTACTAGAGTGATCAAAAATGAGTTCATTGATTTAGTAAAGCATGATTGCTGTGACTTTACAGGCTATTTCTAGGGCAAATGCTTTAAGAAAGAGAAAATAACAGAGGATATGATGAGGCAGAAGGAAGCTGGCAGTAGACTGAGTGAGAGCGAACAAAGGAACAAAGAGGAAAAGGAAGGAGGCAAAATTAAAGTGACACCTGTGAGTGTGACAGAGGAGTTAGGAAGGGGAGAAGGCAAGAGCTAAATTGAAAGAATACGAAGAGATTTGGGGCGATTAGGAAACGTTGGAGATGTGAGCTTTAAACTATGAGCGGGTCAGGGGTCAAGAGGGGTGAGCAGGTCAGAGTGGGCCCAGCAGCTCTACTTAGAACAGGATATCCTGCGAGGAAAACCCATCTGTCTCTCTCTCTCTCTCTCGTTCGGTGTCTTAAATTCCCACAGAGGGCTCAGCGGAGAGGAGAGGTGTAACCTTTCAGTGAAAACACCAGAGAAAACACAAGTTCCCGACAGAGGAGCTTCACTTTCATCAATCATCAGTGACAGAGACAGATAGCAGACATTCACGCCTGACGTGTCTTGACCTGAGAGCGCATGAAGTGTTTTATAGTGCGTGATGATAACTGTACGTTGTTTCCATCCTGTGCTGATGTTTGTTGCTGTTTTCATCCACTCGCGGCAGGAGCTACAACAGCCAAGATAAATTTCCCTGCAGGGACAATATAGTTTAGCTTACTCTATCTTATCTTAGCCAGACAGACAATGTGTGAAAATTATGAAACATCCCCTTTCTTTGTTAAATATACTCAGGCTCAATGTTAATATCAGCATGCTGCACTCTAGAAAAATACTGCCATCAAGTTGTAGTATTAAAAATTGGATTCCTTATGTGAGATATTGGGTTAGAAGGTTGTCTAAAGGTTTGAGAGCTTCTGGTGTAAGCCCTGCTACTTTATTATCTGTTCCAGGCCGCTGCATGGCTGAGCCCCCCCCAGCCTACCTGTGGAGGAAATAGATTAGTTTTATATTAGCTAGGTTCGTGTGCTGTAAAGTAAAGTGCGTACTTTCTGACACGGTATCTAAGGCCACTAGAATTTCCTTTAGTTTTCCTCTTTCATTTGGCCCCATGAGAACACTAACCTTCAAACTAAGTGTCACCAAATGACGGCAGATATTTTAAGGCTCTTTTTAGAAAACCTGCGCTGTGGTCTGTCAAGACAGAGAACAATCGTATCTAATAACAGGAAACAACCCCAAAAGCAAGATTTTGGTTTTGTTGTTTCAAAGCTGCAGACATCCGACAGCTTTTTTGTCACGTGTCAGCATGAACAGTGTGCGGTGAAGAGGGCCCGGTACAAGCCTTTTAGGGGCCCCAAA
The DNA here is from genome assembly GCA_028641955.1 of Protonibea diacanthus. NCBI lineage: Eukaryota > Metazoa > Chordata > Actinopteri > Sciaenidae > Protonibea > Protonibea diacanthus. Next base: position 21,590,797 of record CM053984.1, read on the forward strand.
GCTGAACAACTCCACCCAAATACACATGCGCACACACTGTTCTTTAGATGAACCTGTTCATTAAATAAATAATAAATATTACACCTAAAACAACACAATATCCTTAAATGTATATTAAAATATGACAGAAAATAAACAGATGAGCCAAAAGAGACTTCAGATTTTTGATTGGCTCCTGTTGAGCTTTTTCCTTGCCTTCATTCCTCTTAGTCAAGATCCGGTAAAATGATACAGCAAATGTCTTTACAAATTAGGTTCTGCAAAATTGGTGAAAATAAAATTCCTAGAGCTAACAACCCAGTTACCCAGTGACTGAGAACCCATTAATCGAATTGATTCTGTTGGAATAATTAATTTAATTGCAAGATTCTGCTGTTTTATATGTTGGCGTGACCAAGCCTTAATAAGAATTTGTACTTGCCAAGTTCATGAGATATGGAGTGTGAAAAGAAGTCAGGAGACAGGATATTGTAATTGAACAATATGATGGCCAAAACCAAAAGAGAATAAGACCGCATTTATAATACATCCGACTTATCCGCACACTCACTTGACCTTAATATAGGTCAGGTTGACATTGCCAGAAAAACAAGTCCACAGCAACATGCCTTGCTTATTTAACAGACTGCAATTACATTTGTTTAAAAGTTGCTATCCTTGCAGGATGACGGGTTACTAAAAGTGTCCAGTAAACATGCTACTTGTGAGTCCATGTGACTTTTGTTTACAAGCTCTGCTTCACTTGTAATTGGGTTTTCCTGAAGCTAAACAAACTGACAAAGTTGCCACCATGGTTTGGAGCAGAGAAAAATATCTGTGGGTGTGACAGCATCCTGAAAATGTGAAAAATAGATGCAGGAGAATATAGCCCGATGGGGATCTATGAGGCTAAAGCATGCCGGCGGTTATTTATTTCACCCTGGACAGAATACTTGTACTTACTTTGATAATTCTCTATGATATTCTCAAGGAATGTCTGACTTCCCTCATCGGACAAATTTCAACCTACTAATGCTTTCCTCTTGTGAGGAGCTTTATGTTTCCCCTGGTGCAACAGTTTCGCCAAAATAGTCATTACTCTCTCCATACACTCAATCACATACTGAGTCTGATATTCTCACATTCAAGTGTGCTCTTAAGTGGGTGATATTTTCCGTATGGGAACATTAAGTTATTTTTTTCCTATGAATGGTTTATAGCAACACAAGCGAGAGACAGAGAGAGAGAGAGAGAGAGAGAGAGAGAGAGAGAGAGAGAGAGAGAGAGAAACAGAGAGAGAGAGAGAGAGAGAGAGTGTGAGCGAGGGATTGAAAGCGAGAGATGGGGATCGAGAGTGTAGAGCTATTTTTGGCCTGTCTGGGTGTTTTCCTACACACACGCTCACGCTTCTCAGGGTTGTTGTTGTTCAGATTGGTGGGTGTAAAAAGGGTGAGTTTTGATTTGATCTGACTCTGTGTTTTGATATGCGTATATGTGTGCATTTGTGCGTGTGTGTGTGTGTGCTGTTGATATCCCTGGGATTTTTCTGTGGTTGCTATGGTTTCTTGCTGTGTTTTGAACAACTTGCCCTAACTCCAAACATCCTTATGGTGTAAAGGATCCTCAGCCCTTCATTACACACTCTGCTTGCGCTGCCACTGGGGTTGACCTCAGTTCACTTTCAATTTAACCAGATCAAACGTCCAAACAACCATCTTCACATTTTTTTCTTTATCTCCATCTTTGTCGTGGTGTTTCCACACCGCACTTCCCAGAGACCTCCTGTCTGTCAAACAGTTTCTGGTGGCACCAGTTGCCTTTTCTTTGTCTGCCGAGGAAGTTTCTCTCTGGACAACTCAGATTCAGTTTGAATATTTACAGCTCCTCTACGTCTACACTGGAAAAAAAGTCACATTTCTTCTTAATTTTACCTCTCAGCAGCAGTTAGTGATGACTGCACACAACACTATTGCTCTTTTGTGGAAAATGTCTGTCAGCAATGCATTGTGTTCCTGTGGACTGCACATGTCACCAAGGCTTTCGATGTGCCTAGACACACACGTACTGTGGAAACATTTGTCTGTGCGTCTTTAAAGAGTCAACAGTTTGTAAGGGAATCTATGATTGTGACTTGTTTGGGTTTCCATTTATGTTTTCACTGCATATCAACCTGATGTAATTATGTGGGACATACATACATATGTCCCACATAATTACTTTTTTGAGCGATGCTGGGTCAAAGCTTCATTTATTAAGATTATAGATTATTACTAAAATTGATCAACCTTACCTTTAAAAAAAATAATACTGTAAAAATATTCTTTAAACAAATATTTTTGGGATACATGTATTTTTTGTATGGTGTACTAAAATACAGATGCTTTTCTTCTTCATTCATTTCAACAAAATCCTCTTTTTATTCAACAAAAGAAGCTAGAAGAAATTCTCAGATATTAAATACAAGCACTTGTGGAGGGAGTTTACCTAAACAAAATAGGTTAAAACTAAAAATTTAGATTCCATGCAAATAGAATAAAGTTCAAATCTCTTCTGCCTTTGCATTCTGTGAGCCATCATATTTTCTTCTCACTGACATTATGTGAGGACTTCAGTTTAATCCTTCTAATATTAATAACTAATACAATTGATTCATCTAATTAAAAGCAAAATACATTATACACAGTTTAATCAGTTTAAACTCCAAGTTTACTAGCACAGCAAAAGTAACCATGTTGTGCTATTTAAATACTGTGACTACAAGCTAACACTGGGGTTAAGTATTATGGAATATGCGAGTCAGAGTAACGGAAGATTTCTCTGTTCTTCCCATTAAGAAGACATTGTGTGACCACAGCTTTAATCATCTCTTTTCCTACTACTATTAGCCTATAATTATATTGAAGTAGACACAATGAATTAATCTACAGTTAAATGCAGTTAATATGTCATTTAAATGTTGCCAGTAAAAGCAGAGATGTCAGTTACTGCTATGCTGCTAAGCTAGGCTACTTAGCTTTTGGCAGGGCTAGCTTAACTGTTCTTTTCTTCCATCATGACACAATTTATCCAGTCTTATTTTATTCCAAATATTATAATATGATTCTAAAATTATGATTTTTCAATCACAGATTATAGATACAGTACTACAGATGGAGAGATTGGTAAGGTTCAGTTTAGGCTTGATACAGCTTTCTTGATTTAGCTGTTGTTGGTTTAGTGCAGTAAAAGTGATGGGTAGAGTGCAGTCCCTGCAAATTTGACTGTTTTCACAGAAATTATACAGTCCTATGACATAATAATGTTTTATATGGTAAAACAAATGCCAAAACGTCCGCTTCTTGTCCAAACTCAATTGGTAGTTACTGCGTTTTGGCGTTTTAGGGCAGTATGTCTTCAGTGAGCTCAGTCTCTGGAGGCGAGGTGTGTAATTTTCTTCAATTCTGCGCATTCTGCTGCTTTAAATAACCCTCTGTGTTATCTTCCATGAAGCACGATTTCAGCGTGTATGTGCTGATGTGCAAAGCCTCTGTCTGTGTGTATCTCATGATTGTCAACTGACCGCCACAAGACTGCAGGAGACTTTTACTGGACAAGCCATCAGGCATGGAAGGAGAATATTTTCTGCAGTACACTGCAGGTGTGAAATTTCTGGCACTGACATTACTGGCGAGGACAAATTTCGAAAGGAAACCCAGCTGTATTTAGCAAACTTTGGAGTGTGGTCTGTAGCTGACCACACCCTGATACACTCTTGCACACACACACACACGAATCCAAGTATGTTAACACACACAAACATGCATACATAAATATCTGCATGCACAAAAATAAAAAGCACACAAAGAGAGCGCAACTTTTTCCTCCAAAATATTTTCCAACCTTATTATTTTCAACTTCTTTGTTCTTGTGTTTACTCAGCCCACTAAAGATAATAGGTCTCTTCCTCCATGTCTACCCCTCCGACTCATATTTCTAACTCTGCCTTCATCTTCCTGTCTCCCTCTTTCTATCTTCATCTCGCTCTGGATTCCCCCACTCGCCTGCCTCCCCTCCTTCTCCTTCTTGGCTTTTCCTTTCTTTCACATCATCATCTCTGTTTCTCCCCCTCTCCTCCGCTCCTTCCTTCTTTTTCTTCTCATGCAGCATTCCTCGCATTCCTGTTGGCTTCTTAGGGGGAAGGACCCCGCTGGCAGACCAAGGCCAAACATTATTACAGTGCTCTTAGCCTCTCTCTCTCTCTCTCTCTCTCTCTCTCTTTCTCTCTCTCTCTCTCTCTCTCTCATCCTATCCCTCTTCTTCTCTCCCTCTCTTACCAATTCTTCCTCTCTTCTTCTCATTCTTTCTTCTCTCCCTCCTCAGTCACTTTATCCTTCTTACTCCTTCCGCTGTTCTTTCCCTCCCTCACTTCTTCCCTCTGAAACCTCCATTCCCACTAATTTCATTTCACAGACAGTGTTTCTGTGCTTGTACTTTAACTGTGTTAAAAGAGCTTACTGAGACCACTGTGTTTCATAATTAGTGGAAATAAGGGTCATACCCTCCTCTGTTATGTAAAAACAGGCTCATTCATGTTTTTACAACGACACACTGTCCGCACATGGGAGATAAAGTATCAGATGCACAGATGTTCGTCGGAACACACTCAGGCGTTCACAGAGCCTGGCAGTTCTCTGAATTTAGTGGGCGATGCATTTTGAGTATGCTTAAATGCATCCTTCCTTGTGCCTGCATGTATCTAAATGCTTCATAAATTAACTAAAATGTTCCAATTGAAGTTTCATTTGACAGCAAATTCCCTCCCGATGAGTCCAAAGTGTGTTCAGATTACTATTTTTATTACCTCATTATGTTACATGCAGAGATACTGCATCACTGCGGAGAATTGAAACAACAGACACAGATTGTAAATGAAAGCCATAAGCCAGCTGCTTTAGTTTTATGTGCAGTGTAGCCGAAATAGAGACATTTTGAAGGGAACGGAAAGAAGAGTAATGGTTGGATAAATGATTTGATGGTCTCCAGTTGATATCAGGAATGAATATGTGTGTGTGTGTGTGTGTGTCTGTATGTGTAGGCCCAAGTATCTTTTGAAAATGTGCTATCTAAGTGTTGAAATGCTGGTTTTGGTAGCGATACCAGTATGATACTTTTTTTTTAAAAAATAGCTTACTTAGGCAGAACGAGTTCTTCTAAAGGTTAAACATGACCTTTGCCCTTGTAACAGTTTTCTATGTTATATTGACACATTTTTGGTTCCAGTAATTAGATTCGATTCTAGTCAGTCGATGCGTTTTCCCTCATCCATGCTTCTCGCCATCATTCTGTCACCGTTTTCAAGTGAGTTTTCATTTTTTTCACATTTTGTGAACAATCTCTCTCTTCTTGTGCTCAATGTTGCACGAGCACGTCTCTGCAGGTGGGAGGCAACTATGTAGCACACAGTTGACCACATCCTGCCCCATGTAGTACTGACAAATAAGCTACATACGTCAGAGTGTTTTCAACCATGTCACATCGGTATAATTTACACTGAAGTTTGACTCATCATGTTTGTTAAAAAAGATATTGATTCTAACATCTTTGCCATTTTTGCACTGGAACCTACACTGTGAATTTTCTGTACTGGCCACACTTGTAACAGCTGATTAGCAGAGATTTTCTTCTGTGTTTGCAGGCCCATAACTGATTTTTCCTAAGCTAATTAATATATTTTAAGATAATATAATCTTGCAGTTGTTTCATAGAGTTGCAAACAGCATGTGGAGGCTTTGACGTTCATTTTAAAAACATGAATTTAGTTTAAAATCTCAGTAATCAGAGGATAAAACAAGCACAGGCTCTGTAAAGGAAAGCTTTTTTTTTTTTTAGATAAAATAGATGTGGAAAGTACTAACTGACCAGTGCTAGACTGCGTGAGTGTGTGCGCGGATAGGTGTATGTGTGTGTGTGTATGTTTGTGCACGTATGTATGTATTCCTCACTCCCTGTGGGCGGTTGCCTGCTGCGCTGCTTTTCTGTCACCCTGTGGTTTTGTTATTTTCAGCCTGAAACCGGATGTGATTCAGACTGCTTGGTAGATTGTGTAATTGAATGGACTAACCACATACACACATGTGCACATAGACACACACAATTTATGTCAATGCACATAGACACATGCAAACACAAACACACACACACACACTTATATAGCGCTTGTACACCCACACACTGAGGGTTTCTGGGAACGGTGCTGGGTTCCCCCTGCTCACAGAGGCACCCGAGGGTGAGCGAGCGGACGATTGAGCACCACCAGCAGTAGACGCACGCTTTTTGGTTTCAATATTGGTCTGAAGCATCGCCTGTTGACCTGGCTGATGCCGAGATCGGAAAAAAGGATAAAGCACACACACACACACACACACACAGGGTTGTGCTCTGTGGAAACAAAAGGACGGTTGAAAGTGGGGAAAAACACTGAGAAGTGCTAGTGAAACTCATAATAAATGTCAGTTTCTGGCTCAGAAAAAACAGTTGTACTATAGTATGCAGATAGAGTTGGTTTTAGAAAAAGCAAGAAAAACAGGGAAGAGATAAAGGTGGACAAAAAAAAAGTACCTAAGCACCTCTTCTTTCATATGCACAAAAATAAATATTCCATAGGGACTTTTTGAGACAGTAGTTCTGACTCATTTTTGCCGCTGTTTATTTGTTTATTTCTTTTAATTCTCATTAGAACATGTTTTAATTGTGGGATCAAGAATCAGCAAGTTTGTGTATTTGGTTTTGTGTTGTAGGATGTACACTGACTTGTGATGTTTCAGAATTTCTGATGAAATAGAGAAAGGACTTCTGTCACACTGACCACACTTCAGCGTATGTGACATGCCGTTTGAAGGATTTACGTCACACAGTGTCTGTGGCTGCTAACAGCAAACAGCCTCTTGGTTCTGGGAAAACTCTGGACAAGAAAGACTGACAAGACAATGGTCATGCATCATGTGAGCTGTCACAATAACTTGTGTACTGTGTGTGTGTGTGTGTGTGTGTGTGTGTGTGTGTGTGTGTGTGTGCACGTGTAGTGTGTGTGTGTGTCATCATGGCATCAATATACAGGATTCTCTACTTCCTCCCTACATGAGCTTGTGGTCTCCTGTCCTATGTGGTCAAATAACAGCAAGTAAAGATTTGGTTCTGCAATGAAATTAGAGAGAAGAAACTGCCTTTTATTGCCCGTAAAAAATTATCATCAAACTTATATGACCTCCAGAGGAGAAAAATATCGATATAACCAAAAATCAAATCAATAATAATTCAACTATACATTTTTCTTCTCAGGATTCTACCTCTACAGGATTCTACCTTATGTCAGAATACAAAGATGGTGAAGGTTCCTGTATCTTCTACCACATCCCTGGTTTTTACTGTAACTGTTGGCAGATCTTGTCAACCATATTACCTCAATGCTTCCTCTTCACGTAGTGTCTGCAGGTTCTTAGTCATTCTGGAGACGGGTTTCTTCAGAACTCCAAATCTAATAGATCATATCCTTTTTATAGGGCCATGCATTAGGTCCAGTTCTGTGATTAACTAGCAGCAATCGACAAGTAATATACTGTAAAAACATTAAAGTTTTAATAAGTTATCACAGAAAGCCAAGTCCTTGACAATTATTTACGTGTTAATTATTGCTTGTTTTGATTGTGCTCTGAGTACTGTGATTATCCAATAGCCTTTTTCCATATGAGAGGAAAAGCCACTCTGTGCCGTGATTAGATCTGATTTTCCAGATCTCATCAGCTGTATTTCTATATGACAAAAGAGCACAATAAAAGGCAGTGCTTACCTCAAATAATATGGTCCTTTACCACTCCTCCTTTGTAATATTTAAAACTAATCTGCTGACCAATATAACAGTACAGGGCCGTGTTTTGTTTCATAATAGACTTAAATGATCTTGGATTCTATATTAATAGAATCTTTAATCCTACAACATAGAAGCAAATTAGTTACGGTTTTAGTCTCATAGATTACAGTATGTTGTGACATGGTTCAGGCTTTTCTGCGAATGAAATGTACAGCAGGGAGTAAAGCTGTTTGTACAACAAGCTCAACAATATGTGACATTGTTATGAGGCCCATTGAAACTATTCCGAACATTTCCTGATGAGGGCCCTTTCACCAGGCCAACCAACTAATTTAGTGTGGTTGTGATAAAATGTTGTACAAGTTCATCAGATGCAAGTTTTTATGTGAATAAAAAGAATACTGCAGTGGTGTTGAATGCATTGAAATAATTACAAAATGGCTCAAAATTGTAAAGCTCTCATGAAATGTCTGCAGGCATGGATCTTAATGGGTGTAATTTATGCCATAAGTCAACAGGGTGTGTTAAAAGCATACATTTTCCTGTTCATTTGCTGCTTTTGTTTAAGAAAAGCCTTCAAATCGTTCTGTGAAACATTTGCATATTAAGAAAAATGCTTGTTTTTGGAGTGTTGTTTGAGATAACTACAGTCATATTAGCACCAAAACATGTTCACTGGCAGGAAATCAAAATTAAAAAGGAAACCAAACCAGATTCAAGATTTATTTATTTATTTGTTGTTTCCTGAGAATGTTTGTAGCCTCCATAGACATGGCTTTGTGCAAAAACTTTTATTATATACAGATACAAGGTGCACCCAAACCAAAATGATCATTTGCTTAATACTATTATGGTTTCCTTAGACATTAGCTCAAGTGGTACATGACTGTAATCAGCGATTTTCCTTCTTGGTCTGCATTACGAACAGACAACAAGAGTTAGAGGGAGAAAAACCTGAATAGACATTTGAGGGGACTATTCACTGCTCATACTTGCATTATGTCATGTACAGGGTTTAGGGACCAACACAGTTTATTAAAACCAGACCATGCATTGCAAGGCAGTACAGTATGTGTTGGAGCTTCCTTTGCGTTTGAGCAGCAGACTCACTAGCATGTGCTTTATCTCATCACACCACACTGAGTAAAACACTGAGTAGGCTGTTTGTCATTTTTAGAAACGTGTACTCATGAAAATGTTTAAATGTAGAACATCAGCAGAAACCTTTGTAGAGTCTGGTACATCATTGAGTGAATCCTTGCAATCTTAAAATTGCTCACATTTTTTCCGGGGACCTCCAATTTAACCCCTGGAGGGTGTCAGGAGGCCCCCCAAAAAACCACACCACTCTGCTTGACGCAATAACAGCGCCGGTTTGGAGATTTTTGACAGCAGATGGAGCCACAGTGTAGGGCCCATTATTTTAATTGTCCCCCACACACACACTGTGGAAACAAAGTTAAGACTGTTGACCAAGTTATAAGCAGCCAATCGCGGATTGGCTGCAGTGTGCACCCAATGGGAGTCAGTCATTGCAGGAAAACAATAGTCCTGAAGGTCTGTATGAAGTCGAGGCTATTTTTGGTGGGACCCGCCTTGCTTGCTATTTCTGTCAGCAGGAGAGCGGAGAGGAGGGGAGGGGAGGAGGCAGGACTCGAGGGGCCGGACTTTCTTTTCTGCAACTTGCCTCCGATAAGTCTCTTTTCTTTTTCCTCCTCCTCCTCTGTACAGTCTACTGACAACCCCAGCGGTTCTCACCATCACCTCCCCCGTCTGCCTTTCGCTGTGTCGGATGCACACGGATTCGTTTAGCTGGATTATCTTTAAATATTTTTTCGGACTCGGACCGTTTCAAGAAGCTGTTAGGTGTTAACGGACTCTGTCTTTCAAGGTAGGCTACAGTAGGGTGCTGACAAGGTCTGATGTGGGAACAGCTGGACGTTCGGCGTATGAGCTTTCACTTGTTAAACGCGCCGTTGTTCATATCGCAGTTTGGCGTTGTTAACGGAAGGGTTAGCCACCTGCGCAGGTGTTTTTTTTTTTTTTTTGCTCCGTTTTAATTGCTCGCGAGCGCTCCGAAGTGAAGCGCGTGAGGTGCGGCAGAGAATAAGAGCTCATAACCCCGCATTAAAACCGAAGAACTCTCTGTAGAGTAACTTCATACATACGTGTCTGCAACTAACTAAAAGTTACTTTTTATCCTGTATTTAGCAACGACACGGCGTTACCAGAGGTGTATTTTAGAAATAAGCTTGTGCAGAAAGTCTAAACACACCGTAAAAAAAGATCATTTCTGGTCGTGTTCATTAGCAGAAAAATGTTTCGTTGAAACAGTTTGAGTTCTGAGTCACAAACCTATACTTTCTTGCCAGTCGTTACATTATTTACATATTACTCAGCCTACTATAAGCCCCTGTGTTTGACCCCAATTAGGTTTTTTTTTTTTTTTTTTTTGCTGCACAACAGATGTTAACCAGCATCATAGGTCAGCAGCAACAGGTCTACCACACATGCACACACACAGACAGAAAAAAAACACATGCACTACTAGCCTACTTTTTACTTAATTAGTCTCATTTGAGTTTGTGTGTGTGTGTGTGTGTGTGTGTGTGTGTGTGCGTGTGTGTGTGTGTGTGTGTGTGTGTGTGTGTTGCTAGCCAAGCACCGCCTTACCCATTCTGTGATCTTTCTATCCAGATCTGGGTCAAATATTAGACATGACGGGTTGGGGCTTACATCACAAGAGCTTGTGCCCAGCCGCACCCATCAGGTGGCCAGGTCTGCTAATGCAAACCTTTAAGGAGCACTAAGTCATCTGTGACTTTTATCTGCCTCTGTTGGCTGCCTACTGAAATTGCACCAACCTCTCTCTGGTAGTTTGTGGTGGAGCTCTTGAGCTTTTTTGAAATAATTTCTTGTGTGCTGCATTTAACTGATTTTCTGTTTGTCTCCACAGATGGAATCAGCACCTCTGGTTACATCATAAAGACAGACAGACGGGACAACATATATCATACAGTGGCAGGTAAAACTTTTTTACCTTTTAAAGAAAACTGACTAAATATAAGCTGTAACTTGATAAGTAGTTGTGTTGTGGGTCTGCAAGATTTCAACTTGTTAAAGTTAGGCCACAGCCGTCAGCGCTGAAACATTCATGTGGAAAAATGCTGCCAGTCTACTCAGGACTACATCTTGTCCTCTTTACAGCATTTTTTTTTTTTTTTTTTTTTACAGCATTACACACACATTACACAGCTTGGGTGACAGTGTTTTTTCCAGTGCAGAATGATCTAAGCTGTTTGATTCTCAAAGAAGTGCAGTAAAGTACAGAACAGGTGTTGGCCTAGTTGGAAACATATACTCGTCCCGCTGTGTTTTTCATATGTGGGTTTGCTGCAGGTCATGCAGAAATGTAGTTTATTGTGTGTCGAAAATTCCCACAAACGTGTGAAAGTTACATTTAACTTAACTAAGTTGAGAAAAATATCCAGTTGTATTCAGTCCTATATAATCAGTCTTACAGGGAATGTAAAAGTCACCAAAGTGTTAGTATGCAGTAGTAGGATTTACTTCAGTGTTTTTCAATTTCACTTCCATAATTGTGTAATTTTTTCAAAGCTGTGAAGTAATTTGACACTTCTTGACGCAACTGAAACAAACATCTGGAATTATACAGATTTATTTCCTAAATATTTTCCTGCAAACCCTCTGTTGCAACTGTTTCTTATTTGTCCCATAATTGCTGCATTTTCACTGCGAATGTGGTCATGTCTTAGACAATGAAAATGTCAACACTGACTGCTACAGCGTGATACAGGATGTGAACCTGAGCTAACCCTCATGCACATGTCACTCCGCTTTAAGAAAAATCGGTGACTATGATGTGAATGTTAGGGTCGCCTTTCCTCATAATAACCATCAGTTTCCATCAGCAGCTGTTATGTATTTTTATAGCAAATTTCTCTCCATTCCGCTTCCCCTCACTATCTGAGGGACTTTAGAAACATCACTGCAACTCAGCCTGGGTTGGTGCTGACTCATGTGGGAAACACTCAAAGGTTTCTTCTTCAACCTGAGATCAAAATGCATTCGATCCACTGCTCCGCCCGTCAGTAACGAGTCACCCGGCTGTTTCTTTGTGTCCTGCCTTTTGGTTTAGATTAGCATTCTCCACTGTGAAGCATGCCTGTGTGATCACGCTGTGTAGGATTACAATGCATGACTCTCTGAATGGAAGCTGGCTCTCGCTGTGCCAGGCTCCGCTGACTGTATGCTAACCAAGCTACATGTACTGTGTGTGTGTGTGTGTGTGTGTGTGTGTGTGTGTGTGTGTGTGTGCGCACTTGTGGAAAAACCCGGTGAGGTCATGGCCGTGGCTGTAGAGTCCGGTTACATGTGTGTTGTCCACGCAGGGCAACTGACACTGGCTGTCTTTCCTTTGTTTTCCTCTTTAATCTCCATCTCCTTACACAGACACACACACCCATATAACCTAACATTAAACCATTTTCACTGTCGAGCACCCTGATGCCAGGCGTCTCTAGCGTTGGAGACTAGTTAACAGTCTAAGGTGGCAGCAGACTGTGCCAGATGTGTAGAACACATGAAACCACCATTTTAAAAGCCTCTGGAGCTCAAACAGCCCTTTAAACTAAACATGCTGCTGTAATAGACCTGCAGGCTACCAAGATTATTTCCCACTTATCCTTTAGTTTGTTCTTCTGTAGTAACACACACACACACACACACACACACACACACACACACACACACACACAAAGAAACAGGTAGAAACACTGTTTACCAGAAGATGAGGTTATCTTCAGTAGCAATTACCTGAAGAGACCCTGCATACAGGGATACTGCACAATTAGGATAAGTTACGCAATCCGTTTATAAAACCGCAATAATACATATTTTTTTCGGGTACTTCCATACCTGAGTCACATTTAGGGCTGCAACTGAAAATTATTTTCATATTTAATTAATCTGTCAATCATTTTATCCATTAATCCATTAGATGTTTGGTCATAAAATGTCACAAACTGGTGATAAATGTTGATAACCTTTTCCCACAGCCTAAGGTTACATTCTCAAATGTCTTGTTTTGTCCACAACCCAAAATCAGAGAATCTGGACATTTATTTCAGTCAAAAATTACTTTAAAACTATTAATTGATTATCAATATAGCTGACTAATAATTTAATAGTTTACCATTCTTAAGGAATTAATTCTCAGATATCTGTATATCTGAATGGCTCATGCTTGTTATCTTTGTACTCCACTTTCTATGTCACAGCAAGTTTAATTTAAGTTTGCATGCAATGTTTTAAATCTCGTTTTTTCTTGTAACAGGTAAATATGATCTGTTAACACAGTTGAGAGAGTAGCTGTTGTTCATTTTTATTTGAATAATAATAAAAATAATAATATACCAAAATTCTTTAACCAAATTGCTTCACTAAGCAGGCTGATTTTCTCCTGCACAGAAAAAAAGACACTTTTTCATGCAGTGTGCACACATACAGTACACTCGCTTTCTTCTTTCTATTTTTCCTCTCTAAATGTTTCTTTCATTCTGTCCTCTCTGGGTCACTACACAGAGCAGGGAGACACTCCAGAGACCGATAACAACAGGCACGATTGTAATAGCTACAGTGGAGATCACATATCCTCTTGGTCTTGGTCAGCTGATCTGGGTACTTTGCTTCTTTTTGTAACTGGTTGCTTCTGCTGAATGGGAGAGCCGATGGTGAAAGAAAGTTAGTTACAGTGGATACTGTAACATGATAATATTCACAATTAACTGTTTAATCATTTGGCCAATAAAAAAGTTTTAAAATAGTAACAAATGCCCACTACTTTTTTTTTTTGCCGAAGCCCAGTTCACATATTTGAGTAACTTGTTTTGTCCAGGCAACATTCCAAAAGTGTAATATCACAGAAGATCAAGAAAATCAGCAGATTTTTACAGTTTAAAAGCTAGAACCAGAACATTTCTGCTGAACAACAACCCAACAATGAATAAATAAATCAAAACAATTTATCAAATACTTGTTCATTTTATTAATTGAATCAATTAATAGACTAATATGTTTAGAATGCATATTTGTATACATCAATGTCATATAGCTAAATTATCATGTGTTTTTGTGAAGGCATAAAAGGTGAATGTTGTTCTGTTGAACTTTACCTGTGTAATATATAGAATTTTTTTGGCCACTAATCTTCCTCACTTCTTTATACGTCTGAGTAACCTGACCTCACTTTAACATTTAATCGACAGGTTTAGAGTTCTTTGAGCACAGAGGTAATATATCACTAAGTGGTAGCACTGCTGCAGCTACTGCACTATTCCTTAAACAATAAATTGTTCTGTGTGTTGAATTTTCAGTGTGTGTAGCGTTTTGTTCAAAACAGTATGAGTTCATTAAATCCGTGCAGCTGCCCCGTCCTCACCAAAATATAAAATAAAATTGATTGGCTTATTTGTAGTGATCAACTGCAGATATATTATGGTCATTTTGAACTCTGGGGGCCCTTAAAGCCAGACTGCAGAGCAGACACAGTAGTTGTGGTAGTAATGGTAGTAATAGTAGACGGCGATGAAGGAGGCGGCTATTTTTGACCTGCTGAACAAATGGCTCGATTGTCCTGCCTCTAGGTGCGTGAAATCACTTGATATGTCAGGGGTAATGTTATATAATACCCTCCAAGGGGCCCCATAGCACTGTGTATGTGAGTGTGTGCAGAGTTCTCCTTTTCATGTCTGTTAATAGTGTGAGTGTGTTTTCTGTTTCTCTGCATCAGCCTGAACATATCTGGTGTAAATGGGACAGGGAGGCTGTGTGGAAGTGGAAGTGCTGTGGCCTGAGGTAACATTGTCCTCAGCGTTTTATTAGTGTGTCAAATCAATTCATGTTGTATTAACCTTTGAGCTAACGGCTCCTTGCTGTGGTCAGCTGGGTAATTGGTCTGTTATTGGCCTCCAGCCGCAGTCTGTATCCCCCTTGGGATGCCTCTCCTTCTCTCACATATATACAAGCACATACACGTTAACACGCCTAATCCCATTGAAATATACTGTCAAGTCAATGAAATTATTGTATTGTACTTTGCAGGGTAAAACACTTTTTTAACTCACTCCCATCCACTGCTCCAGACCAGAAGCCTTGGATCTAAATAAGCAGTTTTGAGTCTCCAGTGATTTGTGTTACCATTATCATTTCCTGCATCTGCTTTTTTCAATTTTTTATTTTCACACCATGAGTATTTCTGCCTATATTCAATCAGACATTTTAAATCACATAAGATTCAGCTGCACATAGATGATGAGCCAGTCTGATATGTGATATTTGATAAAAAGCCAGTACCGACCCCATACATCAGTCCAGACTTCATCACAAGCTTTCCAAACCAGACTCCACGTTGTATTTCGATATGGTCTGACCTAAAGCGCAGCAGAGAGTAATGGACGGCTCACATTCACTCCAGATCACTGAGGTGACTGACACTGACCTCGGATCAGATAGCCCGTTGTTAGCGAACATGTAATAGGATCTCCTCCCATCTGGATGGACTCCTGACTTTACATCTGACTGTGTGTGTGTGTGTGATGAATAGTCACCAGTGATGTTTACATATATAGGCTACTTTCAACAACTTGGTGGTGTGTGCAGATAGATTTCTTAGTGGCGCCCTTTTAAGATGCGAATGTAGATGGTGCAGAAAACAGACAAAAATGCTGCACGGAGCAAAGGTGAGAACAGTTTGGGAGTAGTTATAGATACTGTGCAAATCACAGATGTGCTCGGTGGAATACATCTAATAGCACAAGGGGGAAGTGCACTGTATGCACTGATGTATCATGATATGCATGCAGTGATTTAACAACAGGCTCTCTTTTGTACACAATCTCAGTATGTCTTTTTTTTAATATTTCCCCATTGCTAATGCACAATTTTACATCTTAAAACAGATGTAAAGTCAGAATCAGAATTGGCTAGAATACATTGAAGGTATCTTTCATTCAACATCTGGCATATGTCTAACTAATGTCTCCCATATTTTCCTGGCAAGCGGAAGGAAATTCAAATACTGCCAGTAGTGCTGAATAATTTGTGCTGTTTGTGGTCTGAGACACTTTATAAACCAGGTCAGTTCTCACCACTTGCAGAATTAGTTTTTTGTGTAGTCTGGCTTCTTTCTGCTGCTACCTGCCATTTCTCCCTAAAATCCCTTGTGTGAGTCATAGTTATTGCCATTATCAATGAATTTGTTCATTATTTTATTGGTTAATAGTTTATCTATAACCAACATTCTCTGAACCAACAATCAAAATCTCAAAGATATTTAGTTCACGATCAAAGACGAAGACGACCAGCAAATAGAAACGGAAAGAAACTGGCACCAGAGAATCTTTCTTAAGAAACACGATGAATCCATTATCAAATACTTGATAATCAATTATCAGTCATTTTCTTCAGGTTTAAACATGAGCTCTCAGCTGATTAGCAACCTCTGGCTGAAAAAAGTGGAAAGTTTGTCAGTGTCTGAATTAATTAATTAATATGTAACAAGTATTAATTATTGTTTTTCCCGCAACTAGCAACCTTTCTAAATGCTGAGAATCATGACACGTCGTTTCTTCTCTGTGGCTTTTGTGTTTGTAAGAGGGACACCCAACTCCATATGCATGTTTCAGTCAGTAGTGCCAGAGTGTATATTTGTCCATGACTCTGACTGTTTATGGATGGATTATTTTGTCTGTGCCTATGTATACATATGCTTGTGTGTGTGTGTGTGTGTGTGTGTGTGTGTGTGTGTGTGTGTGTGTGTGTGCTTGTGTGTGTGTTCATCCCTGACCAGAGTGTCGAGCATGTGCAGGAATGTTAATGTCTTCTTCCTTTGTTGTCCGTGCAGACAGCCGAGTGTGACTGTGCATATTCATGAAGCTGCCTTCCTGGAACACGTTAACTTTTACCCAGAAAAGAAGGTTGATAAAAAAAAAAAATAAGATGTAGAAATTCAAAGGAAGCAAAAAGACGAGAGATAGATTCACATAATTTATACACAGAAAAAAAAGAAAAAAGAAAAAAAAAAAAAAAAATATATATATATATATATATATATAAATAGAGATAGGGTAGAAAGATGTATCAGAATAAGAACATGAAGTAAGAAACGGCGACAGATGTCAGAGTCCTGTCAGCTATTCCTATTTCACTCATACATTTCACTTATATCAATATTTGCAACCAGAGTTGCTTTTCTATGTTAGTTTCTCTGGCAGTCAGCTGGCGATATTTGAGATATTTTTTATATCTGCATGTGAATAGGTCATATGGCCCAGTATTGATTCACTTGACCTTACACAGTTTCATACAGCTTTTCTGTGCTGTGATTCTTTGAAGATTCTTGTCTTTACTGACAGTATTAAATGCTCCTTTTTAATATTTGTTTTTGAACTGAAAGTGGGTGAACCTGTCTTGAATATTCCTTACTTCATCAAGCAGAAAGCCAGATCAAATGAACTATGTTTAAACATGACTTTGTGTCTTATTTTGCTGAGTGAAATCAAATCGGCTCATGCCTGCAGGGTTGAGTCACTTACTCTTGTGCTCATCAGCAGAAAATCCTTTGCAGTAGATTGTAGTTCTTTTGTAGCTATCAGTCTTTACTGCACTACCAGAGGCTATCAGTGTATCAGTCACCACTGTTTTCATGACTCACTGTTTTCACCACTGATAACCATCGAAACTCAAGTATTTGTGAGACGAGATTAAACAATGGACACTGGAGAAAGAGTTGTATGGCATTAATATTTGTTCGCCTGATCTGGCATTGTGTTTCTAATTAATTACAAGTCCACTGTGTGAGTGTATTGTGGTTTGTAATGATAAAGGTAGACTGGTATCTGTGACTGCATGTGATGTGTGTGTGTGTGTGTGTTATAAGATAAAGGGGGAGATCCCTTTGACTGAGCTGATGTGTTGAGTGGCCTTATCTGTGTTGGGAAATGTGGAGAATGTGTTTGATGTCAAAGAGAGCAGGAGTTTGTGTGCGAGTGTGTGTCAGAGAGTGAGCTTGGACAGATTTGTAGAAATATCAAAGTTAATATGTCATCTTGAAATTTTGGAGATACACTCAAACTTTTACGGCTTCTGCCTCTAAAACTGTCACTATTCTAAAATAATTTGTTTGAGGTCTGTGAAAATAAAAACCAGTGTTACAGCTGAAAAATCTTATGTATAAGGTCTATTATCTGCATTAGATGTTACATTGGGTGTTGCCCAGTATGACCAGTGCTGCTGCTGGCTGTTGAGCGGTTATATTGCAGCAGCTGGAGGAAACATTGCTTTGCCAAAGTGCATTACCACAGAACAAGTTTTTCCATAAGACTCCACATCCCTGATGGTTTAAACATGCACCAAAGTGACAGGATACTAAAGCTGCCTCCTCACTGACAACATGTTCTTACTGCTGAAGTGTCCACGGGCAAAGCAGTGAAGGCCGTCCAGCCTCAGGACATCTGTTTGCACAATAAAGATGTTTGCTCTGCAGCATGTTTAAAACGAAGCTCCTATGCAACATAAGAAAACACTTCAACCTCACCTGTGTCATGATGCAAAGCAAGTTTAGATCCAATAGATCACTCATCAGTCACTCATTTCCTTGTTCATTCAGTCATTGTGGCTATCACTCATGCTACCCACTTCTTTCTATTCCAAACAAAAGAAATAAAATGTATCACTTTTCTGTACGCCAGAGGATTGTTCCAAAGCAAAACCAGCCCAACAGTGTTGAGAACAGAAGAATCATTCATGAACTGGAAAGGCTAAATTACACCTGACTCCAATCAGATATTTCTGTGAACGCTGACCAAAGTTACTGAGTGTATTGTATTTGGCAGCACACAGCAGATAGTGTTAAAGACAGGAAACAGAGATGAGAGTGTGGGTCAGTGCCTGAGTGGGACTCTTAGCCCTGCCTTTGTTGTCAGTGCGGCAGAAAGAGGATTCACTGTCATTTGTCAAACCGGACAGCACACCTGGTGTCTCCACTCTGACAGACAGAGGCTCGCTTGTGTGTACGTATGTGTGTGTGTGTGGGTGTAGTGAATGAATTGTTCTGAAGTTTCAACCTTCAGGCAAATTGCAACACAGAGTCAAGAGAAAGATGACAGGGACACATGGAATGTATGTGTGTTATGTAAAAGTGTGTGTATTATTGGCATGCAGACGTGGTGGAATCCTCAAGCACCTGTTTAGTTGAAGCAGAGCAGGATGTAATTGCTTGCTTATATTCCTCTTTTACGAGCTCGTACAGCGGCCATAAATCCTTTTGAGAAGAAGAAAATGCAGCCAAATTTAGAAGACCTGTAATTTTGTTGTTGTGATCGACTGTGTCATACCTGAATTTTGCCCAGATGTTCACCTTGAATTCCATCACAGTGTAGTGTCTGTGTATTGTGACAGTTCTTGGTGAAAAGAAAATACATGCTTTTATTTTGTATTCCTGAGTCTATTTTATTTGAAGTAGATCATTTTTCATATTACTAACATAGATGTTAACCCACTAAATGTAATTTTCAAAGAGAATAGTAAGACCATCTCTGAGATTAATCAGACAAACTGCAATTTTTTTTATAGATAATTAAAAGAGACCTCTATACTCACTGTTGACCAGAATGCATTGCAGAATACGATAAACATGATACCTGCTGAATAGCAGCATGCGAAGCACCGCTTTGTCCAAGGACATCCTGTCAAAGCGACTAACATGGCTGTTCTTTTCACTGGCTGCTGCTATCACTTCCTTCAGAAAACCAGTATATCAGTGCTGATGTTGCATGTTGATTATACAAAAAGTTATACTTCAAGTAACCAATACATTTGTTTAAACAGACATGCACATTATCAACACCCATTATCCCACTTTTGCCTGAGGGGGCGCTGTGAAGCCACTCTGAAAAATGTAACTAAATCAAAGTATAGAGTGTGGAGAACACCTCATGAATAAAGCACTTATATATACATAGAGCATGATAGATGAGCATGAGGAGTGTGGATTTTTTTCTGTACTCGATGAGAACATAAAATCATCCCTCCTTTAAAGAAGGCTCACATGAAGACCTGGAGCCAGAGGTCTACCAGAGACACGTGGATGATTTAGGTGCCTCTGGTGTCCTCACTTAACCCTCTAAAGATGTGAGCACCAGCAAAATGTTCTCACTTAAGAGGGTCTTCCTGATCTTGCTATCCCCGTAATGCGCCCACACAAACACATACTCAGCAGAAGGTAGTTCTTAAATGTGTCGACAGCCGCACACACTAGCATTTACACTTAAACACTCAAGTATGCACTAACAGAGCAACACCATAAATATAGAAATAGTTTGGCGACAGTTGTAGGCAGGCAGGTCTACACACACGCGCACACACACAAACCACAGTCTGGCCAGCTGCTTTGGGAAGACGAGAGTGTTTGAATGGGAGTGACAGCTGTGGATTCCTCAGGATGAAGGAGGGAGAAAGAGAGATAGGAGATGGAGAGAGTGAGCAACAGAGGGAGATAAGTTGGAGGAGGAATGAGTGTGTGTGTCAGTGAAAGCAAGAGGTGGAGAGAGAGCAAGAGCCAGAATGGCAAAAAAGAGAGAGAGAAGAGGAATGAAAAGAGGTAAAATGCATCAGAAGCACTTATTATTATTTGATAATTATATGATAGAATAAGATAATGATATAGTTTCTCCTCAACCAGATTTAGATGCTTTAGCTTTTTTTTCATGTAAAGTGTAGAACCTAAAACAAACTTATGCTTAGACAGAATTTATCTACAAAAAAATATGCATAAAGTGAAAAAATATGAGATTTAAGAACGACTGAAGACAGAGCGTTTAGCATCATGGGGGAAGAGGCATTGAGGTCTGATAAGTGTGAGACAGAGAGTGCTCCCAGAGTAAAGAGCATGTGATCCTAACTGTCAGTACCAGACTATTCATAGAAATCCTGTGTTGCACAAGGCTGATTTAGCAACTCTGTAGCCTTTTTTTTTTTTTTTTTTGTGAATACACCCTCACCTCCTGTACCTTTTACTCTATTTGAGCAATGACCACTTCTACTCTAAACACAAATTATTAAATAACAGTGAATCAGACATCAATTAAATAATTCAAAACTGCTCTGAACTATAGATGTCTTGTTGGTGTTTCCTGGGAAATGCTTTGGTTCACAGGAGGTTTTATAATACCAGAAGAACAGATCATTGTTTTGAACAAATAGAGGAAGAACTGGGTATTATTATAATGAGCTGCAACACCCACTGTGGTTTAACAGACAAAGAAAACAAACAGCACCACCTACAGAAACTCAAATGTCATCAAACAGAAAATCCTGGGAGAAAGATGTCACATTGCTGCAACCAGTTTGATCGACAGATGATCTCTACAGAAACAGCACTACCCTTCCCCAAAAGTAAAGTAATGTAGCATTGCACAAGCAGCAACAGCCATGCTGGGAAATGGCTTCTCTTCTGTAGGATGTAACTAACCATAAACAGACTGTGGGTCTGCAACCTGCTACAGTTAGCTTAGCTTAGCACAAAGAGTTGAAGCAGGAACAATGAGCTAGTCAGGCTCTGTCTAAATGAAAAAAACAAAGTGTTAACTTAGAAACAAGTTTTGGGTTTAAGGGATGGACAGCTTTTTGGCTGGGGTCTCCTGGGTGCTTGTCTACCTCATGGTGACAACAAGACTCCAAACTGTCTTTACGCTCTGGATGAGATAAAACATTATTTCACAATTAGTAAGCTTTAAATGTGCAAGTATGTAAATCTTCTTAACACATCCAGGCTAGCTGTTTCCAATCTTTGTGCTAAAAGTTAAGCTAAGCATCGATACAGACATTAAACTGGTAATATTCTTTTTATCCAACACACCAAAATAAATTGTATTATCATGTAAAACAGCAATGTTCTTGGCTTCTCTGTGTTTTACTCACAAACAGGTTCCTCCAGGTTCACAATATTATACTTAATTCTTGAATGTAACTCACTAAAGTTATACAAGATTTATTCAAGCTGATTCAGACCTAAGTCAATAGTTTACTTAGTAGTTTTCCATGTTCCTGTAATGGGTGTGTTTGTGAGCAATTGTGTGTTCAGTACATTACTGTGTTGCCTTCAGGGCCACTGTTAGTCATTAATCTGAGTCGTTAATGGATGTCAAGCCCTCAGCTTTTCATTAAAGCTATACATTGAGAGCAACGGGAACAGTGATTTTGGAGTGGGTGTGAGAGAAAGGGATGGAGGGTGTCCGAGAAGCCATGGTTGTTTTGGTTTTACTGTCTGAGCATGTATTTCAGGGGGATACTTTAATGCTACGGGGCTCAAGGGCACTGTGGCAGCAGCGTCACAACGGCAGCAGGGGGAGGATTGGGGAGGAAATGGGAGTCTAAACTCAGCTCTTAAACAGGAAGCCACCCTGGTTCTCTCATTGTTGTGTTTTTATAGACTCAACTTCCTGTCGGCCTGACCGCCCCCATTACCATGGTTACAATCCCTGTTGTTTATGGGATGGACTGTAAAGATCCTGCAGTGGCAAGAGCTGACGGTCAACACTGGCCAAAGTGTGACAACTAGAAAAGAAGCTGAACTGATCAACAGGATCCTTAAAGGCTTCTGAAGTCTTAAAATGCCTCCCATAGTGTTATTACACTATTATTATTACTTCTGTTTCACCACTTCACTCATTTCTTGGTATCCTTTTTCCTAGTCAGCACATTTATAGTTTCAGGCTGATTTTGACTACGTTGTCTCTTAATTCTGCTTTCAGACTGTCTTAATTTAAATTCCAGGCAGCATTTAAAAGCAGTTAACACTCTTTAAAAACCTTCTCTGTCTGGAGTCTGCAGATACCCTGACAAATGGCCATTTGCTCCCAGGCAAGGTGCCTCTGCAGTGTGAATGAAATGATGAAATCAACAGTTTGTTGCCGAACAGCGTCAACAAATAGAGACAGAGAGAGTGAGAGGGAGGAGAAGAAAGAGAAGGAGTTAAAGAAAAGAGGATGTGGCCGACAGTAAAAGATGACTGGAGGGGAGTGGAGCTCTCTGTCTAATTATAGATCCTGCTGTGAGCTGGCTGAGGCAGAAGTGCTACTGGGGTTTTTCACATAGCCGGATATTTACAAGACAAACACGGGTACGTGCCTTTTGACTTTTTTTAATCATTCGCTCCATGTGTATGCACGTACGTGTGCAGTTTATCTGCTGAATGGAAGGTAAAACCTGTTGTATCAAACTTCTTGGATCTTACTGCACATCGGAAGCCTGCTGTGGTGTGTGTCTGAGAGAGTGACGAGCTCTGATGATCGAGCCTCATCAGCCTAGCTCAGAGTTAGAGAGAGAGAGAGAGAGAGACAGAGAGACAGACAGAGAGAGAGAGAGAGACAGAGACACACACACACAGACAGATCTTGTGTTAATTAATTCTCCTGTCTGTTTCACTTGTTCTCTGATATTGTTCTTGTGCTGCTATTGCTGTTACACTTGTTTTAACAGCAATAGCACATACAAGAGATGTTGTGTGTGTGTGTGTGTGTGTGTGTGTGTGTGTGTGTGTGTGAGAGAGAGAGAGAGAGAGAAAGACAGAGAGAGAGACAGAGAGAGAGAAAGACAGAGAGAGAGAAGAGAGAGAGCTTGCTGACCTAACAGACAGCAGTCCTGGATGTTTATGGAAACTCAGTGAGGACTTAGGAAACTGGACCCATGCTGCATTATACATCAACCTTCCTCTGTTACTGTCACCCCCTCCCACACACACAAACACAAAAGCACACACACTTACACTCCTTTCTGTTTCTTGTGTCCACACACACACTCATACATACAGACATACACATGCTCAATGTGCTTCCATCTCTTATACTGGCTTTAATGTGAGGAAGAACATCCACTGTGGGATCGGCTGCAGAAGGCCATTGACATTGGCCTGTGTGTTATTGCACAGTAACTGTGTCTGTTTTTGGACCGCTGCTATTTTGGGTTTGTTTAGTGTCCTATGGGAAAGCTGCTGTACATCTAAAATGTTCATATGGTGTGTCTAACTCCTTGACAAATGTTTTTAGGACTCACACCACAAAAACTCTCGGTAAATTAGAAAAATGTACTTTTCTTTTTGTTTGAGAATCGATTTAAAGTGCTTAAAGAATATCTGGGGCAGTATTTAAGTAACAGTCTACAGGAAGGTTAAAAATGCACTTTCAGCATAAAGCCTTTGCTTTTCTAAATCAGGAAGTGAGGAATAGTAAGATCTGACAATATACAACTGTACAATTTTTGGATTTGGCAATTCTCTACATTTCTATTAGTAGTACATTGGCTCTGAATTTTCAGTCTGCCTTAAATGTTGTACTGAAGATTAATCAACAATCAGCAATCTTGATAATCAAGCAGAAATTCCAAACATTTGCTGGTTTGTTGGCAGAATATCTTTTGATCTTGGTCAGACGGAACAAGCTATTTGATTTGATCTTACTCCTGGGAAATTGTAATAAGTATTTTCAGCTTCTGAAGTTGTCTAGACTGAATGATTAATCTGAAAATAATCAAATTGATCACCAATGAAAATATTTTTAGTTGCAGCTGCAGTAATAAGATTTAGTTTTGAGACGTATATAAAATCTCAGTATCAGTGCTCTGGTTTGCCAGATAAAGATTAACTTACTCACTAAAACTATTGTCTGCACATGTTAAAAAGTGACTCCAAGAGCTGACCATTTCAAATCCTTCACTCCTGCTGCAGTGTATTAATTTTGTGTTGTGGATTATCAGTCATCTTCGCTTGCTTAAGAAAAGCCAGACTTGAACCTGCGGCTTTGACCCTGCGTTTGTTTGCTTTAGATGAAATGGGAACTGTTGTCCTTGGCAGAGAGCTGGAAAGACATGCTTGGATCAGTGATTCCTTGGAATGAATACTCCTGCGCGGACCTTTTCAACACACACATATGAGCACATGCACGCACACGTACACATTATAATAACACGGATGCATGCCACTCAAAGTTTGAGGAAAAAGGGATCAAGGGAGTGATGGAGATAGAGAATGCTTGACTTTCTCAGCAGTGTCAGGCTGTCTTATCAGTCCTTCTGCTCTGAGCTGATCCTTCTGTCTCCTACTGCGTATGCCCTCCTTTCTCCCTCTTTATTTCCTTTCAGCCTCTTTTTCTTCACCTGCTCTTCCTCTTGGACTCTTCTGTTTTTTCTTTTTTTCTGTAGCATCTAATATCCCTGGGTCTGAGTTTTCCCCACCTTTTAAGGGTCTCTTGCATCAGTCATTTTTGTGTATGCTAACAGCCTCTCAGATACCCTGAGGTAATAATTATCGACAGAAAGAAGCTGCTGCCTCGAGAAGCTGTAGTGTGATTTAGACTCACGCACACAGTACAGTCAAAACAGAAGGCGCTGCAGCTATATTTGGACGTGTGACAAGACACAAAGTGGTGGCGTCTGCTCAGTTGGTTGTTGACTTTGTACAGCCTGAGTCTTACAAGAGGCACTATGCTGGCTGTCAACTCTCTGTCGGTGTGCAGAGTGACTAGACGTATCCACAGCTCATCAAGAATTGCTGACCAACTGGCCTTTCTTGTCTTTTTACTTCCCCCTCAATCCTTTAGTATGGTCTGCCCATTTTTTCCTTTTGGTTTTCTTTTTATCTTTTTCCGTTTTTCTGTTTTTCTGCCATGTGGCTTTTGTCTCTTCATCCTTCACCCTCTCTCTTCACACTCTGCCAACATCTGTGAGAGGCAATGAAGGCAGTGGGGGATGTATGAAAATAGAACAAGAGAGGCAGAGCAAAAGAGAGACTGTCATATCCCTGTCTTACCTGTAGAACCAGTCCTGACTAAGCAGAACACAAGTTCAGAATAAAAGAATAGAAAGGGGAGGAATCAATAGGAAGGGATTACCTAAATGCCAGGCAGTGGGATTAGACAGTAATACACAGACACACACACACACACACACATACATGCGCAAGGTATTTCTTTTTGTCTGTATGGAGCACATGTACCTTATTTACCTAATCTTAAGATAAATCAGCGCATTCCCAACGGCCTCCGTAACCAGACAGGTCATATCATACTGCGTCGTTGGTGATTTCCATAATGACATGCACACACATGCATGCACACACACTCAAAATAAAGGTATCAGTTTAGTTTATGTGAGCATTGTACTGAACACAACTGATTCTATGTCCTCATGAAATCCAACTAAGACAACAATTTGGAGCCAGATACTTTTGTAATCCTTTAGGCTTCAGTGTTGGCTGATTTGGCAACACATCAGTTCATTTTTTGTATTGAAATACAACAGAAGAAGAGTGACTCTTATACAGGTTCTCAGGTTGAACTGTGGGCTGAGTTGTGAGCCTCATAATAATAAAGACAGCCAGCCAGCACTAACGCCTGATGCTGTAATACTGAACTCGCAGTTAGGTTGTCTTCTGCAATATGCATCACGCCCTGTACATGCCTTCATATTAATCCCTTGGTCATGGATATGTAATTTGATGGACTCTGGCAATAACAATGAGAACTCTGTATAGAGAAGCAGTTACACAATGGAAAAACAGTGATTGGCTCTTCCCTGAATAGTATCTGTATTGGGTTTGATATAATGCAAATCATTAAAAGGATAAAACGAAAATAACTTTAGAAGCTTTGAAATTGAAACAAACAAATATGAATTAATGTCATTGGTGAACACTTCCCGCAATTCCTGCAGCATCCTGACACATTGCAGACAGAAACTTGTTGAAGCTTTAAAATGCAGTTGATAAAAATCTGAAAACTCTGCTATTTATATGAAATCAGCACAGAATCACTTCCACAGGGTCAAACTTTGTTATTTTTCTCTGAGTACAACACACAGATGTAATGAACTGTAACATAATATCATTCTTCAAAAGACTAAAAACAGTGGAACCTCATATTACTTGGAGAGAAAGATTACATGGGATTAAATGTGGTTGCAGAGGTCCAGAGACTAAACCACTACATGGTTTCTAGACTTAAAACCATGTTGGTTACTGTGTCATTATCAGTTATTTTACGATTCCAGAAGACGACATGCTTCGACTCACTGGGCAGCAGTGGTCGAAGAGATTATAACTCAGCTGAAGGACCCGGTGTTGTTTACTGCTAAAGTGTCCCTGCACACTGAGTAAATGCAACAAAACTGCAATCTGCTCACTGCTGTTCATCTAAACCTTTTGAAGAAGCCTGTTTTGACAGTGCAGTGGCTTCACAGTTAACCGAAAAAACAAAATCAAATATCGTAACAACAAGCTAAAGTAGATTCAACCACAATGAGTGCTGTACACTGATGGTAAATAAGGGCTTCAAACTGCTTTAATAATAGATTTCTAAAAATAGAAGGAAATATTCATCACAGCGTGGACGCTTTCCATCACGCCTTGTCTTTTCTGGTGCTGAGTCAATGACCCTCTCACCCCCGTTTGCATGCTTTACATACTTAGTAACACACAGTACACTCTCACACTCTTCAGAGATGTGGGATGTGAGCTAAAAGGGAAATGGCTTGAAAGAGTGGTCACTACTGAGTGTACAGACAGAAAGTTAAGTCGTTAAAACCATTGCACTGTTATCTAGTCAAAATCAACTATTTCTGATCACATCATGAGAACAATAAACACAAGTGAGTTTTGCAACTTTTTTTTTCACCTGATATATGCAAAGTGATGATGAACGTAAACACAGTGAAGAAGGGGTTAAGTTGCGTTAACTATAAATTACCTCCAAAGTACAAAATCATCAAGAAACATTCTGCATCCTCCCTCTCATTATCTGTTTCTGTCTTTTTTCTTAATCCCTGTACTTTTACAGTACCAGCACTTTCATTTACATTGACTTTATTTTCTCTTTACCAGCAACTGGAAGCTGGAGGTGACATCACTGTGTGTGTGTGTGTGTGTGTGTGTGTGTGTGTGGTTTCCCTGTAGAAACAAAAAGCCCTGTGTAGGTAAATGTTGGACCACTGTGTATTTTTGCTATTTATAACCCATGGGAGGCAGGGAAAGAGAGAGACACTGGTGTGTGTGTGTGTGTGTGTGTGTGTACTGTAGCAGCCTTTGTTTCCTTGTATAAGCATGTTCTCCTCTCCTTTCCTCCAGAATAATAGGCTTGTTATTCCTTGCTGTCATTACAGAGAATATGTGTTCATAACTCTGTGTGTGTGTGTGTGTGTGCTTGCCAAGGGATTTCTGTTATTCCAGCCATGGTCAGCATTCAGACTGTCTCTCTGCCTCTCGTACCTCTCGTACCTCCTAATATGGAGGAGTACTGACACTGCACACACAAACACACACTGCGATATCACATTGACCCAAACTGTGATGCTAATGAGACCACAGTAACTCAAGCTCTGTGCGTGTGTGTGTGTGTGTGCGTGTGTGTTGGGAGGAGGAGTGTGTCCACTTGTAGAAACAACACTAATAACATATCCGTCTGTTCTGTTCGTCTCTTTTCTTTTCTATTCACCAACTTCCAGTGCTGCTGCTGGCAACAGGCCAAACCTCACTCTGAGCGACATTTACTTCACACACTGTAGTCTGACATCTGAGCACCAGGCGCAGCAGCTGATGATGTCACACCAAGTTATTTCAAGGCTTGCTCTGTGTGTGTTTAAAGTTTTGGTTAAGCGTCAAGGCAGGTTTGTGCAATAGGTGTTTGCTCAAGCCTGTCTTGTGTATGCAGCTGTGTATGAGTGTGCCACATTCAAATGTGTGTATGTGTTTTTTTCCCCTCCAAAGGTTTGTGTGTGTGGGGTTTATTTAACCTTATGAATTAATATATATATATGCCTGCAGGTGTGTGAGGATTGCTGCAGTATTATCCATGTGTGTGTTCATGTGAATTTATGGCGGGACACATTTAAATGTCTGCATGTGTTTACATCTGTGTTAGTGTGTGAGTCAGCATGCATTTTTTTGCACATATGCAAGTGCATCAACAGGCGAGTGTGTGTGCGTGTGTGCAAATATGTGTGTGTATGTGTGTCATAGACAGAAACCACCCCCCAGCCTTTTCCCAAGCTGTTCCCTTCCTGGATCCTGTTTTTAGCGCCGGATGAGGCAATCTTTCCCATTGACTCAGCCATGCAATGCAAATAACCTCAACAGCATGCAAAGAGCATGGAAATTCATGTGTTAATGTGTGTGTGTGTGTGTGTGTGTGTGTGTGTGTGTGTATGTGTGTGTGTGTGTGTGTGTGTGTTAACAAGTGTAAGAGACTGACACACATAGACAGATTGAGAGAGTGAGTGATAGTGTAAGTTTATGTGTAACACAAAGAAAACAGAAATACAGAAGACTTGTTATTTTGTCACACTAGTTTAGATATTAGCTAAGAGAGACGTGATTAAGATGCAGTAAGAGTTGCACTATTTCTACCCTGTATGTGTGTGTCTGTGTATATTAAAGTTGCTTACTTACATTTTTGATCTCTTTTTGTAAGAACCTTTGTTTGCCTCTTCAGCAACAGTTGATTTCATTGCTGTTGGTCTGTTTCATTGCAACTTTTTAATACTTTGTAGTAAGTGGTATCAGTAATGTCCATGGGACACCTGTTGGCAGTTGCTGCATTTTTACCTAACCAAACTTTCCCAGCTAGGATACACAACTTCTTGTCACACACGCTTTTCACCTGTAAGATAAACCACTTACTAACAGGAAACTGATAGTGTTTTTTGTCATGCTTTAAGGTTGTGATGCAGCGAGGGCTTGAGATAATGCACGTGACATATTTTTTGTAGGTCTACATAAAAATAAAAATAACAGGAATTACCCATGGCTATTTCAAATGATTCATTTCTGCATTTTTTTTTAGCATCACAGTGGAAATGTTTGGCTAACTTGTAGTCAGCAAACATCATGACCTCTCATCATTCTGTCTGAAAGCCCCAAAATGATACGTTGGATTTCAGTCCATGTTCTAAGCCAGATTAGTATCTACAATTTTACTTAAACTTTAAACATTTAGTAATTTTAACAAAGTTTTAAGATGGAAGTCTTTTACAGTTGCTAGCTATAAAAAACCTAAAGTAAGAGTTTGTTCACCTCAGATGACTCTGAAGCGTCAATTTAACATAATATAGATTAGTTTACAGAGTATACAGTCTTGTCTTAAGTAAAGTTTACACAGTGTCAGAGTGACTTCAGTTTAACATAATGTCAGACAGTTCACTTTATCTGACATTGAACATTTCTGAATGAATCTACGGCAGTAACACGACAATCTTTTTAGCTGGCTTTGTTTGTCCAGTCTGCTTATATATAGTCACTTCTCCCAGAATGTTTGAAGTGGTGTTAACTTTTTGCTATGAGTTTTGCAACTGCAAAGTATCATTTATGTCTGTAAACCATAATTCTGGTTACTTGTTTTCTCCAAACATCGGTTCATTGTTGCCTGTGTTTACATGTGCTCATTGTTTTTTCCGGTAGGGTTTCCCCTCAGAGTATTGTATAAATCAAGTGTTCTTAGTGAGGATGAAGCAAATTGACGCCTCTCTCCTCTCCCTTCCCCTCGCCCCTCTCTTTCCCCAGATTCCTCTGTGTCGTGCGCAGCTTTGTTTCCCATGGACCTCAGGGTGGGAGAGCGGGGCATGCGCCCGGGTTCGGACACGGCACTCCTCACCCCGCTGCACCCGCCTTTACTCCTCAGCCCATTACCCCCTCATTCCCGCCCCTCCTTCTCCCAGCAACAACTGCACCAACACATCCGGGTAAAGATTTAAAACATAGAGAGTTAGAGTTATTTTTGCAAGATTAAATAACTGCCTAATTAGTTAACTGCCTGAATAGAGACGGGCTCAGGCAAAATCTTGTGCATTATAATTTTTCCTTTATACATGTTGCTGTAATATAAATATGTGTTTGGGCTTCAGTTTAACATGGAGCAGAGGAGGCGAGAGCAGGAGCACCATGAGAAACAACAGGAGTTGCAGCAGCTAAAACACAAAGACAAGAGTCAACAGAGTGAGTACATTCACACTTCAACTACACTAACATGTTACTACAAGTTTCATTTCAGTTTTTTTTTTTTTTATTATTTAGCTTTATATAAAGCCATCCATGTCTTAAAATATAATCATAAGCTAATCATGGCCAGTGAGGAAAGTCCCTGCAAGAAATCTTCTTCATCCTTATTGAACAATGTCAGTCTACTTTGAAGGCTGTTTGCTTTGAAATGAGAGCTAAATATAATCTAACAAGTGGAGCTACAACAGTGGAGTTAAATATAGCTTTGGGTCCCGGCACATAAAGTCACTGGGTCAATATTGACTTGATCACTCACCTCCTGTCACTTGTATGCACACATATGCATGCAAACACACTGACATAGCAGTGAACATACTCTCAGACCTGCAATACACAAATACATCCACACTCTCAACTATGTGCGCACGTTAGGCATATCTTTATTTGCCAAAACCCCCCACAGCATTGTTCCAGTTGTCTTTGTCATATATTTTATTATTAGTCACTGATTATGACAGATAAAGGGGTTGTTTGTGTACACTCGCTCCTCACTCCTTCTTTTATGATTAAGCAGTTGGTGAGTCCTTTTATGTTTTTGATTGGTTTGTTTTTGTTATTGATTGACAGGTGCGGTGGCCAGTTCTGCGGTGAAACAGAAACTCCAGCAGGTGATTCTCAATAAGCAGAAACAGGCGGCGCTGGAAAGAACAAACTCCAACACTCTAAGTGCACCTCCTGTACCATACAGGTGACACAAAAAGCACATGCACATACACATACAAAGCACACAAGAACTTATACACACTGGGAATTCTTCTTTATCAACTCTAAAATCTGAATTTAATATAAACCTCTACTATATGTGTTGTGACTCTTTGTGTGTTGTGTTCTCCAGAAAGCTGGGCCCAGACCCCAGTTTATCGTCCCAGCCTCTGGTCTCGCCTCCCTCACAGCCATCCTCTGAGAGTTCAGAGGGGACGCCGCTACGCAGAGCAGGTAGAACATCTGACATCTACCGACACACTTTGACTTCATCCAGAGGCAGGGCCTGCAGCAGCAAATTTAAATGTTCAGGACACAATGTCACAATTAAGGAGAGAACAGTTGTTAGACTGTTTGTTCCACTCACTACTTCAGTAAGCAGCAGTGATGATATTTTGATAAAAACGCAGAGTTGTGGCTTTTAAAAACTAATAAGACTGAATAAGTAGATATAATTTCCTTTCATTATTGCAGCCAGTCATGTATTTTGTCCCTGTTAACCGTATGAGCTTGCAAGATTTCATTAACTAGAAATAGGTTGAATCATTGTTGAGGTATTACAGAGTAGACCATTTGCACATAATCACATTACGTAACATTCCTCATGTTGCTTAAATTTGTTAGCGTCTGAGCCCAATCTGAAGGTGAAACACAAGCTGAAGAAACATCTAAACACCCGCAAAAGCCCACTCACCCGCAAAGAGAGTGCCCCGCCTAGTGTCAAACACAGAGTACCTGACACACTGGGTAACTACACGCACACACACACACACAAACACACAAATTAATAATATTGGTAATGCAGTACTGTTTTTTTTTTAATGTGATAATGTCACTGAGTCAAACACTGTTTTTTTAATCATTCTTACTCTGATTTTAATTTGATTCTGCTCAAGTGTTCAAATGCAATATCACTGGAATATGATCAACATGCATAATCAGGATCTAAACTCTCACACCACGTCCACAGACTCGTCCCCCAGCAGCAGCAGCACTCCAGTCTCTGGTTGTAGTTCTCCTAATGACAGTCTACCCAATGAGAATGGGCTACTGCCATCTGCAGGCGGCCTCTCACATGAGGTTAGGACACACACACACACACACACACATTATGTTGTTGAGTCCTTTCAGAATGTTAATAAAGTCAAATGGACTAAAATGTCAGTTGGCAAAACAAAATTAAATTCATTTATTATCATTAAATGAAACCAAACCACTAAAGCATGTTTTTAAAACACATCTGTGATCATGATGGAGTTTAAAGAGGAAAATACAAAAAGATTAAAGAAATAGTTCCTTTTTTCAGACAGGCTCTTTTGTCTTAGAAATGGGGAAGAACATGATCATATTTAAACAAGTTAAGCATGGGTTGTTTCATGTACATGAGCTGTCCTCAGACGTCGAGTAATGAAATGTTTAAAGCAAAGCGTATGGGAGCACTAAGTGTTTGTCAGCTGTTTATACATAATACATTTAATCACATGAAGTCAACCTCTGTCACACCTGCTGTGGATGTCTGACTCACTGTTCCCCAGTGTCAGGTCAGCACAGTTTAGTTAGTTTTAATTAGTCTCACACTGGTTTAGGTAACAGTAGATTTACATTTTGCAAGCACTGACATTTGGTCTCTGCGACAGCAAATATTTAGAGAACATAACGAATACAAACTGTATGTCTATAGCAAGGCAGAAATGTATTATGGGATACATAACCAACTCTACTCGTGTTAAATGGGATTTATTTTGTCGTTATGAACCAATTCAAAGCAGGTTTGAATATAAATATTTTACTATTGAATAGTAATCGGGTTTGGTTTTTCCAGGCCCAGAAGCTGCTGCTCAGAGATGGAACTCTAGCTAACTTCACCATCCAGAGTCCCTCCACTCTTCCCACCATCACGCTGGGACTACCAGCCAACGCCAGGGTAAACACTGAACTGCAGCAGATAAACAACTCATTTATTCTTGAATGATATTTTTTTCCCCAAAACAAGTGAGAAAAGCTTTCAGCTTTGTCAAAAATGTTTAATGGTTAAATGAAGAACCGACTAAATTGAGATATGTTTTAAGATGCAGTGGCTATATGGTGTAAAAGTTGACTTAAAAAGCTCACATCAAATAACATCAGATGATTTGAAAATCTCAATGAAAAGAATGAATGGATGAATGAAATCTACCCTAACCAACATCCTGTTTAAACAGAAAGTACATCAAATTAAGGAAGCATGCTGCTCTAAATATGCTGTTCACCATTACAGTGATATTTATGGGAACTGTGTATTTAAATTGAAATGGTTTGACTGTTTTTCTTTTTCATGCCACCTAGAGAAAACTGATCAGATACTGTTGTGTGTAGCTGTTTCTGATTTTGATTTCTGATTCTATAAAGCTGTCTAACTGTGTGTGCTCAGGCTGAAGGAGAGCTGTCCTCAATGAAACTCGGCCGGGTGCCAGTGGTCACAGCAGGGGGCTCGCAGGTCTTCCTTCCCCTGAGCAGAGAGGATCAGGCCGGGCAGCTGAACCCTCACCTGCCTGTCATCATCCTGGAGCCCTCTGGATTGGTACACACTCCTCTACTCACTGGTGAGGCACACAAATACACACTGATGCACATACTATAAACGTGTAGATGCATGCACGCACTCTTTGTTAAAACGCTGATAGCAACAGTGAATTATTTTACTTTTATGTTCTGTAACTGATTTACATCTCAGATTAGGTTTGTATGCACAAAAAATACACAAGGGTCCAAAATACACACAAACAAGATGTTACCAAATATCCACAGATATAAACATATGAATTCATCAACTTTAAGGAAGCAGTGGTTTCACGATGGGCTTGATTTTTTTTGTCTAAAGACTTAGAGCACCACCCAGTGGTTACTTTTAGAATTCTGAAATATTTATAATAATAATATTTTCATTGATGAATTGAAGGTAAACTAAGTTGGCATTGTTATATTCCATCTCCTTTAATACAAATCCACCTGTGCTCTTTTTTTTTATCAGTTCTGTGCCTTTACTACTTAAGTAACATATAAAAACATCTTACATGTGGTATATAATTGGAATTAAATAATATTGTATGGTATCAGGAGCAAGGTTGACATTGTATTAGCTATGTATTTAAGTGTGTTTGAGAAAGTGTGTTTGAATATGTGTGTGCTTGTGCAGACATAAAACTAATTCATTGTTCTTTATCTCTTTGTCTCTGGCCAGTTCCAGGTCTAGACACCGTCCCGCTACAGTTTGCACCTCAGTTAGACCACCTTTCTCCTGTAGGTGCTCAGCCCCACAAGCCCCTGAGCAGAACACGCTCGGAGCCCCTCCCCCAGAGCCCACGGACCCTTCACACACATCTTCTCCAACAACAGCACAACACGCAACTACTGGAGAGGCTCAAACAGCAAACTCACCTGGGCAAGGTACGGAGTAGTGAAGTCACTCATTCGAAAGCAGTATGTGTGGTGCTGATAAGTTTGTTCTTGTTGGAACTGGTTAACATGGTGAAGCAGCAGTGGGGAATAGTACAGACAGTGCTTTAAGCCTATGACGTGGAGTCTTAGGATAGTTCATGGATAGCAAAAGCATTAACATTTGTACCTGTATGTGATAATTAATGTTGAACTTGTGATGTCTTGATCAATCTCAGTTTGTCTATAATGAGTCCAAGATGTTTGTTTTTCGTTGCCATGGGTGTAGCCAGGGAACAGTCCAGTGTGGGGTGTGTTTGACGTGCAAATGACCAATTCTTTTGTTTTGTCCATGTTCAGCTGGAGGTAGTTGTCACTGCACCATTGTTTGAAGTGAGAAATGGAGTGTTATGCAACAGAGTAAAGGACTAACAATGATCTGAGGGGTGCTGGTGTTGGTGTTGATGTGCTTGTTCTGACAT
Organism: Protonibea diacanthus; assembly: GCA_028641955.1. Classification (NCBI taxonomy): domain Eukaryota; kingdom Metazoa; phylum Chordata; class Actinopteri; family Sciaenidae; genus Protonibea; species Protonibea diacanthus. The sequence continues at coordinate 21,626,336 of CM053984.1, forward strand.
TTACACTCCTATTCCTCTCTCTTGTTGAATCCACTTCAGGATGGTTAGATGAGGTTTGTGATGTGTTAACTGAGACAGAAATTTTAGAGTAAAATAAGTATAAGGGGACTGTGAACAGCATCATCTCTGTATGTGCTCATGATTTTTTCTGTTGTTTTGTTTGGCTTTTAAAGTCTGCTGTCTCATGTTATTATGTGTGTGTATGTGCACATGCAGCTGATGTCTAAACCGAGCGAGAAGCCCAGACTGCATCAGATCCCCTCTGAGGATATGGACTCAGAGGACGGTGGTGGGACGTCACCCACAGAGCCAACCTATCAGAGCAGAGTAAGGGCAGAGTCACTGAGGGAGGCGGAGCCAACAGCATCCAAGAGCCAGGAAGAGCAAATGAACCTGCAACATGCACTCATACTCAACCAGGTTGGAAAACATAACATGATTTCACTCATTAGATACACACATACACCCAAACATACAGAAAGCAGGTAACTAGATAGAATAAAACCACTCACTGTTCTTCCCCCAACAGTCCTGTAGATGGCGTCCTAACACTTGTGCTTGATTCTATTTGCCCTTAGATGGTTTTGTGGTTTGACAACCACTCATTAGATCAAAGTGATTATTTCAGCATATGATGACAGGGTGCATGTACTGTAAGCTGAGCTATTACTCTTTGTCAGCCGCTGATCAGACAAACCACTCAGTCAGAGGTCAGGCTTTGTTAGGAGGTTATGACAAAAGGAATACTTTACCACAACAGAAACTCAGATCAATTCAATAACGATAATAACAAAAATTATATTTTCAGTGTTAGCTGCAGGAGACGGTCTTAAATGGTTTTAGTAACTTTATTTTTATGGAATAGATCAGAGACAAATATTCCTTCCAGATTCAGAGCATTATATTGGATATCAACAGACCCAGACTCCGCTTGATGCTACAGGTCAGATCAGAGAGGCCAAATAAAACAATCTCAGATTTTATTGACATTAAGCTGGAGGAAGTTCTGTGACTTCCTGCACTTAATATCAGCACAGAATACAAATCAAACAAACTTTTAGAGGGATGTACATCTGCGTACCATATGTGTAGCAATGGAACTTTCTACACTTTCTTCTGCTAACTTTTCTTTGAATTACATCTATCACTTGACTGTGTTTCATCTTGATCACCTCCACTCTCTCTGTAGTCGTTGCTGTGGGAACAGCAGAAACAGCTACAGCAGCTGCATCGACAGATGGAGACCCTGGCAGTACCCATGTTACGCGGCACCACTGGGGTTGGTAGTGGGCTGGGGGTCCATCGACCCCTGTCACGAACACAGTCTTCCCCAGCCTCCACCTCTCTCACTCTGCCTGAGAAACCCTTGAGCCTGGATACCAGCAGCAAACCACGCTTCACTACTGGTGAGTCAGACATGCTTATATACCATTTCTCCAGGATGTTTCAAATACAGGGTGTCCTCATGACTTAGAGGTTAACCCACGACCAACCAGAACTGCAACATCAGGCATAGAAGTAATTAATAATAAATTAGAGAAATATAATAAATAAAAAAAAATCACACTGTAGTTTAGAAACAGTAAAGTTTGAAATGTTTTGAAGGAACAATTGATTGGGCAGCAGGCCTTTTTTGACTCAATCAAAACCTAAAGAATTATTATTACTATTATTATTACTGTATTATTAACACAATATCAATGTTTCATTTTTAAATATCATTATTTCCGTATAGATGGAAGTGGCAATAAAACCTGTCAAAAGGAAGTGAAGCTTTTGCCAGATGTCACAACTACGTGAAATGATATGAAAAATGAACTCAGTGAAATGAGTGTCAGTGCCTTTTTGGCTTCTATTGTGAATATACGATATAATGTATGTGCAAAATGTTGCGATTAATTCTGTTTTTTCCTTTGTTGATTGTTTTTTGCATGTGTGTATGTGTGTGTATCCAGGCCTGGTATATGATTCTCAGATGCTGAAGCACCAGTGTACATGTGGAGACAACAGCAGTCACCCAGAGCATGCTGGGAGGATACAGAGCATCTGGTCCCGACTACAAGAGAGAGGCCTGAGGGGACAGTGTGAGGTATGACACAACAGACCCAGACACACACTGATTAGACTTGTCTGGTATCAGTAAAGTTGAGGACGTGCTAACTTGCCTAGACACTGCTATTATCTTCTTATTGGTCTTATATGGTCATACTGAGTTGAATTTTAAAACATGCTATTTGAATTACATTTCATCCTGATCCAACCCACAAAAACCTGATTTTATTTTTCTTTCTGAAAATAGAAATATTAAGTTTCCAGGTACACAAGATTCAGTTAGAGCAGTATCTGGCTGTCTATGTGTCTAACATTATCTGTGTCATATTCTTGGTCCTCTGCGATACCAAATGGATCATCGCTTTCTACAGCATCAAAGTATCAGAGATGAGAAAGTCAAATGAAAATGTTGTGTTCATACAGAGTATCCGAGGCCGTAAAGCAACTCTGGAGGAGCTGCAGTCAGTCCACACAGAGCGCCATGTGTTGCTGTACGGCACCAACCCACTCAACAGACTCAAACTGGATAACCGCAAACTGGCCGGTATGCTACACTTCAGACTGATAGATTTGTAAATTTGTATATTCTTAATTCTGATCCAAACCGGTTTCAAGTGACTTAATAGTGAACATGAAAAAGTTTCTTTGTAGAGTAAGAATGATCCAGAGCATCAAAACTAAACAGCGTTCCAGATGTCCACTTCTTCAATAACAGCACTAAAGCTCTATCATAACGTTTTGTTTTACAATTCTGACATAAATTGTGTTCATATTTCTATCTTTGAACTATGTTAATTAAGTTATAAAGAAATTACGAACATGTGATGGTGGGGCATCGCATCGTTTTCTCATGTCATGAATACCGTTAATTCACTGGATTTTGTCAGGTCAGAATATGGCTTTTATGTTCCTTAGCCATCTTAGCGTGAACTAATTTGATTGAGAAGAATAAGATATTAAAATGTAATTGAAAGAATGTATAAATATGTGGTCATTTATATGTTTCTGTTTCCTCAGGAATCCTCTCTCAAAGGATGTTTGTGATGTTACCGTGTGGGGGTGTAGGGGTAAGAGACAACACACACACACACACACACACAACTGATCATTCTGTAATTTTCTAAAGCTTTTAATGAAAGCGATACAATACAACCCAATCACCGCACAGATGAAAGATGATATTGTTTAAAAGAAAAGCAACAAAGTCAAGCGAGAGAAAATTACAAGAAAGGCAGGATATTAAAGAGGAAAAGAAAGTTGGCCTGGCCCAACGCGAACGTTTGCCTGACAGTCCGTGTCGGACCATGACGAGTCAGACTAATGAGAACAACATGTCCATAACCAGGGATAAAAGAAATGCCTCGAATTTCATTGTCCGAGCCAGATGGACAGTAATGCCAGTTTGTGAACAAACACAGGGAAGAAAAAACAGAATGGAAAGGAAAATTACCAGCAATATGGATCTGTCCTGGAAATCTGAGAGTAAAACTGACATTTTTAATCAGCTGAACGTTCGCTCATCCATGCCCTAGTGAAAGTCTTCAGTTTCCAGAGAGATTTCAGATACAGTCAGGCTTCATGCAAAAAATATTTTAAATATTTCCACACCATTTCATATTTTGTTGTTCTGTTATTCAGTAGCCTCCCTTCATTTTTCTGTAGGTTGATAATGACACCACCTGGAATGAGTCGCACACCTCTACAGCATCACGTATGGCAGCAGGCAGCGTTGTGGAACTAGCATTCAGAGTGGCCAAAGGAGAACTAAAGGTGAGAAACTAAACCCAAGCAGTTGGCCTTCTATCACCTCAAGATTAGACATCCTAGATGTGGAATGTCTGTGGATACATTTTGTTGTGTTCTCTGTCTTGTTTGAACTGCTCACCTTGTTTTGAGCATTGTCTATACAAGGCATTGGAGTGATGTAGAACGTTCCAACAATTATACACAAAGAAGCGTCCACATATCAGGAAATTATGGATGAAGTGGGAACTGGGTACCACAATGAAATAAAAATGTACACAGCTATGGTATAATTGTATTGTAGTTATTTATTACCATTATGATGTAACAAAGAAGGAACCCCACCTACACTAAACCTGCGTTGACTAAATGTAGGTTTAACATGTCAGATGGTGGGAAAAGCAATGTTTGTTTGTTTTCTTGGGCTGAGACATAAAAATAACAGTTATCATTATACCCATGCTCACAGTCCCTGATTTTCAGGAACTGGGTCATGGGCCAAAACCAACTTTGGGAACTCACACTTCCTGTTAAATTTGTATCAACTGTCGGCGTTTTTATTTCTGAATTTTAACTGCAAGGGCCAGAAAAACACATCAGCTTGCATTCGGCAAAGAAGCATGCCTCACCCTGCCTTAAGGAGCTACTAACCCACTTCAAAGATGAATGGGTTTCAGAAAAGAGGTTCCCTGTCACATCATGGCCTAAATTGTCTTCCTTTTAATTGACATAGACATGAAGTTCTTGTTTTTATATTCTAAATGCTTAAATGTGTGTGTATATATGTATATATGTATTGTATAGATTGTGCGAAACAAGGCAGGCAGGCAGGCGGAGAATGAAAAACAATAAACACCACCATACTGCTCTGTCTATACTGAGCAGCGATTGTACACCACCATGGCACTACAGTGCAACCACAGCGCAAACCACTGCACTATTTTTGAGCTCTACATATCATAGGGAATGTATACAATACTATACATACTAATTTACAAAACAACATAATGAGTGTCTTGAATGGCCTCCATTGTCTTTACATTACAGAACTCTTGCATTTCATTTTGTGTATTCATGTAATGGTTAACTTTTACTCTCTGAGGAAATAAAGAAAGGACTAATTCACTTCACTGCCTTTTAAGTTGAACGGAAAAGTTCTTTAATCCACATTTAACATTTATATGATAGTTTGAAGCCTGCATACTGTGAACAAAGAACTTCTTATCTGGCTTGAAGATTTATACTGTAGATTTATACACTATAAATTTAGTTAATTTAGTCAGTCAGTTCCTATCACTGAATTAATAGCATCATCTTTTCTGTACAGAATGGCTTTGCTGTGGTCAGACCACCAGGGCATCACGCAGACCCCTCCAATCCAATGTAAGTATGTGTGTGTGCGCGTGCGTTTGTGTGTGTGTGTGTGTGTGTGTCACTCACAAGCACAGTCTAACCACAGCGAGTTTTCCTGTTCTTGCTGCACTGTCAGCAGCTCCTCTGTGGAGGATATTTATGAAGTGAATCCGTGAAGACAAAGGGACAGAATAAGGAAGATTAATACTTTTTGTATTTATTTATTTTTCTTTTTACTGATGCTTGGATTACTCATCCTTCTCTCATTTATCCTGAGCACCGTTCTGTACACCTTCTGCTCTGTTGACCATTTTACATTTTGTGACATGTACAGTAGTGGATGATGGTCTCATTAAGAACACAAACATGAAAACCCAACAGACACTAGGCACAGCCAAAACTCCCACTATTCCCATGACTGTACATGACTCATTCTACACTCGAGCAAAAAAAAGAAGAGATGTCCAGTATTTTTACTGCCTTCAGATCTGTCTTTTAACTCTGGTTTCATCATCTCTATCTGTGTCAAACAGGGGTTTCTGTTACTTCAATTCTGTGGCCATAGCCGCCAAGCAGCTCCAACACAAGCTCAGCGTCAGCAAGATCCTCATTGTTGACTGGGTAAGACGGCTCGTTGACTCTGGCTTCATCTGGTGTTTTCACTATTGTTGGTTATGTTGATGAACACCCCCTGTGAATTTATCTCCAGTGGTAATGCTGCATATAATACTAATATGTCTTACTTCATACTGTTGCTAGGATGTTCACCATGGCAACGGCACCCAGGAAGTGTTCTACAGCGACCCCAGTGTTCTCTACATCTCGCTTCACCGTTATGACGACGGAAACTTCTTCCCTGGCAGTGGGTCACCAGCTGAGGTGGGTGACATCCCTGACAAACTGAAACCCAATGTGGAAACATGATATCAGAGCTTGGCCGTTGACAAATACACTGCACGTCTTTAACTGAATGCCGTTGGCACATGAATGAAATGTAAACCATTTATTTTTATGTTAAGGTCGGTTCTGGAGCAGGTGAAGGCTTCAATGTGAATGTGGCATGGACAGGAGGACTGGACCCACCCATGGGAGATGCAGAGTACCTTGCTGCATTCAGGTAGAACCAACCACTGCTCTGTTTAAACACTGCAAAATAAGATAGTGTCTGAGTTGTACTAGCCAACAGAACAGCTTCAATAATCTTCTCTTTAATTTGTCACCTCTTTTGTTTGACAGAATTTTAGAAAGAGTTTGTACAGACAATTGCTGCTTTTAGATGATTTCTCCACAGAGAAGTTTAAAAAACTTATCTTGTGTTCTGAATCTAAGGCTGAGTGAGGTTGGTGCGGGACCTTAATGGAAACACGGATATCCTCTGGGTTGTGTCTGACACACAACAGAAAGTGTTTTGTTTTTTAGTCTTTTCTTTTTTTTTTTTTTGGTAACCTGCAGATTTTCTTATGTTGCTCCAGCTCGTTTTCATTAAGGATGGAGCACAAAATATTCAAAGTATAGAGAAAGTGAGCAAAAATAGATCTCTTTTTTTTTTTTTCTTTTTCAGCATGCTCTAAAAATTATCCCAGTACATATTGGAAGCAGATAGTTTATCTGCCTTTAATTTGTGTCTTGGACGTGAAGTCTAGTTGATTAGGCAACAGACAAGAGAGTTAGTTCACTGTCCCAATAGTTTTGCCACCCCCGTTTTCCAATTTTATTGATGAGGATAAATATATTCAGTGGAGCTGTAATTAAACAATCTATCTCATTTCCTTTACACTGAGCCACAACAAACACACTAAGGCTGAGCCTCTGATCAGCTTAACATGGCCTCTGACGTATTTCTTGCGCAATTAATAATCCTCATCATTTGGAGAGCATGTGTCTGGCACGCCCTGTGTCAAATAACTTCAGATGCTTTACAGTAAATGGTCTCCAGGTCTTGTGTTTGACAGACTGCGGGACGTTACTTCCTGCTTGTGGGCTGCATAATTGTGATCGGTGGGTGTTTGGCACCAATAAAGTTTCAGTAGTGTGGGCTTTTCAGTTGTGTGGTGCATCTAACCCTAAGGAAACTGTGGCGACCGCATGGTTACTGGAAAAGGGGCACAGCGGTACAGTCGCAGACATGAGGGGAGGTGGGTGGGGGGGATTCATGCATATGTTTATATATGGTACGCAAGCACAGACACAGAAGTTCCAACATGCACTCACACACTCACACACACCCATATTAAAGTTTTACATATCAAAAGGCAGAGAGCCTGATGCTAAAGGAGGCTAGCCTGATGCTAAAGGAGGCTATCCTGCTGAGTGTTTTTGAGCAAAAGACTGATTCCCTGCCAGTTCCTGGACCGCCTGTGTAGCATAACCCTGACCTCTGACCTTTCTGTGAAGCACAGCAACAGAAAGACAGATTTTCCTAGAATAATGCAAAGCAGGGGGGTTGTGCGCCCAGTGTTTCTGAGGGGGAACAGTTCACCTTCATTGGAGTGACATGTCCAATTTTTCAAACACTGAAAACTTACTTGCAAGCAGAGCATGAGCGGTTAGATTAGATTACATCTATGTGGGGTTTAGTAAAAGCTTTTGGTATACAAAAGTAAGAGCGAAATATTAATCTGCTGATGACAAAAGCCGAAAAGGCACGATATACGTACGATATATTGGTGAGTGTGCTGATCGGATGGGAGAAAAACAGCTTTTCAACCAGATACTGGATTTAGTCTGGCATCCAGTTGTCGCCAGTATCTTTGAATTGTGTAACATTTGATGTTCACAGATCCATCTGCTCATAATTTAGATTCAAATGCGTCCCTCCCTGTTTGTTCCTTAACATCAGAACTGGACAGACGAAGTTGTGAGCGCAGTGAACGAGGTAATGCTGGCTTCAGCGGTTTGTTTTCATGGTGAGAGACCTCCCTAAAGTCTTAGACATTGTGGAGTTTGTGTTTTCTCCAAGTAGAGCACTCAAAGAGTGAGGCTCCAGAGCTTGAAATCATGATAAAATACCGAAAAATATTTTTTTCAAATTTAAAACAGAAAATGTTTTGAAATGTATTTAATCAGAAAATTGAGTTGAAGCAGTCTCTAAAGTCATCAGATCCAGTGCAAGTTTAGAGGGACGGGCTTGCTCAAGTTCAATGGGAACGACAAAATGGATTCAAAGCATCATTTTTATTATATAATGCCAATCGTATGGCCCAGTATTCAGATCTGGACCTAATAGATGTTCTAAGTAATTCTCTGTTTGTTTCAATCTGCCTGGAGCCCCAGATGGTGAGAGTTTACCACATCAAAACTTTTCTGATCATTGTCTGTTCAGTTATTGGAAAGAAAGAATACCAATTTGAAGATGTGATGTGAGTTGGGATCACAGATACCAGGTGAAACTTGAACTATATATATTACTATATTTAATTTAATATTTTTATGGAAACTCGTATTTCTACCAGTGCAGTAAAAATAGAAAAGCAGAAACTGAGTCTTTATACAGAGAGAAGCAGACAGAGAGAAAGAACTACACATAAATCCTTAATCAGTATTTCTAAGTCACTTTTTGCAATTATTATGTAGTATGGAGTAAGATATGACAGGAAATGTGCATAGAGAGAGGTCATAGAGCTTCATAGACCCAAAACATCAACACCTATCAACCCAGACCAAGCTCTAAGAAAACCGAGAAAAAAGTCAAGTTGAATGTTGTTCAGAGCTGAGCTGTCAAATATTTTCCTGTTAAGAATAAATAACTGCAGCACATTTACTGAGAATAGATGGTAATAATTTAACGGTAAAATTTCAGGAGTTACTAATAATTAGCCTGTAGGTCCACTAATCTCTCTTAGGCCCTAATGAGGAGGTGATTTGCCTTAACAACTCAAAAAGAGCATTTTTCCTTTCATGGAGTCTCCACTCCCCCACCTCGCATCATGAATCCAGTCATTAAAAAAGTTTGCAAATGCAGCATGGTCTGTGGAAAAAAAATAAATGAAGTGTAGAAGCCATTTAATGAAATACATTTTATGGGTTAAATTTTGTGAGTGTTTTAACTTCAGAGGGGAGCTTTTGTTGCATTTGCACCTTATCCTTCACCCTCAACCCCCCCTTCTTTTCCGTCACCCCCCCATACACACACGCGATCTCCCTCTTCCTCTCCTTTCTTGATTGATCTTTAATAAGCGTCCCCCTCCTCTCTTCTGCCCTCCCTCCATCTTTCCATTAGTTTGTCTGTAGTTACGCTCTCTGGGGGGAGCGTGGCCGCTTTAATGGGTCTACAGGGGAGGTGGGGTTGGGTTTTTGCGGTTATGTGTGGGGATGAGCGAGGAGAGTGTGCATGCTCTGCTGCATATCCACGTTATTATGATAACGTTTTGTTTTATGAACTGAAATAATGTAATGAATCAAAACTAACCACCAGCCGGATGACACAGATCATTTATTCATGTGTTTGTGTCTGCATGCTTGTGAATACTCACCTATGTGTTGTCTGTTGACTTTGTGTTGTGTATTTGCGTGTATATGCTGATGCTGGAATGTGTTTTGTGTGTTTTATCTCTGTGTGTCCTCATTTTTGTCTATGAGCTCATGTTGTCCATCTGCATGCAGTCATGACAGCAGTATGTGTTAGGATATGTGCGTGCATGCTGGAGTATGTATGTGTGTGTGTGTATGTGTGTGTATGAGGGGAGGGAGGTCTCCAAAGTCCCCAGGCAGAATAATGAAGGTAAATGGATCCCAGATGGACTGTTTTTCCTCTTTTCTCTGTGTTGTCAATGACGTGAGGAGAGTGACAAGCCTCTAATGGGAAACAGACTCACACACTCCGGCTTTGAACTCCACCGACATCATCGAGCCGCAAAGTTAAGGCTCCCTCCGCCTTGGGACACTGCTCTCTTCCCAACAACAATAGCATTAAGGAACTCTTCATCTGTTTGAAGTCCACACACAACACGAAGCAGCTCTAAGAGCTGACAAAACAATATGACTTTGTCAAGCAAACTTGTCTTACTGGAGGCTGTGCAGCTTCTCCAGCAGAGAAACAATAGTCCTTTGTCAGCTCTGTTTGAGCTGCTGAGTCTGGGAAACCTTGGTTTCACTTGTCATGTTAATGACTGTTTTTTTGTTGTTGTTCTTTTTTAATTTGATCATAAATATGTGTCATCGCCGGGACAGTGCCCAGTTTGGAAATGCCCAGTTTGATTTGTAAATGGCTACATCTCACTGATGGTCTTCATGAGCAAACTTAGTTAGTTGGTCTATGCATTACTGACTTATTAACCTTTGAATCAATGGAGATGCCAGCTGCAACTGGTTGCAGATCTACAATATATTTGGACAGTGTGCCTCTCTCAGGTCCAGATGTGAGTCTTTTAATGTGTGTGCTTATTCTCTTTCTTCTTCAGTTCAACACAAATGTGTTTTAACTCATCAACAGTGATTCAACTTTACTGTTTTAACACCTGGTGAGATATTAAATGTCAAACAGAAACTCTTCTCCATGACATCTCAGTGGTGATGCATACAGCAATGTTTAGTATTTTATTAGTGCCACAGTAGTAAGTGTTGTGTTTTGACAGTTGCTGGAAGTTGGCAAGTGTTGCAGGGTTTTATGCACTTTTCCAGCTTTTAAACAGTGGGTCAGGCGGACGGGTAGAATCGCTGGTGTAGTGTTTTTAAGAATCTCAGAGTCCAGATTTCATAAGTTCATTGAGACTTGTGCTGGAACTCTCCCTTCCTGTGACTAAATGTTTCCTCTCTCTTCTATTCTCTGAGTTGAACTATATAATTAAGGCTCAAATGTGCACATATCAGGAGAAAAGAAACTACAACACACATGTAATTTGAATTGTTGGATTTAGTTTGTGTATGCAGCAGAGTGTTTCTGACCTCTTAAATGTGCTATTATAGAACAATGGGTGCATATTGTAGCCAGGAGATCACACAAACTGGAAGTGGAACAAACACTGAAAACACAGCAGACTTGTTGGAATCAGTAGTAAAAAGGAAAAATAAAATGACACGTTCTTGTTACCTTTTTAAAAGTGTTGTATGTGACTTGTATCAACCTCTATTGGCAACCAGTAGGAACTGCAATAACAACAGACATCTCTCTCCTGTCCCTTGAAGTTAAAGTGTCTGTGCGTTTGTGTCCCTACAGGTCTGTGGTGATGCCCATCGCCCAGGAGTTCTCTCCGGATGTCGTTCTGGTGTCGGCTGGGTTTGATGCTGCTGAGGGAAATCCGGCTCCTCTAGGAGGGTACAAGGTCTCCGCCAAATGTAAGCATGGCTCTCTACCGCAGACTGCACAGTCTGTCCTCCAGTCTTTACCTCAAGGTCTCGTTTTTAGCAAAGGATGCCAGTAAGAACTTTACTTTATGGTCCTGTGGGTATTTAGAGTTATTAATAGATTATTACAGCTCCAGCCAAATGTGGACCAAAGAGCAGGAGTTGTGCCTTCTACTGTACATCACTGATGTAACCATAATTATAGTAATTAACAGTTGGTATGTTTCTATGGGAGGATCCACAAGGTAAAAATATGAAATATATAAATAAAATATTGGAAATTATAGTAAAACTCATTTACTTACAGTAAGTGGTGTCTTGATTGCAGCTTTATTCTTATTGTTCACCCTACATGGTAACATTTGTGTGTGTGTGTTTGTTGACCACAGGTTTCAGCTTCCTGACCCGTCAGCTGATGTCTCTAGCGGGAGGTCGTGTGGTTTTGGCCCTTGAGGGAGGTCACGACCTAACTGCTATCTGTGACGCATCTGAAGCCTGTGTCAGTGCACTCCTGGGCATACAGGTAAGGCATGCTGGGTAATGGAGTTTTTTGTTTGTTTGTTTGTTTTTATTTTTTAGATGTCTTCTTCACAAGCATGTCTGTTTAAGCAGCAGACAACTGAAGTATTTGTCGTTGTTTTATTCCAGGTCTAAAGTTGAAAAACATTTTACTGTATCTCTTCAGTCACTTGTTAACCAAGTATTTTGCAATGAAAAGACGTCAGAATGAAAGTAATTTGATTCATGGATACCTATTTGTCCTGTAGGACCCACTGGCAGAAGAAGTCCTACTCCAGAAGCCCAACGCTAATGCAGTCCGCTCCCTGCAGACTGTCATACAGATACAAAGTGAGCAACATCAACACTTTATCAATTAATTAATTTATTTTGCATGTCAGTCTGCTGAAATCTGAACAGGACAGACATCCTGTTTGCATGTTTACAATCACAGTAACCTCTGTGTGTGTGTTGCAGGCCAGTATTGGCAGAGTGTGAAGCCTTACAGTGGATCAGTGGGTCTGTCCTATCTGGCTGCTCAGAGAAGAGACTGCGAGGAAACGGATGCTGTCAATGCTTTGGCCTCACTCTCTGTGGGAGTCCTTTCCAACAAGAGGTACAGAACACACACATACACAAACACACCCAGTCATGCTACCAAGCAAAGACAGAAAATACACACTTTGACACTCAGCTCTCCACTTACATCTGTTTTTTTTACCTTCTCCTCCAGCCTCCCTGACGAGCCAATGGACGACAGTGAGTCCATGTAGAAGAATCCGACCAATCACCTCACAGAACTCACTTTCAGGATTTGGGCTCCACCTGTAGCCTCAGATCTCCCGCGCTGTCACATGACCATGAAGGGGACGTGTTTTTTTGTTAATGCCACTGAGCCCCGCCCATCTGCCTTATTCACACACACGCACGTCCACCAACACACAATGCTGAACCTCTACAGACCTGCCGTATGAGCACCTCAATGCTGGTTACCACTCAGCTGAAGCCAGCAGCACTACCTGCAACTGGGAAACCTCACCAAAGAGCAATACCAGATGATTTTTAATAGACTTTTCATGTCTCCTGACTGACATTGGATTTTTTTTGTGTGTGTATGTCCAGAGGTCCAGACCCACAGCTCTGTGACCACAAACCTTAGAAGAACAGACAGAATTCAGTTGCAGAGTCCAGCTCTGTTCTTTTCAAAGCACTATGTACCAGCGGCTGTTTGGTTGCCTTAACTTTGCCTTAACTTAAGGACCAACTTCAGGTTTCAGAACGAGGAGACTTTGGATTATAAATTCCTTTCTTCTCTGCCACTTTGCCTCCCACATCAGAGCTGAAGCAAATGCAAACCAAACGGGATGCAAAATGGCTGACAAATGGCAGAATGAACCTATGACATCAGGTGAAAGCATAAACGCATCCACCTGATGGATAAGATGCAAAAAAATATCAACAAGACGAAGTGACTACATCGCAAAGAAAGAAAGAGTGGAGAAAAAAGACACAGAGATTGTCTGTTTTAATGATGTCATTACATGCAGTTAACCACTAAAAAAGACAACAAAGAACTTGAGGGAAAGAGAGAAAATGAAGACACAAAATGGACAACTGTGGTTTTGTAGAAACAAAGAAGGGGCAAATGTCCTTGTTGTTTTATTGCACTGTTCATTCCATAATGTGAACCATAAGAAATTCCAAAGCTCTGGGAAAAGAAACAACAACTCCTCTCTGTAGGTTATTTAATAGTTTTTGAAGATTTGGATGAAATTGTGTTTGCTATACTTTTCCCACTTTTGATCTGAGATGTCTTATGAAGTCTCTGACTCACTCTAAGGACACGCATTGGCCGAAATACTGTAGAGTTGTATTTCCTCTGAAGTTAATCTGAAAAGTAGGCAAGATCTTAAGAGCAGGATAATTTTTCACTGCTGTTCAGTGTCTTAGATGCACACACATACACATACACATACACATATACACACCTACACACACACACACATGTACAAAGCAGTGATGAACTATTGATGTACCACTAGTATTGAATACTGTATATTATTGTTTATATTTGAGACTAAAGGAGCGCTCATTCCACCGTGGCACCACTGAGGACCATTGTATTGTTCTATAGTAGCAATAATGTTAATGCACTTAATGGACATCACCCAAAGAAAACTGCCTTAAAATAGCCTGCACTTGGCAATGGGACTGTATGGAAGCAACACAAGGGACCAGTATGGATACTGCTCTTACAGAGACTTTAAAGGACAACGTTTGAACCTGTGGATTTAGGTGAACATCATATTATGCAGACTTTTGGTATACTGTTTGTTTGGACTTTGAGAACAGTGACCTGGCCTGGTTTCAATGCTGTCTTCATTCTGTAAAAAAACAAATCTAATGTTTTCCAGGCCTTATCACAGTCTAATTAAGGAAACTAAGGTGTTGTGTTTTGTGAACTTGAGTGTTTTTCCATATGAGACCCTTCTCTCTCTCTCTATCTTTCTCTACAGTTGTGCTTAGTAGCAGCTCTTCTTGTCATGTTACAATCAGCCTAGACAATGCCATGCTAAACACGTCTGTCCATCATCTAAGTTGATATTTGAAGTAGAGGTAGTGTTGCTCATTTATTTAAACAACTTCAGGCTCTGCATTCCAAAAGTAAAACTACAAGATCATGTTTTTAGGGTTGTTGTGTAGCAAAATAAAGCTTGTTGATGTGCTTTTTTCATGCACATTAGGTTTCTGTTTAGGCTTTTGATAACCAATATTAATGTTTTTAGATTAGAGCTGCAGATAGCCGAATCTAGATAATAAAATTTGACTAAATTTGTGGCCAAAATAAAGATGCAAAAAATAAAGTACAGCTCTTTTTCCAAACTTCTGTTGTTTTAGTGTGTTAAAGCTTCTAAAAAACTTCTCAACACTAAAACTGAGAGTAATAAAATTCATATTTGACTAGTTAGCAGCTCCTTACATATGTCTGCAAAATGTTGCTTCAGAGCTTTCCTTTGAGTTTTTACATGCATGGTTAGATTTAAAGCAGTATAACCTGATTTTCAGCTCTTGTTGGCAGACAGTGCCTTGATTTGGTGCATGTGTGTAAATGCAGCTTTTGTAAAAAAAAAAAAAAAAAAAAAAATCCAGATTAAGATTAGTCCAATCTGCACAGCAAATTAATCTGACCGGCCGAAGGAAGTTGTATCAGTTAAGCATTCAGGTAGGAAACTGTATGTTCAGTTTGCTTTAGTCAGACCCTGGGCATCGTCTGCCCAACAGAAGGCCTTAGAGCTTTTTATATAAAACAAGAGGATGGTGGAAACCAAAAGTGAAGTCACAGAAGTCCCACTGCTCTTGCACCACAGCTCCATCCCAGCAGGAATTATTAAGATAAAAGTTGCGTGGATGATTGGTGTTCTGTAAATGGTGCAACTGAAAAGTGTGTCATTAATTTAGCGTTGTTCATAGTATTCTTAACAGCAACTGACGGCATTTAAACGATATGCTGTGTCTCTCTTACAGTGCGCCGAGCAGGTGCATGTGGTGTCTATGAAGTAAATGTTGTCTGAGTGTATATGTGTGTGACTGCATGTGTACCAGTACATATGTAGACTTCTGCCATGTGTTTTGTGCATACATGTGCAAGTGTTAGTATGTTTGTGTGTGTTTGTCTGTCAAATACTGTAAATGACCTCTCCTGTATTATATTCCCAGTGGCTGTTTTCTTTTGTTTTATGTAGAGGCCAGTACTGCCTCAACTCTTAATTCCCTTTATTACTGATGTCATTTGTACCTTCTTCTTAAAGAAAGACACTGTAAATAGAATCTCCAAGACCAAATACACATGACACACACGTGCCTTAATGCATTCAGTAGTATGTGTATTGGTAACTCTTAACTAACTGGACTTACAGTAACTCTGTATCTATAAACATGACATTGAAATCTTTGTTTCATACTATTCTTTATTATTTACCTATATGTGTTATTTTTCCTTCACATTTCCTACCATGTGTATGTATAGAAAGATTGTCTATTTTGTACTGTTATTTTTGTCTTTTCCTCTTGATTAAAAAAAATATTTCCAGTATAAGCCAATTTTTGTCTCGCCAAACATCATAACATAAAAGCTAGTGTTTGCATACAACTCGTGTGAACGAAAGAAGAATAAAGAGAGAAGTATTATTCGTTATGTTCAGTGCTGCCGTACTCCGATCAAGTACAGACCAGATTGGAAACAGTGTTGGTCTCGTCTCAGAGTCAACCGCATTTTTACTCAGTCTTGTCTCAGTCTCAGACAAAGAGGATTTGGGATTTTATTTCAAGACTGGTCAAGACCCCAACTGCATGGATATCACTAAATTACCCGCGCATTCTGTCTGTTGAATGTAGTCTGCGATTGTTTGATTGAAACATTCTGCTTCAAACGCACTCCCCTTCACATTCACTCCAAGAAAGCTACTGCAGAAGACAGGACACGAGGCCGTGACTGTCTCGGAGGATATGTCAAACAAATCTTCTGTAATAAAATTTGGTTACCAAAACCACAAAAATAGTTCTTCTACAAAACAGCATAGAAAAGAAAACGAGACAGAAATATGTAAATCCTGAAATGCAACGTTTAGTGGGACGGCTGGGACCACGTCAAAGTTTTAGCGGCTCTGAGAAAGAAAGCATGAGCTAAGCGTAGGTGACGCTTCACCTGTTATGCTTCAGAAATCTCTCTACCTAGAAGAACTGTTTGGTCTTGGCCTAGACTTGGTCTTGACTACAACACTGAGTATGATTATTATTATCAAACTGAGTACAATTGTGATAGAATGACTGGATTTTATGGAATTATGCTGATGCTGTATGCAAAGTTAGTTGTGAAAACTACAAAGGTACAAGATTACAAGATTGTAATCCTTACAAGATTTTTTTGACTTCACAAAATATGGCCGCAGTTTATACCACAACTAATCAATATCATTATGTCATACTGTATGTTTAGTTCTGTTTGAATTTACCTGGCGTGAAAAGTCTAATGATTTAACTTTAAGTTGCTTAAGTATTGGGAAAGGCAACAGTAAACCTACAGGCATAAAAATAAACCGAAAATTTAGGTCCAAACAGGCTATAAATATCCTCAGAGCCCTTAATTGAACATAAACATGTTCTTTCTGGAGGAATTAACTGTTCCTGACTGACCAAACAAAGGCACACAGACCTCAAAAGAAAAAAAGCAAAAAAGCAGGGGATGAAGGAAGTAAGGAAAACAAGAGAGACAGTTTAACAAGAGAGACAGGAGACAAAGAGGGTGTGGTGCCTGTTTAAATCTTTGCACCGTTCATCCTCCAGTTTTACCAAAAAGCAACAAGAATCTCGTGAATAGTTTGAGGACAGTTTTATTTTTTAGACAAATAATGATACATGTGCTATATGTATCGCTACATGTAAAGGTCCAGGGATCTCTCCGCTTGCCATTTTTATATCACAAGACTGATATTGATGTCAGTTATATTGTATCAGTGTCAATCGTTTCTTTTGTAAAGGACCACATTGTATATACTTCAAGTAAATGCTCCTACAGAAGCAAAGCGTCTGTCGGTAAACTGTGTACAGACACACGAACCGCTGTGCGAGATGGAAGTGTAGCTTTAACTGCAGGTAAAATAAGATGAAACAAACAAAAAATGAACACAGACACGGCCCCATGCTGACCTGTATCGTCAGGTTCTCCTTAGTAAACGACAGCTCTTTGTTGGTTTAGTTGTTTCAGTGAAAAGTCCTCTTTCCTCATGTCACTCTGCATCCTTATCAAAATGTCTTCTGAAAGTTCTTTTCTCCAAAAGTGAGGTACCTAATAAATTCCATTTGTATCAAAGTCCACGTGATCAGAGTGGTAGAAATGGTAGCATGGAGCAGAGGTGTGCAGAGAAGATCACAGTCACTTTATTCAGCAGCTGGAAAGACAAAAAAAGCAGACATGTTACTGTGGACTGATATTAAGACTTTGTAATGGTCACGCTGGACACATTTAAATGTTTTCATCATTGGCACTGACCATCAACATAATGTAATTTCATATTTCCAACCTTCCACAGATGAAGATAACACTAATGTTCTGAATTAATTTAATCAAATACAGAAACAATATCACATTTTGGATCCCAGCATCGGTATACTAAGTCAGAATAAAACTTAATTTAAATGAGATAGTAAAGGGGGTATTCAGTATTGTTGTTGTTCCCACATGATCTTATTTCCACCTATCAGCGCTGTTTTATACCAATATTTAGCTGTCACACAGTCTTAGTAATTAGACAAATGCTTTATAAAATTAATGCACACGCAAAAATCATCGACTCTTGAGGCCAGACACTCTAATTTTATGTACAGAATGCACAGGCGCTGCTTTTCTCTTTTGGCTCCAAAACTGAATTCTTTTTAAATGTCAAGTGTCGTCTAACATGTCAGGGAAGGTTATCCTTCTGAGACCACAGTGTGCTGACTGTGGGACTCAGTAAAAGACATCATAAGTCTTCATCGGATCTGGAAACGTTAGCTACCTCCCCGGGACGTTCTAATGACAGACTACTGGGCCTCGTGCATATTGGCAAAGAAGGTTTGATTGTCTGTATGAAATGAAAACTTTCAGGTGATGTTCATTTACTTCGCATTAGTTATCTGTCATGTAAGACAAAAATAAATGGTATAATAATACATAATATTGCTTTATTGCATGCCGAAAATTTCTTAATTATGTATGCTGGCCCTCAGGTTATTTTTCAAACAAGACATGGGGGTGGCTTTTCTGTGCACAGCTATACCTATGCATGTGTGCACATTGTGTGTGTGTATGTGTGTGTGCGTGTGTGTGTGTGTGTGTGTGTGTGTATAAATCAGCTCTCACCTCCTCCATCACTTCCAGCGGTTTATGGGAGCCCAGCAGGGAGCCACATCAGCCTCCCCTTTGATGGTGACACACATGATTCATGGCTTTTAGAGACCGTTTGTTTTCATTATGCCTCCTCGTCAGCTCGCTCTAGCTGCATCACGGTTTCGTGCAACGCAAGCAAATTTGGGCCAGAATGAGAGGAAAGAATTCCAAGAGGAGAGTTTTTTTTTTTGGCACTAGAAGAAACAAAGGGGCTTGGTTTGGGTATAGAGAGGAGAAACTTAAGTCAGGATGACGGCTGCCCGCGGCTACTTTTTCCACCGTTGCTTGGGTTCAGAGGTGGTCAGGGATTCATAATATGTCAGAGTTTTGGAAAAATAGGAATAGAAAGGGTACGGAAAAGTCAAAGGTCCAAATCTCTCTTAAGACATCAGTTTTTGTCTTTTCAGTTTTGATTTTCTTCTAATCCCACCTCTGCATTCTCTAGTTGTCTAGATCTTTAAACAAAACGAGATCAAAGTATGTAACAAGGTTTAAATGTGTGCATACCTATACCCTAGTAATGACGGCCATGATACTGATGGCAGTTGTGGTGATAAAATCAAAGGTGATGATGAGGATAAAAGCTTCAGAACCTGAGAAAGCCGATGTGTCAGAGGGCAACATTTAGAGCAGGGTGTCCTTCACCACCAGGTTGTTGAATTAAATGAATATTGAATAATGTCCTCCACTGTGATCCACATGGACAGAGTGCAAATGTCTAGGAATCATACACTAAACATAATGTCTCTGTCACGATACATTTCTTGAATGCTATCATTGGCATACGTGAGCTGTAACATCTACATTTAGGAAGCAAATCAATAGAATCACCAGAGTCCATAGTTACATCTGAAATGTTGCATGACAACAACAGAAAATCAACTCCGTGCTGCTCATAAACATGATCATAAAATTATAGTCTTTCCATCATCATCATCATCAGCAAACAGAAGATCTAAGTTGAGGTGTTAAATAGTGTAGAGTCCACTGGTGAGCAGACACAGTTCAGACCTCTCCTCAGTGTCAAGTAAAAATATTTCCCTGTCATGTGGAATTCATACATTTTAGGGCGACAGTCAAGACAAACCTTGCTTTCAGGTTGGGTTAGTGTCCAGCTGACATGGTTGACCAGGCCCCCTCCATCCTCCAGACAGAGAAGGCATAGCTCAGTCTCTCGTGAGCCAGGTAGTTACATCCAGCGAGCTTAGTGTCCATGTCATCGCTCTGGAGAACCTGGTACAGAAAGTCAATGTAGCGTGACGCCAACTTAAGGGTCTGGATCTTGCTCAGTTTGTCAGAGGGGAGTGTTGGGATTATCTTACGCAACGAGGCAAAGGCTTCGTTCAGAGATTGTGTCCGCTGGCGCTCTCGGATGTTGGCGATCACCCGCTGGCCATGTGGGTCCTCAAGGGCTGAGAGATCTCCAGGACTAGGACCGGGGACAGGAGAAAGGGATGGGCCTGAGGAAGGTGGCCGATGTTGAGGACTCCTCTTGAGTCTTTTCGGTCCTGCCGGGGTGTAGATCTGGATCTCGTCCCCTGGCTTGACCTTGCCATCGTCTGCTGATGTTGTAGGAGCAACTGTGGTAATTTGATCCACAGTATGTGAGCCTGTCTGCCGTTTATGCCCGGTGACCCCCGGTGTTGCTACAACGACGGGACAGGCATTAGAAGGTGGCCGTCCTTCTCTTGAAAGCACCCCTCCCTCGTGGTGGTCATCATTAGACTGCTCCTCCTCTCTCATTCTTGGCCACGTTTTTCTTCTGTCTTCTCTCTCCTTAACGTGACTCTCTATCCTTCAGTCCTCTGAATATTTCCAGTGTTTCCTCTGTTTCCTTGAATGTGTCTCTCTCCACTCCCCCTCTGCTTCAGTTTTCCACTCTTCTGTTCGTCTTCAGGAACTCCCTCTGTTATGCTGTGTTTCTCCAGCCTTTTGCTGTGTTGTTCTTCTTCTCCAACAGTTATCAGCTTTACACTTTGTCACATCCAATCATGCCACGCCAAATTGGGTGAGTAATCAGCACGGTTTTGGATTGCCGCAGTGCTTCTTCATCCACATATGTGGAAACCTTTCAATGATCTGTTCCTAGTCTATGTGAGTGTACACTGCATCAGCAAAGCAGACTGTCCTCATGTCCTGCTCCTGTAGCTGCATGTGAAACAACAGCAACCTGAATCTGACTTTTTAAAGGGAGGCAACCATGAAACTTCCAGCTGCCCACCCATCTAACTCACTTATTGGTCCGCAAGACTTTTTTTGGACAGCTGAGCTTAAAACAACAGGAAGAATGAATCTGAAGCCATTGGTCCGATCAAAGGCACGAGGCGGAGACAAAGGTGTGTCGTACAGCCAACCAAATCGAACCGTTGTGACGTTTGCTTCTTGTCATAGAAGTTGCCCAAGTTTATAGGTTCCAGATTTCCTCCAAAGCAAGTCGCTACCATCCCCCCCTCTCGCTGCCTGGTTCTCTGCCTCCACAACTGAGCCCCATCATCGGTTGCTTGCAATATAGTTCAGAGAAGGGGGGGGGGGGGGGGGGGGGGCTGTAAAAGAAGCTCCACAAATGTTTTTGTTTCTGCTTTGAAAGTTGGACAAAGTTCATCTACGGTTTTCTGTCACATGGTAGCTCTGTCTGCTTTATAAATAGTGAAATGGCATGATTTTTTAACACATAACATTCCAGGCAGAGGGAGTAATGGTTAGAGACTTAGGTAATCATTCTGTCATTGTACATTTTCTGTTGGGTGACTTGTTACAATTGTGGCAGGTTCACCATCATTAAAGACTGAAGATGAAAAGAAATACTTCTATATACTAATACTGTATATAATGCTTCAAAAAAAAAAGTTAAATAAAAAGAAATATGGAAGAAGAATGGAATATCATTTTACTAGAACTTAAACTATGGCTTCAATCAGACATGGAAATTATACAAATAACCAAAACAAAAAATTTTTTTGGTGTTCTAAAACCTCTTGAATGAATAATTGGAAATTGTTTTTACAAATATTAAAAGAATGAGATTCTCACATTAATAGAGGGGTTCTTCTTGTTTGTGAAACAACAAAGACAGTGTGTTTTATTTTACTGCTGGTGACTTGGCTATAGTTTCAGACCTGGAGGGAGGAAAGAACTGGCATTCAATCAGCAGTGCAGCACTAAGCTCTAATCACAGCATTAAAAAGAGAATAAGCTCTGTGGATCAGGGGGAGGCCCGTGGGACACTTTGTTGCTTTTAAACCACTGAGCTACATCTAGAAAAAGCCTCGGTCCAGTTCCAACATCAACTCTTTGCTCTCTCGAACTTCTGGGTGAGCCTCCAGCATGGCCCACAGCCACACCCCCACAAGAGAAGAGTCTATTGTTAGCGTTTAGAGTTTCTGAGACAAGGTGCTTCCCTCTGATGAAAACACTTGAGTGAAAATTGTTTTGTACAGACACAGTTAGGACACAGAACTGGAAAATCTCAAAGTCTCTCTACTGACTCAACTCCAAGATGGCTCAAGTCCACAACAAGAAGAGAAACCTCTATTGTCTGACCAACAATGATACCATTTCCCTTTTGCACACACCACTGCTCACCATGACGGTGTATGGTTTTGTTGCCACAACAACATTTGCACTAGTACGTGTAATAAGCCCGATGTCTAAAAAAAGTTACTGGAGCTATTTGAGGCTCTTTTTAGTTTTCTTCTTCAGCCTGTACAAATCCAATGGGACAGTCCTCCACATAGTAACCATGTGTGTCTGTTTTCATTAGTGTATAATCAATGAAAATAAGAATAAAGCAAACACAAACCAGATAACTCAATCAGGTTTAACCCAGTTTATTGAGATCACAAAGGGAATAGATAAAGATTCAGTGAAGAGGATTGTGGTGTATAGCTGGTGGTGGCAGCAATCCAAGGTGCAGGGGTGGAGATGTGACAGGTGAGTGGAAGAAAGAGAGTTTTCCTGGAGCACAAGGAGATCCTGGTTCATCGAGAATGCTAAACAAACCAGGCAGTTAGAATGATCCTTTTATATATCCAAATGCCGTGGGTTCTCTTGTACAGAGTATGCCAAGTTGATCGCTATGACAGCAGCCCAAAACGGATAAACTATAGGCAGTGTGTCATTCGAGCGTGAAGTTGCAGCTTGGATGGGCTTGTCGAGGTCTTCTCGAGTGGGCTAAAGAACTGTGGCTGGATGTGATCGGTGTCAGCTTCCACGCTGGCAATGGCTGCAATGATCCCGAAACCTACACCCAGACTATGGTTGACTC
Source organism: Protonibea diacanthus (assembly GCA_028641955.1). Classification (NCBI taxonomy): domain Eukaryota; kingdom Metazoa; phylum Chordata; class Actinopteri; family Sciaenidae; genus Protonibea; species Protonibea diacanthus. The sequence goes on from CM053984.1 coordinate 21,649,453, forward strand.
ACGCTGTGTCTTTGATATGAGGGATGAGCTGCACTTCAACATGGACCTTACTTTAGGGCCTTACGCATGTTTAGTAGAGGATGAAATGATGGGGTTGCAATCAGCATCTGCGCTTCTCGATGCCACTAAATCCTACAGACTGGATATTTATCTGTGTAGAGGAGATGTCTTTCAAAACACATTAAATATGTTGGAAAATAGTTGCTGAAAACATGTGAAAAGACTGAATAATATATTACTGAAATGTGGAGTTAGAGGTTCAAACAGTTTTTCACCAGTTTTCAGTCCAGAGTTTTGTGGGCGGTCCTAAAGGGTGGCTCGATGACACACTGAGGCGACCCTGAGCATACACCTGCACCCCTAGCGGAGAGATTAAGTCATGCCGAGTGTTTCAAAGTTAGTCATGTCATTTTATGAACTCACCTCACATGTTTCAGTCACTTCAAAATGGCTGCTTGACTGCTCCCACAAGTGGCTGTGGCTTCAGTACGTTCAGTGGACACGCCCCCACAGTCCTGGAGCTGAGAATACTGCTCATTTTTACCTGATTTCAACACCTAAGTAAATGTGCTCTTCATCACTGCCTGTGTTTATCGAGATATCAGCTGCTAACATTCCTAAGAATGTTGTTGTTGGCACCATGCCTCAGTGATTGCTGGATGTATATAATGTCAGGGCAGGGCAGTGAATATAACTATAGCTTGCACAGCAAAGAGGAGAATAGCTTATTGCAATTCATTACTCAGAAACTGTGAACATTTTTTATTTAAAGGGCAGACATCCATGAAATCAAAAGCACAGATCTGAAAATGCTAGATCATTTACACTGGCTCAGACAGCACTATGTGGCTAATTATTGTTATGATGAATTAGGGTTAGTTCTCCCCATGGTTACATAGGTTTCCTCTAATCCTATACTAGGCATTAGAAATACAGTCCTCCTCACCAGGGCAGGGCACTGGGTCAACTGCAACTGGTGCATGCGTGCCTGCTCAATTTCTTCCAAATAATTAAGATGTGTAAAATGTACAGCATGAATTTCGACAGGGATTAACAATACAATATCTTGAAAGCACCCTGTGGAGGTTTTAACTACTATGGACCAATGTTTTTAAAAACAGCCCTGTTTTGTTTGCATGTGACGTACTTACACCCACACGACGACGCTTTACACATTCCTGCAGGTTTCATGCTATTTCCCTGATCGCTTCCCAGCGGTCGTGCCAAGAAACATAGCAATGCACTAGCAAAGGCCAGAAGGAACACTTGCCAATGTAAATATGGATGGTTTATGAGGACGGAAATGCATTCAGCATGGATGATGCGTTGAATGCAAACACAACAAGAACAGCATGCCTTTAATAACTTAATAACCAGTCTTCTCTCCAGTTGCTTTAGAAGCCCCACAAGTCATAAAGATAATCACTGGTAACATGACCAGTGGATGCTGCATTCTAAGCAGAGTTTGCCCTTCAAACTGAGATCTGACTCTGATTCTGTATTGATAATTGATATTTTGTATCTGATCTGATCAGATGGCCTCCACCAATGAGCTGGGTTGTGCTCAAGGTTTCTACCTGTTAAAGAGAAGTTTTTCTTTGCCACTGTCGCCAACCGCTTGCTCATGGTTGTTATTGTTGAGTCACTGTAAATAATAATACAAAGAGTACAGTCTAGACCTGTTCTATACAGGCATGGGATAACTTCTGAAACTGAATTAAAACAACTGAATTGAAATAAGTTAAAAACACTGCATCTGCCATACTGCCCTCTTGCAAACAATTGTTAATAGTGGCCAAGTTAGCAAAGAATGGAGCAACCACAGAGCAAGATTAACTCTGACTGACTGAAATACAGTATTTACTATTTATTTATTTATTTTTTAAAGATTTTTTTGGGCATTTTCAAGTTTATTGGATAGCGACAGGAATGTGGGGAGAGCGAGATGGGGGATGACATAAAGGAACGACATGCAGTACTGGGCCGCAAGTCAGACTTGAACCCTGGGCCACTACAGCAAGGACTGAGCCTTTGTACATGGGGCAGATGCTCTACCAACTGAGATAACTGATACCCCACCATTTAGTTATTTTTAGGAAGGTAGAGCAACGTCTGTCATGTTTCTCATTATTAATATAAAACATATTATTAATGCAGCTGAAGGTCTGAAGAAAGCAAAACTCAGCATGGTAACATTAGTATTAACACAATCAGTCTGGTGTTGAATGACTAGAAATATTTACATTTAATATTTACATTTAAAGTAACTATACTGCTCTCATATGATCCTTCAAGTTGTTATGGAAATTAGTTTCCATAAATACTCCTGTGTACTGACCGCTGCCAGACTGGCCGATTCCTTTTCATCTTCTTCTCTTTAAACATCATCAGACCGTGCGTCCTCTCCGTGGGCGATGGGACACCTGTGATGGATCACAACTATTTACACATCACAGCTCCCTTGAAACTTTGCCTTGCCTGCTAAAAATAAATACCTCTGAGCTACAAGACTGAGTGACGGAAAATGGATATCAGCTCTTGATATAAACAGACATATACTGGGGCAGGAGAGAGGGGAGGGGCAGGCCTCACTCACAATGCTTCGTCTTGTATGGAAAGGCCCCCCGGAGGCTGACTGCGTCTGGAAAAAGGGGAAAGAACACCGGACCCTGTCTGTTTGAACTGCATGCTCAAATGAGGACTTTGCATAAATATTTCCACCAAGAGAAATGGGAGAATGTTATCACATGTGGAGCTTATATATACACACACATGGCACACACACACACACACACGTTTGAAAATTCATGGGTTTACAATGTGGCACGCATTTACACAGACTCACAAATAAAGAGGATCCACTGTATAAACAAATGGACTGAAGGTTGTTAGGTACAGTATTTTGTTTGTCATTTTATATGAGTGAAACTCATTTTCAGCTCTGTCCTCCATTCGAACCATTTTAGTCAGTTGTTTATCTAAAATCCACAATCTATACACATTTCACAAAGTTAGAATTTTATATTGAGCCCTGTTTTCTAATTGAAAAAAAAATCTTGTTTATTTTCCAACTTGTTCAATCCTCCTTTTAGCTTTTTTAGCTCCTTTCAGCTCATTGTTTTGGTTTTACTTTACTCTTTTGGTTCTCTTTCACTGCTCTCATTAACTTCTGTTCCAGCTGCAGCAGGATGCTGTTTTCAGAGAAAAATCTCTGATAAACCAACAGAAAACAAAGTTAGCAACTGACTGGTGAACGCCATCATTTTGCACATAGAGGCAAATATGTCGCTGAAGAGTTGGTGGAGACCAAATCAGAGCTAAAAGGGGAGTCATTCTTGCACAATATTATTATTAGCATTCATCAGATAGACAGTGTCTGCTAAAGCAAGTCTGAGCCATTATTGCTGTGTTTGATAATCCTTTTCACACAAACACACAAACTTACGCATAATTCCATACTTTTATACACAGGAACCCACAGAGAATTATCAGCCAAGCTCTGCAGTCACTTCTGGTGTTTGTGAGCCATAATGTCCGTTCCAGATGACTACTTTTGTTTACTTTCAGAGACAAGCAATTGAAATTATTCTTTTCAAAAAACATATCTATTTGGAAAGCTGTAAGAGGCTTGGGCAGCTTGTCTCAATATACATTGCTTGTCATGAGTCCTCCGTTCCTCAAATCTCTACAATGGAGGGGCAAATGCAAAATTAGCAACAATGGCCACATTTATGGGAAATGTGCTAACTATTTAATAAATCTGAATCTCGTAGGCAGAGACCCAAACTCAGCAGGCGTGTTCAGATGTAAAGGAAGTTCACCAGTGTCAGGTTCATTCTTTATTTGTGAAGCAGCTCACAGATGAGAGTAAAAATTAGTCTTCAACTCACATTTAACACTTTCTTTTCTGATATTCCCACTTTTCATTTAAATTCTGTGATATCATTCAAATATGGTCAAACTCAATGAAAATATTTGACATGATACAGTTTTTGACTCCTCAGATACAACATGAAACAAGCTTGATACTGTGGAATGGTTTTGTATACGAGCCAAACACAGAACTAGAACTTCATCTTGTAACAGGAACATTCCTTAGCTGTGATAAACAAAGGTAAACACCAAAAACATTGAACTTGCGCAGTCTTTTAGGTTTCAGTTGTGCACAAATAATATTTAAGCGTGCAACAGGTTTATTAAACTAAACAAACAAACAAAAAAAGCTGACTGTTTTTTTGAGTGTTTCTAAATATGTAACACTTTCAAAACTGCAATCAAAATAATTTGTATTGACTGCATGAGTAAAACCATCACTTCCAGTATTTAAATGTGTAGTATTTAAACTTCAGTCCTTTTTGTACTTCGCAACACAAACATGCATCACGAGCTGAAAATCACATCTAAAGCTATGCTCGATTTGCCATTTGATAAATAATTATCTTTGATGCTCTTATGTTTACAGTGGACTAATATTGCTTTAAAGCCTTTAGAAATGTGGCTTGAAATGGTAAAAATGAGTGTCTCATTTAGCATCCACAAAAATATGAGTGAAAATAAATGTCCATAATTAGAAAACCTGGTTCATAAACAGCTGATTGCTGTTCAGGACATTTCTCAACACTCAGCTCCCTCTGGAGTACCGACACAGAGACGAAGTGTTGTGGAAGGGGAGCAACAAAATGTGTTTGAGCCACCTAAAAACGTCAGTATCAGTTTAAGTGTTCAGTGTAATTATTATATTTTGTAATATGTTTTTCACAACGGGGAACTACAGTCGTTATCTATGCTCTCTTCAAAGCCACCAGACCAGACTCCATTTTACAAAAACACATCATTTTATCAGAATATTTTCACATCTCTGAATTGTGGATTTATTTAGACCAAGCCAGAGTTGGTGATTGTTGGAAAAGTGGACTGGAGTGAAACTAGCGTTTCACATGTTTGTAGTTAGAAGACTGTTCGTGGGTATGTGTTTCCAGTTGTGTTAAAGGCAAACTCTAATCAAAAATCTATTTGACAAGTCTTAGTTTGCTGAGGTCTACAAAAAAGACAATATCTGGTTCTGCTGCATTGAATTTGTCCTGACATGACACTTCTGTAGTGCTCAGTCTCTGCTCAACTTTAATACAGTATAACAGAGCTTTGAACTGTTCCTGTTACTGATGTGAATGTTGACGCTAGTAAAACTGGAGCAGGACACAAATATCATGTTGGTTCTTTATTCTGAATGAGAACATTCTGTGTACAGTAAAAGCTTTAACTGTACACAGTTAAAGGTTAAACAATTAAACAGTGCTCCAAGCACCTGTGGTACACATAGATGAGTGGATCACAGAGATTCAAGGTCTAGGACAGGTTTCAATCTGTTGTCATGAACAAAATCACATGGCCTCTTAAAGGTCATTGCTGTGTCTCCAGAGGTTTAAACTGCACCTGCAGTTTATTCTAAACCCAGTTGCTGCGTCCTGCAGGAATCACTTAAACGCCACTAGAGGTCATCGTAGCTGAGGTTTGACTGCCGCCCTGGTTTCAGGAAAGGTCTGTGTTACCGTGATCTTTACCTGAACCTTTGCTTGTTTTAGCAGAGCTGCAAGGTCTGCATGTTCAGGTTTAAGTAAACTGCAGAATTCTATACATCTATAATGTTTTATGACTGTTGATGAGCGTAGTCATGAATAATTATGAATGACTATGAATGTTGGCATGTGGTCTTTATAGAAGGTGTCACTGTATGTTTGTTGATGTTCTGTTTGTTTTCTATTGTATTATATTCTGGCATATAAAATGTTCCTTACAACAGAAACAACATATATATATACACACAACCTAGACTAAACACACATAGTACACTATTGCACCACACAGTGCGGGTAAGTGATATGAAGACTGTATATAAGCACATCCAGAAACACACAAACAATATCCATAATTTGGAATGTAAAAACAGTATAGCAAAAGCTCCAGCAGGAATTGTAGCTGCACACAGAGCCATGAACACCCCTGACAGCCCACTGTGAGTACTTGAGGATAGAAAAGCTCCTACAGCGGCCCCCACTGTCAGCCCCAACCTTCCTACAACCCCATAGCGGCCTTGTCCATACTGGTCTGTTGCTGCCCCTGCTGCAGAAAGAGAAACCCCTACTGCCCCTGACACCCCTATCAGAGCTCCTATAGTGGGACCTGGACCCAGCACAGGTAGAGCCAATTTCACAGCACCTAAAACTGCTGTACCAAAAGCTGCAGCAATAGCACAGATTTTAAATTCTCCGCCCTTTTGCCAAGACATAAATAATAACATTCCTACAGTAACAGACCACACCTGAGAAGCTAAAACTCCAACAAAAATGGCCTCTACTACAGCACTGCTAATGTTTGTGGATGTTGGTGAGTGTAAGAAGACAATCCGCTGCTCTACAGTGTTATATACATCAGATGTTATCAACATCAATGGCACAGGTGCAGTGGTAAGTTTGAGGAAGTGTGATTGTTTAAGTATCTTTGCAACTATAATAGCTGTAGAAGCTATAATAGGGGTAAAAACAGCTAGAAGATTTGACCGTATATAAAAACTTACAGATGCACACCATGCAGCACCTTGTATAAAACCCCAGAAAATGTTCCTATCAGATTTAAACCAAAACTCATCTATGATCTGAATCATAGGTGCTACTACTACTGGAATAACAAACCACAGCAAAATAGCACTATTAAAAGTAATGGATAGAAAACTTTCTAAAGTGAGGCCCACAATGTATCCAGTTGCAGTGACACCCATGAGACATACTGGGCCAGCCCATGTCAGGGCCTTCCCCATCGCTGCTTCACCTTTTCTTTTAATCACCAGTGAATATGTTGATAATCCAATATAGATACCTGCAGCTAATGACAAGGTTGAGGAAACAAAAAGAAATATCTCTGTCAACATGGATATCTTAATGTTATTCACTTTTTCATGTATTAGCAAATGTGTTTCTAACTGGTTCATGAGCAGCCTGTTGTCAGCCAGAAGCTCCAGAGACTGAAGCATAACGACTGCTGTCCCTCCCAGCAGAAGACCTCCTGCAGCTCCTGACACCAGTCCAATGCAAAAGATGGAAACAACTGCTGCCAACCCTGAAGACAAATGGATTCTCATTATTAGTATGGAGGACTGAAAGATCACGGTGTGTACAATCCATCCTGTACAGTGCCTTCAGAGGTGTGGACTAAATCAAAACCACTGACTTTAATGTCAGTGATTCATGACTTCACTTTGACCTTTTGACTTGATAAACTAATTTTCCTGACAAAGAACTACAGTGACTCATTCTGACAGCAGACATCCACTGTACACAAGCAGAAAGGAAAGATGTCTTTGATAGTGCAGAAAGACAAGAGATGACATCTCAGATTACATCATTAAGATATAACAACACTGTCTCCCAGAAAGCAGTTTATCAGGTACACTTAATGAATGAATTTTAAAGATTTTTTTTTTGGCCTTTTCAAGCTTTATTTTGATAGAGACAGCTGAAGAGTGGCAGGAATGTGGGGAGAGAGAGATGTGGAACGACATGCAGTACTGGGCCGCAGGTCGGATTCAAACCCTGGGCCGTTGGGGCAAGAACTGAGCCTTTTGTACATAGGGTGGATGCTCTACCAATTGAGCTAACCAACACCACACATTATCACAGTTTAGACATATTTCAGTGAGATGTGCATGCACACCACATGGTACAAAAAAAAAAAAATCAGAAAGCATCGCATGGCATATATTGCTGATTCTCAACAATATTTCACCATTTTCTTGCAGGTTTCTTCTAATCCTAAAAACTGCTGTTACATTTTGCCAATGTGTTTTCTACTCCCCTGCTGCGTGCACATCCTGGACAGGAAACATGTCAGTACAGAGAGGTGTGCCTGGTATTTAGCCTAAACTAAATGAGACACTAATGCCAGACAGTTCATCAACTGCAGCATCTCCTCTCTAAAACAGTTAATAATAAGTCAATAAAAACTGAACCTTATAATCTGCCAACTGAATTTGTATTAGTAATTTGTGAAACTGTAAATGCTGCCAGGATTATGTTCAGTGGAAATATTGTTACAGTAGAACAAAAAGCTTCACTGCTGAGCTGCATAGAAGTACAAGGGAGGTGGTTGCAGTGGACAAAGTCTAGGACTTCATGCAGGACAGCATGTGTTAGATTTAGACAACAAAAACACCCAGAAGTGAAAGACTGCCATTAAATGTTAATCAACATGTCCTGTCTTGCTTTGAGTCACTGTTGTTTTTTTTTAAAAAAAAATATTAAACCAAGGCCACGATCTTTCCAAAAGTAAACTGGAAAATTCCGGAAAACACAGGAAATATTGTATGTTGTCAGGGAACATCAGAAAGCTTTTAATGTTACCTCCAGTATCAACATTCTGCCAAATATGTGAGGAAACACTGTTTCTTCATTACGTTGATAAGACAGGCAGCATTACATTTACCTGAAAACTTATTTGCTGTTACCAATTATAAGTACATAAATATTTATAGGATTAGTTATAAAGACAACTGTATTTAACAAAAGCTCAGGATGTACAAATGATTGTAATTATGTCACACAATTAGCCAATAGGTCCAGTGTGTAAGATCTAATATGGTAGAAATGGAAGATAATATCCAGAACTGTGTTTTCATTTGTGTATAATCACCTGAAAATAAGAATCATTATGTTTTTGTTATCGTAGAATTAGCCTTTTATATCCATAGATGTCAATATCCTTCATGGAGTATGTTATGTTGAGTGGTGAACTACATCAAGGAGGACTTTTGCATTTTTCATGCATTTCCCACTCACTGTTGTTTATCCTTTCTAGTGTGAAGGAGAGGGTGAAGTGAGGGGGTTCCAATCAGCAACTACTAGCTAGATGCCACTAAATTATAAATAACACTTGTCCTGTTTAATGTCATAAAGCTTGTTCTGTAATGAATACAATTATTAATTAATTTTAATTAATTAATTAAATTCTTCAGTATTACCACACTATTAAAAATAAATGCATATAAACTTGTTTAGGACTTTTTTTTTTTTTTTTAGGACTATGACTTGAATTGTGACTGACTCTTTACTTGGGACCTGACTTGAGACTTCATTATGACTTCCAAAACAAACATTGTCCCATCTCTGAGTACCATTATTTTATGCAAGAGTATACACACAAATCTTACCGGAGGAAACACGGGCAGGTGGTGTGATAGTACTGTAATAAAAAATAAAATAACAATGTCAAGGTTGAAGCAATGATTAAATTAAAAGTTCTTACTCTAAAACTAAAACAGTTTGAATATGAATTTGTTACAGGTAAATACAAAACACTGCCTTTATGAATTGAATGGATTGCTTATCTACTATCTGAGATACAGGCAGGTACTGGAGGACTGACTATTTTATTGTGTTGCGTTGACTTAATATGAGCATCAGGTGGTTACTGAAATAAAAAAAATGGATTTAGTTCACCTGTTGACCCTGCTGTTGTCTACTGTAACTGGATGAATCAGAAGGTTCAGCTGATCTGAGGAAAAAAATAAATAAAAAAGAGATTGATACAGAAGAAAGACAAATTTACATATATCATCATCTTCTGCCAAAATACAGTTAATCTTCACAAAAACCCAGACATTAATGAGATGATTTCTATTTCACAAATGATTGCTGAGAAGAACATGAAACTACACAAGTATAAACAGGATGGAATGGTTACAGCAAGCAACAGCTGCATATGACTGTCTGTTTTAAGACTTGAAAAACTGTGAATTTATCCTTTAAGGTAGAGACCCAACATCTCAGCTTTGTGTTGAGGCATAAAGGAAGCTCACCAGCGTCAGATCGGTCCATTGTCCGTGAATCAGCTCACAGATGGAAGCAAATGTCAGTCTTCAACTCTGTTTCTTCACAGTCCTTCTGTGATGTTATTCAAATGGTGAAATCTAATGAAAATTCCTCACTCAAAACGGTTTTTGACTCCTCAGTTACAGAATGAAGGAAGCTCGACACTGTAGAATGGTTTTCAAAACACAAAACTGGAACTGCAAGGTTCTGTAACAGGAACATTCCTCAGATAAGACCAACAAAGGTAACTGTCAGTCTAAATCTTTTCAGGAATCAACCAACTTTACTGAACTAAAATGGCCCACTGAGAAAAGTTGTTAAAGTACTACTAAATATGTTACTTTAAATATTAAAAAAGATCGCCTTTAAAACTCTCAGTGTAGAAAACAAAAGTTTAGTCGAAAGTTTAGTCTACGTCAGTCTGGCTCCTGATCTCTCAACTGTCATGACACTCAACACTATGACACTGTGAGTCATACACTGAGGTTGCGGTTGGTGTTGACTGTAGGCAGCTTTACACTTGTGGTATTTATGGTAAATCTTTGTCCAGTTGTTAGCCCAGTGAAGAATGTTGATGATCAGGTTCTGAGTTTGTTGATCAAGTTGACTTGGCTGTCATGCAAGATCTCCCAGTAAGCAGCACACAGTGGCTGTTGTTTGCAGTTAAAACAAGAGAGAGCGACTGAGGAGAGCAGTTTAAAAAGATATGATTCATTTAGGATCACTATAGAAACAAAACCAAAAAATACTTATGATGATGTGATGATCACACAGCGCCGTGAATTATGGAGAGCATGGCTTCACCAACTGTACTCTAGAATATGAGTAACTTTTAACAATAGCTCTCTTAATAGTTTAAGATTTAGGACAGGTTTTAATCTGCATTGGCATGTACAAAATCACATGATCTCTTAAACCCTATCGCTGTGTCCTGCTGAGGCTGAGGTTGAGACTGCACTTGCAGTTTGTTTTAAACACAGTTATGTCTTGTAAAAGTCAGTCAAGCGCCACTAGAGGTCATCATACATGAGGTTTAACTTAATCCTTACAGTAAGATAAGATAAGATAGACTTTATTGATCATACACAAGGGAAACCAACTTCTTACAATGGCTCACAATATACATGGTACATAAAAAAGATAATCATAAAATAATTAATTTGTTTTTGTTAATATGTTTTGTATTGTATTGTGACACATAAAATGGTAAGTGTCTGTTCTTCACAACAGCAAACAAAAAAGAGATACAAGTATATTACCTAGTAAAAATATGCATTCTACAATCTCGAAAGAAATGATGCGGTTAAATGCTGTGAGGCCATATATATAAGAGATAGATGTAGATAACCATAGAAACACAATAATTTTTCCTGATTCGGAATCTGCATGTGCAGGTATGGACTGAAAAAACAGTCTAAAAAACTCTCCAGCAGGAATTGTAGCTGCACACAGAGCCATGAACATTCCTGACAGCCCGCTGTGAGCACATGAGGATAGAAAAGCTCCTACAGCGGCCCCCACTGTTCAGCCCCAACCTTCCCTGGCCATGGGAGATAGTGCTTGTCCATACTGGTCTGCTACAGCCCCTGCTGCTGAGAAAGAAACCCTACTGCCCTGCACCCCTGTCAGAGCTCCCTCATAGTGGGACCTGGACCCAGCACAGGTAGAGCCATCTTTATAACCTAAAACCACCACAGAACCTGCAGCAGTAACACAGATTTTAAATGCTCCACCCCTTGCCAGGACTGAAATAATGATATTCCTACAGTAACAGTCCACAGCAGAAGCTAAAACTCCAACAAAAATGGCCTCTACAGCACTGCTAATGTTTGTGGATGTTGGTGAGTGTAAAGAAACAATCTGCCACCCTGCAATGTAATATACATCGAAAATGATCAACATCAATGGCACAGTGCATTAGTTGGATTTGAAGGAATTTCCAAGTTCTCTTGCAGCCATAATTGTGGAGTCAAAGCAGCTACAAGATATATCCTGATTTTACACAAAGGTGCTTATTGAAATGTAATCCATGCAGCAAGTGGCGTAAAAGCAGCAAATAGTGGATGATCACAGTTCACGTGATTTACAACAAATCTCAGTGATCATTGGAACCACCAGCCATGTTACTGGTACTGAAATTAAAAACATGAGACCTTAGTCAATTAAAAATAATGGAGAAAACTTTCGAAGTGAGGCCCACAAAGTATCAGTTGCAGTGACACCCAGAGACATACTTGGCCAGCCCGTATCAGGGCCTTCCCATGCGCTGCTTCATATTATTTTTAATCACCAGTGAATATGTTGATAATCAATATAGATACTGCCATTAATGACAAGTTGAGAAAAAACACCAAAACATCACTGCAAATGCGGATATGTGAATATCATACACAATATTATATTTGTTGTAATAAACATTATCCATGACGTGTTTCACAACTGGTCCATGGTAGCCTGTTGTCAGCCAGAGCTCCAGGGGACTGACATAACGACTGCTATCACAGCTCCCAGCAGAAGACCTCACCAGCTCTGACACCAGTCAATACAAAAGACGAAACAACTGCTGCCAACCCTGAAGACAAAATGGATTCTCATTATTAGTATGAAGACTGAACCTGTACACCCATCAGAGGTGTGGACTTTGAATTAGAGCTTGACTTCGCGAGAAAACTGCGACGCTATAATATGAATGACACACTGACTTCAACCTTTTCATTAGATGAACCTGCTTTCAAAGTTCAAGACCAAAAATAACAATTTTTCCTGACAATGGATAAAAACAGATGACTAGATATATCAACCCCACCATCTCCTGAGTATGACTAAACTAACAATAGGTCTCTTAATAGTTTAAGATTTAGGACAGGTTTTACCCAATCTCCATTGGCATGTACAAAATCCCCACATGATCTCTTAAACCCTATTGCTGTGTCCTGCTGAGGCTGAGTTGAGACTGCACTTGCAGTTTTGTTTCAAACCAGTTATGTCCCAGCAAAAGTCAGTCAGCGCCACTAGAGAGTCTATCATACATGAGGAGTTTAACCAATCCTTACAGTAAGATAAGATAAGATGTATCTAGTTTATTAGGTACACTAGCTGAAACTAATGCAGTCTATTACAGCAACAAATCATACCTTCATAAGGTAGGATTAAAAACTCATTATGATGAGTTTTGTTAAAAAACTTTATTGTTTCAGAAAGGAATTGGGTCATATCATTTCAGAATGTAGTTTTATGTTGCTGTTTTCACATTGCTAGTGAGATGCAGATTTTTGCAGGGCTTCAGTGTGTACCATCCATCTGTAATCAGTACCATGGAGAGGTGTGTACTCAGTCAAATAACTTTAGTTTTTAAATGTAAACATATTATTTGGAACTTGCATTGCCATGTTTGATTTATTTATTGAGTAACTGATTTATGTATTCATTTATTTTCAGTTCTCCGCCACTTAAATCACCTTCGAATCATGAATAACTTTTGAACCAAGACAGAAAATTGCAGATAGACATTTGGCGCAAACAAAACTGTTGCAAATTTCACTCAGCTGCGGTTGGACTTTGAAGGATGGGCATGCGGTGTTGCTATCAGCAGCCACAATCTGCTCTTTATGAATTTGCTCATAGTGTGCAACTATTGTGACAGCTGACACAATAAAATGAGTGACTGTTTTCAGATGGAAAGTGCATTATTACATGTGAGAAAAATGAAACAACAGTGGAGAGCCTCTTTTTGTAGTCCTGTGGCTGATCCTGAATTACAAGCAACAGTTTATGACAATGACATGGTTGAAACTGACAAGGTCTTGTTGTTTGAAAGAATGGAGAAAAGTTGTAAATGCTAAAGAAAACAGTTGGTGAACATCTCACAATGAATGATGTTAACTAGCAACAGGTTAGTAGATTCCCAGGAGTTAGTCTTTGTAAAAGTACAGATGAGGAGGGGTTCACCACTGCCCAAAGACATGTTGGCAAATAGAGTTTCACAATGTAAAATTGCAAAGAATCTGTGGATTTCATTCTGCACAGTTCATAATATCTAAAAAAGATCAAGAATCAAAAAGAATGTCTGCACACAATATTGGGAGAAAAACAATATTGGATGTTATCATGGGACCCTCACAGAGCACTGCATCAAAACAGACACAACTCTATCATCACTGCATGAGCTGAGGAACACACAAGCAAAGAGGAAACCACTAGATCCAGAAATGCCACCACCTTCTGTTGGCCCAGAGCTCAAAAACTGTCAATGGTTGACACTTATCAAAATCTGTTTATAAATCAAGGACATCCATGAAACCAAGCTCGTATCAACTTTGTTTGGACTTGGAATTGAATTGTGACATGCGGTTTGACTGGGACCTGAATTAGGATGTCATAGCCAAAACTTGAAGGACTTGTGACTGTAGAAACAACTTGTCTAACCCGGGGAATATAGACAAAACTTGCAGGAAACACAGGCAGGCAGTGGGAAGGTCTGTAATAAAGAACAAAGAATAACATCAAGGTTGGTAGTAATGTAGATTAAAAAGTAAATGTGAGTCAGAAACACAGGACTGCCATCATGTATATCATTCGAATTCATTCATCAGTATTATAACTGTGGAAAAAGAATCCATTCATTTACCTGCTACAAACTAACATAGTTTCAGTTCATTTGACTTTGTTAGAGTAAAACATAAAACTACTTTTAAGAACTACGGATGAATGCTTGTATCTGATACAGAGAGAAAGACAGGTGCTCAATTATAGACTGTTATTGTTTTTGACTTTAATGAGCATCAGGTGGTCACTGAAATGATAAAGATCTGTCTTCTTAGTTCACCTGGTGTCGGCTGTTGTCCTCTGCGGCTTGAGCATCAGAGGTTCAGCTGATCTGACAAAATATCAATGAAAGAGAAATTTGTTTATCATGCTCTTCACCTTATAATCCAGACTGTTAATCTACACCAAAACCATATTGAATGTATGGAATGATTTCCCATTTCACAATGATCACAGTTAAGAACATGTAACTACACAGTGTATATCAAACTCAGACTATAAAGCCTGTATTAACTAAGATAAACTGTAGAATATCTTTGCACAGAAGGAGGACTGTGGATTTTGTCCCCATCACTGACATTGGAAGCACATTGGGAGAGGTGTCTAAAGGCCAATGAACGGAGGAATTAGTACAGCCAGGCAAATCTGCACCTGACTGTCTGTCTGAAGACAGAAATCCTTCAAGGCAGAGACCAAAATCTCAGCAGTGAGTTGAGACATAAAGGAATCTCACCAGCGTCAGATCGGTCCGGTAATTTTGTGAAGCAGCTCTAGATCAGCCCGGCAAACTTTAGTCTTCAATTTAGTCCTTTACAAATTCTATAAGATTTTCAGCTGTATGGTCAAATCAATGAAAGCCCTCACTCTAAACTGTTTTTTTGACTCTCAGATACAGAATGAAGAGCGGCTACGACACTGTGAGTGATTTTGATTCAAGTCAACACAAAACTGGAACTGCAAGCTACTGTAACATACAGACATTCCTCAGATATGATCAACAAGGTAACTTCAGTCTAAATCTTTTCACCTTCATGCTGAACTTTAAATGCACATAGAAGAAAAACAACTGTAACTTGTTGAACTACAACAGTCCACTGATGAGTTAAATATTAATTTAAATATTTCAAAAAGGATCTAATAAATTCCTGACATGGACATGTGAGACACACAGACATGTAAAACACATTGAGCTTGACTATACCAGGCAGCTTTATAATCGTTTACATTTTATATGTTGGCTCAATGCAGAAGAATGTTGATGATCAGGTCCTAGGTTTGTTACGATCAAGAACTGGGCTGTCAGAAAATCTAGCTTCCAGTAAAACGCATCAGTGGCTGTACATTATAGTAAAACAAAGAGAGAAATAGAAGAAGAGGCAATATTGAAAGGGTTTGGCATTTTAGATCATTTTATATAACATATATATAAATGCTGTACATAATCACATTATGTAGAAACAAGAGCTTTATACTTCCACTAAATCTGAGCTGAGGAGGTGAAGGGTGCTTAGGCTTTGTCCTGGCTGTTCAAATGTTTATGTAGCCCAGAGAAATTAAATTGCCACAAAAATATCTTTTAGATTCTTTATTCAGAACATGAACATTGTGTCTTCAGTTCAAATATAAAGTAAAATGTTTAAAATCAAAAATTGTACAAAGCTGTCTGCAGTTCTGGTAGATTAACAGCAGCAGAGGACCTCCCTTCTATGCTAAGTGTGTCTCATTGGCTCCTAATACAAGTGCAACAATAACCCTTTTCAAGTACAAAAAATAGACTTAATGTAAGATAAAGTGCATGAATAACTAATATAAAACAGTGAAAGAATAACTGCAGTTTTCTTCGTTATCAAAACAAGAGTATGCACATTTTAATTAGCAACACTAAATGTTAACAGGAATCATCATGGATTTGCAAAGAGCAGGAATGGCGATGAGCGATTACGAACAGGTGTGCAGAGAAGCAGACAGAAGCATAAGACAGACATGGAAAACAGGAGACACACATGGTAAAGAACTGAAGACACAGCAGTGACCGCCTGACACAAGTCTGGCTCATCTCAAACGAATTTCTTCTACAACATGTTACAACAAAACTGTGAACTGTGATCTTTAAACTTAACCTGTGCTTGTTTGAAGGCAGAGCAATTAGGTCCTGGACTTGTATGTTTCTGTTTTCTGTTATTCATGGCAACTGTGACACATGAAATATTTCCCATCTACAACTCTAACCATTCAATATAGCCATGGTCCCATATCAACAAATGTGGTCCATGTAAAAAAAATAAAAAAAACATGGCTACAATAAACTTTGTATGCTTTATACAAAATAAAACAGTATAGGTACATAATGTGAGGAACACTATAGGTATAAAAGGTTTACACATACAAACTCAACCTTAAACTCCACGATGTGTGATGTAAAAGCAGTATAGTAAAAGCTCCAGCAGGAATTGTAGCTGCACACAGGCCATAGACACTGACAATACGCTGTGAGCATGAGATAGAAAAGCTCCGACGGCCCCCACAGTCAGCCCACACCTTCCTACAAGCCAAAGTCTGGTGTTGTCCATGCTGGTCTGCTTCTGCTACTGCTGCAGAAGAGAAACCCCTACTGCCCCTGCCACCCCTATCAGAGCTCCTATAGTGGGACCTGGACCCAGCACAGGTAGAGCTAATTTCACAGCACCTAAAACTGCACCACAGAACCTGCAGCAGTAACACAGATTTTCGTCTCTCCACCCCTTTGCCAGGACACAAATAATGACATTCCTACAGTAACAGTCCACAGCAGGAAGCTGAAACTCCAACAAAAATAGCTCTACTACAGCACTGCTAATGGGTGTGTGGATGTTGTGGTCTGAAACAATCTGCCAGCCTGCAATGTGTATACATCGAAATGATCAACATCATCGCACAGGTGCAGTAGTTAGTTTGAGGACTGTGATTTTCCAATTCTTTCACAGTCTAGTCATAGGAATCAAAACAAAATACAAATTCAACCTAATTGCCAATGAAAACCCTATTAAAGATGTAAGCGATGTAGAAATTGATGTGCGAACCATGGCAATTAGCAGTGTATGCATATAAGAACTTGATAACGTCTTGATTAGGCTAATATAAAATATGCTACAAATAAAACCCCACAACATAGTATCAACATGTAAACTGATGGATAAACGTTTCTAAAGTAAAGCCCAGAATGTGTCAGTTGCAGTGACAAACCAATGACACACACTAAGGCCAGCCCATGTCAGGGGCCTTCCCATGCTTCTTCACCTTTTATTTTAATCACCAGTGAATATGTTGATAATCAATATGAATCTGCAGCTAATGACAAAGGCTGTGAAAAAACATAGTATCACTGCAAATATGGATATCTTGATGTAGTGCACACTACTTCATCCCTTTCCCAATTAACAAATATCCTTGTACATCCCATCCCAAAAAATAATCGCTGAGAATGTATTTTTCTAACTGGTCCATGAGCAGCCTGTTTTCAGCCAGAAGCTCCAGAGACTGAAGCATAACGACTGCTGTTGCTCCCAGCAGAACCTCCTGCAGCTCCTGACGCAGTCAATGCAAAAGACAGTAACAACTGCTGCCCTGAAGACAAATGGATTCTCATTATTAGTATAGAGGACTGAATGAGTACCATCAGAGGTGTGGACTCAAGTCACATAACTTTAGGTTGAACATGACTTCATGAAAAAACACTTCAGCCTTTTTCTTTCAGATGAACCTTACATCTTTGCCAAGTTCAAAGTTCAAGACTAATAACTCATTTTCCTGACAATGGGTCAAAATGGATCACTAGGTATATCAACCCAATTTCAGTGAGGACTGGTTCCAACACATCAATTCAAGAATTAAGTTTCTGGTGTGTTGAATTTTATTGTAGTGATGCAGCATTGTTAGTGAGATAACAAAAGCAGCCAGAATGACCAAGTTCATTCTTTTGTCATTAATTGGCCCAAGTGAATGATATTCATTTAGTTTATTATAATTATTATTGTGTATACATTATTAGTATTCATGTTATTATTATTATTATATGAACTTACAGAAACATACAGGCAGAGGCAGTGGGAAAGGTCTGTAATAAAGAATAAAATAAGAAGATCAAGGTTGAAGCAATGTGAGTCAGAAACACAGGACTGCCATCACATGTATATCATTCAGATTCATTCATCAGTATTATAACTGTGGAAAAGAATCCATTCATTTACCTGCTGTTAAAACTAACATAGTTTCAGTTCATTTGACTTTGTTAGAGTAAAACATAAAACTTTAGGTTATTTACAACTGATTCTCTGAGTATGGTAGAGATGTCTCACTGTGGGATGCATGCCTGCCGTTGCAGCCCTCAGAAGCGATAATCTCATTCGCCCGTCGATTGGCTGGTGAAACGTGTCCGTCCCCTCTAGGTAGTGCCACCTACCTTAAATAGCCCATGTGGACGGCACCACGTCATTCAAGATAAGCACCTCTTCTCACTCGACTAAGCTTAAGAAGGAGGTTGTCTGGTGAGACATCTCCTCCTTATTACACAGAGAACCGAGGTTGTCTAAATATTAACCTAAAGTTCTCTTTCTTTCTCTGGATATGGTTGCTCATTGTGCCAGACAAGGTTATCAGCGTCCACCAACCCACAGAGGAAGAGTACTCTGTTCAATCAGGACAGCAAAACCACATGTGCCACGCACGGAGTGGAGACGTCCAGCATATAGAAACAAAAGTGAGAGGTGAGGACCAACTCGCCGCAGCACAGATGTCCTGAACCTCCCCTGATAAGACCCCAGGATGCGGCCAGAAGCCCGAGATTGAGTGCGCTTGTTGAGCCCGTGGGTGGCTGCAAACCTGACTCGATATAAGCCAAAGCAGTACCTCCACCATCCAGTGGGATAGGCGCTGCTGTGACAGGCTTCCCAGGGGCTGGCCAGAGACAAACAGCTGATGGCTCCTCCTGAAACCCTCGTCTATCATGAGAGTGTGCACATGGACTGGTTTATAGCGCTGCTCGACCGCTGCTCACCTGGTGAGGCAGCAAAGCCTACAAGGTCAATAGGAGAGCATGGAGCCTACCTTGTTTACAGCTTGGGTTAGGCTTCAAAATCATCATACATCCCGGGAAAGCTGAGCGCAAGAGAGATGCACCAAAAGCGCATGGATGTCATTAACCCGTTTAGACGAAGCCAGAGCCAGCAACAACACTGTCTTAAGAGACATGTGTTTCAAGTCCACCCCTCTTGTGGTTCAAAGGAGGGCCTTAAGCCCCTCAGAACCAGTGATCCACGGTGGCACCAGTGAGTGGTCTGGACACGGGGAGGAAGCCTGCGCACTCTGGTTGCCCTTCATAAAGCGGCAAACTAGCAGGTGTAACTCACTGTTTAACCACAAAACCCATGTGACCTGGCGATATTACCAAGTACACCTTATCTGTGGAGAAGGCTTTCCGTTTGTCAATCAGGTCCTGCAAGAATGACAATATCACTCCTACTGGACACTGAAAAGGAATGTGGCCATTTCTGTGACACCACCCCTCAAACACTCTCCACTTACAGTCATACAGAGACCTGTTAGAGGAGGCTCGAGCAGCACCCTGTATAGTGGAAATCACCTATGAAAGACCCACAGCGGCAGATTTAGTCACTCAGGGGCAAGCCCACGAGCCAGGTGCTCTGGATGCCAGGTGGAAGACACGATGGCGGAGCAGATGCAGTTTCAACTTTAGTCAATGTATCAGCTCACACAGTCGACTGCCACAGAAGCGACTGCAGTAAATCCGACAGAAACAGCTCCATAACACATGCAGAGCTTCTATTTTCCCTGAATGCTGAACACGGCACATAAATTCAGCACAGAGCAGTTGTGCGGGGGAAGGAAATCGGCTACAAATACAAAATAAAACCGGTTGATTTTTCAAATAAAATCACATATACATATACATATATACTTCACACGTGGATCGAGTTTCATTACAGAACAAATCCTGTGGAAGCAGGGCGACCTGAGTCAACAGGTCAGAGGTTTTCAGATATCTTTAACCCCGTTGATACCATGGATGAGGAGAAGTTGATTCTGGGGTCCAAAATCAACCTATCATTTATGACACCTCCATCCTTTTTTATGAGACATACTAACCCAAAAAATCCAGTGGAATGCCATTGCAGGAGTCAGAGACTACAGCAACCATGTATCGTGCGATTATGTGGTCGAGATCGTGCGGCGAACCGCACCAGTACGCATCCACAAGTGGATTATGTGTGAGTTGGCGAACGGCAGAGTGGCTGACGTTCTGGGTGGAGCCGTTCCGCGTACTTGTGTATTTTAGGGTAAAACGGCGTGCACTGTGTCTCTCGTCTCTTGACTAACAGACTCGATCCGTTCCAGAATCTCGGAACACGATCCACTCCGTATACTGGCGTGCTCCTGGACAACAATTCTGCGCCCACATTCAGGCTACACAGGATGTGTAATATGCGCTCTCAGAGAGAAGACACAGCCACAGCTCTACAGGATCAGTCCTGCCGTGCCAGCATAATGTAACCCGACGGGGCGTAATCCCCTGACAGTTGATGTCGCCACTGTGGCCCAGTGGCCTCCATCATCACCAGAGCCGATGACCCAAGAGGGATGGAGAAAATGCTTGGGGAGGGAGAAAGACACACCGCTGAAGTTCCAGAAAATTTATGAAATTTATATGAAGTGAGATTCGTGGATTCGCCCCCCCACCTGTCGGAAACTGGCATCCATGGTGACCACCTTCCCCTGGACAGAGCGGAACCAGGCACCCGTGGGTCAGAAACAGGACTTCATGATGGTGTTTCACCATGGCGCTGGGATCAGCCACATGAGGCTCATGAAGCTGGAATTCCCCTCCATGGAGGTGACGAGATGGACTATGAGAATGAATGCGTCAGCCGGGTAACCGAGGCACAATCTGAATTGAACAGATTTGCCTGGATGGAAGCGCAGACATGTCTAAGCTTTCCTCAGTCGCCGAGAAGTGCGCTGAAGTCCACGAATCCAGGGATAATCCCAGAAAGATTGCGCCCTGTGCCGAGAGCATGTCTTTCTGTGTTTTATCACGAAATCCAGATCAACAGTGTATGTGAGAATATCTCTGCATTAATACCCTGGCCTCCTGCTCCGATTGTGCCAACGGCAACCAATGCGTCAGATATGTGTGGCGGATGCCCTGCTGTCTCAGCGGGGCTATGCGCTTCCGTGCAGCGCAGGTAGAGAGGAGCTGAGGGCTTTCGAGGGGCAAAGCCGGAGGAGCTTCATCCTCCTTTTTGGCTTCACACCATTGTTGCATCGTCGAGTCCAGCAGAACCAAAATCCCCTCCGGGACAATGGGCATGTCCAGGGCGTCATCCCTCTCTCCTGTCTGATGACGGGGTTGGCGAGGTTGAGCCACCGCACTCATTCCTGCAGACCCCAGCGCTTTTCCAGTGGCCCCGGACATGGCATTGGACATGGAGACGCACAGGTCTGTGATGACGATATCTCCTCCCCATTGCTGGGTCTGAGTTTGCCCAAAATCTTCCACATAACTCAGCCTGATAAGCCGTGAGCAGAGAGAGGACATTGCAGGCCTCTGGCAGCGCCACCGCCTTGTACACCAACTGAAAAGCGGTCAGACTAGACCCAGGCTCTCCTTCAACTACAGTTGAGGCGAGCTGAATCGGGCTCCTGCTGCTGTAGGGCGGTCTTTCCAAACACGCCACCTCATCTAGCAGCTCTGGGAAGAAGGGAGGAGATTGCTTGATTGCACTCTTATTAGAGCAATTTCTTCCTCATAGTGAATCTGATGGTCTCAGCTACAGCAAAATGAGGCCAGGGGATGGCTTGCGGGCAGTAGCACATTTGCACACATCCGAGCATGTCCGAGCTCTGGAGGCTGGTGTGCTGCCCTCATCTCCATCCAGAGGTAGCGAAGGCCATGGGCTGCGCCTTGAGCTGCGTCATGAAGATGTCGTCCTTGTCTTCATCCTCTGATATGAGGTTCCGAGGCGCCATCTTCACTGTCCCCACAGTCAGTACACCAGGGCGTCTTCCTCCTGGGGAATCACAGCTAGATGCGAGCTGGGAGCCTCCAGCTGGCTAGCCTCAGTGGCGCCACGCCGCGACCCCTCCTCCATCTTCAATGGTAGTGCCGTCAGGAAAGTCGAGGGTCATGACCAGACAAACTAACGGTGGGGCTAGCGATCTGCGGAACTCATAATAGTGAACACTGCACGGTGTTGACAGGAGCCGGGGACTTCAATGGCTAGCCAGGCGTGTTGCAGCCCCAGGCAGCTCAAGCAGACCTGGTGTGGATCTTTGCTCGATATCTTGATTTCCCGCGCCAGTGACAGGGATGGGCCCCAGTCTCCATGCCCTCCTGATGTGAGGTTTTAGTCTCCATTCCTCATGAGCTGAAGTGCAGGCAGGAGTTGAGAGCTAGCTGGTATGCTAACTGTGGAAAACCAGAGAGATTATGGCCATCCATGGGCTATTTGGAGTGAAGTGGCACTACCTAAATGGACAGGACACGTTTCACCAGCCAATCAGGATTGGCGTAATGGATGTGCTTCTGAGGGCTGCAACGAGGCCTCCCATAGTGGTTGCTCGGCGAAATATTATGAAAGAGAACTACTTTAAGAACTGGATGGATAGCATGTATCTGATGCATTGAGAAAGACAGGTGCTTGATTATGAACTGTTATTGTTTTTAACCCAAATGAGCATCAGGTAGTTTACTGGAAATGATAAAATCCGTTAGTTCACCCCTGGTGTTCTCCCTGCATTTGTCCTCTGCAACCTGGGGCATGTGAAGAGTTCAGCTGATCTGACAACAAAACAAAAAGTATTTTGAAATAGGGACTATTAGTTTTGTCCCCCATCACTGACATTGGAAGCACACATCATGAGGTGTCACAAAAGACCAATATGAACAGGAGGAGTGGTTACAGCATAAGCAAATCTGCACTGACTGTCTGTTTGAAAGAGATGAAAGTGGTTATCCCTTCAGGCAGGGCCAAATCTCCAGCAGTGGTTGAGACATAAAGGAATCTCGCAGTGTCAGATCGGTCCATTGTTTGCAAGCAGCTCACAGATGGCCTTGAAACTTTAGTCTTCAAGATTTGGTCCTTTGAAATTCTGTAAAATTTTCAGCTGTGGTCAAATCCAATGAAAGCCCCCTCACTCTATAAACTGTGTTTTGACTCCTCAGATACAGAATAGAAAGACACTCGTACTGTAGAGTGATTTTAGTTCAAGTCCAACACAAAACTGAACTGCAAGCTTCACACAACATGAACATTCCTCAGATATGATCAACAAAGGTAACTTCAAGTCTAAATCTTTTCACCCTTCATGCCACAGACTTTAAATGCACATAGAGAGAAAAACAACTGTAACTTGTTGAACTTCTAACGATCCACTGAGTAAAGTTAGAATATTAATTTAAATATATTTCAAAGGATCTAATAGATTCCTGACATGGACTGTGAAGACACAGACATATATGTAAAACACATTGGGCTTGACATACCCGAGCAGCTTTATGGCGTTTACATTTACATATGTTGGCTCAGTGAAGATGTTGATAGTCAGGTCTGATTTGTTGATCAAGAACTGGGCTGTCAAGAGAGAGAAATCTAACTTCCAGTAAGCAACACCCAGTGGCTGTACATTATAGTAAAACAAAGAAACTGAGAGAGCATGCTGAAAGGGTTTTATACATTTTAGATCATTTTATATATATATATATATATATAAATACTTTGTACATAATCATTATAGAAAACCAGGCTTCAAAATACTTCACTAAATCTGAGCTGAGAGGTGAAAGGGTAGCAGAGCTTGTCTACAGTAGCTGTTCAAATATTGCAGTACTCTGTGTAGCAACCTGGAGAATTAGAAATTATACAAAAATATCTTTTAGGTTCTTTATTCAGTTCCTTGAACATTGTGTCTTCAGTTCAAATATGGAGTTTAAAATCAAAAAGTTGGCCTGCAAAACTGTCTGCAGTTCTGGTAGATTAACAGCAGCAGAGGACACAAATGAGTCAGCGTCTTATCACTATTTCTTGAGAAACGTAGAATTGTGAGCCAGACCCAGATTTAGAAGCTGGTACATGAAATAAACAAAGTCAGAACACACAGGTAGATTATCAGAGTTTAGTCCGTGAATCCACCTGGATAGTCTCTGCTTCAGAGACATTTCAGGCTGTCTGTGGAGGTTTGGCGATCTTAAGTGTCTCATCAGCTTGATGAACGTGATGTGTGGGGCTCCGGTTTCCCAAAAGTTGGATCTGCTCAACTCCCTTTTACCGGTGCGTTGCGTGACGCCAACCCCTCTGTTGGACTGCTGGTGTGGAGCATGACCCCACTGAAATTAATGAAAAGTTTTTCCCGTAGCGCCTGATCCTGTGTGAATCCACGCTAACCCAACAATAACCCTTGTTCAGAGTACAAAAATAGACTTAATACAAGATAGGTGTCAGTCATGAATAACTAATACAAAACAGTGAAGAATAACTGCAAGTTTTCTTCGTTATCAAAACAAGAGCCACACATTTGTTAACAACACTAAGTAGTAACAGAATCTGTCAGCTGGATTTACAAAGAGCAGAGAATAATGATGA
This sequence comes from Protonibea diacanthus, assembly GCA_028641955.1. Classification (NCBI taxonomy): domain Eukaryota; kingdom Metazoa; phylum Chordata; class Actinopteri; family Sciaenidae; genus Protonibea; species Protonibea diacanthus. The sequence continues at coordinate 21,674,492 of CM053984.1, forward strand.
GCGATTGCAGTATGACGAACAGGAAAACAGGAGACACGTGTAAGAACTGAAGGCAGCAGTGACCATGGCACAAGTCTGGCTCATCACAAACAGAGCATAATACTTATTACAGCAAAACCTTCTGCAGACTGTGATCTTTAAAACTCTTTCAAACTGTGCTTGTTTAAATGAGCAATTGGAGTCAGATAAGTTAAAGTTCTGGATTTTAACTGGTCCCATTTAAAACACATTGTAACAGAGTTGGTGGTCAGTGACTCAAACAACAGTCCCCTATGTCTGTATGTGTTTCTGTTTTTGTTTGTATTCTATGTAAGTGTGACACATCTGCATGAAATATTCACCGCATCTATCACTCAATCACTTTCGTCTATTATCCTGCTAACCATTCAGATAAAACAAAATTCAGTCTCCATTGGCCAAAATAATCCATAAATTATAGACACATAATACCTTATCGGATTAAATTGTCTATCCATTACATAAGTGAAACAGTGTATGTACATAACAATCAAACACACCTCTGGTGTAAAAGTATACATTTGTGCTCAAACTCCCATGGTGGTAGCGATGTAAGAGAACAGTGCCAGTAAGCTCCAGCAGAATTGTAGCTGCACACAGAGCCATGGAGCACCCCTGACAGCCCACCGTGAGCACATGAGGATAGAAAAGCTCCTACAGCGGCCCCCACTGTCAGCCCCAACCTTCCACAACCCATAGCGGTTAGTGCTTGTCCATGCTGGTCTGCTACTGCTGCTGCTGCAGAAAGAAACCCCTGCTGCCCCTGCCACCCCTATCAGAGCTCCTAGTGGACCTGGACCTTTAGGTAGAGCCAATTTACAACTAAAACTGCACCACCCAGAACCTGCAGCAGTAACACAATTCAAATGCCTCCACCTCTTTCAGGATTACAAATAATGACATTCCTACAGTATGTCCATGAAGCTAAACTCAACAAAAATGGCCTCTACTACAGCACTGCTAATGTTGTGGATGATGGTGGTGTCAAAAACAATCTATGACATACCTGCAATGTAATATACATCAGAAATGATCAACATCCATCTTTGAGTTCAATAGTTGGTTGAGAGTTGTGAATTCCCAAGTACTTTCATGGTTATAGTCATGGGAATCAATATAGCTATAAGATTAACAATTGCAGCACCAAAAAATCGCTGCAAATGTAAAACATGCAACAACTGATGTAAACCTATGCAAGCTAGCAGTGTACACTTATAAAATTTGAAATCAGAATCATGAATATGAAACATAAAATAATCCTGTTGAAATAAAATCCTTTCTATCAGATTTAAACTAATGGATAAATGTTCTAAAGTAAAGCCCGAATGTATCAGTGCAGTGACAACTGTAGCCACACCTAAACCATTAGGAAGTAGAGATATATTCCCATCGCTGCTTCACCTTTTCTTTTAATCTGATGAATGAGTTGATAATCAATATAGATACCTGCAGCTAATGACCGAGCTGACGAAACAAAAGAAATATCTCTGTCAACATAGATATAATAATGTTATTCTCCTTTTCATGTATTTACAAATGTTTCTAACTGTCATGACCAACCCTGCATTGTCAGCAGAAGCTCAGGGCTGAAGCATAACGACTGCTGTCCCTCCCAGCAGAAGACCTCCCTGCAGCTCCTGACGCAGTCAATTTGCAAAAGATACAAAACAACACTGCCAACCCCTGAAGACAAATGGATTCTCATTATTAGTATAGAGGACTGAACCTGTACCATCAGAGGTCATATAACTAGTCATATAACTTTAGGTTTAACTTGACTTCATGAAAAACGCCGACAATAATATGAATGACACGCAGCTTCCAGCCTTTTTCTTTCAGATGAACCTTACATCCTTGCCAAGTTCAAGTTCAAGACTAACCGCTCATTTTCTAACCAATGGTCCAAAATGGATCACCAAGATATATCAAACCAGTTTAAGTGAGGGACTGGTTCAGCACCTCTGCCTAGCATCACATCGCAGTCTCGCAGAGAGCGGTGAGAAGAATAAAGGAAGAGAACAGTGGTTAAAATTATGGCGAACTCAAGCCTGGATTTACATTAACTTGGCTGTTTATTGATTCGGGTTCTGCTTTTGGGCGTTTGAGTGGCTGGAGAAAAGAAGTCAACTGTGGTTTTCAAGCGCGATTGGTGCAGCTCCTGCAGCTCCGGGTTGGGTATTGCTTTCAAGTCAGCTTTTTTGGACCGTCAGAACCAGCGTCGTGAGCAGACTGCTATGCCCGATTGTGTGGTGAGCACAGGTGTTCCACGTTAATATGTGACGAGAAATTCTGAAGAGAAAGAAAACCAAATCAACAAATGAAGAATGAAGAATGAAGTTTGTGGTTGTATTTTATTGTAGTGATGCAACATTGATGAGATAACGAACCAGAATGACCAAAGATCATTCTTTTGTGTTTTTAATTGTACAAATCTTAAAGCAATGATTGGAAATGTTCATTAAGTTTGTTATTATTATACATTATTAGTATTCATATTATTATTATTATTACACAAACTTGCAGAGGAAACACAGGCAGGCAATGGGGAAAGGTCTACCTTAAATAAAGAATAAAATAAGAACATCAGGTTGATAATGTGTAGATTAAAAGTAAATGTGAGTCAGAAACACAGGACTGCACTTGTCCCGTGTGTATATCATTCAGATTCATTCATCAGTATAACTGTGGAAAGAATCCATTCATTTACCTCTGCTACAAACCCAACATAGTTTCAGTTCATTTGACTTTGTTAGGTAAAACATAAAACTCCCTTTTAAAACTGGATGGATAGCATATCTGATATGAGAAAGACAGATTGCTCAATTATGTGAGCACAGTATTGTTTTATTTGTAATCAATTGGATTACAAAATGATAAAAGTCTGTCTTTAGTTCACCTGGTGTGTCGGCTGTTGTCCTCTGCAACGAGACATCAGAGGAGTTCAACGATCCTGACAAATATCCAATAAGAGAAATTTACATTTATGTGCTCTTCTGCCCATAATCAGACTGTTAATCTACACACCAAAACCCTGTTAAGATAATGAGATGATTTCCATTTCACAAAATGATCACAGTTAAGAACATGTAACTACACACAGTGTTATATCAAACTCAGACTGCTAAGCCTCACTATTAACTTCAAAATAAACTGCTAGGATATCTTTGCACAGAAGGGGACTGTGGATTTTGTCCCCATCACTGACATTGGAAGCACATTAGGAGAGGTGTCTAAAGGCCAATATGAACAGGAGAATTAGTTTGCAGCAAGCAAATCACCTGACTGTCTGTCTGAAGACAGAAAATCTATTCAAGGCAGAGGGCAAAATCTCAGCAGTGAGTTGAGACATAAAAGGAATCTCTACCAGCGTCAGATCGGTCCATTGTTCAAAGAATGACAAACTTTAGTCTTCAATTGTTCTTTGAAATTCTGTAAAAAATTTTCAGCTGTGGTCAAATCAATGAAAAGCCCTCACTCTAAACTGTTTTGACTCCTCAGATGCAGAATGAAAGGCATTTCGACACTGTATGAAGTGATTTTGATGAGTCAACACAAAACTGGGACTGCAAAGCTTCTGTAACATGAACATTCCTCAGATATGATCAACAAAAAGGTAACCCAGTCCTAAATCTTTTCACCCTTCATGCTGAACTTTAAATGCACACATGAAGAAAGAAAAACAACTGTAACTTGTTGAACTACAACAGTCACTGAGTAAAGTTGAAGATATTAATTTAAATATTTCAAAAGGATCTAATAAATTCTGACATGGGACATGTGAGGCTGAACGTATAAACACATTGGCTTGACATACAGGCAGCTTTATAATCGTTTACATTTTATATATTTGGCTCAGTGAAGAATGTTGATGATCAGGTCCTGAGTTTGTTGATCAAGAACTGAGCTGTCAGGAAAATCTAACCAATGCAACACCCAATGTTATTACATTATAGTAAAACAAAAAGCTGAAGAGCATGTAGAAAGGTTTATACATTTTTAGATCATTTTATATATATAAAAATACTTTGTACATAATCACATTATAGAAAACAGAACTTTATGCCTTTACACTAAATCTGAGCTGAGGAGGTGAAGTGTAGCAGAGAGCTTTAATCTAGCTGTTCAAATGTTTGTGTAGTCTGGAGAAAATTAAATTTATGCAAAAATATCTTTTAGGTTCTTTATTCAGAACATGAACATTGTATCTTCAGTTCAAATATAAGGTTTAAAATCAAAGAAGTTGTACAAAGCTGTCTGCAGTTCTGGTAGATTAACAGCAGAGGACACTCCCTTCTATGCACAAATTATTCACCATTGGCTCCTAAGCTACAAGTGCAACAACCCATAGTTCAGAGTACAAAAATAGACTTAATGTAGATAAATTATGAATAACTAATACAAAACAGTGAAGAGTAACTGCTTTATTTGTTATCAAACAAAGAGCCACACATTTTAATTAGCAACATAAATAGCCAACAGGAAGATCTGTCCGTGGTTGCAAGAGCAGGAATGGCGATAGACCAGTGCAGACAGGTGTGCAGAGAAGCAGACAGAAACGCAGACGAGACAGGAAAACAGGAACACATGAGTAAGAACTGAGAACTGTGACCATGACACCGTCTGGCTCATCTCAAACAGGCTAATACTACAGCATGTTACAGCAAACCTTCTGCAGACTGTGATCTTTAAACTCTTTCAAACTGTGCTTGTTTGACAGAAATTAGGTCAGATAAGTTAAAGTTCTGATTTAACTGGTCCCATTTAAAACTTGTAAAGTGGTTGAATGGTGTTATTAGTAACAGCCCCGTAATATCTGGATGTATGTTTGCCTGTTTTGTTTGCATTCTATGTAAGTGTGACACATAAAATGTCCCCAAGTCTATCACTCAATCCACTCAATCATTTGTCTATCCTCTAACCATTCATTGACAATTTGGTCTCCATGAACAAAAATGATCCATAAATTATAAAGCACAATACATGTCTACAAATTTTCTTATTCATTTTATAAATGAAACTTGGTGTATGTACATAATATGAAAACTACAGGTATAAAGTATACACACATTTGTGCTCTAAGCTCCATGGTGTGCGATGTGAGAACAGTATAGTAAAGCTCCAGACAGGAATTGTGGCTACACACAGAGCCACGAACACACTGACTGGCCCTCTGTGTACATGAGGATAGAAAGCTCCTACAAGCGGCCCCCACTGTCAGCCCCAACCTTCCTAACCCATAGCAGTTAAGTGCTTGTCCACATACTGGTCTGTTGCTGCCACTGCTGCAGAAAGAGAAACCCCTACTGCCCCTGCCACCCCTATCAGAGCTCCTATAGTGGGACCTGGACCCAGCACAGGTAGAGTCATCTTTATGGCACCTAAAACTGCTACAGAACCTGCAGCAGCAGAATAGATTTTGTCTCCACCTTTGCCAGGACACAAATAATGACATTCCTACAGTAACGATCACAGCAGAGAAGCTAAAACTCAACAAAAATGGCCTCTACTAGCATACTAATGTTTGTGGATGCTGGTGGTGTGGAAACAATCTGCCACCCTGCAATGTAGTATACATCAGAAATGATCAACATCCATGCTGAGTGCAGTAGTTGGTTGAGGATTGTGATCTTCCAAGTACTTTCACAGTTATGGTTATAGGAATGAATACACCTATAGATTTAACAGATTGTCAGCAAGAAATCATTCCAAATATATGCGATGCAATAGGTGATATTCAACACATGCAAACTAACGATTGTATAATAAGACTTACAATACAATGTCTGATTACAGAAAAAATAATAATTCTGCTGAAATAATAAACCACAACATTATATTAACATGTAAACTGATGGATATAAACTTTTCTAAAGTAGCCCAGAATGTATCAGTTGCAGTGACAACTGTGACACACACTAGGCCAGCCAGAGCCAGGGCCTTCCCCATCACCTTCACCTTTTTTTCTTTTAATCACCAGTAAGATATGTTGATAATCCGTATAGATACCTGCAGCTAATGACAAGGTTGAGGAAACAAAAAGAAATATCTCTGTCAACATGGAGGATATCTTAATGTTATTCACCTTTCATATGTAGCAAATGTGTTTCCTAACTGGTTCATGAGCAGCCTGTTGTCAGCCAGAAGCTCAGAGACTGAAGCATGCGACTGCTGTCCCTCCCCCAGCAGAAGACCTCCTGCAGCTCCTGACACCAGTCAATGCAAAAAGATGGAAACAACTGCTGCCAACCCTGAAGACAAATGGATTCTCGACCCCAATGATATAGAGGACTGAACCTGTGCCATCAGAGAGGTGTGGACTAGTCATATAACTGGGTTAACTTAACTTCATGAAAAACACTGCGACAATATGAATGACAAATGACAGCCTTTTTCTTTCAGATGAACCTTACACATCTTTGCCAAGTTCAAGTTCAAGACTAATAACTAATTTTCCTGACAATGAATCAAACCAGTTTCAGTGAGGACTGGTTCCTTTATCATTCAAGAATGAAGTTTCTGGTTGTATTTTATTGTAGTGATGCAGCATTGTTAGTGAGATAACAGAAGAACCAGCAGAATGACCAAAGTTCATTCTTTTTGTGTTTAATTGTACAAATCTAAAGCAATGATTGAAATGTTCATTTAAGTTTATTCTTCTTCTCCTCCTCTTCTTCTTCGTCTTCGTCTTCTTCTTCTTCTTCTTCTTTATTCTTATTATTATTATTGTGTATTATTATTAGTAGTAGTAATAGTATTCATGTTATTATTATTATTATACCAGACACAGAGAAACTTACAGAGCATTTGAGGCAGTGGGAAAGTCTGTAATAAAATTATATTAACATGTAAACATGTAAATAATAACATCAAAGTTGAAGCAATGTGTAGATTAAAGTAAATGTGAGTCAAACACAGGACTGCACCATCACATGTATATCATTCAGATTCATTCATCAGTATTATAACTGTGAAAGAATCCATTCATTTACCTGCTGCTAAAACTACATAGTTTCAGTTCATTTGACTTTGTTAGAGTAAAACATAAAACTCCTTTTAAGAACTTGATGGATAGCATATCTGATATGTGAGAGAAAGACAGGTGCTCAATTATAGACTGTTATTGTTTTTGACTTAAATGAGCATCAGGTGGTTACTGAAATGATAAAAGATCTGTCTTTAGTTCACCTGGTGTCCCTGTTGTTGTCCTCTGGAACCTGAGGCATCTGAAGGTTCAGCTCATCTGACAAAAAAAACAAAAGTATTTTGAAAATGAGGACTGTGGATTTCGTCCCCCATTGCTGACATTGGAAGCACATCATGAGAGGTGTCTTAAAGACCAATATGAACAGGAGGAGTGGTTACATTCGGTTACAGTTACTGCACCTGACTATTGTTTGAAGAAGATAGAAAAACTGAATTTATCCTTCATGGCAGAGATCAAAATCTCAGCAGTGTTTTGAGACATATCTCACCAGCTTTTTTTTCTTTTTTTTAAATGACAATGTCACCAAATCTAAGCCAATCAGGCATGAACAAATCTAAAAACCAGTTCTTCCTTTCTTTAACATCTGAAGTCAGGTAACAAAGAATATGGAATGGAATATGTTAAACTTGCATGAAGTTGATACATATCTGAGCCTCATGTTCATTCTAAACATGACTTATTATGAGTAATGCAAAGTCTGTTAACATTTAAGTTTATAATGTGTCATTCTTGCTCTTGTCCTTAATAAGATTCTTCAGAAAGTAATATTCTGTGTCACATCTTCAGATATATAGCACCACCAGTTATGGCCTTAGAGGTTCAAATGCTTCGTTACATCAACCAAAAAAGCCAAATCTTCCAGACATAGAGTATCTGACAATCCTAGCATGCCATGAATAATATATTAAATCTGAAATTGAAATCTGACAGTGAGCCGTGATTGGCCCCTGGACCATACTTTGGACATCCCTGGTTTAAAATATAAAAAAAAAAAAAATTAAAAAAATTAAAATGTAAAACTCACCAGCGTGCAATTGGTCCATTATTTGTCAGTCAGGTCACAGATGACGGCAAACGTCAGTCTTCAATTTGGTCTTCTGAAATTCTGCATGTTCACTATGTTATTCGAATGTGCTCAAATTCACTGAAGCTCCCTCATTCTAAACTGTTTTGACTCATCAGATACAGAATGAAGGAAGCTTAACAATGTCGAATGATTTTGAGTCCAACACAAAACTGGAACTGCAAGCTTATGTAACAGGAACATTCCTCAGGTGAGATCAACAAAGGTAACTTCAGTCTAAATCTGTATTGTTTATGTGTTGGCCCAGTGAAGAATGTTGATGATCAGGTGGAGATTAGGCCATACGGTTCTCTTCATCTTTTTCTCACATCGATGGCTTTGCTCTCCAGCTGGTCATTCATGCTGGTCATTCATCCTGGTCATGTTCAGTGTCCTTGTTTTGCAATGTAAAGATTTTAAGGAATCAGGATATGCTTGTTGTAGGGTATACTTAGCACTAGCTAAGCCTGACTGTTTACCTACAGTCAGAGGTAAAGTTTTATGCTGTGGAGCTTATGGTCCAAAAGAGCTTTGTCTTGTGTCCAATATAATTTTATTTTTCCTCAGGCTGGACATCTGCCATTGGAGCAGTTTTAATTTGCTCGTTGTTTTTGACTCTATGTGTCCTGTAATGAACTGGTGACTTGTTCAGGATATACCCCTCCTAGTGCCCTAAGTCAGCTGGGATCGGCTCCAGGCCCCCACAACCCCATCAAGCATAAGCAGCTACAGATTATCTTATCTTATCTTATCTTATCTTATATGCAACTATTTAATATCGGATCTAAGATCTATCTGGACACAATCTTGAGCATATTCATCTTTTTCAGAATTTGTAATGCAAGCGCAGCAGAGCAAAATCCTGAGCAAAAGGACAAACATAACCTGATGACCAAACAGTATATGATGCACATAATATGGCCGAGGCTTCCACTACCATAATACAGTGGCATATTTTAGTGCCACCTGGTGGTTGATGAGTAAATGACCAAAAGGTTGAAAACTTGAATTCAAATGTGACAAATGTGTACAATATCTATCGAAGTATTATCTATAAATATAGCAAACAGCATACACAATATAAGAATCCAAAATAAAGAATATAACTATTGGATTTACTATCATTCTAATAAATTATGAGTATCACAATTATTCAATCTTCCAAACAAATGTAAATATGCTTACGGTTTGATAGAAATCAAACAACACGTGATGTAACACGACGTAACACGTAAGACCACACAGACCACATGATGCTCATTTTCCCAAGCTGGCTTTGCATCATGCATATAATCAAACTTGAAAATAGTTTTTAAAAAACAACAACAAAAAACAATAGATGATTTTAAAGTACTGAGTATCAGATGTGATGGGAGCGCCAAGGAGCTCCTCACAGTCCTTCCCATGGAGGGTACACACATGACGAACACCTACTGTGGCCATTTTCTTGCGACACCTTGAATCAGGGTATTCATGTGGCTGATAGTGTGGACCAGAACATTAGGTGCTGGGGAGAGATGCCCAACACGCCCAGGTTGCTGGCCTCTGCAGCCAGCTGGACATGTTGGAAAATGGCTGTGGCTCAGGAGGTAGAGCGGGTCGTCATCCAATCAGATGATCGATTCCCGGCTCCTTCCATCTGCATGTCATGTCTCTGGGTATTCTTGGGATACTGAAACCCCAACTATGTTTTCATTACTGTATCAGCTGAACATATCCATCTCTGTCTTGTTGTTCTTGTATTTGTCCTTTTTTCACTGAACATCACAAACAAAATGCAATTCAAATGTTTGCTTCTCAAACATGGATGTGTGAAAACAGGGTCACAAAACGAATTACCACTCAAGGTGAGAATTTCTTTTTTTGTTGTTGATGTGGTTGAACTCACCCTTTAGGTACACAAGGTGGAGCCAGAGATGACACCTGACGTCTCACGAGTGCTGTAATCTCATCCCATGTATTTACAATTATGTGATATACAACATCTGTATAAACAGCTCTCTGTTATAAGATGAGTTATAAGAGCTTTAATTTACAATGCACATGTACACATACTTTTTATGAGTACATGCTTTGCCATTTATGGACTATGTACTATTTATGAGCGCCTCTTGCAAATCTAAATGGTGTTTTTGTTTACTTGTACTTTCAAACTGTTATTTAGGGATTCATTTTTACTGTTTAATTAATTTATTAAATGTTTCAGTGCACTGTTAATACATCCATTTTGGTTTCAGTCTTTTATTTAGTGATGGTTTATGAATCCATTTTTTTGTCCACAAAAACATGATAAACAATTTCTAATTTGAGCAAAACAATTATGACCCATGGTTCACGGTTTCTGGAGCTTTCCACCAGAACTACAGTCACAAACACTTTCCATAATTAAGCCAACAAGTACCAGAGCATCTTGGAAAGTTGGAACATCTGCCAAACGAGACAGTCAAAAGCTCCAGAACAAGCACATAAGTGGACTTTGAGTAAAGATTGCTACGGCATCTGTTTCAAGAATGTACATTAAGGTGCATTTCTCTTCTTTTTTTTAAATATATTTTTTGGCCTTTTTGAGCTTTATTTGATAGAGACAGCTGAAGAGTGACAGGAAATGTGGGGAGAGAGATATGGGGAATGACATGCGGGAAAGAGCCACAGGTTGGATTCTGGGCCGCCGCGGCAAGGACTGAACCTTTGTACATACATGTGGCGGCTGCTCTACCAACTGAACTAAATGACCCCCTCATTTGATCTTTTAAATTTGTTTTTGGCACATGCTCCCAGGCTCTGTGCCCAGCAGAAGTCCTTCTTGATGTCTTTGTGTCAACACACCACTGTTTGCGGTCTAAGACATTATTCACAAAAGTGCTGACACTATTGAACTATACGAGTGTTTTGAGGCACATCAGCTCATTGCAACTTTGTGTTGACCTATATAATAATGGAAAGGTGGGACGCATACTAGCAGTGACACATCGGTTCTAGTAAATAATGTGACAGTTTCAACAGTGTGAGAGATAACCACATTTCTCTGACAAATTTATGGTCAGTCAATCTGTAAACATTGTCTATTTCAGGAACTGACTTCTCTGCTTCAACATACTCACGAGGTCGTACATGTTATGTTTTCATCAAACGGGGATTTGGGATACAGTACCTGCACTTATCAGTTATTTTGGAAACAGATGGAGGCAGCACTTTCAAACAGCTCGGTGTCTAATTTTAGAGAACGCTCTTTTGCTTTCGCTGAAGTGCTTTTGATTTTTTTTTTTTTTTTTTTTTCATCTTGGATCCACCGCCTATATTCTCTATTAAAACATAAAACATTACAACAGTGAAGCAGATGGAAGCAAAAAGTGTTCCCCCTTTGCTGTGTTTACAGTCAACAGGAGACATCATTTTACTCTGTGTACGATATCAGGTTCCTTCATTTACTGTATATCCAAGCACACGTAACACACACACACCCACACACACACACACACACACACACACCTGTACACTTACTTTACATGCACATAATGAACCGAACAATGCTGCTGTTGGTTAAAAATGTCTTTTCAGATACATTTCTTATACTATCTGAAGAGTTTTATACACAATGTGTTGGGACGTTGAAGTGATCAACTGATGAAGCTAAAACTTTCCTTTCCTTGAGTTGGATTTGTGCTCTGTTGTTTCCAGTAAAGAAGGGTCCTGACACTCCTTTCCAGTTTCAAAATGAGTTCTGAGGACTTGTGTGTGATACCCTGTAGCATATTTTTACCATCAACAGCAACCTCTATGGTGGTATGAATTCCTGGTAGCACAGACAACAGGGCCTCTTGGAAAGGAATGCTGCCCTGCACACATTTGTGAATACACCTCCTGCCATTCCGATAAATACTTGAGGGCTCATGACTTCCTTGTTTTCTGTGTGTACAGCCTGTATTACCTGTTGTCATTGCAGACTCACCTCACAGTGTGAAGAAGAGACGAAAGATAGTTTTAGGACAAAAGTTGGAGCTGAAGTAAGATGGGGTTTTGACAGCAAGAGCGGTGAAGAGAAGAGAGATAACTGACAAGTAAATCTACCGACCTCATCGCCTCTCATCATGTCTTTTTCCAAGCCACAGGAGCAGCTAGCCAATGAGCTGAGTTGCCCCATCTGCCTTCAGCTCTACTCGGATCCGGTGGTTCTCCCCTGTGGCCACAACTACTGTCGAGCCTGCATCTGGAAGACCGCTGACACTAACCAGAATGACAAAACACTTCCCCGTTGCCCAGAATGCCGTGAAGAGTATCAAGGTGTGGAGACCCTGCAGAAAAACTTCAAACTTTCCAGCATCATCGAGGGGTTCAGAGCCACAGTGCTGCAGCTGGAGGGGCATCCCGAGCCTGAGCCCGAGAGAACGGTGGTTTTCTGTGACCAGTGTATAGATGAGCAGTCGGTGGCTGTGAAGACCTGCCTGAAGTGTGAGGTGTCGCTGTGTTCCAGACACTTTCAGAGACACCAAGAGAAGGAATCTTTCAAGGCACACACCGTGGTGGAGGCCCTGAATGAGCAGGGGATGAAGGGCTGTGCCAGCCATCATCGTGCCCTTGAGTACTTTTGTTCCAACGACATGACCTTGCTTTGTGCCACGTGCTTCATAGAAGGCCATCACCAGAACCACGATGTTCTCACCTTCAGTGTGGCCGAAGAGGAGATGAGGCGAGCACTGGAGAGCCGCAGCAAGGTAGTTTTGTTGTTTCCGTTAACTAGACTTCTATTCCACACAGCTAATAAATATGGGGAACTGTTGCCAAAGTAAATTACAGGATATTTTTTAATGCTATGGGCTATGTTTCCTGGGAAGAACTATGCAACTTGTTAGTAATTATAGAGAAACATTAGACAGTTAAACTAGTAATCTAGTGATTGTTCTAGTCGTTGCATGGCGCAATTTGTGTACAGGCAAGCATACAATTTGACAAGCAAGGAGAATAACATTTGCAATAATAAAGGAATTTGCCCTTTAATTAGCAGTAAATGATTCATTCCATGGGGCGTGTTCAAATATTACAAACATGTAGAACAAGTAATTCACAAACACACAGAGTGCAGACTGTTGAGCATTAATTCATACCTGTGGGAAACAACAATGAAAACGTGACATTTGATCTGGCATTGTGCTTTAAGAATGCAAAAACTGTCTGACTGATGAGATAGGGTGTGATGATTTCTGACGGCGTCAGGGTGAGTTATCAGTTACATGTGACTGACTACTTAAAGTACATTTGTCCCGAGTGCCTTTTTAACAGCTTGATACAAGAAAAGTATCCCCAGTCATTCCAGATTTGCTTTTTGAAGTGTTAAACACACACACACACACACACACATATCAAATGCATTAAATGCGTGTTTGCAGGCGGTCTCCTGCAGGCTGCAGATGACTGAGACTCTCCTGCAGAAGACAGCAGAGGAACAAGGAGCCTCTGAAGCTATAGGAGACAAACTGGTCAACAAGGCAGTCACTCTCATGGACAGCATGGCTGCATTAGTGGACAGGTAATATACTGCACGTGAGCTGGTACTGACACCTCCTGTAAAAGCAACATGTGCTGTCCTCAAGCTTATAAATTGATGTAGTAATAAAAGATTACTTCTCTCTCAGTTAGTCAAAAAGTTAGTAGCAGGGTTGGGTTGATGTCATATACTTTCATGCATGGTAGTTGAACTGGGTTTTGTTGGATTTTCCTCCCTGTATTATAAATCAAAGGTAATGTATGACAGTGAGATTTATATCATGTGCATCAGATTACGAGCAGCACTTCCTCATTCAGGCTTGAAGAACAGGATCAACTTTCACAGATAGGAATATGTGCCAAAACTCATCGTACATGTGATGTAATCAGCCTTTTTAGACTGCTAGCATATGTCAAATATATGAAGCGAGCTACATGAACAACTGTTCACAAATACTCCGTTCCAAGGCTGGATTTTTACTGCAGTTATTATTATAGTAACAAATATTAATGGGAAGTTTCACTCTAGCTTTGTATATACTCAGCTAAACAGGAATTTAACATTGGACAATATCAAAATATTCATATAGAAATCACCCACTTATCCAAATTAATGTATGAAAATGTGAAACAAATAACGTATAGAAGCAATACTAGTAATAATAGGAGGAGGAAGATTCTATTTATAGGTGGAAAACCACTGTGATGATGTTTTCTGACGGGAGCTCCATTTAATGTACCGTTGTTGTGTTGTGTTCAGGTACAGGGAGCGTCTGCATGTGCTATTGGAGGAGGAGAGAGGCCAACGCAGAAAAAGCTGGCAGCTTGGCCTGAGTGCACTTGAAGAGCAACAGAATCAGTTACTGGAGGCCCAGCACAGTGCCACAGAGGTCCTCAATGAGACAGACCCATGCGCATTCATACAGAGGTACAACACAGATCTATAGCCTACCACTTTTACAAGTAAAATCAACAAATGCATAAAATGAGTGGGAAATCTCTCACTGAAATCCAGTGAAAGAAATAACACCTCAGTATACTGGAGAAAATGTAAGAAAATCTATTACAATGTACAAAGGTTTTACACATGCAGTATGTGCAGATAAGTTTACACACTTTGAGAAAAGTGTTTGCTGAGCTTCATGTAATAATATGAAGATGAACTGAGATGATTCTTCTGCTCTCCAGGTTCGTGCTGATTGAACATAAGCTGAGAGAAGCTGTCACAGGCGCCATTCCCTCTAAGATCCCCTCAAAAACTCCGCTCAACTCCAAACGTCTCCAGACAGGTCTCAAAACCCAAGACTTCCGCACAGAAATGGTCCGCCTGCTGGATTCTCTCCATATCCTCCTCAACCCTTTGGAGCTCACCTTTAACCTCTGCACTGCCCACCCCAGCCTGGTAGTCTCCAATGATCTGCGCACGGTCAAGTACAGCCCCTCCAAGCAGCAGTATGCAGAACACCCTGAGCGGTTTACAAGCGCACCGCAGGTTCTGTGCAGCCAGGGGTTCTCGGGCGGCGAGCACATTTGGGTGGTAGAAGTGGGGACCAGCACCATGTGGTCTGTGGGTGCGTGTTACAAGAGCATCCCTCGGCGTGGTGACCACAGTCGTCTAGGACACAACTCTGTGTCCTGGCGCCTGCAGTGGAAAAATGGCAAACTGACAGTGTGTCAGTCCTCCTGTAATGTAGCTCTGAGGGAAATGACCACTCAGCCGCTGAGGATTGAGATAGCACTGGACTATGAGGCGGGGACGTTGACGTTCCACAGCACCAAAGGGCGCAGGGAGCACCTTCACACCTTCAGGGCTGTGTTTAGGGAGCCGGTTTACCCAGCATTCAGTATCCATTCAAACACACCAGAGTCCTGGATTACACTGCACAGGGGGATGTGAACACTTCTGTTGTTTAAAACTTCCTATACATAGGATTTGTTTGGGTGTTCAAGCAAGTTGTTATTCTTTATCCAGATACAGTAAAACGTGCAGATTGACTCTTAAATCTGCCATAATGGTGCATTCATGTGTTCTGTAGAGAACTTCCTTACTCAGCATCCCACAATTCAGACCTTTAGCTACCACAAATAAATCCTCAACCTCTGGGAAACCTTATAATGCTATACTAATATACAGAAGTGTTTATTTGCTATCTAGTGTGACTACATTACAGAACTTGAGCATTTTAATCAGAAAATCATTTGTTTACAGCATTTTTTTATTCATGATCAGGGTGATTTTTAGTATAGTAGATCAATGTAGCAGTATAGATCAATGCAGGTGTTCTATAAATTCATTCTGGGGTTTTTACTTATAGCATGTTTCCGTTTGTGTGTCTTATTGAAAGTCAATTGAAAGTCTGCTGTGTTTGTTTTGTGTTTGTCTACAGTAAACACTGACATTTAGACAGAATATGAGACATGCTTGTGTTTATGCTACAAATAAACTGATGATAAAGTGTCTGCTGGCAAAATGTCCGTGCATCCACAGCCGTGTGTGTGTATATAGATCGTATGAAGATAGAGTACAGCTGACAATTCATTCATTAAAGCGTACTTTAGTTTACGACATTGGGGTTGCCAGGTTGTTCTATGAATAGGTAGCTAACATAAATTGATTTATTTTACATAATTCCGTGTGTAACACACGTGACTTACACATGATGATACACGAGCAGATTTAAGATACTTCATCTATCTCATCACCTTTTAAATAGTAAAGCTTTCTCTCTTTTAGGTTTTATACAGATCTGCGAGAGGGGGTGGTGTAACAAGAATCTGGCAACCCAGATCCCATCTGTCACTTATTCTGTCATTGGGCAGGACGCACTATTTCATGTTAGTAACACTGTTGTACGCAAGGTCAAGACCAAAACTGTCACTTAACGCCAGAAGACATGGGTTCGGGAGAGAGCACGACCAGAAAAGTGTCTTTCGGTGTCGATGATGAGGACAGAGTCAGGATTCTTCGGGGAGTCAAGGTAATGCTAATTTAGCTAGCGCTCTGATAAGCCATGCTAACTTTAATATCACGCCGAGGGCTAACTAGCCGTTAGCTTGTTACTGCACGGCAAACCGGCCACCAGTTTGTTCTCATCTGAACTAACGTTACGTCTGCAACCCGTAAAGCGACCGGTGGAGTGAGGAGGATGTGAAGGGATGCAGGGGCTGGGTCAGGTCGATGTACGACCCTGAAACATACCCTTTTTTCGCTACGCCAAACTTCAGTCATGATAAGCTGCAAGTAGAAGTATGCCTTACTTCTCGGTTAAGAAACGTGTCCTGACAGATGACCAACGTCTTATAGAAACCTTCAGGGTCTTCTAGTAAATTCGGCATGAACGTTATCCACCTAGCAGAGCTAAATTCATCAGAAATTCCACATTCTCACGATTCACTAGCTACTAACAACGCTAAAGATAACGAGTTCGGCTAGCATTTAAGTGGCGAACCAGTCGTATACGTTCCTAGTATTTTGTTGGAACATGTCAGGTGCACTGTGTATGCATTGCTAAATAAAGGAGAGATTCTCATGAACAACTTAACAGCCTCATATGCTGTGGCTTCTGAATGAGAGCATGTATGAACATAACCATGGCTTAAACTCGGCAGTTTTCGGATGAGCTTTGGTGTGCTGTTCTCCGCCTCTTGACACTGCTGCCTTCAAGTGCTGTTGTAAATGTCGGGATTTTACACAACCCACCCAAAACATGACATGTAGCCGTAAAATACTAAATTACTTCACGTTTAAGGTTTTTAAATATTATGTAATTATAGCAATCACTGTAATCATGGCTTGTAGGCCCTTGGGCTACATAATTAATGATGACTACTGGCGATACCCCATGCAGCCATGTAACAACAGTAATTATTCTGGTGCATTTGCTGCATTATAGCAAGTATACTCACATCCATCAAAAGGTCTTTGCACGTGGCTTACATAATGGAATAGAATGTAATTGCAGCAGTTTCCCATAGAGACTATCAAACATATTCTTTGCAGCCAAATTCCTCACCTTCTTTTTTTTTTTTTTTTACGTAATGGAAGATGGTTTAAACTGATATGTAGCAACTATGCACCAGAATAAAATGGTTGTTACAGGTAGAGCAGTCCTGACCACACCCAACAGTGATGCTTGGTGTGACCACACCACAGGTATCTCAACAGACACTTTCACCTCGAGATGAGATCAGCCGTGCTTTTCATCTTGATATTATCTTTAGTCTTTAACAATAGGTTTTAAAACGAAAGGTTAAAGTCAGACGCATACACACACACACACACACACACACGTATGACTGCCTGCAGTGCTTCTGCAGCCACTGCGAGTTTCTATTTTCTGTGATATATGAGAGCTGGATTTGACTCAAATTTCCCACTGGATTTGAAGGCATCTTCAGACCTAGTCAAGTATTTTTTCCAACAGCTACTGGAAAATAAAAAATAAACCCATGCAATCCGAGCAAGTAAGGAGTTTATAGTATGTTTGTTTACATGCATATCAGTAATTAAGATTTTTTATAAAAAATATCTTTAAAAAAATGAAAATGTTAAGCCGTACAGATAATCAGAACTTCCCGCACATTCAAATGTTGTGAGTCATAGAAACAGTGAGTCAGTGACTCGTACTGCCTACTGTGGTTTTTGGTGTAGCTAACCGATGTTTAACCATTTCTCTGGACGCACACACATAGAGCTGCAGTGACCCATTATTTTCTGCCACACATTGCTGGTTTATGTGTTTTGCCTTAGATCAATGTTACTCTGTCCCACAAAAGATAAAGTGATACTTGAATAAAGTTGACAGCACATGGTGTGCATGACACTGACAAACTGTTAAGTTTCTAGAAACTGTCAGAAAGGCTTCTCTTTGTTAATGTTGTAAGCAAAACAAAGCAAAGGATGAATACATTTGAGGGCCATTTTAGGCTCTCAGTTTTGTGTTGACGCCTTTGTCTTTTTGTGTGTAGCTATCAGAAGATGTTCTCCAGAGGATGAGAGGAGTAGCCAACATTCCTCCAGAACGCACATCACCAACTTCAAGCCCACAGAAAGACACAGGTACTATGCACCTTACAGGAAGACTTGAACGCTAAAGGTTGCTGAGTGACCAGGTTAACGTGTTGTTTACATATTGTCTAGACTAGAGCACATCCAGGTACTGTACAGTACATGCCCACACAGTCTGTGTCCTCAAAATGAATGTCAATGTGTCAGTTCAAACTTGCAGACTTATATTTTCTTGTTTATACATGCCTATGTCAAGTCTAAGAGATGCCCCGGCTTGAGGGCTATAAATGTCTAACAGAAAGCTAGAGTCTCAAACTAACTAACAAGTCAAAGACAACCCGGATGAATAGTTTGGTCAGTTCTGCAGCAAAGATGATTTTCACTCGATCATTGATTTTAAACTGACAACCCCTGACTAAGTGAGACATTTCATGGATGTCACTAACACTATATTCAATATAAAACAGTTTCAGTTGTTCAATTAATCCAAACAGTGAATGCAGTGACTGCAGGATGGTTGTAAAATGAGCGTTTTGGATTTAAATTATTTCCTGTGAATGTTCACTGATATTTTTGGGACCTTTTAATTTTTAATACAGTTCTCTGTTGTGAATATGATGGCCCAATTTTAAAGCATAATTTTCAGAAGGAAAAACAGTGTTGGTGGTTTTAGGACATTTAATTACACCTGTACTACAAATTATATCTACAGTATATTAGGGCTCATTTTAAGAGTCGCCAGGTCATAATACCTTGTCTTTTACTTTAGTTTCATACTTTGATATCTACTCTCGTCTTTGTGTAGGTGCCTCTCGCAGCCCTCGACCCCAGCACCGAGCCCAACCCAGCACCCAGTCCAGTAAACCAGCCTCCTACGCTAAGGAAGAACAGAAAAGGTGGGTTGAAGAAAATGTGGGTTTGTAATACAGGTTCTAATTGGCTGGCAAATGAAGCTGATTTATGCCTTGTAAACATCCACACACACGCACCATTGACTTTAAATGTTAATATTCAAAGTAGCCACATCCAGCAGCATGTGTTGCTAGTAGGAGCTAACAGGGCGTCTTTTCTGCTCTAAACTCTTTCAAACTGGTTTTGTTTCACTTGGTTAAAAAGACTTCAGTGGAGCGCTGGTTGGTTGCACCTGCATTCTTTTCAAGATTCAGTCAGGAAAACTGCAGAAGAGCAATATGCCCCAGTGCAACATAGTGATCATTTCAGAGATATTTTTTTTAACAACATCTGCATCATGCATGTGTGAAACTTCTAACACCAAAAAAAAACACCTGTTATACTAAGACAGTTCTAACAAATTTGTACCTTTTCATACACAATCGAAATATCACCAAGGTTCTTATTCCATACTGCCTCGTACTAACAGTCTATAGCCAAAGGACAAAAGAGACGTTTTGAGAGGGAGTTGTTTCGGGTCGGATGGCCATCAATATTCCCTGAGAAAGCACAGGTTCATATTTGACCAGTATAAAAGTTTCAGTCACACATGCCTCCTTTCAGCAAGGTCTACACTAAAAAAAAAAAAAAAAAAGTTTAGGCCAAAATGCAGGACTTCAGTTATCTCAATTGCATAGAAATTTTCCATCCATTTGAATTACATCGGTTGACTATAAACTAACTAATAAACTTAATGTGAAGCAAGTAATAAGATTCATGTAATAGTACTAATAAAATCAATATGCTTCCACTACACAGTAGTGGTGTAGTAGTAACTAGATTTATGCATTCAATATTAATAAAGCCAATTTGTTTGGCCAAACCCAACAGCGAAAATTAATGCAGTCATTTTGAGTTCATTAGGATGGATTGTATAATTGAAACACAGTCCGAATATAGTCCTGCATTTTGGCCTGAAACTTTTGAGTGTAGGATCAGTGACGTTTCATTGAAACTCTCAACACATAAGACATAAGACAAAAGATGTGGAGATCAAACTGAACAAATTCTTTATTTTGCTTGGTTTGCTTCTCAATCACTCTCAGTAGTCATTCCTCTCATTACAGGAGAACTCATATTATCATGTAAGAGCACAGCTTCCTGTAGATACCCCACATATTTGACTGGTTTGATGAAATATGGTGAATTCTGCCACCTTCTGGAGGGACTGTGTATGTTTAAAGCTGTCTGACTATAATCAGAGGAGTTTGGAAGCAGAACCCGGTGATAGTGTGCAATGAATGGAAGCATTATTACATGCGTTCACATGTTTGGTTTGTGTGTTTCAGGTTTGAACGCCAACAGACGACACTGAAGGAGGAACTCAACAAGGTGGGACAGAGAGAAAGTGAGGCAGCGAGGGAGGAGAGGATTAAAGCCATGAGCCGGGAAAGACAACACAGGCGGCAGGAAGCCGAGAAGGCCAAACAACTGGTACACACACTCACACACACACATTGTCTTTATTCCTGTCTCGTACCCTTTTAACACTGACATTGTGACTTTATATATTTGAAATATAGAACACCACCACCAGTACAGCTTCACAAAGTCACTTGGGTCATATGAGTCAAGGCTGACTTAGAGCAAACTCAGCCCTGACGTCATAGTCATGTTTTTAACCAATTTTTTTTGCCACTGCTGTATTTTTATGATATGAAATTGATGAATGAATACTGCATGGTTTTGATAAACCATTGCACAACTGCGGTAAAAAACAGAGAAGCAAGCTATGCAAAGCAATTAGTGAAGTAACTGTGTATGTGGAATTTTTTATGTTGACCCACACACCCATATGTATGCATTCATTACTGACAATATACGTTACCTGTGTATTGTGTACTCACTAATATCATCGGCCTAATATTTTAGGCCGACGTGCTCCTGTAGCATCTGTAGGACGGTCACACACAGGTCAGACAGGACCAGTCACACCAGAATGCAGTGTGTGCACATTTATTCTCAATAACAGAAGCATGGGGTGCAGTCAGGACATGCACAGTAGCACTGGGTCTTTCTTTTGTCAATATATACATAGAGAAGATCATTTAAATACACATAAAGTATATGCACACTAATTATGTCCACACATCATGATATACTGTACTGTAACTACTGGTTAGTGTAAAACAAAACAAGTGAATCACCAAATGACATTAAATTAATTAAAACTCACCAGAAATTCCACCATTAAAATTGAATACGAAATAAGGTTATACTGTATCTCTCCAAAAGGAAATTATTTTTCCAGCCCCCTGACATACAAGTGCAGAAACATCAATACAAAGCCAGGAAGAAGTGTGTGTTTGGTAGCACCGTAACACACCTAGAGTATTACTGAGTAGCATGGGGCCAATTGGTGCATCCCTCCCAGTCCACTATAGTGTGACAGAAAATATGCAGATCAAATGAATTATTACTAAAATCCCTTTTTGCAAACGTGTATGCAGTTTGTACTGATATTCCTGAATTTGAAACTTTGAAACTAACTTATATATGCACAGTGAGCATCAAAAGACACATTAAAAGCACAAGTGCTGCATAGCAGTTGCTGGGAATGTGTTCTGTGTGTGTCTCATTAATTAAGTCCCCTAGCTACAGCAGGTAAACAGGAAGTATAATATATAGAGAGTATCAAAAAATTGTGACACCATTTCTGCTTGCACAATAAAGACCCCAATGATGTGAATAGTCACCAAACTTTCGGTCAATGCTTGGACGATATTTATACTTCTGTCCCCTGAAATAAATAAAAACAGTCCACTGAAAAACATGTATTAATTAATTTATTTATATTTACATTCATTTATATATTTATTGCCTCATTTATTTATTTTATAGTCATATTTATTTTATAATAACTTTATTTATTTATTGACCAAAATGGCATTCCACACCAGGAGACATAAAATTGTTTGACTGATGAATATTCACATATAAGTAATACATATATAAGTAATAATAGTTTTAAATACTCCAATTTTGTTTGAGTTGTTCTTATTTTCTACCAAATATGCTGGCAGACAAAGTGCATGCTGACTTTTCAGGATTAATGAGAAGCGGCCATCTAGTTTTGTAGATGACAGCTAACATGCCTAAAGGACTTGACCTTGACTGTCATTTACAGTTTACACATGCTGTGCCTGTCACTCAGACGTGTCCTTTGGTTAAAAATGCAGGACGATATGAAAAATCCTCTTCCTATTGTAACATACACTGATGACCTGTTGGCGGAGCTGTTGTAGTTGTGCGTAATGACACCGTAGCGTTAGAGTTTTGGTCAGCAGACTTTTTTTTCCTACTTGCAGTGAGTTCAGTGATAAAGCTGTAAAAGCGGATTAATTTAAGGTGCCTCTCAGTAGCTGGAGATATGTTTGTGTAGGGTCAAGTCATGATTCAGTCCGGTGAGGTTTTCTCTGGTTTAATCATGTGCTAGAGCATTTCGCACAGACACAAATTGGGTCTTGGAATTGCATTTGTAATTTCAGTGGTGATACTCCTTCTGCCTCCTCCTCCTCTTTTCACCGATTTTGTCCCTGTTCTCTTTCTATCTCCCCCTCTTTCTTTCTCCCTCGTTTTCTTTCTGTCTTCTCACCTACCCCCACCTTCTGTCTTCCTCTGTCTTTTCTCTCTTTTCTATCCCAGCCCATCACTCTCTCCTTCATACCCTGGAGACAGTATTATCAGTGCAGTACAAGCGGTAAATTGCACCCCGAGAGTTTCCTGGAGTTAGAGATAGGAGCGGTGCGGGGTTGGAGGTTTACTCATAGGAAGGGGAGAGCTTGTTTCACACACCAGCCAGCGCTTGTTTCACGTGACTCTTACTCCCGCCTCCCCCCATGTTGAGACATGCTGTAGTGCCTGTCTTATCTCCACTCCAACACACTCCCACACTGCTAATAGAAAGCCGCTGGAGGGACGTCGAGAGCAGAATGACCAGTCAAGCGGGACCAGACCTCCTGAATCTGAGGGCCCCGTGTAATTACTGTTTCTTGTGCTATGAATACATTGTTTAGAATTGTTCACATTCCCAACTCGAATGAGATCTGTTTCCTCGGTTGTAGTATCAGAGAGAATGGTCACCCATCATCTCCAGTTTTTTGTCATATGCAGCCCCTGCAAGATCACTGTGTAGTCGAGTAACAGCTGTGATGAGAGCATGATGTTTGACTGCTCAGTCACACAGACAGTACCAGGGTTATGTCCCGTCTATGTAATACATTTGTTTGAACTCCGGGAAAGGAGACAATTTTGTTTTATTTGGAGACCCTGCCTGAGCCGGGCTAAAAAATAAAACCCTTTGGGCTTTTGGGTAGCCTTGACTGTATCCTTTGTGCTTCAACGGACAGTGTGTTGCCTCATAGTGTTGTTTAGAAGTTGCTTAATGGAGTGTCATATTGGCTCTCATCACCTCCAGCTTATCATCTTTAAATCTGGGATTATGTTGATTTTATCAGGTTTACTGTTGAGTCATTTTAAGCATAAACAAGTCTTTATATTCTCTATTCCTGATTCATAGCCATTACACAGACGCTACCATTGGTGTTTGACTCTGTCATTATGAGGAAATAAAAGCGTTTGTAGGTAATGTTGACAGTAGTACTGCAAAACAACAAGTGGAAAATGCTTAAAATGGGTGAGAAATAGAATTGAAAGGGTATTGTTGAATTGTTGACATATTACTCCATTATTACCCGACTACAAGACGAGATATCTTGACTTTCAGTCTCTAGTATGGACCAAGCATAAAAAAGGCTGTATCCTACATTTCCCATAATGCAGTATTTGTATGTTATTACTGCTTGTCATATTATATTTCCCATACTGTTATTACCAAAATATTGTTGTTATAATTTGTTTTTATGGACTGGCTTCTAAAATGCCCATGCTGTTTGAAGGGCAGGTGACTGTTAAGAACTAACCAAGGTGGAGAAATGTTTTGAGTTTGATTTATTAAAGTCTGTGTAAAGTCAGAATAAATATTGTGTGTTCTGAGTTTGTCAGACCAAAGAAGTGTCATTAACCACCAAGCCAAATTTGAACGATTAAAAATATCAAAAAGTTTATGAAATTAGGTCAAAATCAAGTAAAAATTAATTCTCAGCTCCAGGACTGTGGGGGCATGTCCACTGAATGTGCTGAAGCCACGCGCTACTTACGGGAGCAGTCAAGCAGCCACTTTGAAGATGGGTTCATAAAATGACATGACTAACTTTGAGACACTCTGAGTGAGATGAATTAATCTCCGTCTCTTTGCTAGGGGTGCATGGGTATGCTCAGGGTGGCCTCAGCGTGTCATCGAGCCACCATTTAGGACCGCCCACAAAATCCTGGACTGAAACCTGGTGAAAAAGCCAAAGTCTTTTACTTGTACAAACTATTTTCCAACATATTTAATGTATTATGAAAGAAATCTCTGAATTGCCTTTACACAGACTTTAATAATACTTAGAGCCCATGTAACACTAAACAGGTGTCCACCCATCTTGTCCATGAGTAAAAAATACTGGATGATGACAAAAGCTAAAATGTGTAGTACAGTGTACAGTACAAAAGTGTCCACGCCAACACTTTAATGTCAGTTACAAAGCAATGTGTATCTAAAGTTTGCTAACACTGTTAATGAATTTAACTTTACATTTTTAAGAAGAATCTATAATATCTATATCTATATCTATATCTATATCTATATCTATATCTATATCTATATCTATATCTATATCTTTCTTTCTAAACTCCAAACTGCACAAAAAGTAGATCATCATACATCTGTCATATTACCACCATATGAAGTTGATGTTGTAAAAAATGCCTGTTTACTCTACACATCCAGCAGAAATGGTGTGTATGTGTACTTTCGAAATGCATGGCTGGTGGTATCTTGACAAAGTTAGTGGGCTGCTGTGGTTAGAACCAACTGACAGCCTTTGAGGGAAAAGTTTAAAGTGATATTGCCTGGAGAAAGAGGTGACAGCTGATTAAGCATTGACTAAGTAATTGGGAGGAGGATGTGCGGATGGAAAAGAAAGTGACTGAACATTTTGTGAAGGGGTTAGGATGAAGAATGACGAGGAGCCGAGAATGAATGAGGAGTGAAAGAGAAGATGACGTGCATTTCCTGTAGAATTGAGCTGAAGAGCAGGGAATGAACCAGAGGGTTAAAAAAAAAAAAGAAAGTCTTCATAAGCGATTTAACATTTCCTGGAGTATCATGGGGAGTAACAGTAAGAGGATGAGAAGGAGTGACTCTTATTAAAGTTTCTTCCGTGATTTTAGGAGGATGAATTGGAGAAGGAGGGAAATATGATTTAAAAGAAGCTTACAGGACAACTAAACATTTTGCACAATTAAGAGAACAAAAGGATGAGAGGAAGGATGGTGTGGGGGTGGAAAAGAGTGGTTGACAGAAAAGATCAATTATGGTGGACATTGAGAAAAAGAAATAAAGAAAGGCTTCTAGATGAGGACACAAGAGTTACCTTGAAATAAGAAGAGAAGGATAGTGAGAATAAGACAATATTTAGCCTCTATAAGCAGATATCAACATATTAATGCAGAATTTGTCGGCAAAGAACCAAGATTCCGGCACTGGAAATGTTTTGGTTTCCATCTGTAGTTATTCGGGCTATAGACCTATCACCTTTGAGTGGACTTTGGGTCCAACAGTCCATGTGGAGAGCAAAAGAGGCAGAATGCATTGGTCGAAATCTCTGATCAGATATCTGTTTATAGAGACTACCAGAAATGTGTCTTTCTGGACCGTCTTGCGTATCAAGTTGCTATTGGCACTGTGGACGAAGTCTTTGCTTGGATTTCAGCTGGATACATTGGTCGTTGAACCCAGAGGGTAAATCAAAGTCAGACGACAGCCAATGGGTTTCAAGATTTAACAGATGATTAAACACTTCCTGTGGTGGCAATCAGGTAAAGAGACTGAATGAAAATTTAGAGGTTCTGCAAAAAAAAAAAAAAGGGTGATTATGAGAAGGGAAGAGTGCAACGGGTGACAGAGGGTGACATGCAGAATTGTGATAAAGGGGAGGAGTAGTGGGAGGTGCAGATGAGGATGAGGAGGAGGAGGAGATAGTGTGCCGTCAGTCACTTTGTAAAGAATTACTCTAGGATGAGGAAAAGACAGAAATAAGGTACAGAGTTTAGCCTTGAGTGAGGAACAGGGGGTGCAGGTGACTAAGTGCTTCCTGTCCTGTGTGTGTGCGTGGGCGCAGCACTGAGTCACAAGTCAGAGAGAGCCACACAGTGATGTGCGGCGTTTGCTTTTTAGTTGCGTCTTCCTCTTCCCTTCCTTTCACTCTCCCTCATTTTCTCCTGCCTTTTGTCCTCTTTCCTGTGAACTGCCTGATCCTGCTATCCCTCTGGCTCTTTCTTCATCTTTCAGCCAAGGGCCTCACCCACTGTGCTGCGCTCCGTGAATGGTCTTTGTTAATAGCAAACCTTCCACAGATTAATTTCAGAATGAGAGAGGGGAACGGGAGAATGGAAAGAAAGGAAGTCGGACTAAAGGGCTAAAAGGGATTTACTCTTTTTTTTTATAATGTATTAATGGCCTTTTGGTGCCTGTTGAAAGCAAAAAAAAGGTTATAAGTCACATTAGCATACGGTAAATTTCTCTCTCCCTCTTTTTATTCTTGCAGAACAATTAGGAAGCCTATTTTATTAGCTGCCCTTTAACTTCCTCTAATGGAGCTTCAGCCCAATACAAAATGCATGCATGTTTCCTGAACATGTCTGTAAAACACAAGTGAATCTGTTGCATCTTACTAGGACATAATGTGTCAGGGAAAAATGTGAGCTGGTTAAAGTTGCCAAGATTTATGAACCAAAATTGAAAATTGGCACACACTGGTGTCCTGCACCCTACAGCTACAAGCCCTAAACCTAAACCTTAATCTAACACTAACCCAACAACTACAAGTCCAGTAAAATCATTAGGGCTTTACTGATTAGAAGCAAAGAGGCACTCAACTGATATCACACTTAACATCACCTTGATGTGATGAACTTGTTAGCAAACAGTACATTTTGGTGTAATTTTTCTGGCTACCTCGGGGAAGTTAAAGCAAATATCTGACTCTGTACTTGCTAAATTGTTCACTATGTTGGCTAGTGCAAACTGTGTTTGCACTAACCTGACCACTGAAATTAGAGTTGTTGAAATTAGAGTAGAATTGCCTCCATACTGAAGTGACAAATGTGGATTTACTCGAACAATGAATCTATTCATTTTCAGTAAAAATGATAAGTTTGTGGCAATGACACATCTGTTGAATACACTGGATTGGAACAGTTCCTCAAAGTGACACTAGATGGCAACAAATGCCTACTCCATGTTCCACTGACATTGCATAAAAGTGGAAGCATCTTTCTCTTTATATCTCTCTTATTCTATCTGTTGCTTTGTCTCTCTGCCCATCATGCACTATATTAAGTTACATTTTGTATCAAAAAGGTAAAGTGTGAAATTCTCTCGTTGGGAAGCCAGTCACAAACATGTTATTCTAACCTACCTAATCTTTCTTTGAACAATGACCTTTCATGTCTTCTGTTATTTTTTTTACTTCAGAATTGGCTGCGGAGTGGCCCGGTGACAAGGAACATTTAATTGCTACATTCAAATTATTTTAGTCCACGGGGAAGTTGTCACATGCCAAAAGCCGTTGGGGTTCTTTTGTCTGACCTGCTTTTATAATAATTGTGAAAATATCAGCACATTGTTCCACAGGAAGTAGTTAGCTTCGTTCAAATTCCAAGTCAGTTAGCTTTGTTAGTTTTTCACTCCAGTTACTACCTGTCCATACCTTTTGTGTATGCTTGGATTTCATTGCTGGCTTTAATAACACTCTCTCTGTGAGTCATAAAAAGTTAGCTTTCTCCTGGATAATAATAATATTTCAAACAGCAGTGTTTCATTTACATTTATTTGGCTGCAGAGGCCACCGCAGCTGGAGATCCATCCCTCAATAGGCCACAACAATGAATGAAATAAATTCAATCTGATCATTCTCCTGTGTTAGTTGCCACAATGTGGTGTAATACTTACACCTGTCTACACAGTAGACGTGTTGTGAGGAGGATGTTAGCAGAGCAGCAGCTACACAGGACGCGTTCAGGAACAGTATTTAGCGTTGGTCACCTGACTTTTGGAAGTGCTCAAAGCCCTAAAAGGCAAGCTATTAGACAGACTGTATGGACAGCTGGATTTATTCAAATAGAAGTGTAGCTCCTCCGTCAGATGCATGTGAGATGAAAGGCAAAACAAATGCCACTATCCAGTTCAGTCCATGAGAACCATTTTAAGATAAAAATACAGAAATGAAGCTAATAGCCTGCCAGTCTGCATTCTAGGATTAAACATCAGTCTCACAGTGACCCTCTTGTTGTAATATGTATAGAAAATGCTGTATACCTACGGATTTCCAGGTCAGGAGCTTTTGTAAATCTCATTTGACTTTACACAGGGTTTTGAGGTGGTGCCATACACATGGCACCTCATAAAGCTACTATTTATGGGCAGGGTTTCCCCCTGTAATCAGTTAATGGGGGTGATAAGCCCTTCCCGACTGATCACTTCAACTCTATTGGGCCTGATTGTGTCTGACAGAGCTGTTTGCCTCTACACTTCCCAAAAACTGTAAAAAAAAAAAAAATCAGAACATTTTGCTTTTCCTGACATGGCAAAACCTCGATCAGTCACCTGCTGAGCCGGTTCGGACAGATCCTGATGCATCTTATCTGGTTAGCGATCGAGTTAAGCACTCGCCTCACTCATTAAA
Source organism: Protonibea diacanthus (assembly GCA_028641955.1). Classification (NCBI taxonomy): domain Eukaryota; kingdom Metazoa; phylum Chordata; class Actinopteri; family Sciaenidae; genus Protonibea; species Protonibea diacanthus. The sequence continues at coordinate 21,703,789 of CM053984.1, forward strand.
TGCCTTTTTGATGTGTGATGTAGCACCACTGCGGTTTGTTTTTTCTTTCGTGAAACTATATAAGCATAGTATTAGATTTCATAAAAATGGAATACTTCTGGAATACTTTATTTCAGGATCCTCCACTATACAGTGGTGAAAGTCCAATGGGGAATATGTATATGTGGGATAAATAAAGCTGTTTTATTGACTTCAACAGTGATCAGATTTACAAAGTTTTACTACAGCTATTTGATATTGTAGTCCCATAAATTTAGGGAACTAACAAAGGAAGAGGTCCAAGATATCCCAACTTTTAATCCCTACTAGTGTGTGTCAAGCTGCAAAATCACTGTATCCTACATTTCCCATAGTCTAATTTAAAAAAAACAACAACAACAACAACAACAAAAAAACGTCCCTGCCACATCAAATTGCCATATCAAATTCCACAACCTGCAGCTTGAAATGCAGACTTAAAGAAAGTCTGGAGCTCAAGCCAACCCTGATGACATCACTATGACATCATCAGGGTTATGTCATTATTGTTTCACTGTGTTCCTGTATTTGGTTTAATAATGAGTTGCAGGTACTGTAGCTGCGGAGAAGTTTTTGGTCTCTTTACAGAGTCTAAAGTTCGTGAAACTTTGGGATCTTTGCTTTAAGTGTCTGTCAGTTTTAACATTCGTATTGATGTATTCCCCACTAAGGGGTCTTTCAGAGTTTAAAAGGTTAATAATGTATATTAAATAACAAATACAGTAATATTATTTTATTCTTTTGAAGGTGAAAACACATCTTCACATTACATTTTCACATAACCTAACAATAACATTGTTAAAATGTCCTTTGGGACTGTACACAGTCTGTGCTTACTGTATTGATGTAATTGTCAGTGAAGTACTACATGCCAAAATGGATACCATTACACCTCAGGAACATTCCCCTTCACAACACCACCACTATTTTACAGCAAAGACCGTAGGGCCAAACGTTAAGCGAAATTCCTCCAGTTTTATTCCCAGATGGCATTGTGAGGCGGCAACACTCCAAAGCAAGATAGCACTGGGATCCCTCTTGTCTGTCTGTCGGTTTGTCAAGCAGCCCTGCTGGAATGAGCCAGATGTTGTCTCTGATTGGACAAACCTGCCTCTCTTGTTTATACCTAAACCCAATCAGCTGGAGATTCTCTGCTGATGGAGCGACAGTGTTGTCTCTTTCTTACACACTCAGGAAACTCATTCAGACTTTGGTTACAGGCGTGAGAGAAACAGCTGTGTTCACACGCACGCACGCACACACACACACACACACACACACACACACACACACACACACACACACACACATACACACACACAGAAGAGAGGCAGACTGAGGCAGATGGGGACATGCTTTATTATAGCTGTACATATGAGCTGGTGAGTAGTTTGATGTTTTATCGTGTACTCCTCTGACTGCTTATTTAGTCAGACATATGGTAATACACTGCTGTTATGCTATTTAGATGAGTAAAACAGGTTAAAGGAGTTGCTTTGTTTATTTAGGTTTTATCTTGCATTTCAGTTCAATTTACATCCTGCAAGCACCTTAAGGATCATTACCATATGAATAAAAAACACATATGCTTTAATTTAAATAAATATAAATACATTTGTTAATTTGTGCCGAACATAACCGCTATGAAACAATCAGAATATAACTTTTTATTCACCAGCTTTCTTTATACTGGTACTCTCTCGCTCCACCATTTCAAACCACCAAACCAAAGGTTTGTGTCTAGACATCTCAGACATCTCTAGACATCTCAGTTTTGCTGTGTACTGTAGACTGTGAGCCAGACAGAGGTAGAAGTCAGTAAATGAAATAAACAAAGCCAGAACACGTTTGGGCAAGTATCATAGATTACTGAACTCCAACTTGATAGTTCTAAGTTTCAGTGACATTTTAGGCAAACTGTAGAGGAATGGAGGAATGGAGGACTGACGGTTTGATCACCGATTTGGCCATTGCATCATGACGTCAGGTTGCGTTTCTCCAAAGGTTGAATCTGGCTCAACTGGATCAGTCCTTATTGTAAGAAATCACCGACTGTCACCTTAGCTGCCTGAGATGCGAGACTTGTGAGAAATGTAATGATTCCAAAGTAGCGATCATTGCCCCGGTCATTCTAGCAACAATACCTGCTGTGTTAGAGAGTACAGTAACAGTCGAACTGTCACAGATGACACGCAAACCGACCGCCAACACAAGAAAATGTAATCTTACCCGAGTCAACCTCCAAGTCAGGACAGAGCAGGGACAAGGATCATAACCGGCTCTGACCTGTAACAGGATCACCATTTCCTGAGACCTTGACCTTGGTTTGACCGAATTGGCTCTTCATTATCGTTAGGCTGCATTGAGTTATGTTATGATGTGCTCTCTTCACTGAAAACATTTTTGGTGACAAACTGGAACAAATACAGATTGAAGGATACATCTGTTTGTTATGGTGGTGAAGCTTTAAAACATTCTTTTATGTCACATTTTTATATTAACCTGACGTATAAATACGTAGTATCATATATTGGCAATATGTATCATATATAGTATAATAAAATAATAAAAATGGCATCCATATTTTCAGTTTCTGCACCTGACAACCACTTTTTAAAGTTATTGTTGAGCCCTGCTAATGCATTTATACACATTTGAACTCACACACAGTTAATCATATACCTCGTCCAGGTGATTGGGAAGGAAAAAACAAAGGGGAAGAAAGGAAGAACAGCAAAGGGGAAGGGGTAAAGAGAAGATGTAACGCAATAGAAGGGTTAAAAAGTAAGGAAGACTAGCAAGGAGAGCAAAGAAGGAGAAGGGAATGTTGCGAAATGAGGGTGCAAAAGAGATGGGGAGATGGCAGGAGTGGCATTGAAGGAAATGGAGGGAAAGAGGTGAGTGAAGGTGCGGTACAGATAAGCCCGCAGTTGTATCAGTAATTGTAATCTGCAGGAACTGACATGGTTCTGCATGTAAAGCTATTAGGCCGACTGTGTGCTCAAAAGCCAGCTTCCCTCGCTGCACTGTCAGATAGTCAGGTAAGATGAGCAGAGTAAGCAGGCAGACAGATGGGAAGTCCAGTAAATCATGGTGAAACCCCTCCCCCAAAAAATAGGACATGCTGAGAAAAGAGAGGACGTCAGAGTAGAGACATTTTATCTACACTTATTGGCAACAATGTTGCTACAAAATCAGCTCGTCTCTGGCAAAATTACAGTGACCTGTAATTGACAAAAAGTCCCGTTTTCACATAAAGGATATAGCTCACTGAGGCAGTTAATGGGTAATACTGTGTCATTATGCCGGAGGTAGTTTTAAAAGTGTAATAATGTAATACAGCCAGGAGAATTTAAAGATGTCACAATGTTCCCCACTGGAATGGGCCGCACATTTTATTATTGCAAAATCAATATTCTCAACACTTCCATGTCTAAACATTTTGATCTGTTCCCTAAGTCCCTAATTCTCCCTGACACTAATGATTATCTAAGTATCCATTGCAACTCTCCCCCAAACTAACACCATCTTGGCTTGATCCAAAACATCAATCATTAGCAGACAAGAAGACAGTAAAGCTGGAATGCAGAGTGTGAGATTTACAGCTGGGTTTAGTGATATAATGAAGCTTTTATGTGTTGTCGCTTACCTGCAGTGTTCCACGCTTTAAAACTGGTAACTTTTTTGAGATCAGCCGTTGCAGTACATCTGCTAGCTAAAAACAGTGTTGCTACAAATGAGGTTGCGTCTTATTTTGGGAGTGAACATCAAACCATGAATCACGAGCAAGTAAAAATATCAAATCCTGTCAAATCTATTGTGTAAAATCACACTTTATTAAATTGAAGCTGATTTGTAAAGACATTTTGACATGTCACAGCAGAAAAAAGTTCTCTAAGAAATTAAATTAATTATGGCTGAATTCCATTCAGCTGCTTCCGTTTCAGGATCCTGGGTTTGCTGGCTGCTGTGGATGCTGACTCACTGTCACACTGTCATGGCTTATTGGCTGGCTTTCTGAAGATTTTTTTTAACGTAACGCGATACAGTTTTTCATCAGATGTCTCATTTTGGTGAGTCACAAAAATGTGTTTTTAGTGTGTTTCAAATTTCAGTCAGTCGTGGGTTTGGATTAGCAATTCAAATTTAACCACACACAATCCTAACTGGGACAAGTCAAAGGACCAGTGTGTAGGATTGAGTGGCATCTTGCATGGAAGTTGCGTATTGCAACCACCTCATTTTACCCTTTCTTTCTGAGCGTGAAAGTGAAGGTACAAAACACAGAAAGACCTGTGGTGAGTGCTTTGTTTGTTCGTTCTGGGGTACTGTAGAAACATGGCAGTTCAACACGGTGGACTCTGTGAAAGAGGACCTGCAGCATCTGTTGATAGAAAAAGGTCATTTTAAGGTAACAAAAACATAATGATTCTTCTTTTCAGGTGATTATACAGTGATGAAAACATGGTTATGCATATTATATTACATTTCTGCAGTATTCTATAATTACCTCCCTAAATTTGAGACACTGGATTTTTCAATCTTTCTTACAACTTCCAGCTAGTAGTATAGTAAGTATAGTATAACAAGTATCTAACAAGTTTGATGGATTCTGTTTGATACAGTAAAAAATGTTAATTAATCTTAAATATGTCGAAAATACTGCATGAAAACATTAAAGAGGAGGGAGTGTCACATTAAAGATGGGGGAGTCAGGGTACAAGGAGTTCACCTATACGTAGAGAAGCGGATGAGCAGGAAAGAGGATAAGGTGTGGGAGGTGGAGGAGGAGGAGGAGAAGGGCCAGTGGCCCATATTGTCCCACTCCTTCTTCTGCGTAGCTGCCTGGCTGTAATTATCAGTCAGATTATTATTGAGTGCTAATTTATTGCCTCGCTGGGAGCTATGTGTTAAATAAACGCAGCAGAGTAAATAAAGAGAGGGGGAGAAAAGGGGAATGGGAGAACAGACTGCTGCTGCTATCAGATGGCAACACAGCACACACACTGCCCACAGGGGAAGAGTGTGATGCGTGAGTGTATATTTATACATGTCTGTCCCAGGCATTGCGAGCCCAAACCATGCCCATGTGTTGATGATCCATTGGACTGTTAACATTGGTGCGCTGCCCTCAGATGCTCTCTTCATGTGTTCCTTCTGTACTGGATCAGGGAGTTGGCCCTCCATAACTGATATCACTCTGATGTCTAGCAGACAGACACACTGACTAACAGCTCAGCCAGCCACCATCTGTTGTCCCCACAGCTTAGCCTCAAAACCTGAAGTACGCTATGGCTGTCATAGAGGAGAGATGTAGCACTGTAAAACAACAGGTTCTACTTTAAGTGAGTTTGAGCAGTGCATGGTTTGATGTTTAATATTTGTAGCTTTGGTTTGATTTGACTGTTACTAGGGTCATGTTGGGGTCTGTTTTTTCAACACCTGGATTTCCAAAGCATATTTTTGTGATACCTGTCTGTGTTAAATATTATTACAAAACCCATTTTAACCCTTTTAGATATCAGATACAAGAACTTTGCCTACATAAAATATTTAAAATAAATCAAAACAAATTGCTAATTTAAATGAGAACCCTCTAATGAAAGAAGTAAAGTCATCAAATCATGAAACTGGCCAGACATTTGATATCAGGTCTTGGTTCTTGAGTTTTTGATACACAATTTGTGCACCAAGAAAGTATTAAGGTTCATTACCCAGCCCTACTGTCTTTTTTAAACAAATGTTCTTATTTTGATACACTATAATATATAGTAATTGTATTATTATTATTGCTTTGACTAAAGCAGGAAGTGATATATTGCTACTTATTGCTGGTGTTGGACTATGGACAACCACCCAGCCTTGTTGCTGAAAAAGTCTTTTGTTGACAGCACCACTTCAAGCAATGTCAGTTATGACTTTAGGTATCTTTAACTTTAAATCCACGGAGGTTTCCTTTTGTAAAATATTACTTGTACAGAAAAAAAAATACCTCTTTTCGCTGTCTAAATGAACGCAGATTGCAGAAATCATTGGATTTCTGTTCTTATAATACAGCCATGGTTAGACTCAACCAATTGGACTTTAAGGTATTTCATTGGCTGAAAAGCTTCCTTTTCTTTGCAAACTCTACATAGTGTTTGTCATATTTTCTTGCACCTCTGAACTTCTGTCGATAAATCTCAGGTACCAGTTCACATGCTTTTACCACTGCAGTTTTTACCTTTTGGAAGTTTTCACTATCTGCTGTTGACAAAGCAGAATAAGCTTCTTGAGCTTTCCCAGTTAACACACATTGCAGCAACAAAGTCTGCTTTCACTCCACTTCCTGTTTTTAGCCAACCTCTCAAAAAGCAAGAAAAATGTATCTGGATCCTTCTCTGAAAACTGTGGAACCAAATGTAAGCAACCAGAGACATCAAAACGTGAGGAACTGGTCCCCCCAGTTTTCCTATTGTGTACCTGAGGGATCAAGGATCTTACCCTCCCTGATCAACTCCAGCTTGTACTGTTCCAATTTTAGCCTCTCAATTGTACGCTCTCGTTCCAGAGCCCATTCCTCATGTTCCAACTCGCGCCTATGCTTCAAAATTAACAACTCCTTTTACTGTTCAAACCTACCCCAGCTACAGGCTGCATATTTTTCACAGGCTGGTCAGGGAGACCAACCTGGGGAGAAACTGAATCCTGTTTGTCCATTTCTTTTACCCCAGCTACCAAAACCCTAAACTAAACCAACCCTTCCTTGATTATCCCAAAAATGTGGTCCTTACGCCCCTGACTAGGGATTTCAGTGTCATAATGTTCTGCTACTTTTATCAAATGATCCTTAGTGAAGCCCTCCAGGCGATCTTAACTTGGACTCTTCACAAATTCCTCCACAGCAGACATTATCACACCACCAACAACTGTACCACACACACACACACAAAAAAAAAAAAAAAAAAAAAAAAAAAATCACAAGGCCCCGCAAACATTACCTGCCTTAAACCTCAACAGCTCCCCTGCCACTTAGAGAACTGCCACAACTTCCACTGTAAAATAAGGAATAAACAGACAGAGTTTCCCGTGCTGCCAAAACAAAAGAGAGAGAGACAGTCTCTAAGATGGCTGCCCTATTTATAGCCCCTCCCTCTCAAGGTACAGCCAACCAGGTGACGGCCTAGAAGATGCTACAGAGAGGTAAAAGCATAAGAGAGGGTTAGAGAGAGGCCATCACAACCTGCCACCCTGTTTTATCAGTACTACACAGAGCAATCAGAGGAAAGACAATGTTTATTAATCTGGCTTGGCAAGCAGGTTATGCTGCCCTTAACTATAATCAAAGCCTCTATGTATCCTCTCAGGTGGTCCGCTCAGCAGGGGAATCACAAAATTGTTGGATACAAACATTCATTGAGACTGAACTCTAGAGCCTGTAGAAACACAGGGCAGATGACATTTCCACGTGAACTGGATGGGCTACATCTGCAAATTTGTTTAGTTTCTGAATTCCCTAAAGTGTAACAAATCTTTTTCACTTAATCCTGTGGTCAGCGCGGGTTGTCTTCTTACCACTAATGAACCACATCACAGCTCTCCTGGAAGCGGAGCGACACCAACATCTAAAGTGTGGTTTTCTTGCTCCATGCCAAGATACAACTGGCAGTGGGACATGTAGACGGACAGCTGCAGCCAACTGGCAAAGATGAAATGAGGAATGGCCAAAGCAGCACTGAAACAGTATGACACTTCTCACTGACTTCTTTCCGATTATTTTAATAACATGTCTCAATACAGGGTGTTTACATGTGTACATAGCTGAGATTGATCCTGACGTTGAGAAAAACTGACCTCCTGGATGGTTATGAAAATACCCAATACTAGCCACTGAAGATAATGTCCCAAAAATTGAATCAACAGTCTTAACAGGGTGTCGGCAGTGGCAGGAGAGTCTTCTAGTTGGTGACTTGGTTGTTTTGGTTGTTTGCCTGCATGACTCAGACCCCTCTGGTCCATTTGGCATGCGTGTTAAACTTCATGGCACTGCTATTGGAGTGTTTAGACTGTTAGTCCTGTTGGCTAAAAGTAGCTCTGGTGAAGCAAAATGCTGCGAACTACCTAAACCTCCCCCTGTTAGATTTGAGTTTTGCTGAGAAGTGTTTTCACAGCAGAGGCTCTCGTCTCTTTTTTTCCCGCTTCTTCACTAATTCTTTGATTTTATTTTGTCTCTCTTTTTTTTGTCTTTTTTTCTCTTTGTTTCATAAACGGTAACGGTAAATCCGTCTCCCTTTACCCGTCTCATTTTCAGCTCATCTTTCCCTCACTTACTCCCGCTTGCTTTCTCTGTCTCACGCATTTACACATGCTTCCCTCTGTCTGCAGCTTCTAAAGAGATGCTTCACACCTCTAGCTGTGCACTGAATTGATTCATATGCAGAATGTGCCTGGAGCAGGAAGAATGTACGGTAATACTTTAGTAACCTAATCTCCTGTTTAGCTCATGGCTAGCAGCTGCCTTATTCAATTATGCACCTTCCTAATAACCAAAGTTATTTTTGTTTACATTTGTTATATATTTGGGCTTCATCTTGTCTCTTACACTTTTCTTCTCTCCATCAAATGAGTTCTTATCTCGTGTTGATTTCATTTTAGTCATTTAGGATAGTTTTTATAGCTATAAGTGCCAGAGAAGATTGAATTTTAATATCCCGCATTGCAAACAGCAGTTGTCAAGTATTTCAAGTAAATAAACGTAAACATTCTAAGCTTCTCCTCCAACACAGGCAGCCAATTAGGTAGTGCAAAGTATGGATGTGAGATCAGAAAAAGTTTGTATTCTGGCACAGTCTCTCTACTGTCATATTAATGATGCTTTTAAGACTGCATTTTCCCGACATAATATCCATGTTAACTCAGAGGGCAGACAACAATGCCATTTTTAATGCATGTCTAAAAGCACTGTTCCTGATCTCCCTGTCATTTTACACTACTTTCTGATTAAACATCCCAGCAAATTGCTCTTGCTCTAGCACTGTTAGATTGAGATAATGAGGGGGATAATCCTGAGAGGGAGTGTTTATGAGCCTCGTTCGTCATTCTTAAACCTCAGGAGTAAAACTGTTTCTCTGTCTAACACTACCAAACATATGCAGCTGCTGTATGACGAGCAGATGACAAAGACTTCATGATTTAATTGACTTTTTTTTCTTCAACTCTTGAGAGTCCTCATGAGTGTATGTTATTGACTGCAGGTCAGACTACGTAGCGAACTTCAGTACATTCTTGGCACTGACCTCAAGAGAATGTCTCCGTCAAGTATCAAAAACTGTCAAGGACCTGCGTGCTAACATTAGCTAATTAGCACTACAGTGTCAGCAGTTTTGCAGATATTTGGCCATGAGCCATCCATCCACCCAGTTTCTGTAACCGCTTATCCTCATCAGGTTCATGGTGGGGCTGAAGCCAATCCCAGCTGACTTAGAGTGACAGGCAGGGTACACCCTGGACATGTTGCAAGTTCATCACAGGGCACATAGAGACCAACCAACCATTCACGCTCACATCTACACCGACGGACAATTTAGAGCCACCAGTTGCATGTCTTAGAAGTATGGGAGGAAGCCAGAGTACTCGCAGAGAACCCACGCAGGCATGGGGAGAACATGCAAACTCCACGCAGAAAGGCCCCGGCCGAGGTTTGAACCAGGGACCTTCTTGCTGTGGAAATTTGACCTGATGGTGGAGCCTGGCTGGCTGTTATCTACCAAAGAGGAAAAGTTAAGAGATGAATAAAGTCAGTAGGATTCATGTCTGTATAAAAGCAATCACCCATCCAGCAGTTGTTCAGATATTTCAGTGTGGACCAATTGGGTAGACTGATCAATCAACAGACCGACATTGCAATCCCAAGGGACATGCCTCTGATATGATACCACCCAACCATTTAGTCCATTTACATTTAGTCATTTTATCTTTAAAAACATACAAAAAAAAAGGGAAACAAACAGTGCGACAAGGACATGTTAGTGCAGCAATAAGTACTACTCATAGAATCAAGTGACAGTTCTAGCATGTCCAGTTGTTGGTGGTGCGAGGAGAGAAGGTTCTCTCTGAAGAGCTGTGTCTTCAGAAGGTTTTTAAGGTAGAGAGAGATGCCTGTGATCTGGTACAGGTAGGAACTGGTAACTGTTCCACCATTGGACGAGAACTTTGGATTGCCCTGAGCGTACAGGTGGCAGAACCAGGCATTGTTCACTGGAGGAATACATCTTTCAGTCAGTGCACAACATGGGTTGTGTAAGTTAGGGCTGCATGCATATTTAATCACCTTGGTGTTTGGGTTTGAGCACCAAACATTTGATATATCAGAGCAGTTTTCAAGAAGTTATGGGTTAGATTAATATTATTAGGACTTTACAGCTCTGTAAAGTTCTGATGACACTGGTTGTTTCATCTTTGGCCTGGGCAGTGACATGATTGAAGATAAGGTGGAAAAATGTGAAATCATCTTTTCACCTTACAAAGGAATCTACAACAAACGTTTGCCTTCATATATTTGACTAACCAGCATACTGTTCAGGATAATGCCGCACTGACCCTGTGTCGCTTCTCCCTGCTCCAGCAGTTTTATATATTAATGAAATTAATGAGAGGACTGCTTTTTTAATTTTTATTTTTTTCTGCCGTTGCTTATGTGGGCCTAAACATGAATAAAAGAATGATAGACACAAAAAGACAATGCCAGGTATCCCAGCAGAGACTAAGCAAACATGAGCATGTAAGCCTCAGCCATCCTCTGTGTGTGTGTGTGTGTGTGTGTGTCTGGTGTGTTGTGTTGTGTGTAAAGTCACGCCTGGCTGGCTGTTATCTACCATAGACTCGCAGGTCCCGGAAGGGACACCAGAGGAGTCATCTGATTCACTTGCAGTTTCTTCTCTGACTGCAAATTAAAACAGGATGAACACAGAGACACAGATAGGAAGGAGAGCTGTTTTTTTTTTAATTAAATCCATTCTGTTTCTGCTTAATCCCTACCAAACAGATCCTCGTCTAACATATAAAACTAGCACACGAACAGTTTTATCCCCCCCTCCCTTTTTTTTTTTCTACCTGCATTAACATGCACCAGCTGCAGCTTTCACCCGACAGTGAAAGTATCTCAAATCTGAAACCCTCTTTCTCTTTGTCTCTCCTCAGTTAAGGTCTGTTTATGAAACACAGGCGATCGGCTCTGATTTGATTTGGCGTTCAGCAGCCCTGATAATTATGATGAATCTTCCTCACTCTGTGTCTATGCGTGTCCTCTGATGCTGCGTTTCTGTGGCACGGTGATGTTAGTGAGCCCTGGGACAAAAGTGCTTTAAAAATAATGATTGGCATTAATTTGCCGTGTGTGCCAGATGTGTAAGATTTAGTACATTAGAGCAGTTCAAATAGTAACTGACAGGCTGCCAATCTCAGTGATTTTATCACTTTCTATATGTTGAATCCTCCCAGTGTGACAAAGGCACCCATCTGGTGTCATAATAATCAAAGTTTTCCTTGATACGTTTTGATGCCATACAATTTGGTGCAGTTTAACAAGATTCTAGTCATCTCCTGAATGTGACGGTGCGAAAGTGCTTGTGTAGTTTACTGGCAAAGCAACAAGAGGAGCCTTGTTTATGCAGGGTGAATGCTATTCTGTTAGCAACTTATTCCAAATGAGCTGTTTCTGAGAGTCTATCAACAGCCACGCTTGACCAGTGAGGATTGAGTCAGAAAATCTATTAACCGCCAGCAGGAGTTTTCAGAGCCTGAGACTGTGGGCCTCGTCTCAGACAAAGCTTAGGAAAAAAAAAAAGCGCCCCCTCACTCCTCCTTTAGTTGACTTGCTTAGTTCCGCTCGATTCCTGGATGCCTCTGGGATCATGATTATGTTATTTGATCCCATAGACACTCAACAATTGAGCCAAGATGGCCTGTTATTGCTGTTTGACATAACTTCACACCACACCAAGTGCACAAAAAAGGGTCTGTCCTGAGGCTTTTATTAGTTTCTGACTTTAGGAAATAGGGAAAAATCCCCCAAATCTACTCTCTTTAATCAAATCACACACATCTAGTCTGTTCTATGTGATCTGCTTTATTCCCCTGACGAGGCCCTCCTGCCACTTAGAAAACCTCTGACCTGCAGCCTTTATCGCATTTGAAATGAAGCGAATAAAAGCAATCAATCCAGCTGTTTGTGTTGTGTTGTCAAATAAAGTGTTGTGCTGGTAAATTCATATTTCACGGATGTGTGTCTTTGGCTGCTTTTAAGGTGATTCAACCTTGGGTTTGGAACCCGATGTGTGGTCTTGGGGTCATTCAACTGACCGACAAACCGTCAAAAATGTGTTTTGGTTACTTCATTAGTATGTTCGAGCTTCACTGCGCAGATACAGAGTTTGACAGTTGAAGGCTGTTTTCATATTCATCTGCTGAAGGAGGAAAAGGTTAAGACGTGTACGTATGAGCAGGATTTGTGATATCGCAACTAGTTTGGAAGCCAATCTTGGTCCAGTATATGCAATTTACACAAGTGTTATGTGGAAACTTGAAACCTCCAGGGCACATACACGGGAGAATGGACTTTTCAGTGAAGTAGGAGGCGTCTTATTCAGCAGTTCAACTTTTGAAATGAAAAATATTTGCATATTCATAGATTCTAAATTTTTCAACAAGGGAAAGGGAGAAGCTGTAATTCCAAGAATTTTAAAAGGTAATTTAACTCTTTTCGTTGGGGAAAAAAATCACATCAGATGCTTGTTATTATTCAGAGCACAGTATATTCCTGTCTACAGGGGATCTTTAACATTCTATACAATACTGTACAACACTTCTACCATGCTTACCATATTTCACTCTATAATATTATCAAATACATATTCATTATTTACTCTTTCCAGCGCTTTATTAAAGCTATATGCTGCTGAAACTGAGGGGAATATCCAAAACGAACATGCCATGTTTGTTACGGCTGCACCGCTGCATTAAAAAGAAAATATTTCATACACGCTCCCTCAAAATGCGGCATGGCATGTTTGGTATCTTTGGAAACTTTTAGATCATTGCTCGAATTGAAACACCATTTCTGCAAGGTTAGAAAAACTTGGCCAAACATCATGAATATGTAAATGTGTTCTGCCGCTGGGTGTGTGGCTGCAGCCTGAAATAAAATGAAATAAGTTTGCATTACAACATAATTTCCGTATAATCCGTCTGGAAAGTGGTCTCTCATTTTGCTCATCTCAAAAATAAAAAGCAAGAAACAGGGTCATTATTGTTGTAGATATAGATTGTTTTTATCTAATAATGTGAATAATTGCAACTGATTGCAGATCTTTTTGATTTTTCTACTGAATTTAAATGAATTATCATTTTAACAGTAACAATTACCATTTAACAGCCTCTGTTGTTGTGCTGTGTTTTCTTACTGTTTGTGCTTCTCTCTCCCTCCTCCTTGGTCTTTCCTCTTCTATCCTGCCTTGTTTCTCTACCTATTCTTCTCTTTCTTTTTCTACTTTGTATTTCCCAACCCCCTCTAGTCCCCAGATGAGATAAAAGTGATGGTAAGCTTCATCATAACCTTCAAACTCCTGCTCTTTTGTCCAATCCATCCATCCCACTGCTTTCTAACCCCCACAAATGTTTTATTTGATCACAGTCCTCTTGTTGAGGGTCACTTAAAAAGGCAAATCTGCAATTACTGTGCTGATTATTCTGATTTTTTTCTATTAAAATTAAATGTCTGGAGTAGCAAATTGAACCCCTTCCTGTTCCCTTCCTTCCTTTCTGTTCGTCCACTCAAATAGTTCCATTTGTTTCCCCCCATTCAGTATCCCTCCATCAGTCCCTCTTCTTATCTATTTTCATCAGTCTTTATACCGCATACATATTTGTTGTTGTCTAAATTATCTATTGAACCAGTATTATGTAAAAAACAGAAAATCAGTATTTATAAGTTGTGGTCACAAATATATAACATGAATGCTGCAGCATTTTTGTAAATCAAACTGCACCTCAAGCACAATATTTTAAACACCGGCACATAAAGCATAAAGCTTTTATAGCTGATGAGAACATTTCTTTTCAATTTCTGAATCTATGATCCCACGTCCGTTTCTCTTCTCTCCTTTCTGCACCTCCTCCTCTCCTCTTTTCCACTTGTTTCTCCTCTGTAGCTCTCTCACAGATGCTGTTTTTATTGTTTCATGTCATTCAGTCAATGAAGAGTGTATTTGCATGTGTATGCACCGTATGAGCCTGTTTGTCAGCATGCTTTCTCACTCCTGTGCATGTGCATGTTTTTGTACCTTCATCAGTGCTTCATAACTACTTGAAAATAACGTGATCTGTGGAGGGATGGCGTGTGGTATGACTTTGTGTTCCAGCGCAAACACAGGAACAATAGATGATGGAGATAGACAGATAGACGGGTGGGTGAATAGAGAGAGGCAGGTGGAAATGGAAGATTTTCAAAGAGGTGTAATTTGAGGGTTGTGGTTTTGTTATATTGTCTGAGTGTCTTACTATTGCAGTTTACTCAGCATGATCAAAAGTATGTGTGTGTGTGGGTTGGCCCACTTGTTTGGGTATCATGCTATTATGTGTATGAATATGCAGGCATCACCAGGCCCCTTTTAAAAAACTCTGATGATTGACATCAACCATTGGACTAACTCCTAAACTCTTAGTTTAGTCATCTAAACTAATCTCTCTACCAGTGGCCTATATGCATGTACTGTACTGTATATGTATGCACAGTATATATTCTGTACTGTATATATCCATTAGCTTTTCATTAATAATTAGGATCCCTCCTGTATGCCATGCTAATGTCAAGGTAATACAGATTGGATTCATTAGATATTAGATATGATATTGATTAAATATGTCTATGTGGCAAAGCAGCCCCTCCTTATTTATATGAAATAAAATATAAATAAACATATAAATACATCACAACTTACCTTGAAGTATCAGGAATGCTGTGTGTGTATGTACAGACATGACGATGTGTCTCTGATACACAGGAATCTCCAATTAACCTATTAAGTGCATGTCTTTGGACTGCGGGATGAAGCCGGAGAAACCCCACACAGAAATGCAAACTCCACACAGAAAGACTCCAAGAATATATTTGCTCATATATTTGTCATATATCTGTTGTTGACATTCTTTTGCTGGACTAAATAAAAGTAGTAGCAATTTTATTTTGATGGTTTTTCCTGCCTCTGGTAGTGACGTACATATGTCATATACAGTACTGTGGCAGTTCCCAAACTTTTTGAGTTCAACCAGTGACTGATAGAGGACAGACAATAGACATGAAACTCTTGAATCTGTGTTAAAAAATCATTTATAAAAAGGCACTTGTCTACGATCCAGGTCCATTTTGGCAAGAAACATCCCATCACAGAGCTTAAAATTCAGTTGTGAATGCTAAAGGCTGCTTTGTTGAAAAAACTGATCACTTAACCACAAGTTAAATCAGTTCACTTTTGGATTCCAGGTCAATTTTGGATTGATTTGTGTAACCGCAACGTGTTTTGTCACAAATTCAATGAGGATCCAACTTCTTCTTTGTAGCAACAGTGGCGGAGGCCCATGGGTATTATAGTATTTACAGCTGTCTGCCAGACTGACTGTCAAACATGATTTCTAAGAAAATGAAGTTGAAATAACTGGTTGAAACATCATAACATTAGATGTCTTCATCATAACATAACTATAGAATGATTATATCATCTGGAAGAACCTCATGTTTCTATGTTTAGTAACACCGAGGGAAAACAGAACTCTCACACTTCCGCAGCTCGAGTCTACTACTGTATGACTTCCAAACTTTGTTTGCAACTACTGTCGTATTGTGTGATATTGTAGAACTATAACAGAATATCAGCAATGAAATTTTAATGGACCTAATTGCAAATAATTAAAGAAAACAAAACTGAAATTCAGCGGTACAACTTCACCAGTCTCCTACTTTTAGTGCGAGAATACAGCATAACATTTAATCCCTCCACTGTGTGTGTGTTTGTGTGTGTGTCCTCTTGCAGGCTCAGCAGCTACAAAAGAAAGATTCACAGCTGAAAGCGTTGGATGCCTTCTACAAGGAGCAGCTGGCACAACTGGAGGAGAGGGTACAACATTTAGACAAACACACACTCTGGCAAGCATACACAGACGCTTATAAAGACTTCATTAAAGGCTTTCACAGGCACCCAAATTTGCACATAGTGTACACACAAAACTATGTATTCACACAAACACAGTGTAGTTGACTTGGACTAACTTAACTTTGTGACACACACCTACACTACTGTTCAAAAGTTTGGAATCACCTGTTATACTGATGTTTTTCTTCTTTACTTCAATAATGACTATTTTAACAGATAGACACAGCATGATTCACACACCAAATGTTTGTATGTTTATGTTTGAAATAGTTTTGACCCCCGAAAAAGAATAATTCAATGATTAACCCTCATGCCTCAGTTTAATTTACTACCCTCTTAAGTCATTAAGGATAAAAATGTCCACTTCCAAAAAAACAAAAAGTAATATTTTATCTGCTTTTGTCTACATAAATCTCTTCAACAATTTCAGTTTCAAGCAGGGCTGAAGTTGTTCAAGAGATGAATGTAGAAAGAAATATATATTAATTTGTAAAGTTTTTATAGCAGTCTTTTGGAAGTGGACATTTTTGTCCTTAATGACTACAGGTACATTTTTTTCACAGTTCTATTGATCTATTAGAAAGATTCAAATTTGAATTCCAAAATTTGTCAAGAGAGAGACTTTGTTACAGAAAATGTGCCATATGCACTAACACAGCCAAAATATTAGCCAGATAATGAGGAAAAATTTGTCCAAATGGACAAAAATGTCCACAGTGACGCATGAGAGTTAAAACGTCTATTGTCGCAAAAGCGACCCAAGATCATTATGGAACCCGAACGATGCAAGTTAGTTCTAAATATTCGGGGCCCTCTGAAATCCACGCGGTGTTGAGATTGAACAGGTTTAAACTGTGATTTGACAGTCCATACTATTTTCGTTTGATATTTTGTCATCCACTTCCAAAAGTGCAAACCCTAAACTAACCTACTATTTTTTAAGTTTTAAGAATATGTTTGCTAAAGTAACACATCTGTTAATTCCAGCGTGTAGAAATGATTGTACGCTGAAAAGATTCTTTTACGAGTGACTGGTGATTTCTCCTGTTCTTATTTGGCTCCATGTACAAAACATTACTTTTGCAAACACTTTATACAAAACATATCTATTTGCACAGAGGACTTCCTGCCACCTGAGAGCATAAAAGACTGTTCAAAAATATAGAGTTGTCCTCTCAGCCAAGCTTTTGTGGCAGGCAATTCCAAACTTTTAAACAGTGGTGTGTGTATATATAAAAACACCCCCAAACAAACACACACTATTGTATAATCACACAAATGCAGGCACATTTAAACATACGCATGCACCACCATAATTATCCTCATGATTTTATGCATATTCACCCAGCTGCTGCACTATGACAGGAAGTGAATGGACATAAATGTTCTGTGTGGTAACTCTCATTATGGAAATTTTGCAACAAGAATGGCATGAGCAGTCTGAGTCTGGTCCAACACACCTGCTGAAAAACACAGCTCTGACACTCATAAGTAGTACTGCATGACAGTGACAATCACGCTTGGCTGAAACCTTTTCAGATGCGACACTTGTTTTTATTAATACCTTTTTGTATGAAAGCAGTACTACCCTTTGTTTACTAGGTTTTTGTACGGTGCCAATGCAGTGAGTACACTGACAGTTTATAATTAGTGGGCAAAGCTTCCGGGTCTGTGACATGAAGCCAGTGGAGAAGTGTCTTAAATCTGCATTCTTTCTAATGGCAAGCAGGGGGGCAATTCTGCTGGCTGCAACCAGGTTTGATTATATTGTATCTTATGGAAAAATGACCATATTTTTCTCATTGATTTATTACCTCAGTACACAGTTTTGTCACGACATTATGATCTCAACCTCTAGTTTAAAGTCTTCTTCCACACAGCATGATGTTTTTGTCAATTATGGTTCCATTTACAGTAAAATAGATAATAAAACAGGGTATGCTTTAGGGCAGGGGGAGTCAATTATGATTTAAGGAGGGCCGGATAGAGAAAACTTCCTTATGTTCAGGTCCACAGCATCATCATGTTTAAGTTGCATTCTAATTACATACACTTAAACATTTACAGTTTTATATATATTGAATCATTATTAGCATATTAGCATTGTCATTGTATCAACATCTGCACAGAGTGAAGTCAACAACTCAAATCAATCAAAGAAAGCAACGTCATGTCAACAATATTTATTTTCAGTGCAACTGTGTACTCTGGAGAGCTACATACAATAATAAATAATAAATAAAATAAATAAGAAAAAAATAAAAAATGTCAAAGCAAAGTGAATTCGACATTCAACTTTATAATAAATAATAAAAATAGTTTATTACTACTACTAATAACAATAGTAATAACAAGTTGTTATTGGCTGATTTGGCTGCAGTCTTCCAGATTAAAAGCTGCCTATGAAGGCAATGAGTACTGGCCAATCAGAGACAGGTAGGATGTCCTTTTTGCTGAGTAGTGGGAGAAACACGCTGGTCAAAATGTAATCTCCACCAAAACTCAACAAAACTCAATGATGTGCAGAGTCCAGACAGGACAGAGGATGGGTCCGGACCACAGTCCGCCTTTTGGTGACCTGTGTGTTAGGTGGTAGCTACCTTGTGGTTGACAGCTCATTCTCAGTGTGTCCATCCACACTGGACTAGAATTTTTTAATACGATCAAATAGAAAGTTAAACTAGGCTAGTGCTAATGAAATGTGAATCAAGATTCTGTTACTTATTTCTCACCTGTTTTGTGATTTGTGAGCATTTTTCCAGCTTGAAAATGCATCAAAATCAAGCGTAGCCCAACTCACAGTACATCCCCACCAGTTCCAAAGCCTCGTCCATATATGGTAATTTCTGTCTCCAAAAAACCAAGATGGTATAATACCAGCGATGTTCGAGTTCAAAACGATTGTCCACCAACCATTGCGTGATGTAACGGGAGGTTTACACTTGGGTGGGCAACATATAAAGAGCACAACCATATACATATATATATATATATATGTCTAAAGTACATTTCATCCAGCTTCTGCAGCTGAAGGGAAAGCATCGTGCAAAGGTTTGTCTGTAAATGTGATTTAAAGGGGATTTTAGCCAGCCAGAGCATCTCCAGAGAGCCCTTACAAGCCCTTTCTTTCCCTTTCATCTGTCTGACATTTACCAGGCAGAAAAGGTGTGGAAGCTGTTGGTCTCGAGTTAAGTCTCAGCCTCACCAGGCACCACACAAGAAGGACCTTTAAACAGGCTCACTGGGAGAAGCACTCGTCTAGTTTTTAGATGAAGAAGACAAAAGAAGAAAAAATGAAAATCTAAGTGTTATGTTCTGGTCAGCATGGCAAATTATAAGATGCCCTGAAGAAGGGCACGGTGGAACCATTTGGAGCCATAATATTGGAGTGCGTTTCAGCCATTTAAACGCAATCATTCACTCGGCCTTTAATTTTTAATTTGTATTAATTCGCATTTCCTCAATCATTTATTTCTTTGTGCTGCTAGAAGGGAAGAAAAATCTAAATACAAGTTTGGAATAAATCTTTGATAGTTGGCCCATTGGTTATAACAAATGTGTATATGTGTGTGTGTGTGTGTGTGTGTGTGTGTGTGTGTGTGTGTGTGTTAGTAGAGGTTATGTTTGGCGTCTGCCATAAGCGGATAGAGTTCTTGGTAGTCACTGATTCAAACAATAAGCTTTTTTCTGTTTGGTTAAATCTGAAGTTTAGGCTTTTTAGGCATGGCGTGTCCAATCCTGTCCTGCAAAAGAGAAGACAAGAAAGAGTTCTTTCTTTCACTTTTTTTCTTTTCTTTCTCTTTCTTCACTTTCTTGCTTCCTTTCTTTCTTTCATTCGTTCTCCCATTCTTCATACCTTCCATGATTCTGTAGATGTCCATTGTAAATGACAGCGAGACAATCACACACAGGCTTACCATCACCATAACGCAAAATCTGTATTCTAATTACCATTCAGTCAACCTAAACAAACATTTATTACCTTGATGAACAGTTTATGCACACATTTTTAGCACACACACAGGTCTTAGTGTCAGATGCCTGGCTATTTGTGCTAGTCTCATTAGTAACAGGTTGGGTTTGCACAGAGAGCACAAGACTGGCAGGCTGACATAGAGTGGCACAAGCTGTGTTTGCTGTTTGGCTTAGGATGTTTGTAGGGAGACCCATGTGCGGGTATTTGTGTGTGTCTGTGCGTGTATGTGTGTGTGTGTGACAGAGAGACAGACAGACAGAGAGACAGAGAGAGAGAGAGAGATGCATTTTGCATACATACTGTATATTCAGGTGCTTGTGTACTGTATATGTAAATGCATGAATGTGTGTCTATCTGCAGGCTCGGTGTGTTTGCACCAGAAGCCACATAATGCCTCGTTTTTGGTCTGTTTGACTGCTCAAAATGTTCTCAATGCGCGAGTTTTTGCGCGTTTAGTTTTCTCAAAGTGCTCAACTGAACTGAACCAGGATCAGTCAAGTCAAAGTGAGCCAGGCTTGTGTTGATGTTATCTAACCCTTTGCAGTAACATACTGGTTTGGTGTGTAACAAAAACTGGCCACTTGAGGCTGATTACAGAACAAGTCAGTCTCCATAAGCCCCCATGTTAAAATGTTCAACTTCTCATCAGAAATAAACATGTTTACAGCCCGGTACAACAAAACAGTTTTGGTCTGTACAGCTAATTTCCCCGTTCATGACAACTGTACTGAGGGTGAAGGTTATGCAGAATTTGCAGCATGGCAACTTTGATTGACGAGTGGGTGCCGTTACATGTGTCTTGCTCAAGCACCCAGGGGTCACAGGTCCACTGATTTGCCGATTAGCCGGGAGACGCAAGAGGCAGGAGTGCCAACATGGCAGAGGCCAAAACCACCACACTGAGCTTCAAAACGGCTCTTTAGAAACCTGTGGGTGATGTCACACATACATACAACGTCCATCCTTTATACTATCAGTGGATAGAACTGCATTTTTTTACCAGACATATTTGAAAAAAAATGTTCGGTGGTTCATTTTAAGTTGATTCATGGAAATGGATTTGTCACATAATGTACTGTAGTTTTTGACCATGTCCCTGGTGAGGGAAGCGTTAAGAGTTTAGCTTAGATAGAAGACTCGTTCTCTCTCTCTCCTTTTTTATATCTTATCTTCTGTATAACTTTTGTTTTTTTCATACCTGTACCATTCAGTTGCTCTTTTTAAAATGTTTTGACAATCTTGAAGTAGATAATCCATCCCTGTCTTTCCGTTTCTAACAAATGTCACGACAACAAAAGCAGTAGAAACATTTATTTGATGTGGGCATATGTAGCTTTTGTTAGTTCCACACACACCTTTTAGTATCTGCCTAATTCTTCCTTTGTCTTTTTTTCCCTCTGTCTTGCTCTCTCGCTCTCTCACACACTCTTGTCATAGTAGAGCAGAGTTTGAAGCCGGTGGAAATAGAGCTTACAGAGGGAGATAATAATCCTTCTCCAAGTCTGACAGGTTGCTTGACACGCTGAAGGCCTCCGCATAGTGCACCAGAAATATCTACAGACAAAACACACACACAGACAGACACACACACACAGACACTGCTTTACGTCAAATAATGCCAGTGGCAGTACCTTTCTTTTCTGGCCAAACATTGAGGACTTATTTAAGATGGTATGCATGCAAACACACATACTGTATACAAACACGCACACACACACACACACACATTCACATATATTCACATACATCCACACATAGATAGCAGACTGTATGTGTTTGTGTGTTCCTGACACGATGCATCCAGGTTGGTCTTCTGAACGGAACTTTTTTTTTTCCTTCCTTCAAACACTGTATTAAAAACTCACACTTTTCTGCTGTGTTGCACTTTCTTATGGAAATGCATACACTCAGGGCCCTATGTAGACCGAGTCAAAGTTTAACGCTTTCATCCTGTGAAAAGCTATCTGCTCAATATGCTGCAGCGAGGGCTTGGAATCTGCTTATTAGTTTAGCTTGTTAGCAATATTTCCACTGAGGCTGCACCCATCTGGAGATGAAGATATGAATTTTATAATAAGTTAACGTTACTAAACATTGCAGAGCGGTGGCGTACATTCCAGTTGCCTCATTATTTTGCCTGAGCAAGAAAAAAAAAGTGCTTGTACATTCCTCAACAGTGGTAAACACTTAGCAAGATCCAACCAGCCACATTTACTGTGATTTAAGTACAAAGTATGAAAATGAAGGCACTGTGAGACAAGCGCTGTGTGAGGATAAATGTTGAAATGTTTTTATTTATTTATTTGTTTTTTTGTTTTACTTTTTGGCTTCAGAATGCCTATTCTTTATACTGTAAGTAAAAGTTTCAGGTAGGGAGGTTTAAGTGCATTTTTGTGGTCAAATCATCATTAAACTGATTTTCAAATGTATTGTTAGCATTTCTTTATTTCTGAAAAGAGGAAAATCACAAATGCATCTTTAGCACTCAAGCCGAAAAACACAGGATTAACAAATGTATGATGGTCACTTTAGCTTACAAGAACAATTTTTAAGCTGTTCAGTGTTTGTTAACTGGAGAGCTCAAAGTGTGGTGGCCTGCTATCTTGGCAGTATCTTGGCTGCCTCTGCCGCTAATTTAAAAATGGGCAAAGATGAAGAGTGAGGGTGGACCTGAGGTGGACCGATCGCTGCCCTCTGTAATGGCAGCCACCTATCAATCAAAGCAGCCATGCTGTTAATTCATAATAACAATAATATCATTTGCATGGGTGAGTTAGTACAGTTGTCAGTAATGGGGAAATTAGCCATAGAGACCAAAACCATTTTTTTGTACCAGGCTGTAAAGGTTTATTTCTGCTGTGAAGTTGGACATTTTAACATAGGGACTTATGGAGATCAAGTCATTCTGCAGCCAGCCTCAAGTGGCCTGTTTGAGGAACTGCCATTTTTGGCACTTCAGCATTGGCTTCACTTCACAGCCACGGACGTTGTCGCTTGGTTTTTCCCCTGGTTGATGTTTGGTAACTTAACAAGCTAAGGTGCAACATAATGTGTCCTAGCTTGTCACAAGGAGACATTAGCTAGAATGTGATTTGCAGTTCAAAGTATGGTTGCATAATGAAGATACAATTTAAAGGAATAGTTCAACATTTTGGAAATTAAGCTTATTCGCTTTCTTGCTGAGAGTTGGTATTCAACTTTCATATCTGTATGCTGAATATACAAGGACTAAAAGCGTGGAAAAACAGTCAGCCTGGCTCAGCCCAAGTTAAAAACATCACAAGTATAAAACCCAATATCAGTAACTAAAGTCTTGTAGCCAACATACAAAGATACCAGGACGTCACAGCGCCTAGCCAAGAAACATTCTGCCACACACACAAGAAACGACCTGCATAACATTTCTGTACTGACTAACAATTGACACTCTAATTAGAGAGCTTTAAATGGCTTTCCAGTCTAGTATTTAACAGACACATATGAGAGCAATATCAATATTCTCGTCTAACTTTCATCAAGAAAGCGCGTTTTCAGAAATGTCAAACTATTTCTTTAAAATGAAATCTTAAATCTACTCAAGAAAAAATAACATTCTGGATAGTATATGCCATCGAAATGGGGTTAAAAAATATGTCAGAGAGTACAGGACATGCAATTTACAAAGATTATGCGGTAAAACTCAAGTTTAAGTGTAAGTAATAAATACTGTCCTAATCCTTTTTCTCAAATATCTAAACAAGCTAAAGCCCATTAGAATTTGACTTAGTCTGCACTAGAGTAAACCAACACTTAATGGCTGCCATCTCTGTGTGCTGTACGGTCCCAGCTAATGTTAACAGAGTTGTTGTCAGAACGATTTGCTGACTAGGCGTTCCATTAGTGACTTTTGTGACCCCCTCAATGGCTCCAGTGCAGGGGAAGAATGTAAGACATGCAGGCAAAAGGACAATGCTTAAGACGAAAATGCATGTATTTAAGCATATAGGACATAGAATGCGACACACACACACGTATCGCTCACAGCTCACACACACTGTGTACATACACAGGTCCGGGGTCAGTAGTGTGACACTATAGAAGATTCTTTTGTGTTGTTCAGTGAATGCCGCCACCACCGTCAGGTCAGACCAAAAGGTTAGATGAAGTGGGAGCGTGTGTGGGTTAAAAGACTGCTCCTTTTACAGTTGGATCAAAGAGCACCCTGTGTGTTTGTGTGTGTGTGTGTGTGAGAGGTTTTTGCCACCTACGTGAAGACCAATGTTTGTGATGTCTGTAAAAATGAGTCCTTTTGCTGCCTTGGCAAGCATCTCTGTATTTTCTTTTCTTGCAATACATACTTTCAATAACAATAGAACAACCTAATCAATGATCCACTCGGACCAATTGTAGTCAGTGTGAGAGGCTCCTGATCTATAGCTTATTGTGTTTTTTCCAGCTCAGCATTACCTTTGATGAAATTACATTGTTTTAATGAGCCAACAGAGATGGAAATGAACAGTGCAAATAAATCTACCTAATTACTTTTGAGCATACCATCGACACCAACGTTCTCCAAACACCGAATTTAAGAAATGTATTCCCGTCGTTGCGGGGTAATTGTAAACATGTGTAGACAGCTGGGGAGAATGGCTGCAATCATCATCAGCAGGGAAGCAGAAATCTGTTTGGCTATTGATGGCTGATGACTGTAAAGTACAGCTGTTGCCACCTTTCCATGGCTAACAAGCTTGATAACACTCGGCTGTTCATCTCTGATGGCCGTCTTTTTTTTTTCTTTTTTACCATACAGGAGTTTTCTCTTCACTTTTATCCCCAACACTGGTCCAACAATTATCTATTGTCTCAAAATATCGACCGCTATGTTGGGAGCATCCATTCTGTCTGAGGACTACATTGACAACTGAGCTGGGCTGACAAAAAAAGGGCTTAAAAACTGCGAGAGTGAGCAAAGTCTATAGGGTGGCGAGCGGGTGAACACAATGCTACTCATTGTTTCACGACCTGCGCACGGCTGCTTGTCCAAAGCAATCAATGCTGAACACGTTTGCCATGGAAATCAGCCGGCTTCAACACACGTATGTAGTCTGTGTATGGAGGGGCGAAGAAGCTTTTTGTAAAAAGGTAAAGGAAATCTACTGAGCAGAAGGAAGAGGGGTGACAGTTCAGTGCCAGTGCGAGAAGTAAGATACACTGCAAACAGCAGCTGCTGGTTTAGAAACTCAGCAAACATTCCTTAATTCACTAGTGTCACCATGGTAACCCGTGATGCCACATGTATTCCTTTGTCTCTTTTGAGTAGGTAAAAGATCAGATCCATCCTAAAGCAGAACTGACTTTGGCTGCTCAGTTTTAAATCTACATACTGGAACACATCCTGGAGTGTGTGAGCAATCGTGAGCTAAGAAGCCAAAATGATATAAATCTGCTCATATTCAGAATAAAACAAATGGCACAGCCAACACTGATGGCAGTAATGTACTAGTGTGACATGAGGAAAATGTCCTTAACTCCATAAAATTACAGGGTTTATATTCTCAGCAAGCAGCAGTTTGTTCACTGTCATGGGGACAAGATTAAAAATTATTTTGAGACAGAATCTAAATAGCCAATTTCACTGATTGTGTGATCAGAAGACAGAAACATTCTTATTTCTTATTTACACGAGTTGTCACAGTACGTGTCAATGATGTATTTGAGGAGTTTCAATACGAGCACTGTGAACTATTTTTACTGATTACTTCATATTGATGTTTAATGATGGTGACTGACTCATTGAACAGGTCGATGTGATGAATTAATGATTCAGCCCGTAAACAGCCAGAGATGTGCGTAAGTGTCACTGTGCAGTGATAGATGTTGCGGCATTATTGTAGAACGTCACCGATGCGACACAAATGTGAAACCGTGTTACTTGATTTGCCCTTCTTCTTTTCACTGACAGGTCTAATGAGTGGTAGAGCAGGAAGACTTATTGATATGCAAATTTGTCATTAAGGTTTACCTTAATTTATGATACACTGTGTGTACACACATAGTATTTCTGTCTCTCTGGGCATACTTGTACAGTTGTAGCTGTAAACCTGGCCCCAGATGGTCTCATATCATACAGTTACTAAAGGTAAGGTTTTGATTTTTAAAAAAGTACAAATGAGGGTACACCAAGACACAAATGCTTGATTGCCTCATTCAGTTTTTATGCTTTCCCTGAGGCCTAGGATGATCATTCAAACAAGGCAGATTTTTTTTTTGCACTGGCCTTGGTTCTGTTTCATCGCGGCTGTGACGCTGTTTTGATCCATTCTCCACACGACTTCAGGGTGCTCCTGGTGGGGATATAACAGCTTCAGAAGTGTTTGGTGGGCAAAACACTTATTGTTGGTTGGGAACTTGCTTGTGTTTTTACAAAGTCTATTGGAAGTTTGTGTGACTTCAGGCCAGTTAAATCAGCTCTGTGCTGATTGACGTGTCTGGTCGTGGCATCCGTCAAAAATAGAACATGCACTTATTGTTTATGGACAGCCATTTCTAACCCTTTCTGGAACACGATGCTCCTGGTGGGCTCACAAACCTTGTCTAAGACGGTCACATTCAGCCATGACTGGTGTGATCCAGCAGTAACAGTATCAGTTTTTTTATACCGGAAGAAAAGTTTCAGGTCATTAAATCGTTCCATCCATCTTAAGATGAGGTAAGATAAATGAATTTGTTTGCAGCCTCTTATTGGGGATATGCCGCATCAGAGCACAGTGCCATCACACTCTGCCGTCCACTGTGTTTGAATTGCATGCAAATGCCACCAGACTACTACAGGATAACCACACACACACTTCCAAACACATCAAACTGGTTATTTATAACTCACTGTTTTGCGGAAGGCATTGCAAATTACCAGAACTCTATAATGCTGTGCTTCACAGCCTCACTTAGCAAGATAACTAGCCATTATTCTCAAAGTTGCGGCACGACCAGGACTGTTACTGTGGCTAGACACTTGCCAGTTGTTGTCATTCGCTCAGCACCTGTTGCTTTGCCCCTGAGATGAAATGTAAATGTAAACCATTTCTAGTTTAGTCGTGCATACTCTATTTTTTCCACAAATTCAGATTTAACAGCAGCTCATGAGTAACACAGTGTACATCCGTCACAGGCGCCACTTTTGTTCCTTTGGTTCCTTGCATACCTTCTTATAAATACAGATGCACACAGAGCCAGTCCAACCCAAACAATCCCAGTTCACAAATCTATCTCCCCCCTTTTTTCCTTCCCCTCTCTATTCTCTTGTCTCCTACCTTTGTGCCTTCTGCTGCTTCTCTTTCTTTATTCTTCTCTTACCTCCCTTCAAGCTTTTTTTTCTCTCTCTTTCTTCCCCCATCATCCTTCCCTCCCCAGCTGGTACAGTTTGCTGGTTAAATATTTGGGGGGGATGCTGGGTGCTGGAAGGCCTTAGGAGGATCAACAGAGGAAAGACTGCAGTTGTTGTGGATTAGCTGCTTGTTTTATCATAATACCACTGCCTGCTTGCTTGGGGTTTGGTGTTCGCCGGGCAAGCTGCAAAGTCAGAATTCACATTTCTTAAAAAATGTATGAGAAACGCAAGTCATTACTGCTGAGCTTTAGTTTCACTAGAAGAGGTTGGAATGGCAGAGCCTCCCTATGGATGAACATACAACTTCACAACTTTTCCTTCATACAGTACTGTAAGTTTTTGTGGTTTTGGGCCTGGGGATTCCTCTGTGGTTCATCTTACAGTAAGGGTGATGTTCAGGTTAAAAAACAAAACAAATATATAATATGTTTCATAGTCTGGAAGGCACAAAATGGAAAGACAGGAGAAAATAAACTTGCTACAGATGAGAGAAAGAAGAAAATATGAAGATATGTAGTACAGAGCAGAAATATTCAATATTCAATATATATTATAATATTAATATTCAATATACAATATTCACAACATGGAATATGAGTTTAGATTGATTGATTTGATGGGAGAGAGAAGCCTGATATAACTGTGATGGAGTGGGTGGTCAATTAGTTAGTGAGTCTCCGTTAAAGATACGCTGTTTTCCAGGAAATTAAAGAAACATTTCATATTTTGCTAATTGTGCTCATTTAATGAGTTAGAGATCAGAAGATGAATTCCACTCTCATGTCTCCATGTTAACTACGAAGCTACTTCCAGCAGCTTATTATCGTAGCTTAGCGTAAGAAGCACACCTATCACTCTGTCAAACAGAAAAGTACCTATCAGCTCACTAATGAACACACTAAACCTCCTTTCTTTATGCCGTGCACAAGCCAAAGTACAAAAACAGCAAGATGCGGTTTTATGGAGCTGGATGCAGTGTTTTGTGAACTTTGGACAAAGCCATGTTAACCGTGGCTCTCAGACAAAAAAGGTTCACAGCATGGACCTGCTGCTGAAAATCTGATTGTGATCGTGCTGCGAACATACGAAACTGTGAATAATGCTGTCTGTTTATGTCTTCTTGTGTTGTTCTCCTGCATGTTTTTAGAATTGGGAGAGATACGAACAGGGCAAGGAGCAATTCCACCAAGCTGCCTCCAAGACGGAAGGAAACGTGAGGTGAGGGACACACACAAACACGGTCACACTCACACACACATTCACAAACTAATTTGCAGTTCCAAAAGTGAGGAGATATTATTCCCTGGAGCCTCTGAAACACACATGGACACGCACACAGCAGACTAATAAGCAGCGGATAGATAGTGATCTGCTCTTTTCCTCAGTTTTAACCTGTTAAATTCATACATTCTCCAGAGCACACCTGACTAATGTGATAAGTGTTTTAATTGGCTGCTTTAATTAAGCCGAATTTAACAATACCCTACTTTGCCATGCTCGCTTCTCGCTGTGGACTTGTAATGAGCCACAGACAGGGAAAACGTAGCTAATTATTGCCACTGCAGTCTGTAAAACACCCAGCTGAAATTCACATTAGAGACCAGGTCCTGACTTAAATTCTGTATCACACTGTAATGGGGCTTTCCAGTGATGAGAGTCCTCAGTACAGCTAACCAAAAGACGCAAATATTTATGGTAGAGGACAAAATAACACAACACTTGTTTATGTATGTCTTTCTGTGTCTTTATCCCTGATGACGGGACTTAGCTCATGACCAGCTTTTTGTTAATAAAGTTTATCCGTTTGTTTATTCTTATGCTGTCATGCTTTTCAACACCTCTCAGTTCATTTTAAAAAAATGGAGCTTGTTCTTGTTTTGTGGTCTTTCTGAGTTTGCCTGTCCTTCCCATGTCTGCATTAGTGCTCTCCGGGTACGGGGATTACTGAAACTGCCTATTGTAAGCGCCCATCATGGTTTACAGAAAGACTTTAGAAGACCTAAAATAGTTGGTGCATTTGTATGCATGAGGGATTTTTATATATGTTTTGGGTACATTTAAATTTGTGTGTGTGATGTGACTTGTAGTGATAAACCATCAAAGAATTATCACCCACCTCAGAAATTCCTCTCTGCCTTATGCAGCGTTTTAGTCACTTTCAGCTCATTGTTTTGATTTTTTCATCAGTGTCGGTTCTAAAACAGCTCTAAAAACCTACTGTACACCACCTGCCCAACAAAACAGCAGATCTTACATGCGTAACCATTGTCCAACTAGCATTGCTGTTTAGGAAGGTCTGTCATTTCTATCTGCATAACTCAAAGGGAAAAGAATAAAAAATGGTAAAGGATCACCTGCTGAGTACACATCCACACCAAAGCCCTTCAGTTTTAAGCCTGAAGATAACAAAGACACAATTCATTGTGTGCCAGCCCTGTAGTTAATACACCCTTCCACTGGTAATCTGGAGTGACTGAACGCTGTTATCAGCAGCTTATGAGCATGAGACCCCCATTACAGTGAGATTTAAAGCAATGCTGTCATGTTTTTGATCTGTGCTGATGCTGGAAGACCAGGTGATCTCACCTCAAGGGAATATTGTACAGTAATACCGCTAATCCTCTGCTCGTTGGGATGTTGTGTGTATGTGTGTGTGTGTGTGTGTGCGGCAGGGGAAGGAGGGTATAATCCACGAGTGTTTTTATCAGAGAAGATAAAATAATCCGAGCTTCCTGTATGGCGCTACCTTTATGGTCAATTATATACTGTTGTTACAGGAAAGTGGATTAGGCTTTCATTCATTCTGTAATCTAGTCTAACCTGAACCTCCGGGGAAGTTCAGGAATTTTACTTTAATGATTGGATTAATGTGCAAGGCTAGAAGTTTCTGTGTGTACGGTGTCAACTAAATGGAGTGTGTTTGACATTGACCTGTATACTAAAGTGGCTACAGCATGGTTCACTTCACTTTCTGCAATGACAAGTCAAAATATCTGCTGTGAAAAATGTCTATACTGCTGAATAAAAGTGTCTGCTATAAGACTGCTAAGCTAAAAAGGGATATTATGCACATTCTGCCCTACTGTTGGTGTGTAGCATGTAGTATGTATGTAGCACTACCCAATCTATAAATGTATTTTTTTATTATTTATCAATCAATCAAAAAAAAATCTAACTTTATTTGTATAGCACTTTTCATACAAAATATATAATACAAAGTGCTTCACACAATAAAACCCTGACAGCCCCATCCACCCCCAACCCTCCACACCAACACCCACCCACAAATTTGAACATCCTGTCCTAATAGTTAAACTAAATGCGTCACCGTCTCCATACACCTCAGCTGTGTAGATCTCACACTGTTCAGCAAACTTGCTCCAGCTTATTCACCTGCTACATACTTTTTAGATAAGTGAGTGAGATGAGTTTGTATTTCATGGACAGTTTATAGCCGTCTGTCTTCCTGTACCCACGAGCTGTGTGAGAAAAGTCCATGACAGTTTTATAAGCCTTGCAAAGTTTCTCCCAGGACACTTAAACCAGCCAGAACTTCACATTCACACCTGGAAACTGTCTAGGAAAATCTGATCTGCTGGACACTGAGCAGCTTCACTGGAGACGCTGGGGTTAAGGGCCTTGCTCAAGGACACTTCACTGGTGCTAATGAGGGATGAGAGATACTAGGGGAGATAGTCTTTATTTCGGTCCACTACAGAACACTGCATCGTATCAACTGGAATAGTAGCACAAAGTGTCTCTCTCCAAATAATCGATTCCCAAGTCACTAAAATGGATACAGATTGGGTGTGCTTCTGCTGTATCCATTGCAGTTTTCATTAGTGTGTGTATGCAGAGACCTTGATAGAGTGTTAGTAAAAGAGAGGGCGAGCTTGGACACTGACTGGCAGACATTTTCAGATACACAAACTGTTGAGTAATCTGTAAGAAACGTCTGACTTCTGCTCTAAACTCTTTGAGCGTAGTCTCTCTCAGTGCAGAGCTGTAGAACAAAGCTACTGTAAAATGCGATGTGGGTGACTCCAACCCACCCCACCCCCCGGCTCCATGGTTTGTGTCATTCTGTATTCTGTATGTGTGTATATGTATGTCTATATGTGTGTTCCTGTGTGATGTGTTAATCCACAGTTTAATCCTTGGAGCAAAAAAGGGAGCTTTGGCTGCCAGCACTCTGACGTTTGAGCAACCAGAGACCGTAGGGCCAGAGTGTCACTGTCCTGTGTGTGTGTGTATGTGGAGAGGGAATGTGTGAGAAAGAAGATGAAAAGAGCAAGGAAGACTGCGACCTGTAGCACTCTGAAATGTCAAACTCAATGGAGCAAGATAAAACAGCCTCAATAATTTTCCTGAACTTCTTTCTCTCTCTTCACTCTGTTTGTTTTTCTTTGTCCAAACCTTCAAATCTTTGAACAAATCTACTTTTTCCATACCATAAAAGTTCACCGCACATCTAGATCTCTAATAGTTCTTTATTTATTCTTTATTTTGGAGTAAATGACACAGTAATAATCTATTATTTGTGACATTTTCTAGTACTATGATAGATAGATAGATTGCGCTTTTTATTGTTTTGTAGTGTCTAAGTAAAGAGATCGTCCTAAGATGTGCAGATTTTAAAGCCCCTTGAAGCCAATGTGTGATATCGAGGTGTCCTAAAACAAAACAGAACATGGGTGAATAGCATATCTCCTTTCGTCCACACCAAAGTCACACCAATGATGCATCCATGTCAATGCACTGTGGTTTACATACAGCACACGCTAATTGCAAATGATAGATTTCCAAAAGGAACATAAAAATACAAAGCAGCAATACAAAATAAGAGGCTCCACAGGTTCTGCTACCACAAAAAATAGGATGCCTTTCAGCAGTGGTCTGTAACTGCTGCCCATTCTGACCTATGTTGCCACATAAAAGTGATGACCACTTAGCAGAGGCATTTTGCATTCGCTAACTTGACAGGATTTACCTAGCTTTAGATTATAGATCGAATAAGAGAGACATGAGGAAACATTTGAATTTTTTAGTCTAGATACAGTACATGTGTGTGAGGGAGTGAGAGAGACAGCCTCCTCTTTAGAGCTGAAAGACAGACGAGGCTAGATACCCACGTCAAAACCGCCCAGGTCAGTATTCAAGGCAATTTAACAAGGTCCGCTGTCTGTTACAGTAGCGGTCGAACTAGCCTTAATAGCTAGCTTTTGTCAGATCCTCCCAGTCTGTGTCAGAGGATACCAGCCCACGGAGATCACTCGGCGATGAGGCTAGAAACACTGACAAGCCCAGAGTCCAAGTTAAAAAGCAGACTGCTAATGATTGTTGTGCTGTAACAGAAAGGCCAACTGAAAACATGGTGTGTGGTTCACTGACCCTGGTAAATTTCAAATGGGTACATTTCATGCCACTGAACTTTCAACTGGCAGCTTGAGGAAGAGAACAATTCTATTAGCAACCTGATCTGGATGGAACGAAAACGGCTTTGTCACCGAGGTTATCAAGTGGTGAAGTTTACTGCGCCTTCATATGGACCCAACACAACTTGCCAAATGTCTGTGTTTATTTGATTCATTTCCAAATGTGACATGACAAACCAACTAATACACAAAATAATACCAAAATAATTATTATTATGGGAGTCAATAGGACTGCAGGAACTAGCTGCAGTAAATGAAGTAATATAAAAAGTATGTATTGTCTTTAGCACTGGACAATCTGCAACTCAAATTTCTATTTATATTGAGCATGAATGGTGCATTTCTACAACACACTTCATGATAAGAATCTCCATCAGGTAACACCCAATATAACCTCAGCCCCATGCTGCTTTCAGTGGGACCACTATAGGACTGCATGTGATTAAACCATTAAGATTCCTGTCAGAAGCCTGCCCATTCAACACCGTTTAACAGCAGATTATGTAACAGAATAACTAAATGTTTGTCTCTTTAGTGCATGGAGTGTTTTTGCAATAGCTCTTAGGAAAAATGATCACAAAGGGACTCGAGGGGTCATTATTAGTTTTCAAAATCTGTACGCAAAGGCTTTTGGTTTAATGACGACATTGTTCAAGGAGCCAGCATATAACAACAGTGCTTTAATGTCAAGTGGAGAATAGGAACTACTTTAAATCTGTAAAGCAATCAAAGAGGAGGTTTCATTTAATAAACTGCATGAAATATACATGAAAAGAAGGAAGGTAAGCATGAATGTGGTCTCATCATGAAAGTGGTCTCATCGAAAAATAGCAGTGTTTAGGCCAGGAATGTCCGGGAGTGGAGGACATGAACTGTAAAAATGGACTGCTCCCAAATTATATTAAATGTTATGAGAATTGTCATTAGACACATTATATTAGACATATAATTAGTTTTTCATCAGTATTTTGTTTAAAGTCTGTATTCAGCTGTCATCAAGCTACAATATAAAGGACTGGATTGTTTGAAATATGGACACTGTTTCTCGCTCAAACAAACCATATTGGCAGATTGTAGACACCAGTTTGCAATACAAATTTGATACAGTTTTATTTAGTTTTAAATGTTGATGCAGCTGGGGTATCGGTTAGCTCAGTTGGTTGAGCATCTGCCCCATGAACAAAGGCTCAGTCCTTGCTGTAGTGGCCCAGGGTTTCAATCCGACCTGCGGCCCTTTGCTGCATGTCATTCCCCATCTTTCTCTCCCCACGTTCATGTCACTCTTCAGCTGTCTCTATCCAATAAACTTGAAAAAGGCCAAAACAAATATCTTAAAAAAAAAAAAATGCAGCTTATAAAATCTATAATGTGTAGCCTGGTAGCAGCATTGATCCTGACCTTGGGGAGCCAATGATGGCATGTTGCGTGTTTTAGCTCAAACCCTTGAAAGGGAAAAAAAAAGACGTATTAAAAGGGGGCATATAGCAGTGAATGATGAAAAGATCCAGATGGATTCCCTTTAGGAAGTGAAGGGAGGAAGTTTGCTGTATGATATACAAGTGGTTTGCTGAAAGAAGACAGTTTGAGAAAGAAGAGCTGGCATGAAATGAAGAAAAATATATCTCTAATGAATATATATAATTCTGGAAACTAGACGATATATGGACACAGATTGGGGCATTTATTTTAAATGAGATATATTTAATGTCTGATTTGCAGTGTATTAATATTTCATTGATGAGAATGCCAGAGAATATCAAACTTGACAGGATTTCTTTCCACAATGTGTCAGACTGTGATGGAAAACAGGCTGTTTACCCACTTTACAACATTTCTAAGCAGCAAAACAACATTAACAGCCCCTTAACAAAAAAAAAAAACATTTCAAGATCATGGAAGTGTTTCTATTTGTAGAAGTCATGCATATTCATCGGAGCTGCTGTAGAACCCTAAAGAAAATATATTCACCAATACAGCATTGACAAAGGAGAGGCAAATGTGAGAGGTACTGAAAGAAATGAAGTTCTCTACATCCACTTCAATGTTTTATGAGAGACAAAGTGAAGTCTGAGTACTACTGTATAGAGGACCCTCTTTACCTGGTTGCGGTTGTGATAGGAATGGAGAGATGGGAGAGGACGAATGTGGAGATACAAGATAGGGGAGAAGAGGATGTGTGCCCTCAGTCAATTGAAAAGCTGTCAGGGTGCAGGTGCATACAAGCTACAAGCAAGAGATAAGAGGCAACTCTGTCTCTCTAGCTGCTTTCCTCTTCACCTCTCCTGCCCTCTTTCTCCCTTGTTATCATCTCTCTTTTTCTCTTTGCTTCACCGCTGCACCAGTATTAATCAAGCCGGTAATGGTAAAGCAGTCTGTTAAGGAATTCTGACCCTCTGACGTGTCAAATGCCATTTCCTACCTCAGTAGATAAGGATGGACCAGTTTACCTCACACTCGCTCGTTCTCCCTACAGAGCATCAAGGTTCCTCAGGGAGAACAAGATTTGCTTTTCTGTGTTGTTGCAAAGCAGTGCTAAAAATGTACATCTCTATGATGCACATTCAAGCCGATAGCAAGAATTAAAGGTCCAGTCTATAAGATTTTGGAGTATCTGTTAGCAGGAATGGAATACATCTGTTTGTATTAGCGTATAATAACCTGAAAATAAGGATTGTTGTGTTTTTGTTTCCTTTATATCTGCAGTGAGAGCGGGTCCTCTTCCAAGTAGTCTGCCATGTTGAATCGCCATTTTTCTAAAGTAGCCCAAAGCAGAAAAATTAAACATTGAGATAGATATGACCTTTTGATCTTCTGCTTTTTATGTGAATTTCACAGCCAGAGTTGTTCCTACGCTCTTAGAGAGAGAAACTGAGGTGTGGGAGAGTATTCATTTGGTTGCATTCTGCAACTTCACCACTAGACGCCACAGTCCTACACATTGGACCTTTAAAAGAAATAGATATTTGTTTACGTTCTTTTCAGAGAGTCAGACGAAGACAAAGTTCAAACTGGTTTGATGTTAAGCCTGGACCAGACTGGTAATAATAAATAACATTTTCCACTAGGTGGCGCATGTGACTGAGCTACTCCTGAGTGGAACATAATGAAAGCCACAAACAAGACTTGCTCTTGCAAACGTTTCACAATAAACAAGAAGTGTAAAGGTTTCTGTCCTCTAAAACACCAGAGGGATTTTTATTTAAAGCAGATCAACAGAGACTTTGTACTTTTGCTGCGTGACTTATTGTACCATCTAGCTAGTTAACTCTCGCTATCATAACAAACAAATGTGATAAGTCTGTGTGACATCAGAGTTTTATTGAAGAAAGAAAATGGTGGAGTCATCATTTATTAACCTTCCATCAATGTATTTCACAAGTTAGTTAGCAACTTTCCACAATGACAATGCTAACTGTGCACCACCATATCTTTTCATCTAAGAACGCAAATAATATATATACAAGCCCATATACAGAGGTAGTTCACAAAGTGGAGTGAAGTGTAAGAGCAACAACAACAGCAGCCTCCTCGACAGAGGAGTTTAGACCAGGAATCCACAAGAGTGGAAGGTGGAGAAATAGTGGAGAGTGTTATATCAAGAGCATTAAACATGATGTTAATCCTGACAGCGTTGGTTCAGGTTGTTCAGGGCTGATTGAATTCAAGGAGCAGAAGGTCGAATGCCCCAGTTTAATGCTTGGTGATATGAGCGCGATGCCTGACCTGAGAGACATGAAGTACCTGAATATTGAGACGTTTCTTTTTAGGACTTTTAACTTTTTGAAGAATGCCAGCGTTCACGCAGTAG
This sequence comes from Protonibea diacanthus, assembly GCA_028641955.1. NCBI lineage: Eukaryota > Metazoa > Chordata > Actinopteri > Sciaenidae > Protonibea > Protonibea diacanthus. The sequence goes on from CM053984.1 coordinate 21,740,576, forward strand.
GCAGACAAAATTCAAGAGCAACTGATGAACCACTCTTGTTTTTGTATTGCACTTGGGCTTCTGATGCACCCACTTGATGTTTTAATGCCTTGTCATGATGTTTTGTTCATTGTAGTACCCTGGTTTTAAGGGAACGAACATTTTATTCAGCTTTATTTTGTGCAGCTGGAATAGCAAACTTGAACTTGAACCTCACTTCCGAAGCATTCGAGAACTGAATGCTGAAACGAACTTTGCTAAACTGAACCAGAACCTCAATCAGAGGTTAAAATGTATTTTAATTGCTACTGTACGTATGATGTGACTTTGGTTACCAACAAATTGCACAAATCACTATTCAAACAACTCGATCGCACAAATACGATTGGACTTCTTGGGTCACGATAATGTTACAAATGTTGATAGGTTCATTTGTCATTATCACTTTAGGCACTGCGCACTAGAATGGTTCATTAAACATTGAACATTGTTTTAAACTCACATACATAACCGAAAGAAGAAACAACAAAAGTTAAAAGTTGAGTCGATCACCCTTTGCTTGAATTACCCCCTACAAAATGTGACTTTGCCACTTTATAGGAAAGTGGCTGCCACAATGATGCAGGTAGTCCGTTATTTGGCTGCCACTCAGGGAGCCATCTGAATTGCGATTAGGGAGTTCTGTGCACTAATAATATTTTAAAACCACTAATGTTGAAACAGTCTTGACATTGAAATATGCAGTTGTTTCCAGTTGACGTTGCCAATTTACAGCCAAAAAGTATAGGACACGCTGTATTCATGACAAATCCTGTAACACAAAATATTCTCAATGTGCTGGCACACAAGCAAGATGTTGCAGACTTTCTGTGAAATTGTGTGGTAGCCCTCAAGTCAGTCACAATATTGGATTCTCCTCATTTTTCCTCCTTGGGCGCTACTTCTTGTGAGATGTTAACAAGATTTTCTAATTAGTTGCCTGAAAAACTGTAGCGATACCAATACTTTGTAGCTGACAGGATAAAAATAAAATGGCATGTGGAACAAACAATGCTTCATATGTATAGCCAAGGCCATTAAGGAAAACACAAAAAAACATCACTCTGACTCTGAGAGAAGCATGGTTTAGAGGCGATAAAAGCATCTTCCTTATCAGTCTTGTGGCTTTGCCAGAGGCTTTTGTAGTTGGTGGTGTGTTTTGTCTTTTCCATTTTCCAATTTCTCCCCTTTCATTCCTCTCCCTCTCTTTGTCCCTTCGTAAGCTGGTCTGCGTTCTCCACAAGTCTGAGGCCTCTGTGTTTTCGTCCGCCTCCGTCTTCGCCGCCGGAGATTAAAAATAATGGGCAGCGCCATTAATTAAGCAACTAATCTAACTGTTTATGTTTTGTCATATTTACCGCTCACAGATGCGTTCGTGAGCTCCCCCAAAAATGACTGCTCCCACTCATGTTAAAATGCCTTCACAGCACAAACACACACACACACACACACACACATTAGCGACAACCAGAGCCCCATACATGGCTCGACAAGCTGTCAGGGACGCTGCTTTACCTTGTTCCAGCTAAAAGACCAAGGCCTCTCTCTCCCTGTCCCTCTCTCTCTCTCTCTCTCTGTTTTATTTATTTATTTTTGTAAGCGGCTCAGTTAATATTGTTGATTTAAGACCTCACCTTCAATTTGGTGTAGCATGTGGACAGAGCTTTAGCTTTTGCTGCGGCTGAACCAATTTTCTGCTTCAAGCGCCTTTAATAAACCACGCAGCGCTATCAGGAGGCTTTGGCTTCCCTGATGAAGGCCATTTATTTCAAATTAAAGGAGAGTTCCTTATCTTGGGCGGCCTCAAATGGAGAGGGAGATAAAGATGGCGCGCCTCGGTGTCGTCCTTTCTATGCCGTTAATGTGATGAGAGAAAAGGAGGAGGAAGGGGGGTGGGTGTGGGTGGGAGACGAAAGAAAAAGGGGGCCGAGTTGGAGAGAAGACAGAAGCAAAAAAGTGGAGGAAGTCACATTAAACAGGCGAGATAAAGCATCGGAGGTGGCGTGATAGGCTGTCATCTTTTTAAAATCGTCTTGTGAGAGGACACCGATGAATGCTTCTTTCCTTCCTTTTCATCTTTTTATCTCGCTTCCTTCCTTTTATATGTTTTCCTCTCCGTCTCTGTTCATTTTCCTCTTTAACCTCTGTCCCCCGTGCGCAGATAAACTCAGTCGCTGCATCCATGATACTGTTGCAGATGATAAAGTGTCTGTGTGGATATGGCTACACCGTAATTGAAACGCTGGGGTCAGCTCTCCTCTGTGAATCAAAGCCAAAAAGAGCCTTTAATTTGGCTTTCAATTAAATCTAGTGTTAAACGCTCCTCGCAGAGAATGCGAGTGAGTGTGTGTGTGTGTGTGTGTGTGTGTGCGCGTAGGGGCACAGTGTACAGGAGATCGGCGCGTTAGGGAGGTGTATGTGCACGCACGCTGTTCCTTGTTCTTTCATGTTTACGGTGTACTACTGTACAAAGTGCGTGTGTGGGTGTGCACATTTGTGCGAGTGCCTTTCTATACCTGCGTGGGCGTACGTAACTCGCTTGTCTCTCCTTCAATCAGTCAGAATCCATTACAGCAAGGCACCCCGGCAGCAAGCCTGTCATAGTTAACAATCACACAGATAGACAGCCAAAGACCAATTATAATACAGCCCACATATCAAATTAAGCACGGCTGATTCAATCTCTCAAAGCACACTTTTCTGCTGTATTTGATCAAAATGATCCTACCCACTCAATTAAATGTGATTTAGCGCTAATTGCATGATTTGCAGTGAAGCACGTTCTATACGAACCATAGGTTGTTAAACGGGTTGCAGAGGGTGAGGCTGTTAATTGTTTTTCATCTTTGTCTTCTCCTTTCATCAGACATCTTCTTTCTTTTGAATGTTTGTTTTTTTTTTTCTTTTTTTCTTTTAATAGTTTGTCTTCTTTTGTTCTGTTTGTTCTGTTCTGTTTTGAGACATGCGAGGAGTACAATGTACTACCAATACAAACCTCTAAAAGCACATTTCACCTGCTGTTTTTCACAAGTATGCTGCTATGAAAAGAAATTTCCCAAATATTATTTAATGTTCTGTTTGGACTGGGTATAAACCACATATATACTGTACTATACTGAAATTAGGAAATGCCTCTGACAGGAAACTGGGAAACATCAGTGTACAGCGTAAACAAATCAAAATCACTCTTTCTAATCAAACTTATGACAGTAAACCCTAAGTAACTGTTTTTTTGGAGCGTGTGAAACAAGTTGCTATCTGATTTAAGCTGAATTACTGCACACAGCTTATTTTTCTAACATTATCATACATTTGGATGAATGTGTTTGTGCCCCCTCTGCAGTCGTTTTTTTTTTTTTTTCAGAGCCAAACAGAATCACTGGAAATGACTCTATTATAATCTCCTACCAGTAAAATTATAAGCTTATGTGACTTTTATCTTGTGTGAACATAAATATTGATTTCACATATATTGTCTTATACAGTAGATATTAGGTAATATAAATATGCCCCAGGTTTTAAGTACTGTGCCTAAGAAGTTATTGCTTCTTTTTTTTAGTGTTTTTTGTTTAGTCATTTATTTAATTATTACAGCCAATAAAAATCAACAGACCCAACAAATGATACGTGAAACTTGAGATTCAGAATCATTGGATTTGACACATCTTGTCCAAAACTCAAACTTTTGATGTTGATGCTCGTTTGACGTTTTATTTCATTGATTTTATTTCAGCCGTTTGATTTTTTCTTTACATGTACACTGTGACAAAGAGTGAACCCTTTATTTCTTTTCCACTCCATTCATGATTCCATCTTGCTGTGTCTTTGTGTCTTCTTGTGTCTTTTGCAGGTCTCGTAATACAGACCCAGTGTGTTCTGGCCTGCAGGCTCAGATTTTATCCTGTTACAGGGAGAACAGGGACCAGACCCTAAGGTGTTCAGACCTGGCCAAAGAATACATGCAGTGTATCAATGCTGCAAAGAAGGTGAGAGCTTCTTTTTTCAAACATGGAATGGATGGGTTTTTGAAATATCAGAAGGGTTAATATATCTGAAACAAAGGCATTATCACAAATTGTGTCACCACTGAAGCACATGAAGTTGAAGAAAAATAATTTGCTGTTTCAATAGCAATAGCAACTAGCAACTTTCCAAAACTAATACATATATGTTTATAGTAATAATATCTCGTTGTACTTTACACACTCCCCCCAAAGAAGCAAACAGTTGGGGAAGATTCTGACATAACAGTCTAGTCTGAGTGGTTGCTTTTGAAGTTTTCCATAGAGAGATATGTTGTTATTTTCAGAGCAGCACTCTGTCTGATGTAAAAGAAAGAAATTCTTCTCTTTTTTTTTTTTCATGTTCTCAAGATTATTCAAGGTTAGTTAAAAATCAGATTGATGGGACTTTGAGTGCTGTCACTTTAGGTTTTTATACCGAGAAAAAAAATCTTGTCATTAGAAACAGCTTTCAGAGTGAATATCTGATGTAAAAGTATGAAATCCAAGTTCTGCAGCGTTACCAAACTTGTTTTCCTACCAGTACTGAAAATGACACCTTTTCAAACACGTACACACTTTGGGTTGCCATGAAATCACTCTTCAGTGGCAGTTCAGCTTGTCAAAGCAGCCGTCACCATTTTTGGGGTCTAATTTTAGGTAGTTTACAAGCACAAAATCATTTAAAGTGGGTGAGAAAGAAAGTAAAGCAGGCTGTCGCCTGAAAACAAGAAATAAAGCTAGGTATTTTCTGACCGTGCCCGTGCACCAAAACACACATTAGCATTGGTAGTGATATGTGCATTTTTTAAACTTTTGAATTGAAGAAAACATACTCAGAATATGAGAAGAATTCCCGAAAGAGAGGCCGTTGATTTCAAGTAAACATGACTTCCATGGTCCAACCAGAGACAGCAATAATATCTGCAGTCTCCTCACCAGAATTCTCAGGGCCTGTTTAAAGGTTTATGTTCCTGTTTTTCTAAGTGTGAATACTTACCCTTTAACCCAGGCCCTCATCACAGCAGAGACGAGGACATACCGTATATGACACTGTTGATATAAGCCATATTTTTTCTGTAAAGTGAGATTTGAAATCTACAATGTAGCAACGCTGTTTGACCTTGTAAATAGCACAATGGAGTGATGAGTTTCAAAGTAGGGCTAATTATAAATCATAAATAATCACTGCGTTCTTTTTTAAATTAAGCTTTATGTGTTAGCAGACTGATAAACATAAACACATAAACTGACAAAGGGCAGTAAAATAAAACTGAGAACTGAAAATCTGAAAAGATAGCTGAATGTATCAATAAATAATAAAATTAACCAATTAACAAGGTTTCTGAAAAGAAATATGAAGCTATATACTTTGCATTTAACCTTGAATGACCTTGAAAAGTATTTTAAAAGTTTGTTTTCATATTGTTTTGTATATATATTCTTCTAGTTCATTTATTTTCCAAAGTTTTGATGCATTTTCACAACTTTTTTGTGGTAAAGGAAAAAGACATCTGAAGTTAAAGTAAAGATATTTCGTTTTACACTCCATATACATTATTTGACAAACAATATTATCTGTTTATGTATATTTTTTGACTTAAATGGCTCCACAGACAAAGCAGTAAACTGCACAAAATTTTACTTTCCTGAAGAAATGTGAATGTAGTTGCCTCCGTCCTTCCAGTAGACCTGTCTTTGTCTTTGAGCAGTCTAGTCAGGTCATAAACTATGTAGTCACTCAGTCAAGAGATCTTGCCTCTTTGCTCTTTGGCGCTTTTTTTTTTTTAATTATTTTTTTTATTTTAGCCGCGGTGAAAACCGGTTAAGAACCACTACTTATGCAAGCACTCAGTAAAATCAGTCCTTTGTACTTTCCTTTCCACATTCCTCAATCGGATCTACAGCTGTATTATTCAAAACCGAAGACAAGTTCCTCTCCTCGAGTCTGAGCATTGCTGCAGCAGTTTTGAGTTACAAATTCATAAAAAGTTAGAGAGAGAGAGAGAGAGAGAGAGAGAGAGAGAGAGAGAGGAGGTGAAGCCGGAGGACAGAATACTGGAAGCTTGCCCTTCCAAAGTTTGTACAGTAGAGGCATTTGAAGGTGTATCTACTCATCATGCACCCAAACAACGTATTGCTCTGCCTCATGCTGCTCCCTGCTCACATCTCCCCTGTGTTGCTCAGGGGCACCGAGGCTTCCCCTGGCATACAGTAATACAGCATGTGATAATCAGCCCGCTGAAACCTGATTCCACTGCTCGTGCACTGATGTGTGTGTTTGTGTGTGTGGCTGCCTGTACGTGTGCAAACTTTCAATAGCACCTATAGCTTTGTATCAGTCTTGCTTGAAACTCATGCAGGCACAAGCACACTTTTATGTGCACATGGCTAAACCTATGTTTGCTTTCTTTTGTTTCTATACTTATGAGAACCAAAGGTTTTGCTGTGGAGCGTGTGTGTATGTGCATCTTTGTGCGCATGTGAAAGTTTCTTCCTCATATTAGCTGGTGTGAGATAACAAGGAGTGAAGACTCTTTGAAGACTGCATTTAAAAGAGCACTGCAGATCATACAATATGCAAGTGTGTGTGTGTGAATAGCTTGCTACATTGCAGCCTGCTTTAACTTAGACATCAAGGTCTTGCCTCTTGATTAGCCCCTGAGGCATCTTTCCTGACTTTCACCCCGTCAATTTGAAAGTTTATGAAGTTCTTGCTCCATTTTGTGTCTTTAAAAGCTGTCACTGTTAGTTTGGTTAGCACTTTTTTTTTCTTCCTGTGGAGTAGACACCGCGTTGGCTGTGAATGTACTGAATGTACTGACACACTGTGGAAGGAAAACAAACAAGGAAAAAAAAAATCCTCTGCAGCTCATGTGTTGAACTCATCATGTTTAAAGAGAAAGTAGTCTTTTTACAGAGAACTGCTTTTAAGTGATCAAGGCTAATTATGACTAGTACTATGTCGACTTTTCTGGGCTCACTAACCCAGCAGGCTTCATATCATTTCAATAAAATTGCCACAGTCAGAGTATTTTCAAACTGCGTTTGGCTCAATATCCACTTTGGTCTATTTTAACATGAAAATCAGTTTGAGCGTAATCAGAGCAGTAAGGGTTGGCATTGGTGAAACTTTATGTGCATATATTTATTTATCCCTCCATCCATTTTCTTCCGCTTACCTGGGGTCGGGTCGGGGTGGCAGCGGGTCTAGGATTTCATCTTCTCCTGGGGGATCCTGAGATGTTCCTAGATGCTAGATGTGCTATGTAGTCCATCCACCGGGTTCTGGGTCTGCCCCGGGGTCTCCTCCCAGCTGGACGTGTCTGAAACACCTCCAAAGGGAGTTGCCTAAGAGGCATCCTAATCAGATGTCTGAGCCACCTCAGCTGGTTCCTTCCGATGCAAAGGAGCAGTGGCTTTACACCGAGCTCCTCACCCTGTCTCAAAGGCTGATCCCGGCCACCTGATGGAGGAAACTCATTTTGGCTGCTTGTGAAGCTCATGACCATAGGTGAGGTTTGGAATGTAGATGGACTGGAAAATCAAGGGTTTTGACTTCTGACTCAGCTCCCTCTTCCCCACAACAGTCCGATACAATGTCTGCAGTACTTCAGGTGCTGCACCAACCCACCCGTCTGTCTCAGACTCCATTTTCCCATCACTCGCAAACAAGACCCCGACATACTCGAACTCCCAACCCGGAGGGAGCATTCCACTGTTTCCTGGCATATGTTCTTTTTAATGAGTATATAAGGACATCATAATCAGTAGTTGTGGTTTTCTAATTGTAGCATTGACAAAATACCTGCAACTAAGACGCATGTCACAATTTTAATGCTAAAGTAGCTAATGTTACAGTTTAAGTGACACCACTTTTTTTTTTTTTACCCCATTGGGGCTTTCAGTTGAATTTAACTCTCTTAGAATAAAACATGCACATCTAGGATCATTTCTGCACCTTATGGAAGCGGTTGCCAAGCAATGAGCATTGTTTGGACATCTTTTGATGAGACTGCTGTATCACAAGACGCAGCTAGCTATATTTGATAGATATTAGGCCAGATAGACGGATTTGGAAACATGAACAGGGGCAGAAGAAGAATGAGCGTCCAAGAAGGGATAAGAAACAGGGAAAGATAACGGCGGACATGAGTGAGGGAGAATAAGATGGAGAGATAATTTGAGTGTGTGCGTGAGAGAGATAGTGTGTGCGGGTCACTGTATGTGTGGGTGTGTGTGTGCATGCTCACATGTGACAGCAAGAGAGAGAGAGAGTTCTCCACTTTATTTCAAGTGTCATAACTAAAACGACTCATTATTATCTAAATTAATATTTAACCTTTACTTCAGGCTCTTCTTCTAATAATTCAACTATTTAAGTGTCTTAATTATTTTCTTGTTTGTTTGTTGTAGCTTACAGTTTATGATGATGAATTTTTAAATGTATTTGAGATCCATAATGGATCTGCCAAATTATTAAACCATGTGAACTAAATTGTAAATAATTCTTTTGTCAAGTCTTAAATATTTTTTGAAAAATCTGATTAAAATTGAACAATTTAACTGCTTCGAGAAATCTTTTTTTTTTTATGATTGATGATGCTGTTGCAGCAAGGGGGTAAAAATGGCCGCCTCTGTGGTTGTTATTGAAATGTTGGCAGCTCTAGTGTATCACACCCTTTCTGCCTGTTTAACATACAGTACACATCGTACATACATGTAGCAAAATACTTTGTATTCATTTCAGGCACTTAAAACATAAATGTGATACCTGCTGTGATAATTTTAATGCGTGCTTTTAACAGAAGCCAAACATCATTTTCTCCTCTTCACTGTAATGCATATTAAATGACTGCGTCTTAAGGAAAGTCAGCGTACCGTGCGACTGTGGAAAATTTGTTTTCATCTTATTTTTAAGCACAGTTGATGAGTGATCTTCTGTATTGTGAATATAACTTTTAATCCTTTTAAAATATTTGCAGATGCCTCCAAGAGAGGCCGCTGCTTATTTAGAGTTCATTCAAAGTTAAGAATGGAATGATATGAGACAGCAAATGGACAATAACTTTTCATTCCTGAGCTTTTAAATGCTTGAAAGAGGACTTCATTTGGACTGAATTTGTTCCAGTTCCCGTTTTGTCTTTCCCGACTCACAGAAGCAACTGTGATGTGTTTTGATCAGTGCCACAGCGGGTCAGCGGACAGGCCTGCATATCACAGACGTCTTCCCACTGGGTTTCAGTACCATCTTTATGTGTGCATGTGTACATGCGTGTGCGTTTGATGGCAAATGAGGGGAGGATCCCACAGAGCCCGCAAAGACAGAGCAGACAACCTCGAGTCATTATCCTCTGGGAGGCTGAGCCTGACGTGGGCACTGCTGCATGTACCACATGCACACTGTCCAGACACTCGCTGGGATTCTCCAGTCATTTATCTGTGCTTTCAGATGCAAATACGTACACACCACATGCATGCACACACTGTCTATATGCCTGGTGGGATTTTGAAGTCATTTAGCGTCTGTCTCAGAAAGAGCCTGGCTCTGATGCTAATCAATGTCGGAGGCACGACTCACAATGGAGAGAGGAGAGAAAGAGAAGGTGGACTTAAAAATGAGGGATCATGTGAGAGAGCTACAGAAGGGATTGTGAAAAATCTGAGCAGAGATGTACAGGACAGATCAATGTAAAGGGTGAAAATACCTGAATGGAGAGGGAAAAAAGAGTAGGTGAAGGATGAAAAGGGAGTTAAAACGGCAAAAGAGATTTGGAAAAACACAGTGAAGGCTGTTACAGCAGCACGGCGAATAACAGATGCATGTGGAGCTACAATGATGTCGGGATCTTGCAGCCTGCAAGTTGAGACCTCTGAAACTTTAAATGCCGTTATTTTCCCCTTCAGCAAGGCCAACTACTGAGACGCACACACACTCACACGCATGTATCCAGAGCCCTGCTGCGGAGTACAGACGTAGCAGGCTTTGGGTCTAATACCCAGGGAGTTCCTCGGAAAGTTAAAAGCTGCCTGTCAGACTGTAGATAGAGTGAAACAGAGCCAAACAGAGGTAGAATCAGAGAGTGCAGCAAAACCCTAAAGCAAAAAAGTTTAGAGAGAAGCAGGAGAGTGATTTAGAATGAGATTTAGAAACACTTCATCCGCTGCTGTGTACCTGGACATTTTCCTTTGTCTTGATACATGTAGACAGTCTCTACATAGTATTGTTTTCCATGTTTTTCTCTAAAGTTCAGCCAAAGCTAATATGAAGCTTCAACACTTTGTTAGCCAAATTCTTCTTTTTCAGTACAAAATGTTGTTGCGCTGGCCTGTGTTTCCTCACCGCCGTGGTGATAAGAATATCATGTTTGTTGCCCCCTTAGCTTCGATGATTCAGACAATCACTCAAGAAAACCCCTGACAGTCCATTGCTGGTTGTAACAGAACAGCATGCTTCGATGCTCTCAGCTCCAGCAGCTGAATGCCAACAAAGACGACTAAACTACTTTTAAACCAGACACTGGCACCACTTCGTCCTCTGCCGTCCGGGGTGGTCAACACTTCACCTGACAGTGCTGTCTGGGAGGAGAGACGCTGCGTTCTGTGCTAGGATTTCATGATTGAACTACGGCTTGGACTTCTTATTTAACTGGCAGTGTGGATGTCTGATGTTTTCCAATCAACCAGATGATAGTCCTGTAGGTAAACATGAGACTCATACTTGGATTGCAATGCTGTGGATTACAGTGAAAGTTGACATCGCCTAAAGGCAATTATATTAAGGTTAAGTGCTTGCAGTACAGTTCAGAAAAACATGTCTGTTAGCACAGTAGCAAAAATGGCTTTACAAAAGGTGGCTATAAAACTTAGAAACAATAAATATCAAGAGAAAAGAAGACTGAATATTCCTGTTCCTTGCTGTGTGCACCCCTGGTAACAAAAAAATACACAGAAACGTATCTCTCTTATCTGCCTTATTGATTTTTGCTAAATTAGATTTATGTAATCTTGCTCTTTAAATGTTCTTGGTTAGCTGTCCAAGTTTTTGAACTCAGTCCCTGGCAGCCAAGGGAGGAGTATAGTGGTAGGAGGACTTGCTGATGAGATGTCAGATTTGTCAGACATTCTCCAAAATTACTGAGTACATTAAGATTGGCTGTCCTTCCCCTGCTTGAGGGGCATTAATTTGCACTCTTACATTGCCTCTCTTGTGCTTAGCCTGAAATTTAGGTTGCTGGACCATTCAGTCATTGACAGTCATGGCATCCAGTGCACCAGGTAGATACAGCTGTGGGTAGGAGGTTTGACTAATGACATGGAATGTCTGCTGTCCATGAGAGACTGCTCTACAGGTTACGAGTGCTGTGTTAAAGGTCCAGTGTGAAGGACAAAGAAAGAACATATGAGTGTGCAATCACCTGAAAATAAGAAACATTTCTGTTACCTGAGAATCAGCCTTTTATATTTAGAGAGAGCGGATCCCCTTCCAAAGAGTCCGCCATGTTCCTACAGTAACCTGGGATGGACAAACCAAACCCTCTCTAGAAAGGGGTTTCTGCAAGTTTCGCAGCCACCATAGTTTGTAGGCAACAAGGGTGAGGTGAGGGGTATTCAGATAATTGCACTCTTCAAACTCAACACTTGATGCCAGTAAATCCTTCACACTGGACCTTTTAAGATGAGCTTTTCTCAGTGACAGAATTTACACATTTAAAATCTACCTAGCTTGATTACCTCAGGTAGTAATCGCCTCTCATAACCAACAGCAGGGTCTTGTGTTTGTACGATTATTTAAGATATTTTTGAAGGCATTCTTGCCTTCATTGGACAATTTGATAGCGAGACTGGGATTGATTGATGAGAAGCAGACAGGAAATGTGAGGAGGGTTGGTGTAACAAAGGTCCCTGGCTGGAATTGAATTGACATTGTTTGCAAGACACAAATATATATGTATGGACTGCACCATATTATACTGAGAGGTGCAATATTCTGTCTCTCTCTTTCATGTAAATGTGGAGAAGGGGAGGCACTTTAGCATGGCAGCATTGTAGTTAATGCAGGGGCGCTTTCCATGAACCCACAGAGGCATGGTATAGCATTTTTAGGAACACTGTTGTGATTCAAAATGTCCCAGCTCAGTCGTGCAGGAGCCCGTGCGCTGTTTTCTGAGACATGCTTAGTGTGCAAGTACGATTCCCTGTGGATAGCACAGCAGAAGATAAGGGGGAAGAGAAAATAGTTTCATCAAGTTTTGATAAGTCCATTCTCAAAGAAAAACCCTATTGACAATACTGATATGCTGATAATAAATCTCTATCTGTTGGCGATCTGAATGCAAACCGACTTTCACAAAAGCCAGTGAATCACAGCGGTATAAAACCTACTATTGATTTCTTTTTTCTTTTACCTTCACTTTTATTGTTGATTGAACAGAAGTCATGCCGGCACAAAGATCACAGTGGCTCGGCTACTCTGCTGGCAGATAACAATATAGACAAACAAACAACAAAAAATACAAAGAGAAGGCTGAGGACAAAGAATTGTGTTGAAGTAACGAAAAACACATGCTGTACAGGTCTAGAGACTGTTAGATAAGGGTGGTTGATGTAGAAGGCCAATGAGAAGTAAACAGAAAGGCCTCCAGGAACATGGAACATAAAAAAAAAAAAAAAAAGACGAAGAGGGGGAGATTGCTAAAGCATGACAAGAGAGCACAGCCAAAGAAGAAACAATTAGGTTGAAAGTGAAAGCTGAGATTAAATGTTGACAGGCAGAAGCTGGAGCTCGCTTAAAGTGAAACAAATAATGGAACAGACTTTCACTATAGGCACTATGAAAGAGGAGAAAAAGCGTTTAGAAAAGGAGAGATGAACCCTGTGATGAAGACTGATGGAGAGACATTACGAGAAAATAAACAAGAATGAAAGGGGGGGAAGAGAGGATAAATCTAGAGAAAGTATAAGTAGTCAAGAGCTTTGCTTTGAAAGGGAAGAAGCAAGGGGAGAAAACAGGAAGATGGACAGAGGTGGAGGCAGACAGGGGATGATGGGAGATGGGGTAGGCTGGGGGGGGGGGGGGTGGAAAGATGGATGGATACCATGAGGAGATAAGTGGTTATGGAGGAAGGATTAGAGATGGACAGAGGATGAAAAGATGCAAAGAGCGAGGAAGAGATTGCAGGCCCCTCAGCAGTCAACACTAATGAAGAAGAATGAGGTGCTTCCTCTGCTTTCTGGACCTGCTACTGACCACACACACACACACACACACACACACACACACACACACACACACAAAGTTTCACACACTTTCACTTAAGTGTGTACTCAATTTCTGACACAGAGTTGATGAAGCGAACACGTAGTCGAACTCCACGTTCACCTCATTGCTGTGTTAATACATATTACAGTGTCTTGTAGTTTTCTTTAAACTAGACCTAATTAAGGAGCAGAGTTTCTCTCAATTTTCAGATTTGTTCTCAGAGAAAACGTCTCAGATTAAAAACTCTGAAGTTTCACACCAAGCTTCTAAATAAGTGTAGGTTGCTCTAATTGGGGATAAAGTCTTGCAGTGTCTTTATATCTTTTCAAAGTACAGAACTTTTCTACAAAGTTGATGTACCATGGAGCAGACAGTACTTTTCATCTTTTGACACTATTTGTGACTCAGTGCTTTAACCAACGTGGTTCCCTGCCCACTGGAGGAAAAAAGGAATCAAAATTAGGAGTAAAAAAAAAAATCTTAAATTTGAACAAATTGTTCAGTTGTAATTTATCACAGTTTTTGCAAAGGCGATTTAAAAAGGTGACATTCATTTTGAGCTTTTTTGTTTTTTCAGATTCTTGTTTCCTCTCTGCTCCCAGCGGAAGGTCTGTTTGTGCCTCATTAGCGGTGACTGCCTACAGACATGAGGAAAAAGAAGCTTTAAAGATGATTAAGAGTCGCCAGGACACAGTGGTAGAATGTGCAATGCGGTGATGAAGCTCTGTTGACGAAGAGTTTTATTCTCTGCGTCTCCGTACATTCATGCAGTCATAAACCTTTGGCATGGTGACGATGGCTGAGCTGTTCCACACCCTGCAGCGTGGCAGCTCGGACAACTTCAAACAATATAAAAGTTGAAACTGTGTGTGAGTGTGTGGCAATTTTTGAGCAGTTGCAATGAAAGGTTCAGGATGGTAATATTTTGTTTTCCAATCGGGTCGGTGATGATTTATTTCAAGCGTGGTTGATTCTTACAAGCTGAATTTGTACAAGTGTTGACTGAAAACATAATGAAGGCTGCTGGAAGCTGGAGGGAATTTAGTGCGAGAGAGAGCCCAAAAAATAAACAGAGAGAGTAGAGAGTGCTCACTGTTTAATTGGGTTTGTTACAGTAATGCAAGCGTTTGATTTGCAGGGTTGTGGGGGAATATGTTTGACAAATTCAATGGATACTGCCACAAAGATGATGCAAGTAAACGGACTGTACTTACAGAGCGCCTTATCTGACCACTCAAAGTGCTTTTACACTACACATCACATTCACTGTCATTCAGGAGCAATGTGGGGTTCAGTATCTCGCCCAAAGGCACTTTAACATGCAGATTGGAGGAGCTGGGAATCAAACCACCTCTTGCTGATCCACAGTCGCCCAATTGCATGATGCAAAACTGCGTGTTTGTCAGTCATTGTGTTTTTAATGTTGGTTTGTTTTTTTTTCATTTTCTACTTGTCATTTTTTTCCTGTGCTGTATGAATACTTTTATTTCTTGAGTAATTATTCTCTTTAACAGGCCTCATTGTTTCCCTGCTTGTTGATGTACCCATAATGGAGGCGGTTTATCTGAACATACACAACACACATGCCCAAATGCACTGCAAAATACATCAGCGCCAAGGTTTTGTTGAGAAGTTTTTGTCAGTTTCTTCATCTGATTGTTCGTTACTTTGTTTTTTTGCTTTTTTTTTTGCCCTGGCCTCTCTTTTATCTATCTTTAATGAATCTCCCTTCATCTGTCAATTTTGTTTTTCTGCCTCTGCTTTTCTTTAAACCAACACCTTTCATCTACTACGTCTGTCTGCAACTATTTTTTTCCTCCCTCTTCCTCCGTGTCTGCTCCGCTCTCGGTCTCTCTTGTTTTACTCCCTATCTTTTTCTCTCTTTCTAAAGCCTTCTCTTCTGTTTCCCTGCCACTTCCTTCATTTCTCTCTCCCTGCTCCACAGTTGACTTATTGATTTCATTTTCATACTGTTGGCAGTTGTTCCCTCCACCATAAACCATCAGCGTTGCCTCCTTTCAAGCCGGCATTGATCACCGTGGAGCCGATCACAACCAATCACCACCGAGCGTCATTATCTGCTCACGCTCTGTGTCCTTTGTTGTTGTCTGTCTTGTATTGTGCGCTCTGTGGGTTACATTTTTTTAATCTAGCGATGCAGCCCACTGGTGAAGTAACAACCCTGTACATTTGAGTATTTAGGTAGAGAATTCTCTTTCTCCCCTCAGCCTCTTAAGTGTTGTGGAAAATAGCTCACTCGGAGAGAAAGCTGACGGCATTCAAGGAAAACCGCATCACAAAGCTTTCAGGAGAAATGATCAGAACCTTGCCTGTTAAAATTGAACTTTGCATGTGCCTGTGAGTACCTCCACCACCCTTAGCCACCGTCGTGTTACACATGGAATGAATCTCTCACTGTCCTCGTCCTCTGCCCTCCCTCTCCTGTATTTCCCTTTTCCCTGTCTTTTGTTGTAGTGCAGCGTTTCGATCGAAACGGCACATCAAGCTGAATCTAGAGCCTGTGTTTCCTCTTTCATCCACCTCGTGGCCCCCGGTGGCCCTCAGACGCCTCAAAGCTTTCAAACGCGTTGAGAGTCGAGGGTGTGGAGGACATGGGGGGGCGAGGGGGAGTCGAGGGTACTCGCAATTGCCTCCTGAGGGAGGCATTTTCACCAGCTTTTGTACCCCTCTCTCGATGTACCCTGACCTTTCCGAGTGCCACCACGCCGGTCGGCTCGCGCCACCAGACCCCCTACCACCTCTCAGCCTTTCTGCATGCTCTGATGGGGGTCCGGATAATAATTCAACACAGTCCTGTATTGTGTTCTGTTGAAAGCTACCTCGGCAGCATAAGCGATTGACACACACAGTTGTGTTTTTTTTTTTTTTTTCTGGGCACATTTTACACTAATATTCTGGTCAGCATTTTATCGCCCCCTCTCTCAAATGCTTAGCAAGAGGTTTTGTGGAACCGAGACCACCAGCTGGGATAAGAGAGGACAACAGCGGGGCTTTTAGGTGGGTTTTTCACTGGCTTTTGTTGCCTTCAAGCCGCCGCAACATTATCGGAGCAGTCCACTTTGTACCAGCTTCTCTTTTGTGTCCCGTTGTCACTCAATCCATCTGTCTCTCCACCTCCTCTTTCTCTTTATGAGAGGAGGCCTGCCTCTCCTTTGTGATGGCTCTCCAATTCACACCCTGTTCTTCCAAAGAGATTGATTTTTTTTTTCTTCTCTGGCCTTTTTGTAAATAAATAAATACCATTGTGTTATTATTTTTGCTCCCAGAGCTGTGTTTACAAGTTCACTTTCATGTGAAACTTTGAAATTGCATTTTTATAGTTGCACTGCACTTATTTACAATTCTTTGTCTAGTTTCAAAGGCATCTGCTTATTTGTGTCCTACAAAAAAAATTATGACTTATGAACTTGCTGTCTTTTTTTTTTTTTTTTTTGTGCAGTAAAATCTTCTCACATATTCATCTGTGCTTCCAATTAATGTAATTAAAAGTTTTGCCCTACAGTTTGCCTGAGGGTAGTATCAGCTATATCTGTTTGTATATTATCTATCTGCAGTAAAGTCCCTCACTGCTGTATAGTATTAAGTGGCCAGAGCCTGAGGTTACACTTCTCATCGTTCTACTGTATGCAGTAAGATAAAATTCTGTTGTTAAAAACTCTCCTGTTGTCCAAGAAGAGTGAACTTCAGATTAATATACAGTAACTCTAAAAAGAGAGTCTACAGCCATGCTGGTGGCCCTGTTAGGCTGCACTATGTTAACATGCCTACATAGAGCAGAGACATGTTCAGGTATAACATCTTGATCCCACCGGACACGGCAGCGATGAGCTCCAGCTATGCTGTGGCCGAAGCCGATCACGTCCATTGAAAACAGAGCCTGTGATCCCACCACAAGCGTCTCTGCATGGCTCTTCATGGAGAATATGTGGATGTTCTATAAAAACAGCCACAGTCTGCTGTGTCGGAGACACAAGCTGGCCAGAAGTCAGTTGTCCCAAACGACATAAAGAATTCGGTCGATTTTCAAAATAAAACACCCTGTACAGACTCCCAGTGGAAAGAAACAGACAAAAGGGAAGTTATTCAACTATGTAGTCGAGGTACTTCAAGAAGAAACACATAAACCAAGGACAAATGACTAAATCTGAGCTTCTGGTGAGGTATGAAACCACGCAGAGAATGGACCAAAAGAGCATTGTGGCCGCGACATCACAGACCTGGTGGGATGCAGGGCTGAAGTCTACCTTGTTCACCATCTTAATTCAGTGTATTTGAGTACTAAACAAATTGAAATTGAAATCATGGACATCTGTACCAAAGTTCATGGCAATCCATCTAATCTGTGTTGAGGTATTTCAGTCCGAATGCTGATAACCCTGGAGCCTAGATGATCCTATACCACTAGCATGGCTCGAAATACTCCAGTATACGTCCAATCAATAGTTCTTTCTGTTCTGATGCGCCTGTTTTCTCAATAGATTGCAAACACATTTTCTCAAGGTTCAAATAAGATTTTAAGAGAATTCTGTTTTGACTGCTGTGCTGTATAAATCAAAATTAATTCAGATAATTTTCCAGTTTGTTTCGCTTGAGTTACTCAGTCCGGTCTTGTATTCATGTAAGCCAGTTTCTGCCTGGAGAGCAGGATGTTTTCTTCTGTGACAAATCCACCCCGCCCACATCATTGTAGAGACTGTTAGCAGCAGCTAATTTAATGTTTAATAACAATGGAAGAAGTATACAGATTTCAGTTATTTTATATGATATATTAATGTCCTGCAAGCTTGTTACTACTCTAGGAAGGTGACTTGGCACTTGTAGCTTGTCACAAATGCTTATTGAATGAAATATCTTCAGGAACCTTCTCCTTTCACACCTTTTCTGACTCCGGATTATCTGAAATTCATACCCACTTCACGCTGTAATCGACCAGCTTTGCGAAGGTGAGAAATGAGCCCTTATTCTTAATTCACAACTACAAAGCTCTGATTGGACGTTTGTTTTTCTAACCGGGGAGGAGATTTAAAGGTCTGGAAAAAGGTCAATACTTTGCCCTTCTCTACCTTGTCTGCATAAGACAACAACAAAATGCATAACATTACAAAGCCAGCAACTGGGCCACAGTTGGACGCTCACGGAGAGATGTTTCAACTTCAAAAAGTTGCATGGTAGCTTTTTAAACAATTGAAGGCTTTTTATATTGCGTGAATTTTTTGGTTAATTACTGATAATGAAAGGTACTGAACGACCATCATTTTGATAATAAATGAATTGTGGGTTGTTTGTACTGTAAAGCAAATGTTCTGATCATGTGTACTTAAATGTGGGGATTTGCTGATTTCTTCTGTTTTACATCATACATATAAAGTGAATCTCTTTGGGTTGTGGACTGATTATTTGAAAAAATAATGAACTGATTAACGGATAATGACAGTATTCGTTATTTGCCCTCTTAGTTCCTGTATTTTTGATGGAAGTGAAATAAGCTGATTATCTATGTAACCTGAAATGAACTTGGTTAGCGCAGACAGTCTTTGCAGTACGTGCTCTCTTTCCACATTCCCCTCCATCTTCATCCCTCCATCCCTCAGCAGTGGAGTGGTCAGGCCTATCAACCACAGAGCCTCAGCCTATCACCTGGGAGCCCCAATTGCCTGCCAGTCATCAGATAAAATGGATTTCCAATTGAGTCAAGGCTCCCTGGCTAGGTCAGGCAGAATAGAGAACAGGCAGACTTCTGCTGCTCTTCTACCTCTCCAGACTTTCTGTTTGTTATTTGTTTTTCTCTTTCCATCTCCTACTGTGTTCAGCTCCTGTCCCTCTTCTTCTCTCTCCACTCTCCTCACTCTGTCTGTCTGATCTGCTGGCCGGAGCCCAGCCAAATGAAAATGGGCTTGTTGTAAAAGCCCAGATATCAATGCGCCATTTGGGAGGCAGTGTGATGTAACCGCAGCGAGTCTTCTTAGTCAGTGGCTTTAACTGAGAATGGATCTTCAATTAGAGCAACAGGTGGGAAATCCATTAGTTTGTTAGTGGGTGAGTTGTGAGGTGTTACCACTTTTATTTTATAACGCTGTAGAACCTGACAGAATACTAATTAATGTTGCTGCATATGCCACGGTCAGCAGTACAGTATTATTACTGTGTCTGTACGTTATATATTGAATCAGAAAGTGGGCTATTACATTATAAACTGAAACTGTATAATAATGTCATTCAATATATCTCATTAATATCGTCATAAAGCAAAAATTCTAATTCTTCCTTCTCAAATGTGAGGATTTTCTACTACTGTCTGCTTCACATCGACATAAATTTGACATCCTTGAGATCTGGAGTAGTTGATTAATTCAAGAAATAATTAAGATGTTAATTCAAAATGAAAATATTCTTTAGTTGCCTTCATAGTAGTAAGTGGAAGAAGCTGAGAATTTATGAGACAATCTTTGCAGTACGTGTTCTCCTTAATTTCCATTCTTTTACAACCTTCTTCATCACATGGCATTAAATCTCTGCGACACAGACATTTCTGTTCACAAGATTTATTGACAGGAAGACAAAATATAGACAAACACCTGATCCTTTAACCAGACAAAGTCATTCCGTGCAAACAGAATTGTAGCAATGCAACACCTAACTGGTGGAGTTATGTTTTACAGTTCTTTAACAGCGGTAAGGTTATCACAGATTTGAGATCTGACCACAAGCTCCATTTTGTTGTTGTGCTGCTCTGGACACTAAATCATATAGGACTGTCATAAGCAGGTGTAGTTTGCCAGTTGTCATGGAGAAATCTAGATGTTTCCATTTTCCTGAGCACTTAAAGACTTCTTGTCCATGTTGTCCTAAAAGCTGACGTTTAAGGTTCGTTCTTGACGTTGGAAATAACATATTATCCCGCGTTGCTGCAAGACAATTTTTACATCAGGCATGATCTGAAAGTCTGTCAAAGATAAATGTGAAAATAGGAACAATCTAAGCTGATGTATAGGTTCGTATTTGAGGATAGAGGAGACAACAGAGTGGAGCAGAAGGGAACAGAAGAATGGGGAACAGAGTGGAAGGTGAGGGAAGGAAAACAGAGGGATGAGATGAGAGGACAGAAGTGGGGAGCCATATTGATCACGCTGCTCTGTGAGTCGCTCTGTGGTTTTAATGGTGTGACTTTCACAGCTGGAATGAACTCTGCAGTGTTTAGAACAGATCCCTCTCTACACACACACACATAGATATACACTGCATACGCACAGTGTGTCTCTCTAGCTTCAGGTCAATGCACCCCTGGCCTTCAGTCAGTTTAGCTCATTGCATCGTTCCACATGGACTACTGGAGCTATAGGACTTAAAGAGGACAAGTAGTCATTCTGAAACACTCCTCCTGCTGTCCAGCGTCTGACGGGGAACCAAGCAGATATTAAAAAAAGAAGAACCTTAGATGAATAATGCATGTAACCCTTGTATTAATGATTGAAATGGGTAATGCAGGATTAAGTTTTTGTTTAAATTTAGATACCTGCCACAAGAATTGCAGGTATGTGTTCACCTTTTATCGCTTTATTTGCAACAACATAAGTGCTTTTTTTGGGGGGTGGAAAACAATGAATTCATCCTAAATTGCTAATGCTGGCATGCTAACATCATTAGTTAAATCATACTAACATGCCTGAAGTTGCAACATGCTAACATGATGTTTAGCACATTCCGTATGTCCGTGGCCTTCTAGTTTAGCACATTAGCTAGTGGTGGGAAAAATAATTGATTCTTTGATGCATCACGATTGAAGTGACTAATCCTTTGTGTATTTCCTTTTAGCCAGTTGAGGTTAAATTGCAGGTTTACCGACACATTTTAAAAAGCACGCGCAGAGACGCTCATCCAAGTCTGAGGTTTATTGAACTGAAAACCCCCTCTCCGTGGGAGGCGCATACTGTATGTCACCACCAAATTAAAATAAAATCATTTCAAGTACCTTTACACATTTTAAACTAGGTTGGCTCCAGTTCAAGATAATTTCATTCATAACAATTTCTTTTATAAATGAAAATACCATAATTAACTGAAAACAAGTTTACATATTTTCTAGTTATATCTCAAGATTCAATATGGCTCTAACAGTGATTCTCTCTAGAAAAATTGTGTCTCAGTGCATAAAAGTTAATGATCTGAATTTTAAAACAAAAATCAATATTTATATCATTTATTTGTGCAATATATTTGAATATCAGATCACCTGATGCAACTGAACATTACAGAGCTACAAATACAGCTGCTGCACATGTGCGTCTTGTTTTGGTTTGGCTGAACCAACCAAGACAATTCGACCGGCACCCAGCGCTTCGAAAGCTGCTGTATGGAAGCATTTTGGCATTGGCATTTTAGAAGCTAATGGAACTATTCAGGATGTGGTAGCATGCCAAGTATTTTGTGTCCCTAGTCAGTCATGGAAAACCAGGGCTTCTGCTCTGTGTTACACATTCTGGAGCTGAGGTACACCATACCATCTTAGGGGTTTCTGATGCATCGTAATTCTTTTAGAATCGAATTGTAGCCCTTTAAGCCCCCATGTCTTTTGTTTGGCCAGTATTCCATGAATAACTGTACAGACTTGTATGGTAGTCTGTCCAGTATTTGTTGAAATATTTCAGTCTGTACCAAAGTGGTTTATTCCCTGACATCGGTACCCTATTGGAGAGCCGGGCTGCTGGCACTTTAGAGTCAGTAGTGGGATTTGTCTGACATCACCAAGCTCAGAAAAGAGATAACATAGTGATCTTGATTCCAAAACATTTACTCCAGCCACACTTCAACTCCACTTTATACAAACTTTTACTGATGGAATGATAACATTACAACCCTGAGGTCTAATGCGATAGATGCGATGGAGTCAAGCAAACTTTATGGGAAATGGGAAATGAAAAAGAGATGGAGTGACATAGCAGGATACACAAAAGGCACACAAAAATATACACAAGCCATCGGGGAGAGCTATTGGAAAGGAGCAGCAGGTCCAGCAGCTCAGACTGCAGCAGGTGGAGACGGTGTTGATAGAGCTGATATCTTACTCGAAAAAAAGTGTAACTGCAGTCACAGTTAATCTCTTGTCTAAGGAAGGGTGGAGTTTAGTTTGTTCAAACTCAAGGTCGAAATCAAGTTCATGAGCCACAAGGATACAAATTCATCAGATATTGTGTTTGTTAACTCTGTGTTTAATGATGTATAAACCAATAATCATATTGGCTACACTAGCAGCACCTCTAAGGATGGGAATGATCAGTCGGGTGGTCGTTCCCTCAGTTTGCTCCAGACTGAAATATCCATGACATTGCCATGACATCTTGTACAGACATGCTGGGATGAGCCCACGTTGCTTTGGTGGTCTCCCAACTTTTCCTCTTGCTCCAATGTGACATTGGCGTTTTTCCTTATTAAAATAATGGCTTGGCACTGAACACTATATATATTCATGGTTGAGGATGAATCTTAATGACTTTTCACCTGGTGGCACCAGCAAGTCTTTGTGAATTATTTTTTTTAAATCTGCTGCTGATTGGCACCAAGTTTTGTGCAGAAATGTATAGTTACTAGATGAAAATAGCTTTGGTGATTTCCCAACTTGTCCTCTCATGACACCACAAGGTTGACGTTTGTGGTTTTGAGTGAAATGTTCCAACAACTACTGGAGTTTGGTCCAGGTATTCATGTCCCCTGACAGTACGAATGATAAGAATTTTGGTGATACTGTAACTTTCCCTCTTGTGCCATCATTAGGTGAAATTTAACTTTGTCCAGTACTTTGGTTTATGACCAAATAGCAATACCAAATACCAAATGGCAGAACTAACAATATTCCCATCAGCCTTAGGTGTACAGTACTGTTAATTCACATTTCCCTTTACATCGAAACCTCCTCCTTATAGCTTGTGAATATTGTGTGACTTTCCTCACAAAATTGTCAAAAATGTTACATGTACTATGTGGCAACCAATGATTTGCATCCTTTCTTATGTATGCATCCTCTTCTTAAATATGTCGTAATGAGAGAGTGCCCATTGCAAAGGTGACTGGGCTTTTTCTATTCGAGCCCCCACAATGTCTGCCAAATGAACTCCTGGTGAAGTCCCTTACTTCTTTTAAAAGTCTCCTTAAAATTTCTGTCTTTGTGTGAGCTTTTGGAAATTGTTTCATTCATACTGTTATTTCTTATTTTCATTGTTTTATTTATTCATGCGCTCATGATCTCTTGTTATCTGCCTTGCATGTTTTTTTTATTTGTTGGTAAAGCACTTGTTACGAAAGCTGCTGTAAAAATAAAGTTCATTACTATTGTTATTGTGTTGAAGTAGTCAGGGTCGAGCCTCTCTGTGGTAATCACCTTATGTAATCATAGCTAGGAGCCATCTTCTTAGAAATTATCTCTTTTAGAGAGCATAAGTAATAGCTAATAAGGCTTCAAAGAGTTTATTGACCCTCACACAGAAGGCCAATCACCTACTATTAAACGTCCATGGGCTTCCCCTTCATACTCTATAACTCAATATGTTCTGTTGAGACCATCTCACTAACAATGTACTGCATATCACCTCGCTTATATTGATCATTGTGTTGCACTCCAAGGTTATAGGAATAGGTGTGCATGGTGGCAAAGCTCCATTCAAGTTGTCTAGTTATCACCTTGGCTTGATCGTCTCTCTTTCAGAATCATCTCGCCGGGATTTGAAGGTGTTAATTGATGACAGCCATTTCACGGGAGAGCACACGATCAGGGTGCCGCCCTCTCACGTTGTTTAAGACAAGGTCGAGCGCCGTGGCATGGAATCACGGCGTCAGATGTGTTCTCTCAAGGACAATGAATTGCGAGGGTTTCAAGGACCTCATTGATCTTTGGTTGAAAGATGGAGGTTGCACTGCTTGGATCAATCGTATGTAGCTGCTAAGCTAGCTGATGGACTCAAGCTCATTTGGAGGTAATGGTAATGCTCGGGTGTGCGGAAATGGACTCCAGGTAGATCTCATGCATAACAAGGAGTATCACCATCAAGGCTGATCCATCCAGCTCTTGTACATGCAGAAAAAGTATAACTCAGATGAAACGTTGCTTTTATAACCTCGTTGGAACAAAGTTTGTCAATGAAAGATGGTTACAAAACCATGTTGGTTGTGAAGGGGATCCCTTTTGAATGGGTTCTTGTTAGAACCCTCAGCTGTAACCTCTAAACAACGTTCCTTTCAGCATTAAAAAACGCTTTTCTATGGGGACAAGCAAATAGTTTCAAACAGTTCACAAGATTATTGTGTTTTTCTTCACAAATAAAAGTCTTGGTGAACTTCTATAACACTGCATCTTCTTGACTGTCACTGCCTTAGACTCTACCAAATATGCAACCGTTTTCTCGAAAGCACAAGAGAGATTGATGTGTGTTAGATGCCAGCCAATGGTCTGAAATCTAGCACATTTCCAACTTTGCTGCTCTTAGAAATATCAAACATGCAATGAGTACGCAAAATAAAGAGATTAAAAACTGCCCATGCCCAGACTTTAGGTGCAGAACGGTGGGGAACAGTCCTAAATTCCTAAATTCTGACGACAAATGCCAAAAACAGATTGCATCAACAAAGAGGGACAACAATCACAGGTTGAGAGTAACCAAGAGGGAGATTGTCATCTTGTCTACCTCCTGTAGTTGTAATTCGTTGCAAAATGAAATGAAAAAAGCCTCCGGAGTAGTGATGAGTAACATCGGTCAACACATTCACTTCTCTCCATTTCAGAGATAATCTCTGCTATTACCAGGTCTGACCTTTCAGCTGTTGTCAATTAAAGCTGTAAAACTATGCTCAACACACGGATTGTGCTTAAAACTAAGAGCATCTCAAAGGTCAGAGGGTGTGGCCGGAGTGCAAATGGACTAATTCTCAATCTTTTTTTCTCTCTTTCTCTTAGAACCTGCTGGTCAACCACGGATGAAGAGAGGGTGGAAAAGGGTAAAACAGTTATTTGACAAAGGCTTTTACTTTGGCACTAAGAGCGGCTCCTGTCGCAGTTGTTTTGAAACATGAGAGTTGATTTGCTGTTAGCATGCCTTGTTTTTAAAAGTTTATTATTTTGCTATTTATCTTCTGCATCATCCAGTGAAGTTGCTTTATTCTGCACAGCTACAGGGAGGCTTTTGAAGAAAATCAGTGTGTGTTAGATTCATGGTTGAGTCAGTATGCTTTCAATTCATTCTCATTTCCAACATGAGCAGAAAACATTTGTGAGATTTGAGTTATAAAGATCCTTTCAGGGTCGTTCCTCTTCCATCTGAATGTGCGCTTCAGTTTACGTCCGAACCTCTGCTGCTTTTGTTGAGATGGGAAAAGAAGAGAAAAGCATTTCAGGTGTGAGATGAACTGAGTGCGTAGTAACCGTCCTTGTTTTGATCTCTGACTGAAAGCTGAACTGAGTGAGTTTTATTGCTTTAGAGTTTTATGGTTTTGTATTTTTTTAACTGCACAGGAATAAGCTCAGGTAATCCTGGCCATGACTCTAATTCATTAAACCTGTGATGTATGATTTTATTAAACCATTCATATCTCATTACAGTCTTGTTTGTGTCCTTAATGTTTTTCTTCCAGATTCTAGTGTATGTGTCTGAATTTATTTCCTTCTTTCTTCTCATTTTAAAGCTTAGTACAGTGATTTATGCACGCTTAGATCACCTTTCAGCCTGAAAGGAGAACAGTAATAAAATGGGGGGAAACCTTGGATAGTTTTTACGACAATATAGTGACAATGAAATCCATACTGTTAGCTGCAAAACATTTTTCAATAAATTAACTGTGAATCCTAGACGGGCTCAGAGTTTGAGGGCTGTGCGGGATTAAGGCAAACAGCTAAATGGAAGAAGGAAGAAGGAAGTGAACGGCGGACGCCTCAGAGACAAATGCATGTGAGTTCAGTCAGGACAACATTCGTGACACAGTGTCAATAAGTTCATGGATAAGGATATAAAGATACTGTATGAAGCAAACGTTTCAGTCTGACATTAAAGACACACACAAGAAATATTGATTATTATTAAGTAACAAGTTAATCAATGGATCTAAATGAGAATTTGTGATTGCGTTTGTATTCCAGTGCTTATGTACTGAGATAACTTAATACCATGTTCTTCCACACTTCCGCAACTGTAGAGGTCGTATGAGGCCCTGCAAAGATGAAATATACGAACACAGCTTTTATGAGACTTTTTCATTTTTATTGACCTAATGTCGTAAAATTATAATCCTAAAATTTCCATCAAACTTTTTTTTTTTGGTACAATTTATATTCAGCATTTATTACGCAAACTCCACTCAGTGTCCTTATATTCTGAAAGTCTCTACATAATGGTCTTCCTTTTTGGTGGTGGGGTCATTTCCATGCTTGATTCAGATTGTCTTCACACACAAGGAAATGATGTGAGTATGTAATCCAGCATTACTGTATGTAATTTTATTTTATGTATCATATATTAAGTACATTAAGTTCCTGCTAACACAAACTAAAACTTCTGTTACTGCTCATTCACATTAAACGCATTTAACTGTTTTTTATTGTGAAAGCAAAAGTAATGTATATAGGTCAGCGCTGATCCTTCCAAAACTGCATCTACAAAACAACATCTGCCCCCCCAAAACCTCAGCAAGATAACAGAACTGTGTTTACTGAGCCCTGCTGTTGGGTGGAAAACTACTCACGCTGTATGCAACAGAAAATCAGATGGAGGTTGCTCATGGCATGATGCAAAAAGGACTACTATTGACCGACTTCTTTATTAAAACAACATGAGTTGGTTTGGGCTGCGCTGTAAACAGATACACCAAGGAGTGTCTGCTGCCTGCAGGATTCCTGTACTGTTAAACCGCATTTTGCTGTTACCGCCAGTAACCATGGTTATGACCAAATCACTGACATCTTAAGTGTTTTGAAATGTGATCAAATAAAGGTTTGTCAGTGTTCCTGTTTTACAGCTGTTTCTTTCTGTAATGGTTATGCACGAGAATCAGTGGCCTCTTTGAGGTTTGACAGTGGCTGCTATGTTAAAATCACTCAACAGCCCAGCACTTGTGCATTTTTCCTGTCAAACTGTGGATGCCATTTATCATTCATGGGGAGGGAATCCATCCTTTCATAAAAGGAGCAATCAAGCAGAGAGACGAATACTGTTGGAATAAAGTAAAATACATTTAAATAAAACGTCTGTGTCTGTATCATCAGCAATAATGCAAGCACACATGATGCACTCAGTCATGTTGAGAGGAAAACCCCAATGATCATCACTAGATATCCACATGTACTGTATATATATATATATATGTTTTTCATCATTTATATGAATATTAAAAAAAACAAATGCACCGTTTATTAAAAGGCAGCAGGTTTTTACGCTTTTTGTTTCTAGAGAAGAAGAAGAGAGAAAAGAAAAGAAAGAAGAGATCAAATCACCGGTTTAGCAGGGCAGTACACAACAATGCAACAGATGGCTGATTCTGAACCTGCGGCCTTTAAAAGTAGTTAATTTATATTAAAATTCATATTCAAATAAAAGCTTCCATTTTGAACAAACAGCTGTGAGTCCTCAGCCTTTTAGCCTGTTGGAATTAAAACAGCAATAATTAGGAGGACGGAGAGGAAGAGTGCTGTCCTCATGTTTGAGCTGGAATCACACCAAGATATGTAGTTAGATTGAAGATATAGAGGTGAAAAGGATTGTTTCCACACATCGTAATCCACCTTCCCCAAGAAAAAAACATTGTTGGATGTGGAAGGATTTTATTTTCTAAGGTTGTGTGGACTTTTTCGTGGTAGCTGTATGACTTGTGCAGCAGTAGATATCCCCTTTGAGCGCGCTGAGGTGTACCCAGGTGTGCAATAATGTACTTGATTGACTTAATGTAACAAGTTTGACTCAAGTGGCTACGTTTTCTCTGCTCGGGGTAATTCTTCCTGAGTTGTAGCTTTCAATTCTGTGGTGAGGCTGTGGTAATTGGCTTGGAGCACAGAGTTTAGACTGGCAACGCTCTGCTGCTATGCACCTCACACACACACACACATTTGGGCACTAGCGGCCAATCTTAATAAAAGAAATGACACAGGGGTGGAGGAGAGAGAGTGGAGGATGCGGTCATGCAGATGTTGCTACGGTAACAGCGTTTGAGCGAGGGCTGGGAGCTGGAAGGCAGCAGGTTAGAAAAGAGAAGTGAGGAAGACGACAACCGGCGCATTCAAATGCGTCCTCGCACTCCCTGTTGATCCCGTGTCATACCCAATTACCACTGCAGCGTGGGGGAAGGAGGGAGCGCAGTGGTGGGGGATGCAAAGGACTGGGGGTGTGGGGGTTTGTTCAGAGAATACAGAAAGAGGGAAAAAAAGGTGCATTCTGGTGTCTGCTTGAACCTTTCGGAGAGATGCTGCACGTGCGAGGTGAACACCCACGCCTGTCATCGCACGTTTAGAAGGAGGAGGTTGTGGCAAAAATCTTCCTTATCTGCAGCTTCAAGAGAAACGCGTGTAAGACAGGTGAAGATTTGAGCGCGTGACAAGTTCCCTGTGAAATGGAAGAGTATGTGGAATGTGTGTGGACTACAGATTCAGCTCTGCGTGCACATTAATCCCTGCACTATATAACGGTGAGACAAGTGTGTGTGTGTGTGTGCATCGTACAGTAATAACGTCCAGACCCTCTGACTGTTTTTAGTTTCTTGCCTCGTTGGGCTCCTTTTTAGTCCTGTCACCATGTTCCCAGATCTCAACCAGGATTATATGAGTGTAAACACAATATAGACTAATATAATAGACGCTAGACTAACTCAGGCCCTCTCTACGAGATGAGGTAATAATGCAGGTGAGGACTTGAGCGCTGTAAACAATGTTAACAAATGAATTCGCAATAACTAAAGCACATTGTCCTTGAGCTAGAACTTGAGTCCCAAACTGCTCCTGATGTTTAGTTCAGCGCCTTGCACGGCAGTTTTCTGCCATTGATGCGAGTCTATGGGTGAATGAGTGACTCAAACACACTACAGAGCTTTGGGTAAAAGTTATGTATGAAATTGTAAGATAGTCATTGCCAGAGGGTCTGTTGTAAAGTACAAGGCAGACTTGCGAGTTTTATGTTGAAGGCCCCATGCGCTTCCAGGAAAGCAAGAAAACAAGCAAACAACAGCAAAATTCAAACTGACAGTTTAAGCCCTGATGTTTGCCTGACTCTTCCAACACAACAGACCACTGTAACAGGCTGTTACGCTGTTTTGGTCCATTCTCCACACATCTACATATCCCACTGTGAGTGATCAAGAAGTGGAGCTTTTTTCCCGGCAGACTAAATAGGCTACAAATGTAAATAGTTTCCCTTTTGGCTGTTTTCACGATGGGAAGGTTGCACAGGGTGTTTTATTTTAAAGATCGACTGGATTCTCTGTGCAGTATGTCTGACATCCAGCTCGATCTGCTCTGTGCTTCTTGATGTGGCTGGTCGCAGCATCCGTCACAAACAAGAACGGCCACGTACTGGGATGTTTCTGAAATGCATCACGGCTCTTCTGGTGAAATCACAAGCACTGTCTAAAACTGCCGCACTCAGCTCCAGAATGCAACAATGGCCACTGAGCTTACATCATCAGGCACCGTAAATATTTCACACCAAGAAGATACCAAACACACAGAATCATTTCTCACCGGAACAAAAAAAGAAGTACTTCACCATCAGCAGCTTCCCCCTGTGACATAGTATCATGCTCAACAGCACCGATGAGTGCCCATAATAGGAATTGTGGGTGAAAATGTTACACATTACACCATATGTTCTACGTGTGTGTACTATCTCAAGTTTGTTTGTGTTAGCATCATGCTACAGTTCACATCAAAGCACATGACTGTGTTAAAGAGACATCAGTTAGCTTAAGTTACCTTTATTATGTTGCAGGTTTGACTGCTGTTTGTTCCTTTGTTCAAGCCATGCAAGACAAATGTTTGGGTGGCCCCGCCCAGCATTTCTTGGTTTTTAAGGTATTGGTGATGTCATAGCTGACATCACTGGGACAAACCAAGAGCAGGGGTTTCTTTTCTGTAGGACTGTTTGTTTTTGTTTGTTGATACATTCTAAAGTCATGTGTTAGGATTACTTACCTTTTGTAGAGTCATTTAGTAATTTTAACGAACTGGTTAGTTAGTCTAAGCACAGTATTTGTGGTATATATTCTGGTATTAAAGTTAATATACAGTTCAACCTCTACAAACTTATGGTACTGGATGAATCAGTCCAGGTGTGAACTGAACACCCTATATAGTCAGAAGAGAGTGCGCTCTTCTCGAGGGCAGGTGAGGCTGTGCCTTTAGTTTGAGTGACCAAGAATTAATATGAGGTGTTTCCTCTGTATTTTCCTTCTATTGTTATTTTTTATTGAGTTGCATGTGTAATGGAGAGCACTGTAGATAAATATTGACCTCTGGGAAGTCAAGATGTCTGCTGACTCTACCTACCTACCATTTGCAGTGACAGGTAAGACACTAACAGACAAATGAAATGTTTATTCGCTCCAGAAACTAAAGCTGTGTCATGAAAATGACAATCAAAGTAAAATAAAACTAAATGCAAACACACCTGAGCTAACGTGTGTATTGGTGCTGTCAAGTGGAATTTACAGTTAATTTGACAGGTAAGGCGTAATAATTAAATGGTTAGACAATTAACAGTTACATAAGTGAGTCCACTTTGTCACAGAAACGTCATTTACCAACAATTAAATTGATTAAATGAACCTGGAGTCTTAAGCATCTTTGAGGGTCTGGCTCTGACCTGAGGCAGTTTTGGGCAATTTGTCTTCCAGACTTGATCTCAGCAATTAACTTGGTTACATTTTTATTGATATCATTATTAATTTAATTAAATAATAAATAAAACCAGCGCAAAAAACAATAATGTACAAAACTAGAACAATGCTATGGTCAACAACTGTGTCACTTAACAGAGGGACCTTGCTAACTTGTTTCGTACACACTGTTTTTCAGATTGATCTGAACCAAAATTTCAGGTATGAACCAATGAGACCAATTATAATAAGTTCTGGCAGGCTATTGTCAGGGATAAAAGGAAAAGGAAAAATCTAATTTCAAAAGGCATCAGACACACCCATCTATAAACCAATCCACTGCAAACCATTGTGTACATGCAGCACATGTAAATGATGACGTATGTGAAACCGGATCAAATGTACAATGTACCTAAAACACGGACCTTGGTTCTGTGTGAAAAGGCCCATAGGAACATGTGTTAAACCTGAATATACACTACTGGACTCCACTCAAATGTATTTGTATTTCTTATTTATTCAACCATATATGTCATATGAAAAATCCCGCATTTGGCATGTTAATGATAAATAAATTAACTTTGTATATGCAATGTAACATGTTCTGTACTATCCACCATCATGCACACACACACACACACACACACACTTATACACCCCAGCCACAAGGGAAATCAATGACTTTCTGTTATCTCACCCTTCCATCAGATTATCAGAAACACTGACATCTATTAGCCCGACACTCCATCTGCTCAACACTTGTGTCAGTGTGTGTGTGTGTGTGTGTGTGCGCGCGCATGGTGCTCTGCAGAGTCTTCCCTCAATACATCGGTCCTCCGATTAAAGACTTCCGCCTCTCTAATGCCATTAGAGGGATGAGGAAAGGAGGGAAGGTGGTTTGAGGGAATGAGAGAAAAGAAAAAAATGGGAAGAGAGAACGGTCTGCTTAACCTCTGCCGTCTGTCGAAGCAGGCAAACGTGCAGCAGGAACGATTTAATCCTCCTGTAGTAGCCTGGATTAGTCTTGCGATTCATCACTGCCTCGCTCTTTTTTTTTTTTTTTTCTGGGCCTCGCTGTCATTTTCTCTTCCTCTCATCCTTTCTTCCTTCAGTCCCTCTTTCTGTCTTGGTAACGCGTCTGGTACTGAGTGGCTTAATGCTGTTTAATGTGGTGACTTCCCTTTATCTGCCTATTGTCATTACTGAATAAATGAATGTCCACAAGCAGTGAGCACTTGTTCCTGGAAAACACAACAATGACAAAACATACCAAGACTGCCACTTTAAAGGGATTTTGTGAAATATGCTGAGGTCTGATGCATATCAGTGTTCATACAGGTGGAGTCTGGATGTGTTTACCCTAGCTTAGCATAAAGACTGTAAGCAAAGAGCTCCCCTGACCCTCTCAATGTTGAAAATACGCCTGCCAATAACCTTAAAGCTCACCCTATGACACCGTGTAGCTATTTCTCCCTGCTTCCAGTCTTTAACCACGTCCTACACAGAAATACATGTTGACAATTTTGTGTTTTTTGTGTAGTGTCTTCCGCTGTAGCCCAACATGGTGGCCAGATGTAGTGAGCAAGGGAGTGGCCTCAATCTGTATAGCTATGCTGGCACCAAACCTCACAACCTCACTGCGATGAGTTCCCCCATCAACCAAAAACTGACATTTCAACATTTCAGTTTATGGAAAGGCTAAAAAAAAAAACAAGACTAAATGTATCAATAATTTAACTTTTTTGTCGTTGGATTCTTGAGCTGCGGACAGAGCAAAGTCCGTACACTGTCCGTAAGCTAGGCTAAACATATCTTTACTCAAGCTGCTTTTTCTTTTTTAGAAGATTTTTTTTTTTTTTTCCGACATTAGCAGCTCTGTATGCTCATGACCCATAACATTGACGTTCATGGTTTTAAGTAAAATCTTTCAACAGCTGTAGGATGGATTGCCATGAAAATGGACACATTGGACATTCATGACTTGTAATCACTGACTTTTTGTCTAGTGCCATTTTCAGGTCAGAGTTTTAACTTCTCTAATTATATATATATATATATATTTTAATAACTGACATTTCTATCAGCTTCAACTGTCTTTTGTGCTAATTAGCAAATGCTAGCATGCTAAAGTAAACATGGTGAACTGTACCTACTGAACATCACCCATGTTACTGTGAACATTTTACCATGCTGAGCAGCATTTTACGCACAGCCCATAGACTGTAGACTGTTTAAATTAGAATAGATGTAGTCTCTGTGACGTCACCCACAGGTTTCCGAGGAGGCATTGTGAAGCTATGTGGGAGGCTGAATGAAGCCTGGTTGCTCAAACAGCCACCTGTGGCAACACTTATCTGTTAACCAAAGCGACCATGCTCTTAATTACTTTATGCATAACTTAATACAAATCTA
The DNA here is from genome assembly GCA_028641955.1 of Protonibea diacanthus. Classification (NCBI taxonomy): domain Eukaryota; kingdom Metazoa; phylum Chordata; class Actinopteri; family Sciaenidae; genus Protonibea; species Protonibea diacanthus. Next base: position 21,774,122 of record CM053984.1, read on the forward strand.
ACAAGTGAGTGAAATTGGCTACCAAAACCATTTTTTGTACCAGGCTGTAAACATGTTTATTTCTGCTGTGAATTTGGGCTTATGGATGTTAACTTACTTCTGGAGCCAGTCTCAAGTGGGCGCTTGAGGAACTGCAGTTTTTTTTTTTCACTTCCATGCAGGCTTCATTTCAAAACAGAAGTTGCCGCTTGGTTCAGCCATTACCATAAATAGACTTTTAGCGTTAAGACAGAGACATTCTATTAGCTCTCATCTCATTCAAAACATTATTCAGAAGTTTATAATGGTAAGTATTTTGTAGAATCTTGAACTACTCCCTTAAATGGGAGTAGCAGCAGCAAACACTTCATCCATCCCCCACACGTGATGCAGCTGTCCTCTGGACCAAGTGGACCATCAGGGACTAATGTGACAATTTGGTTTGACCTGTAAAGGTGTAGCTCACCTCCTGTGCATTGTTTGTATGGAAATCCTGGATGGCAGTGACATGCATCATTCCTTCAAGGCTGTCAGAATTTGATCAGCAGCTTCCCAGACATGTGTGACAGACGGACAAACGAACAGGGGTCGATCCCCAGTCCACCAACCTTGTTAAATTTTAACAAACTGACTAGCACTCACACACTGTCAGAATGTTTGCTCTCATGGCCACTGTCAGGTGGCTGACAATGAATAAAATGGCATCCACCTTGTTAGGTAAAAAAATTCTGACTTTCTGTCTCCTTATTAAATGTAGGATTTTTTTTTTTAGGTGGAAAGGCGAAGGGGACAAATGTACTGTCCACCAGCCTGGTTAAAACTGGACAATCTCTTTCTGCTGAGAATTTCTGTGTTAAGGGATGATTCCACCTGGAGCCACATGTGGCATAACAGGGCCCTTTTATACAGTGTATGTATTTCAATCAACACTTAAGTTCATGAAGAGAAGCAAATGAGGTGCAAAGAAGTGCAAGAAATAGAAAGACAGTTTATGATTTAGGTTGTTATTCTTATTCTTTACTCGATGGCAGCAATGAAAAGTGTTGCCATGGATAATGAGTCGTAGGGGACACTGGACAGAGCTTTGGACTAATGTAATATGTGACAATTTTCACATTCAAATAATAAATATGTGAAAAGAAAATTTGTTGCTGTGACCCTGTTGTAAAGTAATCAAGATGAGGCAGTCTCATCACAAAGTTCATTTAGTGGCTGCTCTGGAGCTTTCAGTCATTTGTTAAGCTTGCCAAACTAAGACACTCTCAAACGTTGCTATAAACTTGGCTTATTTTGTACATTTCTGATGATTCTTTAGTTTTAGTTTTACTTTCTTTAGTTCGGTTAGAGGTGGCGTGCTGGAAAATTGTAAAGGAGCTTTTAACCTCTTTGTCTTATTTTATGCAACCTTTTGGCATTTCAGGTGTCAGGTGAAATTTGGAACTGGCATGCATTAAGAAAATACAACCAGACGAATCAGAACATCAACAGCAATGCCACCTTTTGTAGTGTCTTGTCATACTCTATACATTATTTTTACATAAGACATAGGACATACATAAGATAGGTAGACAGATGGATCATAAGTAGGTCCAACATGTGTGTGTGTAGGAGAAAGAGTACAGAATTATTTATTTTTCACCCATCATTTCTGTTTAATTTATTCTATACTTTTTACGTGTGTTTTATGTTGCTATTACTATTAAGACTTCTTCAGTGATAGTTTGGATTATTGGGGTTACTAACTTGGTTTTAAAGTAATCAGGTTAAAGGTGTCTCCGTCATTCCCACTCTGCACCCCATGCAGAGGCAAAAAGGCTGAAGAGTACGACGGAACAGCAGACACTATGAAGAAAAAGGGAGAGGGACCACCAGACTAGAGTAAATCTTGAACTGACTTATTTGTTGAAAGACAGAAGCCGAGCTGGGCGTCTTGCTGTCTAGTAAGTGATATTAACTATGTCTTGTGTTGTTGACCTTGCTTGATGCTTGCTCAAAGATGTCGACTCGTTGGGTTTTGATCATAAGTAATCATAAAAAATTCACGTTTACCATATTTTACATTACATATATTTCCATATTTAACAGTTGTATTGCCCTCTGAAACTAACTAATTTCAATGTCTTATCAAAGAATCCCTTTTAATAATTGGGATAACCTCAACTTTTGAAGCTATGAACTTACAGTGTATGCTGCTTGAGTCTGATGTTCAGAGACACTGTGTGTTTTCTCTGGATGTGTGACTTGAACATACAGCTCCCCCAAAACTAAAGTCCTATGAGGTTCTTTGATATGTGTGCACGGGTGTGCAAATCCATGCATGCCTGCATCTTCACATCTAACAGTACATTCAGGCAATGTAATGTCACAAGAGCACAGAGGAAAGGTGATAATGATTGCAGGAAACAAACTGGGTTCATGTCTGTGATGACCCATGCATGCCTCATTATGGAACACACCTCATTATCGAACACCCTCTTACTCTCACATTACACTGTACGTGTGTGTATAGATGATTATATATAAAAGAGTTTGAACACCTCGCCTCAGAGAAAAGAAAAAAAGAACAGGTCACAAATGTACTAAAGATTAAAGACTATAAATATAATTGTAGCCATGTTGGGTCTGTTGTGACTGATCAGATGTGATGCCACATCTACACAATGGTCAGGGTCATCATCCAAGTTGTATCTGATGAAAGCACCGAATTGTGATACAGCGACCAAAAATCTTTTGTTCAAGGTAACTGAACCCAAACACATTTAATGTTGTATTGTCAATGCAGAGTATTTTTAATCTTCACTCTACAAGCAGTACAAAAATCTTGAGTTGTCAAGTCACATGAATCTAAGTCATAAACTTGGTAATTTTTCCCATTTCATCCATGCATCTTATATGGCATAAACATCATGGCATCAGACTTTTCTCAGTCTGTCTCTCTTGGCACCAGTACAGTCACCAAATGGTGTACGAATAACACAACACTCTCAAATTGTGTGCCGTCATCAGCAACAAAGTCTGCATATGGAGGAGGTTGGGGTAGATGTGTGGGTCAACAAACTTCTTTGAACTTATGTAATGCAACTTATTACTTATTACTTAGGTCATGATCTTTTCCTGAACCTAATCAAGTAGTTTTTGTGCATAAGCCTGAATTAATTCCTTCATTCATTCATTCCTTCATTCATTCCTTTCCTGCGTGTTCAAAACTCATAAAATGTGGCATCTGTAAGAGTGTTAAGTGACGTGTAAAGATGTTTATAGGAAGGTTTGGCTTATTGCCCACATTCAGAATTGGACGTGTTATTTGTACACAGACTAAAGAGACTGGTTGGTTGTCACAGACATGGCCCAAAGACTGCATCCAGCCCAGTGAAGTCCAGATGCCAAGATCCTGCCAAGGTCTTTTTCTATATATTTTATTGAGGGCGCTTTGTGTGAACCTGGGTACAAATATCCCAGCATGCATTTTGCATATACCTGTGGCCATGATGGAAGATATCAACCATTTTTTTTCTCAGCAGCCTTTGGTAATTTACTGGTGATGCTGATGTCTCTTTTGCTTTGAGCATAAGATAATGGCTTTTGGAGGATACACTTTAGTGTCGTGAGTTCAAATCTAAAATTTGTTCCTGCCAAATTGCTTTGGCTAAAGAGTTAGGATAACAGGTGTATCTGTTGATTGCATCTCAAGGTCAATGTGGTTAAAAGCTCCAAAAATGGTCCTTTTTTATTTCTGGAAGTGTAAGTATTTGTGGATCACTGAGTGGATATTTTGTCACACACTGAGTGCAGACAGTTCTGTTTTGAGGGTAATCACCAGAGCTTGTCTGAGCTGGTGATGTCAGCAAAAGTGGTGTTGAGTGTACTGTGTCCTCCCACTCCTGGAAGTTTGAACTTCTCGACTCAGGGACTATGTGGATATGCTCTGTGCTTGATTGACATCTCGCTCACATCCCTGTTAAGGCGGAAAAAAACTCATCTCAACTGATATACTGAACTCTGTTTTCATTAGGCTATACTCACTAGAAATAAGAATGAATGTTTTTGTTACTATAGAATGAGCATTTTATATGTTCAGATGCAGAGGGTCTGTAATGTTTCTACAGTAGCCCAGAATGAACAAACTAAACACTGGCTCTAAATAGAGCCTTTCCTGTTTTTTTTTTTTTTTGTTTGTTTGTTTGTTTGTTTTTGTCACTGTGCCACCATAGTTTCTCCTTCACGCTCGCAAAGTGAGGTGAGGTGGTTGCGGTCAGAAAGTACACCAATGGATGCAACTAAATCCTACACACTGGCCCTTTAGATGTAGTAGAAGTATTTTTTAGCGTACCATGTAATGTTGTTAACTGCTTTGCGGTGATATTCTGAACGCTTCCTTTTCAACAGGATTCTCCTGCAAAATGAGGAAGCCGTGCAGGCAGCGTGGAGATCAGTAAAAGGCTGAAGTGAAGTGAAAGAAAATGGAGAAAAAAAAGACATATGTGCACAATAATTACAAACGTACCAAGCATTACACTGGAGCCATCACAGAGACACTGTATGTACTTAGATGTAGTAATTGAAAGGTTCAGCACACCTTTACTCACGCACCGTGACACATGGATTGCTGGCAGATCAATAGAAGATGGGTCTCGTCTCTACTTAAATGAAGGTATAAAAAAAGCTTGCATTCTCCTGATAGAGGCCTTATCAGATTCGACAAAGACGCAGCGCTGCTGTCTTTTTGCCCTGCAGATATACCTCAGGAGTTCCTGCTATTTGTTGTGATGTTTTATGACGCTCGCTGCAGAGATCATATTTTTCAAGGTAACACGGACAACACAATCCATATGTTTGATCCACATTATGGAGACTAACAAATGCTCAATGTCAAAAACCCTTAGAAATTTTCATCACTGTATGTCTCGCCCCGCTAGGCATTGCAAAAATCCTTGACTTGTGCAATGTTTCTGTCAGAGGGGCTCATTCTGTGAATCTGTGACCCTGCAGTCACTGAGGACAGCCGATCACGACTGTGTGCACTTTATCCTTGTGAGTTGCAGTCTCCTAAAGATGTTCAGACATGGTCTGATGATTCAGCCACAACTCTCCTGGGCTGTTTGGACTGTCTGAACTCAAACATGTTTCTATGAAAAAAAAAAAAAAAAAAAAAAACTTGCAGTGATATTGATGACCTCAGAGATGTTGCTCTTGGGTGTCACTTTATACCAATACATCTATCCCTAACAACACTGTGAAAGTATTTCCATTGGTCTTGGAAGACTAAATCTTCTCTTGAAAGACGAGGAAGACTTCTGAGGATGGTAACCTCTCTGAATAACAGAAAATAAGAAGAGTAACATGAAAAAACAGATCTAATATGGGTTTTGTAACCCAGCAGAATCCAAGTGAAAAATGATGATAGATACAACTCTCATTATGAGCACAGGATCTGAGGTTTCATGCCGACAGTTTTAATGATGATAGCTTTGATCCTAAAACATGTCTTAAGCTCCTCATGCCCTTCCCTTTAATGAGAGCTCTGTTAAATGTGTCCATGTTTAAAACCTAGAACTACCTTTTGGCCCGTACACTGTGTGTAGCATGCTGCTTATTATCCAAGCAAAGCTATTAGAGACTAGTTTAATACATTTCCTGAAGTCTGATGTCATACCTGTTGCTAACAGCAACCACACAGATGTATTAAGTGTGGACCAGAAGTCTTGACATCTCTACTCATGAATTCCTTTGAAAAAGTGGTGGAGTGAATGCTGCAGGTAGGAGGAGATGAACAGCTTGTGAAGGCTGACACAGACATGAAGGATACTTTATCTGCTCAATGTATTTGATTTTTCTTTTTCATATTGTGTGTTTGGTTCTCGAAATGGAAAAGATGATGCATGTCCTTGCATAAATTAATGCTTATTTTGTGGTTACTACATCAGATATTTTGTATTTGGTGTAATTTGCTGTTACATCAATCATCAATCAATATCTAATTGTTATATAATATAGATTATAGTTTAAAACTTTAGTAGCTTCAGTTATACAGTTATCAGAGAAATGTGCTTTGTTTAAAGTAGATGTTTTCTACTTAGATCTCACCTAGACTGCTTTTGATAATGCGTTTGAACACTAGTAGTTTTACTAGTTAAGTAATATATCAGTAGTGTAGCAGTACTTCTACTTTAGTGCAGATTTTCAGTACGTTTTCCACCACTGATTATACGTATTCAAAGCAAAACAAGACGCTCCTCTGATCTGCAGTTGCTAAAATGCCCACATTGAACCAATTAGCAGAGCTTTATACCATTTCTTAGATATACCAAACAAGACTAATTGGAAATGGTGAATTTCTGTGACTGTGGTTTAAAGGATTTATAAATGATATAATTACAGTACTCTAACAATTCAAGATTTGAGGAAACAACTCAAAAAGGAGAAACCTTCAGTAATGTAACATTTCTCTTTGTATTTGTAGAATTAGTTTACCTAAAATAAGAAAACTTAAACACCATTTCTGATTAACATTGTAGTTTTCTGTCATTGGGAAGATTCTGCAACTTTCTCTTTTGTCCTCATGGTAGCGCTGATCTTTTGACACCAGACATGAAGATGAACCTAATGCCCGTATTTAAATATATTGCTTGCAGCGTTATACACAGTGGTGCAGTGGTGCCTGGACAAGTGGTATAGTCATATACTTAATGCTTAATTTTATGCCCTTTTAACTTTTAATTTTTTAAAAATTAATTCTCTTTATAAAGTGGCCCGTCCAGTGAAGGATAAACGCCCTGTGTTATTAACGGTGACCAGAAAGACTACTCGCTGCAAATTGAACTCACCTAAAAATGGGCCAATAATATCGACAGCTTGACTTCAGGCAGTAAGAATCACTAGGAGATCAACACAAGCCACAGAAGATGTGCAGATTTTTCAATAAATACTGACCTAATATTATCTGCATACACCCTGCACTGCACCACTGGTTATACAGTCCGTGTGCTCCTGAAGCAATTGCCTGTGTAGTTTAAAGAAGGAGTCATTGACTTCTCTGGTCACTTGCCAACAAAAACAGTACAACACTGTCAACACTGACATATTATCACCTTTTTAAAGAGTTGAAATAAAACTGAAAAAAAAAAAAGAAAACCTCAAATCACTCTGGAAAACAGCTCAAATTTAAGCTTGGGAAGATGAGTTTTCTCAATAGTATTGTGTGGTTCACTGCATAGATAAGGATAATCGAATATTGTTTTATCAATAATATCAGATCAAAAACAACTGTTCCATATTTCTGCAGCAGGTTTCAGACATGTCTAGAGTAATATTCAACCAAACTGTGTAAACCTTTTTTCACAGCAAGATGATAGCGATGAAAATTGGCCAGTGTCTTGAGAGGAGTTGTGTTGGTGGAAATTATGCATTAAAGGATATGCAAAATATTCTAAATTTCCATGGGAACTGTAGTTTTTATGCTGACAAATGAATTGCTGTTCAACTGTAAAGGATCACTGATGCGGTTATGGATTGTTTAGCTTGGCCGTTCCGAGTGGTCTTGTGCCATCTTTAGATATAAAAGACCAAAACCAAAAAACATAACAATTCTTATTTCAGGTGCTTATGTAATGTAACATAATATAGTAATATGAAAACATTATACATATTATATTTCATTTCTGCCATATTCTGTAAATAGATCCCCCTAAATCTGACACCCTGGACCATTTACTGTTACAAAAAAAGTTTCAATTTACAATAGCAATAGACTGTAAATTAGCTTTAAAGTCTATAGATCCATTCAATTTCTCCTTTATGCAACATATAACAATGCAGTGACATCTCACAATTAATGCTATTTATGAGACTGTATGCAGCCAGGAACTTGGGAAATCACATATAGAATATTTTCATTATCAGAACAACCCCATTATTCTATATAATAAATTGAGCAGCTGGGTCAGATTTAACAAGAGGATAGGGGAATATTGTCTTAGCTTACCTGCACCCTAAAAATCCATTATTAACAAGGAACCAGGAGCCAAAACATCTATTTATTTGCTACCAGCCAGTCTTATGCTCCCTCCAACTGCCCCCTGGACATGTCATTATTTACCCAATTATAACAAGACTGCATTTTTTATATTGCTATACCCACAGCTTTCGAACCAAGACCTATTTAATGATGTATGACAGAGTGTCTGGTTTGCCTCCCCCTATGGTGCCCTGATTGGCAGACAGCACTTGACACAACAACCAAGAGGAAAAACACTCCTGTTCATCTTTTTCAGTCAATTCACAGTTGTTGTTTTTTTTGTTTCTTTTTTTAGTTTTTCTACGTACCCTTTATATCTCCACAAAAAAATATAAAAAACACTGTGTGTGTGTGTGTGTCTTTGTGGGTGTGATATATTAGGTTATATTAGGTTTACGTGTGGTGTGACTGTGTTTAAGGTTCGTATGTATGTTCTGTCTTACTGTTTGTCTTGAGCACTGAGGAAAGGCTTAGATCACACACAGCCACACACACACAGTCTCGCAATCCTCAAGGTATGGATAGATATTGTAGATTTTGCCTTGATCTAGTCAAACAGCTAATCATGTGAGGCTTTGCTTTGTTAAAGTCCCATTTCAGACAAATATGCACAATTAGATTTCTGGAATAAAAAGCCTTCTGGGAAGAATGGCTCTGCAATTTCCACTCTGGCCCTCTAAATTTGTGTGGGCTGGCTTAATTGGGGCTAAGTCTTATCAAAACCTTGTAGTATATTTCTAGCCTAACTAGAGGTTGCCATGGCAACGTGCCAGTAGGTAACAGAGGTCTGCAACACATTGGAGAAATAAGAAAATATCTTTGCTGAAGACACCAGACTGACTTTCAAAACCAGCTAATGAGCATCCAAGTTTTACTTGTTTGTCAACATGTGAAAAACATATTATATAAATCATACTTACAAGGTCTTTAGGAAAATGTAAATGCCTTAAAACACATTTTTTTTTATCTGTTCATGGAAAGTGAATGCCTAATAGTAAAACAGCATTCACACCTTACCCCTGAAGATGCATCACATGCAAGTTTACGGCACCTTTATTGTGAAATGGTGTGCAGAGATCCTGTTTAGACTTTAAAACCAGCGTTTAAACACAGAGCAACATCAACCACGGCAACTGTGATAATAAGAAAACTGTCAACAGAATAATTGCCTCGACACTGGTAGCTTTTCATTTCAAAGCTGTAAACATACATTTTCGAGAGAACTCTTCCATTAGTTCGATGCAACTTCTCACAACTTAAGCCCATCACATAATCCAGCAAAATTGAAGCAAAACTAACCAGATAATTTTTTTTAGCTTCAACACGTGTCAGAGGAATGCAATTTTGCTCCTGGAGAACTTTATTGAGTCAGAAGTAAAGAAATATATTGGTTTTTGACTCAGAGGCTCAGACTTGCCAAACATCATATTGCACTTTGTGGTGAGATCTCGCAGCACATATCGGATCTTTAGGCAAACAGCCCCAGTTCAGAGCTTTAAAGAGATCTGAGCAATAACAGTACAAAGTTTTGTGCCGTGGATTGGCCCAGAGCTGAAAGGTAACTGTTATTAATTGTGCATGAAAGTCCTCTGTCCAGTCCACTATTGAGTTATTGACAATTTTGTTAGATATGCAACATATTCAGACGCATTCAGCTTATGAGGTGCATCCATTGAAATCTTGGATCATTGCTGCTTTCACCCATTAGATCCACCGCTGTCACGAAAATAAGGAAGCAGAAATCAATGTTGAGTTATTAGCTATGATTTATAGTCTCTGAAGACATAAATCATTTAAAATGTCAGAAAAGATGGGTTTGTGTTTTAGAGAGAAATGTCTAGCAGTAGAAAATGTTTTAACAATGTAAAAGCATCAACAGCAAATGTCAAGTTTTAGTGTAGGGATATCAAAAAGTAAAGGCCCTAAAGGCTGCACGCCATACATTTGGATTTCTCATTTAGCAGTCCTTCAGGGAGAATGAGTAATAGCCTCAGTAGACCAGAATGCAATACAGCCACAAGACATTTTGTTTGAGGAAGTGGCACGACTGCAAACAAGCTCCAATATTCAGTCTCTATTACTTCAGGCGTCGCTGGCCTCACCTGCGTGTAGCTTACTGTGCTGCAAAGCTGAATGACCACACGGCTAAGCTAAGCTGTACATATTCACATTCTCCGGCGGTGTGTTTCTCACAAACCTGCACTAAACAGACATTTTTAAGGGGGCACTGGATAACATGAATGAAGCTCTCTGTGTGTCTCCATGCTGGAAACCACTTTGCTGCACGCACACACACACGGTGAGATCATGTGGGAACGATAGATGGCAGCCTTGCCTTCAGTTTACACACACACACACACAAACCTGATGCTGTGTACTGCAACTTTTTTCTTTTCTTTTTCTTTTTTACTTCATACCTGAAACATTCACATCCACAAATTGTCCAAATAAACAGTTAGACAAAGAAGGAGAGGGAGAGAACATTTGAGAAGGAATTAAAGAATTTAACCTGCAGAAAAAAACGAGGATTCATCCAAAGCTGATTAACAGAAGTTATTATCCAAACTACTAAGACGTGCACACACTAACTAAGAGGCAACCTGGAGGCAACAGGCAGATGATTAATCACACAAGGTTACATTTCATGAAGAAATTATGTAGAATTAAACATTGACTTGTAATTATGAATCGACCTGTTTTGAATTTTAATTTTTGTATCAAGCAGGGAATGTTTGTTCTTTCTTTCTTTTTTTTCTGGAATTTTACAGCTCTGACCGACCATCTTTGGTCGTACTGCTTTTAACCCTGCGGCATCTCTGTGTCGTGGGATCTGATCGCATCCCTTATTACTAATCTGCCATACCTCCACACATTATTCATGTTAGCCTAACAGGAGCTGAAACGGGGAGGTGAGGGTGGAGTGGAGGAGGGGGGGAGAAGGAATATAGCAGATAGTGAGGTGAAGGGAGAAAGGGGGGCATCCGAAGGACGTGGAGGTGAAGAGGAGACAGGAGAGTGGAGGGCAAGGGCAACTTGTAAGCAGTGAACGAAAGCAGAAGAGGAAAGGAGAAAAGTGAGGAGGTGCAAGTGAACAGAGAGAAGGTGCGGAAAAGAAGAAAATGTGTAAATGAGTCCAGATGGGAAAGGAAGGACAAAAACAGGAAAGGTTGACGGAAAGGAATGAAGGTGCAAAGAAGGTTTGAAGAAGAGAGAAGGAGGTGCTGAAGGAGCGCAGGAGAGAGGGTACAAGTAAGAGAAAGAAGAAGGTGCAGAATAGAGGAGAGCAAAGCACAGAAAATAGGGGCCATAAAGAGAGAACAAGAGGGAAGAGGAAAGCAAGGAAAGGTGGTGCGGAAGAAAACAAAAAAAGGTGTAGACAGTTACAGGAGGTAAAGATGAAAGAGAGAAAGAGGAGGAGGTGCAGAGCAGATGCCAGCGACAGCAGTGCTCCACTAATCTGTGTCTGTCATGCTCCGCATATGAAACACCAAGTGATGACCGCTGTGATTCACTACCGCTGGATACAAACCAGCCACTGGCCACTGTGTGTGTGTGTGTGTGTGTGTATGTGAGTGACTTTCCATTCAGCGTGGAGGGCTTTTAACAGCAGATTTGCTCTGACATGATTCATGACGACCTGCCTGCAGGGGGGGCACAAGGGACACACACGCACTCGCAAACACCATAAATGCTTTGAGTTCACAGAATGAGATTAGAATTTTACATAAAACTGGAATCCTGCAGAAATCCAACGTCGCTCTGGGTAATGTTATGTGTCCATGCACACACACACACACACACACACACACACACACACACACCCATGATGAAAATGTCTCATCCTCGTGCTCCTAATGTGACTCAAACACAGTCACACATGCACAGGTGTGTTTGAGGCATGTGCATGTTTGTTGCCTTGTGTCTTCGAGTGTGTGATGAGGCACACACACACACACACACACACACACACACACACACACAAACACACACATGCACAATAATACACAAATGGATAGAAATGGTGTATATTGAGGAGGACACGCAACGCTGTCATCTCTCATCCACATCTACAACAGCGGACCCTGAGCCACCCAGCCAAGTAGCCACTAATGGACGCTTGATTGACAGGTAGAGACACACATACTATAGCTGGGACTCACTCTTATCAAACCTGTGTGTGTGTGTGTTCATGGGTGTGTGTGTGCACCAGCCCTTTGTCTAATGGAGTCAGGTAGAGAAGAGAGAAGATAAGAACATCAGTGGAGGAACAAAGGCGTCTGATGCACTTTGACGTAAATCCACACAGATTTTAAACAGGTAGACTTTTACTCTGGACATCAGTGTGTACAGGTTGTCTTGCCTTCCTCTTCTTTGTTGTTCAGGATATGTGGAAAATGAACTGCGATATGAATAATCAGCTCAGTTTAAATGTTGAATGCAAACTAAACTCAGAAATAATTTAGTTCTTTGTACATTATAACTGAAGCTAATGATTCTCTGTGCGTCATCAAAGCTCTAACGACAGAGATGGTCCTGGTTGTGAATAGCACAGAAAGTCTGCAATGTCTTAAGAAAATATAGAAGTAATTTTCTTCCTTTCTTCCATTTTCTTTTCTTTATGAATGATAAGGCCAGCTTTACGTAGGACTCATTTTTTTGTGCATGTTGAAGCTCAAGGCTTCAAATTAGCGGCCACACGGTTCTCTTTGCCATCAACTATGTGGCAAAATTAAAAGTGTACGGATTACTTTATAGAGACAGCAAGCAGGCGTTTTCTGCAACATAAAAACATCTGCAGGGGGTTGGTAGAGTAATTAACACCAATGTCTCAGTAACTACTTTGAAACACTTTAAGGTTTTTGGTTGGCAGCAAAAACTCGACTGATGGAATTTTAAGACACTCAGGGTAAATTAAAAGTGTATGAACAGGTTGAAGGACAAGAGAGGGGCAGATTCTCCAGAAATCGGTTCACAGACAAATACTGTTCATCTGCTTTCAATAAAACAACACGATTTCTGGCTTTTGTCTTTATTACATTATCTTTTGTTTCCAAATCTGGATTGTTTAATATCACTTAAAGTAATGCATCTGCTAAGACCGTGGCTTAATTTCATCATTGCATTTGACTGAATAATTAAAAACAGTGCTCAAGCCTGTGTTGAATTTTTAACACAGTGAATTTACATAATTTTAATTTAAGACTTTATCAGGTAGATTTACGTCAGTTACTGGCTGCATGAGGCAGAGACGGTTTGGTTCTCTCGGGTGCTTCTTGCATGAATCTAAACAAGATTCAGCAGTCGATGAATTAAAGCTCCACAATGAAGTGTTTGGAAGTCAATGCATCAATAAACAGCAGAGCATGACATCATTAGGCAGTCAGGGTAAACAGGTTAGATGCAGCAATAGATTTTTTTTTTTCTACAGCAGACATTTGACTTGTCATAACAGGAAACACACAGGTGTTTCTAATAATATCAAAGATGCTTCTGTTCTATTCAAGTGTCCCAGTGAGCCATGACAGCGTGGCAGTGAGCCGGCATGAGCAATACAGGGCTGTTCATATTGTTCAGATTGGAAATACAAGCAGCTCAGTATATATGCTTCTTGGTAAAAAGATCTAAAGAAGTGTCACCGAAACACTGGCAACATGGCTGCCAAGCATAGTGCGGAACATGGATGTAATACCCATGGATTTCTGAAGTGCTGTTGTGAAGTTCAGGCTGTGGTGGCTCCGACCACCGCCATCAAGCTAATCTGAAAATGGGCAAAGCTGTGGAGCGTGGGTGGAGCTGAGCTGGGCTGAATGAAGCCTAGTTCTTCAAACAAGCTGCCTATGACAGCACACACCTGTCAAGTGGCCACGCTGTTAATTATGCATAACTTTAAGCCTTCATATAATTTGAACAGGTGAGTTCTATAAAAATTCAGTACAGTTATCAGTCATGCACGGGGAAATTAGCTTTAGAGACCAAAACAGTTTTTTGTACCAGGCTGTAAACATGTTTATTTCTGCTGTGAAGGTGGACGTTTTAATATGGAAGTTTATTGAGATTGACTCATTCTGTAGCCAGCCTCAAGTGGACATTCAAGGAACTGCAACTGGCAATTCTGCATTGGCTTCATTTCACAGCCCCCACCCCCATTTGCTACTGAGCCACCTTCAGTGGCAGCTACACAAAAAATGATGCTCTTTATATGGTGTAAATATGATGCTAGCAGTGGGGTGAACCATCTTTGAATAATGTATGAACACTTCTGTAAGTCAGAATAACGTGAGGTTTTCCTGTTCTTCCAATTCTGCCGATTTTGCCTGAATGCAGCATGTGTCAGCTGTGTTAGGTAACTCTTTTGTCATATTTGCTGAAACCTTTTCTATATCCTGACAGTATTACATGAGACAGATATTCTTAGAAAATGGGTTCATCTGACACTAATCAGAGCTGAGAAAAATTGTTGACTGAGTCTTACTCTCTGGCCATCAAATAGATCCTTTTCACAGGGAATGTGTTGACTTTTCAAAGAAGGAAAAGCACAGGTGGAATTAATAACACTAATGGCGGATGTTGCATTACATCTAGGTGAGCCAGTTCCAAAGCTCTGCAGTTGTGCATGCTCACTCACTGACATGGATTACTGAGACACTTAATGGAATGGGCCATTGTTAATGTTACACCTGTGCTTGCCCCGCTTTGACAAATCAAAATGTACTGAAAATGGTCGATACTAGCAGAGGGTCCCAAGACAAGACTCAACAAACAACAATATTTCTTGACTCTCAGGAGAGCTTTCTTCATAGTCCCCAATGCAAAGTTTCCATGAAACTGAAAGCAGAGTGCTATTTGCTTCCTCATTTAAATGTTTCTTGTAAAAACCGTCAGATAGGGAGGTCAGACCGAGAACTGAAAACAACTTCTGAAACCAGTGGTAGCCAGTCTGGGAGTGAATACAGAAGCATACTAAGGTGGTTTTCTTGGTTTTCTCTAACATTATACACTGTTGAGAAGTAACCAAGCGCAACTACCCCCTGTACAACATACACTCAGTACTTTACAGTGAGCAGTAAATGAAGGTTTGTAAATCGTCATCATTTTGCATTGTCACTGACAGGTGTAGTGTGTCACATGACTGTTTGTATCTGCATATTAAATGTGGAGCATTGCATTGTGGCACTGTCAACAGAGTGACCATAGACACTCCTTTTGTTAGCACACTATATATAACTGTAAATAGGAAGTGATTTTGGACACAGCACTCTGTGGACGCTGAAACTGAAGCAGCTAAATGGCTAAATTATCTCTCACTGTGACAGACGTGACAATTTAGCAATAAACTAAATAAGCATATCATATTCATCATGAAAGAGCAAACTGACACTGAATTACAGATGCTGTTTGTTGGTTGCACAGGACATATTGCACTTTTAGTCACGCCCTCATCAGTGATGTCACACCGAGTGTATCCAATCAATCAAGCTATCAAGAGAAAACACTCGTGTTGATGCCAGGATTGAAAGTTTGAACCCACAGACACACAGACAGCAGTGCAGCAGCACTGACGTGTCTTTAATCATTCCATATTCTTCAAGGATGAATACCAGGAGTAACAGTTCTCATAATGCAACGAACGAATACATCACTGAGGCCATTTAGGACGAAGATTTTGAGTACAGAGTTACAGAAGAACAGCAGCAGTAACATTTCTTTCATGCTGCCTTCCAGAGTCAGTGGAAGCACAAAAGGCATTTTTTATTTAGCAGACAACAGCTGTGATGGTGGGTTTGAATTGAAGTGGAGAGAGAATCTGCTTCACCTGACTCAGAGGAAGATGTCTTCAGGCTGCGACGGAAGGTGAAAATCCACCAGAACAGCAGCAAGAAACTGTGGGAATAAATGAGCACATGGACAGTTCTGCTTTAAGCACACAATAGTTCTGTTTGTGTGGATCATTTATCGACCAGCTTACTTAGTGTGCATGGTATACACTTATCTGTCCTACCTGAACTAATGTAAAGCATGAATTATTGGTACACAGTTCATGGAGTAATAGGCAGGTAGGTACAGGGAACTCAATGGGCCATCCCTCTCAGGGGGAAGTAAAATAATTCTTATTGTCTGCACTCTGTTTTTGGCACATTTCTGCTTGAGTTACCCTAAAAACAACCTCACTGCCAGGGTTGTCTGTGCCCTGTGTGCGTGTGTGTGTGTCTCCTGGTGTGATCTGACCAAGTGCAGTTCGTGGTTACAGCTTTGAAGAGCAGTCTAATAATGCATCCTCTTGTTTGTGCCTCGCAGCTGCTGTTGTGTTTGTCTTGGCACTCATCAGAGGTTGAGGACGGACGCAGAGCCGCGAGGTTTCCAGTGTCCCTGTGTCACATAGTGTGTGCTTTCTGTGCATGTGAGTTTTTAAACCTCTGACTTTGTCCAATTGCTGTGTGGCTGTTGGTGATGGGGTTGGCACAAGGGCATGGCAGCTATGAGACTCTTTTGTCAGTTTAAAGCGTGGAGGAAAATACCAATCATGAACAGAAAGTTGAACTTGTTTTTACTAAAATCCTGTGGACTATTTCTCAGTACTGAACTGGCAACAGTATGTCCATATGTCCTTCTTTCCATCTTTCACCTCTTTCAGCTTTTTCCTGCATCAATTTGGGGGTCACTCTGGTGTAAATGAGTGCATTGTTCCAGAAGGGGAAGGCTGGCTTTGCAGAGAGGATTATCTGTTGGTGTTGAGCTGTGGGACTCAGTTCCTTCTGGAGTATGAGCCGGTCAGCGAGCTGCATCACTAAGCTTGTTATTATTGTTTTGGGAGGAAAAAAGTAAGGAAGTGAGGAGGATATAAAGTGGGAAAGACAGAGAAGAGAAATCAGAGAGGCAAGAAAAGTAGAAAATGGAGGGACAATGTGTTTAAAGGTGGTGTAAAATTCCAGGCCAAATCTTTAATGATTTGGAAGGAAGGACAAAGATGAGTAACAGCAGAAGGATAGAAAATCACTGCATCTGCAGAAACCGTTGTCGGACGCAGGTTTTAATGGGGAGGAGGACAAAAATGCTTAGATGTGCTTTTTCCACAAGCAAAACTGGGATGAGAAACCTGAGGAAAAAGCTCAGTTATCTCCTCTTGAGCGGCAGACGGCTGTAGACAGGCACACAGTCAGTCAGTCAGACAAGAACATGACTCCGTGAAGGGTGAAGTCTTCATAGAGACACTGGATCCTGCAATCTTTCCTGTGAGAAACAGTCTTGTATGACTTTTCAAAAAATAGTCTGAAGGACCAGACAATTGCACCACACTGCATTGACAACTCTGTACAAATATAGCTGTACCTTTTTATAAATCGCATATTCTGAATGGCAGTTGTTCACTTAATTGGCTTTCCGTACATTTTTTGACAGTAAATTGTTATTTTTTTTCTTTTTGGCTATGATACACTGGTTCTGCCTGTAAGTACTTATACTGGTGTATTTAAAGTGCACCAGTATGGAGAGCAGATAAAAGCACAGATCAATTTCCAATAATGCATATTCCATTTAAAAAAGATCAATGAACACTGAAAAATGTCAACAAGCAGAATGGGGCCCTCATTTTCTGCATTTTGAG
This sequence comes from Protonibea diacanthus, assembly GCA_028641955.1. Classification (NCBI taxonomy): domain Eukaryota; kingdom Metazoa; phylum Chordata; class Actinopteri; family Sciaenidae; genus Protonibea; species Protonibea diacanthus. The sequence continues at coordinate 21,791,716 of CM053984.1, forward strand.
CCAATTTTTCTTTTTACTCACTCTTAAAGTATTAAATCTACAAACTATAGAACTGTAAAGGTGTTAAATCACAACAGACGCATTATTTCTCATGTATAAGGCCATAAACTCCTTCTGTCTGTGTAGGCCTTCATTCAGCGTTAACTTTGTTGAAGTCCTGAATGAAAACAAAGCTACACCTAAATAAAAGTTGAAAGTGAAAACATGTGTATCCATATTAAAGTGGCATTACATAGACAACGGTACTTTTGCGATTTAGCGACCCCCTGTTCCAGAGTGCTATGCCACTGTTGTGTATTTGTTATGATTATTACTACTGATTCAAAAAACTGATATCAAGTAGCAGGTGTAACAACACAAGACATAGCAGCCAGCTAATGTTACTTACTAGTCCAACAGCAGTCAGCCCAGCTCGGCGTCTGTCTTTCAGACTTTTATTTCACCAAGCTGTCACCAACCACTAAAAGTCATTCCCAGATTTACTCTTTTCCGGCAACTTCTTGCTCGCTCACTCTCTTCTTTTCTCTTCTTAGCCTCCACCCTCAATGTCCTCTTTCTTCTTCCTACTCTGCCATTTTGTTCATAGAGGTCGCTGAGCCCAGTTACATCACTTGCCCAGTTCCAGGTGTGGCACGACACAGGCTTTGCCCCCCACCTGCATTTCCCCACTCACTCAGGTCTGAAAACCTCCTCTTCCTGGTGGTCGAAAATGCTTGTGGCGTGTGGTACAAACACTAGCACTCCCCGAGCTCCGAGCTCACAGCCCAGCTAACAAACTAAGCTAACATTAGCTAACTGCAGCTCTAGATTGCAGCAGTGGGGGAACCAGAAAACATTTTCTCCATAAAATTTGATCCAGTCCAACCAAAATTTGTGAAATAAAGTGCTATGTACTTCTTGCGGATGATCATGCACAGAGAACAAAGTTAGATAGTAAGAAAACAGAGTGAGAATGACAGAGACACCAAACCTCTGATTAATGTCACATCAAGAAAGTTAAAAGAGGAAGTTACACAATGGGGCTTTAAAGATGGATGAATGAACGCATGAGCTAATTACCATTTCAGTGCAATATTGAACATCTGCATGCATCTGTGGAGCCATTCTTAGAAATGTTTTTGCTGTTTGACCTGTTGCACTGAAGAGCAGCACCTTGAATTTCAAGAACAGTATGACAATAATGTTATCTAATGTTAACGGTTCTTCGAAGGAGAACAACAAATTTGTAGACTAAATGCATTCCCAATCTCACTGAAAATAAAGAGAAAGCAACAACCAAACCACTAAAAACACACAGGCCAGCACACCAACGTCTGTAAAAGGGTAAGCTAGCAGTACCATGACATTATCAAGGGCTGTAGATTTAACATATCTTTTAGTTGGCTATCTCTCATGTTTATAGGCTATCAGGAGGAATAAGTTCATGATTGATCTCGGCTGCTAACCATAAATCTCCCAGAGATGTTTATTAAGTAATAGTACTGTGTTTAAATTTTTTTGACGTTGTAGCAGCTCATCTCAAGCTAAACCCAGACAGTATATCAGTGACGAGGACAGTGAATGCTCATTAATCATGAGGGTGCTCTGCAGCAGAGAGCACAGGTAGCTGCAGTAGTGTCACATGACGAAGAACGACCAGAGTTTTGTAATAACAACAGCATTTACTGAGGAGAAGGTGATGCAGTTGTGTAGCCGCAGAGCAGAGTGGCGTGGACACTGTGAGTGTGGGGGTGTATGTTTTCCACTAACTGGAAATGGTTTCAGAATGACCACTTCATCATAGTGACCTGCTCAACAAAACAGAGATTACAGCTTGGTCTTTGGTCAAAAACTAAGGGTTAGCTGACATCCCAGCTCATATCTCCCATTCAATGGGAGAAATAAATATTGAAAAAATGTCATATCGAAAATGTTTTAATGTAATGATGAAATTTAATGAAAATTAATGAAATTTATGTGCACTTACTGTTCCCTGACTGACTGGCTGGCCTGACCGCTGGTTGATTCCTCTTCTCGTCTTCCATCTCTCCAGCCTGTCAGCGTTTTGACTGGGGCTGCTTCAGGTACTGTACTCTGCTGACACTGATGGTTGCACCGTGCACATGCCATGCACTCAGGCTGAAAACTCAACCTGGCATTTTCCTGGGGCTGGATTGGAGGCATGGGAGACAGACCACTCTAGCACCGACAGGCAGGTCCAGAGCCTTACTTATGACACAGTTGTATCAAGGAAACCAGTGGCCGTAAAAATCCAGAGGATCTAATGGTGTTTGGAAACAATTATAGCTAAATGTATTTTCCGTCTGTTCTCAAATCATTTCTCTATTGTCAGAGAATATGTTATTCACACTAAGCAAAATGCCCTCCTTTCTGGTTGAAAGCGTGATGAAGGGTTGAATAAAAATCCGCAGGCTGTTTGATGGCAGAGAATTACATGCTGAGAGGAAGCATTCTCTCAGATAATAAAAGTATTCAGTTTGATTTACAACTTTCTCTGCAACTAAAGACTCAATAAACTAGAGAATGAAACACTGATTGAGAAAGAAAGCTAACTTGCCTGACAGGAGGAAGTCAAAACTCTTCATGATTGTTCTCAACTTTACAATATGGTTGTCTCGAGTTTTGAAATTCCACCCAAGTTTCTTTGCAAACCACCACCATGGGTGAGACTCCAGAGAGAGTTCCACTAAATAGATGCTGGATTAAAGTCAACAGCTAAAGATTATCTGCGGCTGTAATGGTGTTTTAAGGAAGGAATCCTAATATGCTGCTATTTAGCAGGTAATGTTAACTATGTTCACCATCTTAGCATAACACAAAGTACAGACAGATCTGGTCTTCCAGTTAGGTTTGAAAATAATACAATGCTCCATCACTTCATTCTGTGGGGAACGTAAGATGTCTACACCAATTTCCTTGTGGTAGTAGAATTTTTTTTATATTATTAAAGCCAGGGATTTACCAAAATCATCCAATCCATCCATCTAATAGTTGTTGAGATATTTCAGTTTACACCCACTAGTGGTGGACTGAATGACTCAACAGCTACATGTAGTATGGCTATAAATAAGTGAAGAGCAAAAGCCTAATTGTCTCTCTTTTCTCTAAATAGATTTTTTTCTCTCCATGAAATGGAAAGACCTAGTGCTATTTGCTTCTGCATATGTGTTGTCTGCAAAATGAACAAAAAGAGAGGAACTTATCATGGATATTGATTGGTTGATTGCAGTTGCCGTTACAGATCCACCACAATGTATGGCAAGTAGCGCAGTGATCTAGTGTCTACCTTCCTGTAAACACGGCCAGATCCAGGACCGAACCAGGTTTGGCTCCTGGCATCCAAAACTAATGATAGTAAGTGGCCTGTATGGGCCACCAGAAACTGAATTTGAATCATTTATATTTGAATTTGTATTGTTCAATTTGAACCATTGCATTGAAAAACTGAATCTGAATTGTAATTTGAAAGTCAGTTTATTAGTTTGGAACTGAACATTCAGTTCTCACAACTCATTTTCAATTTTCTGTGACAAACATCCAGAGATATTTACAGATATGTAAAACCTATGAGGCGGATCTGCCCAATCCGTCCCCAGACGGTTAAATAGCTACAGAAGCATGGGAACCTTTCTGGACTACAGATTTAGTTTTTTAATGCAATTATTCAAGTTAAGCAATTTAAATTCAAATATAAATGATTCAGATTCAGTTTCTGGTGGCACATATTTCAGCCCATAGGCTTGCTGCTTAGCAATCTGTCCATCAGAAAAGCCCGTCAATCACCTCAGCAGTGTAATGTTATTCCTTGTTTGTCTAGTAGGCTGTGCTCAAACCCAGTACAGTTATCAGTGAGTGATATTCTCCTTCCTTTTTAATAAAAACTCATGATCATCTCTTCTCCATCATCAGTCTGGATGATGTCCTCATCTCACCCTACATCTTCTCCCTTCTCGTGATTTTAACCTCCCATTTTCTCCATTCTTCTCATGAGCCCCTGTCCCCCTCTCCTGTGTTCTCACTCTTTCAGCCCACAGTTTTTCTAGTGTTAATCACAGCATCTCCATCTCGCCACGGGGGAAATCTCCATCGCTACTCCTCACTTCATCTGGAATTAATGCAGGATGTCAGTGAAGGATGGGAGTTTCTGAGCTGCCAAGAATGCATAGTCAGGTCACTTGGAGAGGATACAGAGACGAAGAAGTAAATAAATGATTTACATTACGTATTTATAGTACATCTATGTATAGTGCTCAGTAAAAAAAAAGTACCTGTTCAGGATTCAACATGAAAAAAGTATTGTACTATCTGATTACATCTGATTACATGTGTATTTCTTGTGTTTTGTACTCTCTACCACCGGTAAGCATTTGAATTCTATCACAGATGGAAAAAGGTGGAAAGAGGAGGATGGAAAGGAGGGAAGCATAATGAGTTTCATGGTGTGAAGGAAAGCCTGAAAGAGTGAAAGAAAGGAAGATAAATGAAATAAAAAGGATAGTAGAGAGATTGGGATGGAAATGTAAGGTTTAAGGGTTACAGCCTCAACCCAGCCAAAAGATTTGTGGATTGATGCGTCATCACCATAGGCAACAATGACTGCAGAAAAAGAGACCGCAAAGACATAAATAACTAAGAAAATGTACAAGGTTCACAAGTGAATGAGAGAAAAATGAAGCAGTGAGAGCAGTATCCAGGGAGGGTTATTCAACTGTAGGTAATGTCCGTAAATAGGGAAAATTAATGTTGTTGAATCTGTTAACTGTCCATGCCCAACACCAGTATATTTCATATGACATAAAAATGGTAAATGGACCACTGATGGCAGCCAAGCAAAGTGCCGACCTGCCCATTGAACTTCAGTGAAGGATAGTTTGTGTGTGAACAGGAGAAGCCAGGAAGTGCCAACCTTGCAAAACAATGGACTACCCACTCGCAAAAACTCACAAGAACTCGAGCTAGCATCTTGTTTTTCCGAGCCTGTGGTAGCATAGCTGTGGTGGTGTCTCACTGAAAAGTACATTTGTCTTACCTCAGCAACGATTACAAGGTTCTCTTCAGAGGAGCCCTATTTGGCACTGGTGTAGTCTCTGTTGTTGGTTGCATACATTTCTGTTTCTGGCTGGCAGCTACAGCATTGTTACACCCTAAAATTTACTGTAAGAGGATGCAGACAAACACAGCGTTCAGTCATGAAATTATTAGTTTTCATTACTTTATCGAACTGTGTCCATTAGCGATGATGTCATCCAAATCCACATTTATGCATAACTAACCACCTAAATTAGTTATTTTCTCTGTTTTAGATTAGAGATCTGCACACATGTAATCTCACTTCACCTCGACCAGTCCCTCATTGTTTAGAGCAGCATGAGCTTTCCAGATGATTTTTTCACTGTCTTGTACTGATTTAATGACAATGTCTGCTATGAATCAAAATGTTACGCCTGAAGACCTGGTGTACCTGATCTGAGGATTGTTCGCTTCGCCTGTGGATATTACTGTAATCCGAAAACAGCAACTCCGTGAAATAACGCTTCCAAATTTATACAAAAACTTGACATATGAACTGAACCAGATCTCAAATATGAGGCAGAGGACTGTGTAAAAAAATAAAAATAAATAATAAAATTATCATTTATTATTATTTATTATTATATGCCTGTTCATCTTTAACCATCTTTTCATATCTGTGTACAGCAGACCAAGCTGCAGCAGGCCATTACAAAGAAATGGTTGAATACACAAGGGAATGTGGTTGAAAATAGGTTTTCAACTCCGTAATGGAGCTTGAACCCAGGCATGGTGTATGTATATCCCAATATTTCTCAGCTGCGCTTGCAAAAGTGGCCCGCACACTGAGTCGATGCTGTTCTGACGTCTTTATTTAGCACAGCTATGATGTTTCGAATTCTGATCCCAAAAAAGAAAGAGAGACCAAGAGACAAACAGGAAAAAAAAGGAGGCGAAAAGGAGACAAGGGCAGTCTACTTCCTTGGGTCAGGACTGTTGTATAACGATGATGTAAGTCCTCAAAGTTCATTTGAACAGACAAGTCTCAATCAAAGTTGTTAACTGCTCAAGGAGTTTTAGAATTTTGCTTTGCATCATCCTTCAGAAACTATATCAATGTACTCGTGCCATCTAGCCCATATACTGAACTGCCTGACTGACTGTAATGTAAGATGTTTATTTTTACACAGGCGATTGCTTGATAATATTTCATGTGCTTTGATTTCTATTATGTTATGTATCTTCTGAAGTTATATAGTTTATAGAGACATGACCTGCAACGTACTACCCTTCTTTGACATTTTGACAAATGTACGTGTTTGGTCTCTTGCCGATAAAACGTTAAGAAGATAGAATCAGCTCTATTCTCATGTCTATATGGCAAATATGAAGCTACTGTCAGCAGCCTGTTCAAGTTCAAGTTTCAGGTTTATTTGTCATATGCAGGTCAACACATGGACAGTAATACGAAGAAATGTGTTGGACAAGAGGAAGTGGTCAGCTCAGCATTAAGAGTGATAAGATACATTTAAAGGTATCTAAAAGTACCTAACTTAGCTCAAAGGTCCAGTATGTCTATTTATATGTATATTTAGTGTGCTCTATTTATAGAATATGGCAGGAATGGAATATAATGTACATAACTATGTTTTCATCAGTGTATAATCACCTGAAAATAATAATTATGTTTTTATCACTTTATAATGAGCCTTTCTTGTGCTGCTCCTCTTCGACAGAGTCTACCATGTTGCACCACCATTTGCATGTTTTGTGGCTACCACAGTTTCTTCTTCTCACTAGGAAAGAGAGGGTGAGGTGAGAAAGTTGCAACTAGATGCCACTAAATCCAGCACAATGGCTTTTAAAGACTGAAATCAGTGGGAAACGGCGAGCTTGTCTCTCTCCAAAGGTGACAAAAACCTTCCACCCAGCACCTCCAAAGCTTGATAATTAACACGTTTTATCTTTTTTGTCTAGTCTGTGTAAAATGACAGTTTGCCGTTTTATGGGGGGGTTATGTGTTTCTATGTTGGAGCGAGTTGCCAGGTAACCGGCAGAGACTCCAGAAAGTTGCTGGTCCCAGCACATAGTCCAACATGTTTTTGTATGGATTGAATAAATGACAGCACATAACTTGGTAAGAGAGTGTTTAGAGGTGTTGGAGCTGGATTTTTTATTTATTTATTTATTTATTTTTTCTTTTAGACAGGATAAGGAAAGCTGTTTCCCCCTCTTTACAGACTGTATGCCAGGTTAAGCTAACCAGCTGCTGGCAGTAGCTTCATATTTATTGACATTTCAGCGGCGAGAATGTGAACAGAGATTGATAGATGTCAATCTTGTCATCTGACTCTCTGCAAGACAGAAGGTGTTGGGGTTGAAACGACTGTCAAGTCTGGCAGAATGCATGTATCTTCCACGTCACAGGTTCAAACAAACAAAGAGTAGAAGGCAGTAAACTACAGTATATTAAGATTCTGCTGATGCTACAGCCTGTGCTGTATTGCTGCAGGCTGTAGCTTAAGGGCCTTGCTCACTGCAGTGCCTGTCTGCCTGTCTGCAGCCTCAGCTGGCTAGAACTGAGCTTGACCCACATCATCAAATGCATGGGATGAATAATGAATGCATAGCCAGCCAACTAGCCATCCACAGAGACAGCCAGCCAACCTTTACACCCGTCAGCTAGTCAGCTCTCCACACAGCTGGCCACCAAATCAACAAGCAAGCCCGTTGGTCAGAAGTCCAGTCAGTCAGCCATGCATCCTGTAAGCCTTGAATTCAGCCAGCCAGTGACACAGCCTCCCACCAAATAAGCCAGCCATGCGACCACCCTCACAGTCATGCCCCCACTTGTTTTCCTGAGTCCCACCATGACCCCCATCGTTGTCTCTTCACTTTATCTCCTCCCTGTCCTCCCTCACTTGTTTGCATTGGTCCCCGATGACCCCCTCCTCCACCAAGCAACTCAGAGCTCCATTCTCCCTTCCCTTCTTCGTCTTCCTCATGTGTAAAAAGGGCAGGCCTGTCAGAATAGTTTAGCTACAATGCGTAGTTTTCTCTGAGGCATAGACAGGGTCAACTGACCCCGACTGTGTATTTACTGTTGGGAAGGAGAGGGTGAGATTTATTGCAGAAAGATCCAACAGTGGCTGAGTGTTTGACAATTCTGATTCCTTTTTTTGTAATTTCAGGTAAATCATTTACCTTTTACTGCAGGAATGAAAGTACAGACAAAAACAAAGGGGAGCATCTGTTAACTGAAATTAATACAGCTGACTGAACTGATAAAATATAAACTGAATTTGAGTGGAAACACTGATGTGCCAATCCCAAAAACACTACATGCTCGAGATAATCAGTGCATATTGTCAGTGTTACAGGTGTGTGTCTCGTTATTGAGTCAGTGTTTTAGTGTTCTAATGCATTTCTTCAATGCATTTCAAGTGTTTTTATTTATTTTGAGGTTTACAGGTTTAGTCTTAACTTTACAAAAGTGCACTGAATCTTGCAACCTCAAAAATCCTCAGTTTCGCACAGTCATTCCCTTTTTTTGCACAACTTGTAGACAAATAGATGGACACTGCATCACTCACATTAAAAACAACAAAAAAGAAAAAAATTGCTTATGTGAGGCTGCAACCTGCCCAATTCAGACCAAATCAGGTGTTGTAGTGAATGGGTGCAGTGGTGTTGGTGGTAGGTGTGTTTAATGGTGATGAATGCAACCAATAAGTAACCAAGAAAAAAATTATTTTTTATTTCTTTCTCGCATCAGCGCTCTCTCTCTCTCATTCACTATTCTACATTCTATATCACTCAACCACTGCTGTCTCTTGCATGCTCTCTCTCTCTCTCTCTCTCTCTCTCTCTCTCTCTCTCTCTCACAAAACAAGCACAACGCAAAGGAAACTTCTTGATGTCACTATTTTGCAGCATAGACTGTGATTCAGACACAGAGGTAGAAACTGGGTACATGAAATAAACCAACTGGAATAGAATCATAGTTTAGTTCAAGAACTCCACCTGGATAGCGCACCAAAATGGCTCAACCTCTCCGTGGCAGGCCACCACAGATATTGGGTTTACCAATATCCCAATTTCACTATAATTACTTATTTCACTATACTATATTTTTCACTATCAATATATCAATTTGATGGATTTGATGGTAATCCATTTAATAGATGTCTAGATATTTTTTATTGTGGATTAAAGCGGTGGACCAAACATGTGACTAATCAGCCGACCGGCAGAATCTGCCATCCCTTGAGCTCTGCTCCACTGTGACTAAAAATAGGGTAAATCACAATAATTAAGCTAGGGTAGTTCAGTCATTTAAACTGCTGCTATGAAGCATTTGACACATTCATAAATGGGTTCACATCACAACATAAAGGTTACTGTAGCCGTCTTAAATGGCATTCTGTAAGATTGAGAGTTATAGTTCAAATGAATTAACATATGAGCAGAATGTGAAGCTGTAACAGTTTTGACATCACGTGTTGCGTTGTAGAGATATCTACTGAAATTAGCATGCTAAATTATTAGCTCTGGCTCAGACTTTCTTGTAATGCAAGTTGTGCCTCGAGAAGTGATAGTGAGCCACTGTATATTCCAACATCAAATCAAATCAAATCAAATTTTATTTATATAGCCCAAAGTCACAAAATACAGTTTGCCTCAGAGGGCTTTACAATCTGTACAGGGAGTGACACCCTCTGTCCTTAGACCCTCGGTTCGAGTGAGGAAAAACTTGCCCACCAAAAAACCCCTTTAACAGGGAAAAAAGGTGGAAGAAACCTCAGGAAGAGCCACAGAGGAGGGATCCCTCTCCCAGGACGGACAGACGTGCAATGGATGTCACGTGTACAGAACAAATCAACACAAACATATTGTACAATTACAATGAAATACAATAAATGATAGTATGATTACAGTAGCAGTGGAACTTGTGATAGAGTTAGAGGGACACAGATGCACAGCAGCAGTGAAACATTAACAGACTATAAACTATAGGAGAGATATGGTGGCAATTATGACAGTGATGCTATATATAGTGGACGTCGGCAGCAGACCACAGCAGCAGCCACGATCCACGAGAACCTGCTGGACGAGAAAGCACAGAAACTCCGGGGAAGAAGTTTAGTTAGTAACATGCATTGACGGTAATGGTGATGGGGAGAGAGAGAGAGAGAGAGAGAGATTGAGAGAGATTGAGAGAGATTGAGAGAGATTGAGAGAGATCGAGAGAGAGAGAGAGAGAGAGGGAGAGGGTTTTCAGTAAAGGGAGATGTGACTGCATCTTCAACCATTACCGTGCCTGGCTAGGCATAACCCAGAAAGAGACAGGCGGGGGGGTGGGGGGGAGTCCCCCGGCAGTCTAGTCCTATGGCAGCATAACTAAGGGATGACCTGAGTCAGCCCTAACTATAAGCGCTTTCAAAAAGGAAAGTCTTAAGTCTACTCTTGAAAGTGTTGACTGTGTCTGCCTCCCGAACCCAGAATGGTAGTTTGTTCCACAGAAGAGGAGCTTGATAGCTGAAAGCTCTGGCTCCCAATCTACTTTTGGAAACTATAGGAACCACAAGAGACCCAGCATTCTGAGAGCGCAGTGGTCTAGAGGGGTAGTAAGGTACTATGAGTTCTTTTAGATACGATGGTGCCTGGCCATGAAGAGCTTTGTATGTAAGGAGAAGAATTTTAAATTCTATTCTAGACTTAACAGGTAGCCAGTGCAAGGAAGCCAAAATGGGAGAGATGTGATCTCTGATCTTGGTTCCTGTCAGAACACGTGCAGCAGCATTCTGAATTAGCTGCAAAGACCTAAGAGACTTATTTGAGCAGCCTGATAACAAAAAGTTACAATAGTCCAGCCTAGAAGTAACAAATGCATGGACTAGTTTTTCTGCATCCGCTTGAGACACGATGCGTCTGATTTTGGCAATGTTGCGTAAGTGGAAGAATGCAGTCCTCGAAATTTGTTTTATGTGGACGTTAAAGGACAGATCCTGATCAAAAACAACTCCAAGATTCTTTACGGTGGAGCTGGAAGCCAGAGTGATCCCATCTAAGGTAACTAATTCTCCGGGAAGAGAATTTCTGAGGTGTTTAGGTCCAATTACAAGAACTTCAGTTTTGTCTGAATTCAGCATCAGAAAATTGTAGGTCATCCAACTTTTTATATCCTTAAGGCATGCTTGGAGTTTAGTTAATGGGTTGGTTTCATCAGGCTTGATCGACAAATATAATTGGGTGTCATCAGCATAACAATGAAAATTAATGGAGTGATTCCTAATAATGTTCCCTAGAGGAAGCATATATAAACTGAATAGAAGTGGTCCTAGTACAGAACCTTGTGGAACGCCGTGACAAACTTTAGTGTGCATGGAGGATTCATCATTGACGTGAACAAACTGAGATCAATCTAAGAAATATGACTTAAACCAGCTTAGGGCGGTTCCTTTGATACCAACTTGATGCTCCAGTCTATGTAAAAGAATTTGATGGTCAATGGTGTCAAATGCGGCACTAAGATCTAACAGGACAAGTACAGAGATGAGTCCTTTGTCTGATGCCATTAGGAGGTCATTTGTAACTTTGACTAGTGCGGTCTCCGTGCTATGATGCACTCTAAATCCTGACTGAAAATCCTCAAATAAACTGTTCTTATGGAGAAAGTCACACAGCTGATTAGCTACAGCTTTCTCAAGTATCTTAGAGAGAAATGGAAGGTTTGATATTGGTCTGTAATTGGCTAAAACCTCTGGGTCTAGGGTGGGCTTTTTAAGAAGAGGTTTAATTACGGCTACTTTAAAGGACTGTGATACATATCCTGATAATAAAGACAGATTAATCATATCCAATAAAGAAGGGCTGACTAGAGGTAAGACATCCTTGACCAGCCTGGTTGGGATGGGGTCTAAGAGACAGGTTGACGGCTTAGATGAAGAAATTATTGAAGTTATTTGATGAAGGTCAATGGGAGAAAAACAGTCTAAATATATATCAGGTTTTACAGCTGTTTCAAGGATTGCTGTATCAGAATGCAGATCAGTGCCTGTCAAAGGCAAGGCGTGATGAATTTTGTCTCTAATAGTTATAATTTTATCATTAAAGAAGCTCATGAGGACGGAAACGTAGAATGGAGGGACAGAGGTGCTGCTAGCCGACAGACAGTTGCTGAGGCCAGGGATCTTCTGCAGGAATAAACATTCACGTCACATTCTGCTCAGATCTGGTTATGTTTATCGGCGGATGGAAGGACAGCTCAGAGTTTGTTTTTGATTGGGATTAAAATATAGATTTATCTCCTCTCTCTGAGCAGACATCCATTGTTACTGTGGTTATCTGATGATACTAAACCATACTACTTCGTATTTATATAGAGACCGGACAAAAAAAGAGACTGTTAGGCAAAAAGTGAGAAAGTAGGATTACCTGTTATGTGCATAAAGCCTGTGTGTGTGTGTGTTACTTCATTCCACCTTTACTTGGTTGTGAACTAAGTTAACGTAGCCCAGATTGATATTGTAGTTATTTCAGTATCCACAGAAAAGATTATTTTGGGTTCATCCCACTGGAACATTAGTAATCAGGTTCAAAGCATTTCATAGTTGTTCAATGAATGCAAATGGTCCTGTGGTTGTAGAGTAAGAGATTACTGATATGAGAGTTTGGAAACTTAGACGTTGGTTTTTGCGGATATTTCAAGAGTTTTTATGATGCTAAATGTAAACTATCTTGAAGGGTGTCAAGGTGGGAGAAGAAATGCTGCCCCCTATGGTTTTGAAGCAAGACAGAAAAAGCCAGAAAAAAAACATTGCTCCTTTTAAGAATGTTTTTTTTGCCACAAAAAAAGCACATTTATGCACATTAAGATGTGTTACATGAAGGAAGAACAATGGTCAAATCACTCCAAGTCAGAAAACTCTTGCGAGAACACAGCTTCTAATGATGATGATGTTTTGTCACAATTGAGGTCAATGCTATAACAGTAATGAAAAACAATATACACAGTGCAAACAAGACTGCAGCATAATTCTCGGCATGTCCAATGTGCAATTGATTCTGTGCACCGTGCCGTGCCGGGGTGCTAACCCAAGCTCAAGTCAAGCACATCCTGGTTAAATTGCATAAGAGGCTGAGCTGCCTTTTGGGCAAATTAAGCCCCTCTGTCGCCCTGCTGCTGACTGCCCCAATCCGTCGCTGCCTTATTCACACTGTGTCCTCCCTCTCTCTCTTCCTCACAATCACTCTCTGTGTCTCTCGCCCTCCTTTCTGCACTCTGTTTCCCTCTCTGTCCCCTCCCTCCTTGTACAGTATGTACCCACACAGCCGAGTCGAGCCAAGCTGAGCTGGCCCGGCCTGCCTGCTTGCCGTGATAGTAACGGCTTTAATAAAAACACCGTTTGGGGGATGAGAATTGAATTTCATACTTGGACGCCCCGACACTACATGTGTTTCTTTTTAATAAAGAAAGGAGAGCGAGCAGAGTGAGAGAGAGAGCAGAGCAGAGCGGTGCAGAGCCACTCGGCCAAAAGAAGATAGGCTGAGGCTTTTCTCATTTCTCGTCACATTCTTGCTTCTTTAAGCTCAGCTGTGCGCTTAGTGTTCCATGGGGGAGCTGGAGGGCACATCTGGCTTGTCAATCAGAGCATTTCCACACCTTTTCCAGATAAGGCTGGAGTGGAGTGTTCAGCCATTTCAAAAACTGGCTCTCAGGTGTGTTTCCTCTCTGCCTGCCTCTTATTCCGAGACAAAATGAGTCACATTGATCTTTTAAATCAGTAAATGCCTTCTTTGCTATTCTCCATCACCGACTGTAACTGATATTACGCATTATTCAGTCAACCAACAGCATATCCAGCTGCATTTTAGTTGGACAGTCACTCACAGTAGTGAAGAAAGAAATTATGAATCACTTCGGTCATTCCAATAGTTTCGTTCAGTTCAGTTTAAAGGCTCGTAGTCAAGGATGTAGTTAAATTCAAGTATCACTGTTCTAACGCACAAAGGTACCCAGATCTGTGGTGATTGAGTTACTCTACAGAACACCATGTCAGGACACGATTGTAACTGTTTGTAGGTCAATAGTTCAGCCACCTACCTACAACCCATCACATCACATCATGTTTTATTTCTGTAGCTTTGGCAGTCCTGTGAGTGCTGCGGGCTCCGATACAGAAAGCTTTGGTCAGTAATACTGATGATTCAGTGTAGTTGTACAGCTTGACGAGAGTTAAATTTTTCAGTTGTTCATGTACTGAACACCTTTGTGCAGCAGGACTGAGATCTCTGTGAGATTTAGTGAATGCAGAAACTTGACAAAAGGCATTGCTTAGCAACAAAGATGCAGAAACCTTTTTTAAAAAATTAAGATGTTGCAGATTACCACTTCAAACTATTCACTATCAAATGCTTGTTTGGGTGCACATAAGAGGCATTCTTCAAAAACTTCAATGCAACTACTGTCAAGCTATCAAGTGTTGCTTTGACTTTCTTCTTTGACTTTTTTTTTTAAATATAATTTTCCTTTGAGACTGGTTTGTGTTTTCCGGCATGGTAGTAAATTTATAAAGACAAGAGTTTTGTGAATAGAGTCTTATGACAGATGCTGTAAGCCTTCTTTGTGGCTGCAGATAGTCACAACTGAAAAATGAGACAATTGTTCCAATAAACCAAAACAAAAAATTGATTTGTCTCCTTGTCATTTCCTTTCTGAGATCTGTGAAAAATCAATTTCCCAACCGTGTCTGGTGGGATAACTACATGTCAGAAATGTTCACGGGCTCCGGATGCTGCTGCTGAGTGTGGTTGTAGTATTACACGAGAAAAGCTGAGTGCAGCAGGCTCGTATTTGTGCAGACGCAATTTCAACGACACAGCAAACCTCCGAGGCACACCAAAGTACTGATTGTTTGGAAAAAATCATATGAAACCTTTCTCAGACATTAGAGAAGATGACAGTAGTACAAGGAGCTCAAAGAGCTCAGTTTGCATTCATTCTGATAGAAGATGATAAATCACAGTTAGAACTGAGAAACCCTTTGCCCTCTCTAAGCTCTGAGGGATGTGCTTTTCCATTAGAGCTGGAAACCAGTACAACACTGTAGCTGAAATGGGAGTCTAAATGACCACAGTACTGACCTTATAGCCCCTTGTAACTGATCTGGTGTTGATTTCCTTAACATATCTGACCTGAGCTCACTGCACTGTAGTGCCGAATGGCCTCTGACACCTCGGTCAAGAAGTGCAAGCTTAGTCTGCAGTTATTCCTGCAGGGGTTGCCCTTGAACATCAAATGAGCCACAAACAAAACAAAGTACCACTAGAGAAGATATAGTATTTAATAAAATGCTTTGGAGGCTTTCTCAACCATCTGTGGAGACTCCATAACATGTAGTGCAATTCCAAATATTGGCAGAGAAGTAATTTACCTTCTGTCAGAGGAACATGCTTACGTACACATGCGCACACACACACACACACACACACACACACACACACACACCAAGAATGATTGCTGAAAGCTCTTTTAGAGATTGCGTCCAGTCACTCTGCATTATGCATCATAGATGGAGGAGCAGGGGGATTACTCCCTTTGAGATCAAGCATACTTTGTAGGAAGAAAGAGAATAAATCAACGCAGAGGAAAAAAACAACGAATGAGAGAATTCACAAAGACGAGCACAATCTTCCTGTGAAGGCATTTGTCAGCACTACCTGTCTACTTCAAGTGTTGATTTCCATATAAAATAGTTGTCTGTTACGCTTCTTTGTTGAGCCTAATCATGTTGCATGGTTGTGATCGAGCTTGTAGCCAGGTTGTGAGCAGTATCAGGCAGTAGTGCATCATTTAGCAACATGTTACAGACACAGGATTACGTTTTTCAGTGATGAGTAGTGTTTGGGATTATGTTCACTGTATCATACGGGAGGTATGATGGACAATTAATAGTGTTGCCTGTGTGTATTCAGTAAAAAGACTTGGCTGGGATATGTTAGCTTGGTGCAGGGGATGGACGTCGGCGGTTAGCTACCACCAAAAGTGGTGAAACGTGACTCCCGGTATTGAGTGATGTAGTAAGTTGTCTTATGTACATGTTGTGTCTTTTAGCTGTCTTGGTTGGTAAGCCTACATTCAGGAACTGAGTCCTGTTAGGTTGGGACTTCTTAGATGCAGCCTGTCTCAGGAATCTGTACTTCAACATTTTGGGTTTGTTTTGGGGTTTTTGTGTGTTAAGAGGACTTGGTATGAATTCCATTCATTTTGTATTGGTTCAGTGGACAGACCGGTCCAGGAGGTGTTAGCTTGGCACAGGAGCCCGAGGTGAAGTGGGGTAACAGCTTGATTACACCGGACACAGCTGGGAGATGTTCCGGCTGCGCTGCGGCTGTTCTAGACGATGCTTGTGATTCCACCAGAAGCACTTCAACACGTTTCAGAAGCAGCTCGTCACTCTGCTCCACAGAGGATATGCTGGGCTGCATTCTCCATGAATACAAAGCACGTCTAAATAAGGTTATAAGGTTAAGATATAAGGTTAAATTCTGGACCTGTGGACATTTTTTTCTACACTGTGTATCCAAACACTAGGCTAAAAAAAAAAGACAGTATAGACTTACACATGGCTACTATTTTGTTACTATTTTTAATTTTTATGTAAACATGTGAATGCATCATTTATGTGTGTGCGTATGTGAGTGAGAGAGAGAGACAGTTTGTGTCTTTCCTGCTCCTTCTTAGCAACAAAGAACACCCTTTGTAACAACATATGTTTGTTTTGCAGAGGTCTTCTCGATGTGTGTGCAAGAGATAGATTCCTAGCTGCTGTGGCACTCAGTTCTGGCAAATGTGCTACTATAATGCAAAAATGTTGACATATTTTTGCAGGTTGGACAGTGTGAATTGGCTCTCATGTTGGTTGTGTGCGGGTATTATAAAATTTGTACATCACTATTAGCTGGCTCCTCCAAACAAGGATGAACACTCCAATATTATCCATGTTTTATATATTGTGCCTTCTGAGCTGCTAGCTAGCCATTGGTTAGACTACGTTCAGGAACTCCTGCTGGTAAGTAATTAACTTTTTTTTGTCGTCTTGGCAGTGGAAGTGATGCATTTGTTTGTTTTTGATAACTGACAAGATATAATTAGTGGAGAAATTCTGGGTAACTGTCTTAAACTTGCATTCTTTCTAATGGCCAGCAGGGGCAGCTCCACTGGCTGTAAAATAATTGTATTGTATTTAATTCTGTCTTACTTTACTTCCCCGTGGATTGATTACCTCAGTAAACAGTTTTCTAGTCTCACTTGCTAGTTTCAAGTCTTCCTCCAGACCTCATGATGTTTATTTTGTAAATGTTGATCCTATCCCAAGTAAAATAGATGATAAAGCAGGGTATGTTTTAAGTCATTCTCAGTAAGTCGGCCAACACACTGGGCCCATGAAACTCAGATCAAACCATCAAACTAGGCAGAGCTGATCAAATATAAATAATGATGATTCTGTTACTGCGTTGCCTTTTTCATGTCTCAATTATGTTCACAGATTTCCTGTTTCACAGCCCATCTCCATGCTCTCATTCAACTATGGTCATTTCTGGCTTTAAAAAACAAGGTGGCAGTGTGCATAATGTCAAACTTGAGGTAGCTGTCCACAAACCAATGCATGGGCCTACAAAGTAGTGTCCAGCTCTGCACTCACCTACACATGAGCGCCCTTATACAAGCATATGTTACCTCCTGACTGTTACACTGTGTTACAATGTTACAATGAACCACACCTGGCTCTGCCACCCATACGCTCAGGGCAATCCAAACATATGTTGTTCTCCATTGCAGGAACGTGCAACCAGTTCCTACCGACCAGGGGCGTCCCTCTCTACCTTCAAAAATCTCCTAAAGAGCTCTTCTGAGAGTACCTCCTCTGCTAGCACTACCTACAACTGGACACGATAAATCTAACCCCCTCTACAGCTGTCACTTGATTTTATGCAAATAGCATTGCTGCTCTAACGTGTCCTGGTCACACTATACCTTGATTGTTTCTCTTTTTTGTAGCATCAGCTACATGACTGTAAATGCAAATGTAACCCATGGGTGCCATCACAGTTGGTTTACCCTTGTTTTGGATACAGAAATGAAATTGGCAAGAGAAAGATCCTAATCATCTCTTCACACTCTTTCCAGACTGGTAAAGCTTTATTCTATTTCTCTAGTCTTTTACCGATACAGCATATTACTTCATACTTTAAATATAGTGGTCTGTACATATTAACTAGAAACACACAGTAAGGGAAACAGAGAAGCCAAAAACAAAGAACAGTCAATCAATTCTCAGAGGTCTCACATACAGGGGCAGATGACAAAATAAGACAGTTATAAGAGGAGGGGTTGTAAAAGAGAAATGACTATAGTATGGGAGTGTACTTAAGTCCAAGATAGTCCTGGGTAGCAGCCTATCATGACAGCATGCAGGCCTTAATAGAAAATGGCTGTGTTGTCTCCAATCTCATTTGAAATGTGGTAACAGTTTTTAAAGTTGCATGCCATCTCGGGCAGAGGAAAAAACCTCTTAGCAGATCCATGCACGCACGCACAAACACGCATACGCGAACATCTAGGCAGTCCTTTTCAACGCTGACCAAGCTATCATGGGAAAAATGAATAAATGGATGAAATGTGGCATGATTTTGAGGAGCGGGGGAAAAAAATATCTGGGTGAAGAGGCAGACGAGAGGGGCAGGAGAGAGAGAGGTGGAGAGAGACAGAGAGAGAGAAAACATGATCAGATAGAAACAAGAGTGAGCGATTGTGAAAAGAGAGGAAGAAAGAAAGAGGAAACTGGTGACAAATTGCGAATGCTTCGCAGCAGCTCTGACTGACAGGCCAATCATCTTGCTAGCATATCTTGAGGCGAAGCCTGGCTGACTGTTATTAATTGAAATGTGATTGGAGGATAGGGGGGTGGAGGGGTGGCCATGATGCTCACATCTAATCCACATCAGAGCAATTAATAACGCATTCACTCCTCTCCTCTCCACTCTCATCACCATTGATATTTCCAGTGGTGACTAGAAATTAGAAAAGGAGGGAGAAATAATTGAAAAGGGATAATTCCGAAAGGGGAGCTGGGGGCGAATGATGGAATTGGGAAAGGGGATTAATTTGTGCAACAATTCAGGAGGCTGCCCAGGAGGGGATTTCTGTTTTTTCTTTTAAATTCCCAGAGAGATTTTGTAATGGCCAAAATATCTACATGACTCACTTTCATTCATTGCATGTCCAGACAACACGAGAGGGAGAATGGCAAAGCGAGAGAGACTTAACAGGTTCATTAACTTTCTTCATTCATCAACCTTTAAATAGGCAGGCACTGCTGGCAGAAGTAGTTATCTAGCTAAACTCAGCTCGAGGCCACAAAGTGAAGTTAAAGTTGTATTCCTCAGATTCCTCAGTATTTCTGTTCGTACTTCATTTAACTTTATGTTTCGTTAGTTTTAATCTGTCTTCGACAAAATATTTCAAGTATGTATACTACTAATGTGATTGCTGCGGCAGACAGTTTGTTACACAAAACCATCTGGGAAGCTGTCGCTCAAAGCTCTTAGGGAAAAGGACAGGCACTTTGAAAAAATACAGAGCATAACATAATCAAACTCTTACTAAAGCAAGTCGGTAGATGTACAAAAACATAATTTCCATGGACAAAAGCCTCCAGCGCTGATCTTTGCCCTTCTTTGAATGAAGAAACACTCTCCAGTTCTGATAGAACTGATGCAAAATCCATTTTATTTGACCTGGAAGTCAAGTGTCATCCTGTTGCCATCTTCTACAGTATATAAGGTCAGGTTACGTTTGTCGTCAATTGGCCTTTTTTGCTTTGTCAAAGACAACCTTATTAGCCATAAGTGATCATGTCCTGTCAGTCACACATTTTCTGGCATGTGCCCTCATCTTCTTCTGACAGGACAGACACCAAGAGAAGGAAGACTCAATTTTAG
Source organism: Protonibea diacanthus (assembly GCA_028641955.1). Taxonomy (NCBI): domain Eukaryota; kingdom Metazoa; phylum Chordata; class Actinopteri; family Sciaenidae; genus Protonibea; species Protonibea diacanthus. Next base: position 21,811,732 of record CM053984.1, read on the forward strand.
GCTGAAAGAACCAAACTTTCACATCAAACTCTTGTTTTGCAATTTTTTTTTAATAATCTCGATTTACAGATTGATTTTGTGTTGTGCTTGTCTTTGCTGTTAATAGCCTTCAGGTAACACTTCACTTGGATAGACCGCCTACAGATAGTCTATAGATACAGATAGAGCATTGGTAACATTTCAACAGCTTATTATTCGAGATTCAACAATTCAGCTGTAAATAAAATAACACCATTTGATATTACACTACTGCAGGTGGATTGGTGGTGGTAAGGTTTGGGCACAAAAATCATCTTGGATTTGTAAAACATCTACAGATGAAGCAAAGCTGTTGAAATGTTACAAATACTCAATAAACTGTATGCAGACTATCCAAATAAAGGCTTTCCCTCTCCAAACAGAGAAGTCCTGTGCTCCATCGTGTGAGCCGATCCATGTTTCCTTGAGTGTTACTTCTCTTGTCAGAAGAGGTCATCCCTGGGATTTCTGTCCATATTTAATGAATTCACACCTTGCAAATTACGTCCGTTCAGTACCAGTGCAGCATGTAATGTCCCCTCTAGCAAGGAAGAAAGTAAACATGTGGAGGTGAGGACGGTGGATAGGTGTGCACATCTCATCTCTTTAAGTAGGAGACTGGAATTTTTCCCTTATTTCCCCTATATATACAGCATTAACTGTAACCATGATCATTTCTTAACCTAAATGAAGAATTTTAGTTGCCTAATGCAGATACAGTATATGTAAAAACATTGGATCTGATGTAATCCAGAGTTTTTCAGAATCCTCAGACATAGACCTTCTTGTCTTAGGTTGATCGTGGCTGGCTTAACAGTCGTCCTGACAGCCTCATCCTTAGTCATGTTCTGCATCATGTGCAAGTTCGCACAGAGATGACAAAGGGGCACAGCTGAAGTAGTGTTGACAGTGCAGTATCTCACATCGTCTCAGACTACATTCAAGCTGGTATAAATAGGTCTGTTGACTGCAAATCATACATGCTTAGTGAATTTGTAACCTTAAAGAACAGCATAGAGAAATAACACATGTCGGATTCTGTCTCTCACCTTAACTTTCCATCTCCACCTCTTTACATCAACACAAAGCTCTTTATGTATAGTTATAGGTACATGTCGGCATGATTCTCACTGAATTTTCTTTTCTTAAATATCTCGGATTGCATATGGCATATGCATGCTTTTTGTAGGCCTCATCATTAAACATCTGGCCCCAGGTGTCTGGAATGTTACATAGTATAAAATGCTAAGCATGAATTTGGGAATACACGGTGGGACAAGCGACTGAGAACAAGAACTGAACACAATGTCCGAGGAATATTGGAGGAGCGTTGTAGCCAAGACAACCTCAACTGAGATCAAGTTGTGACCAAGACCAGGGTGTATTGAGACTGTGACAAGTCTAACACTTTTTGAGACCGATTCAAGATCAGGACCAGTCCAGTGCAAGTTGCTATAAATTGGTGTGCACTGCATGCCAAACCATTGGCACTCCTCAAGTTTATCGGAAAGCTCCACAAAAACCAATTCCACCATTAAATGCATGCACAGAGAACTGATGATTCCTCTTCATTCACCTCTTTTATTGCGATACAATATGCGTGTCTAAGTGCACCATGAGAAATGACACAACAAAATGTAACTCAGGAACAATTTATCACCACATGCCCATACCCCTCAATCTATGAAAAAGCTGCATCCCTTATTATCACAGAGCTGAGGTAGCAAATAGCTGGTAAGCAATTGAAACTAACACCCTGAAACACACAGTATACATAGGTAGCTAATAGTATAGCTACCACCTGCTCTTTGGGTGAGGGCTCAAGAGGTTTATAAGAAGGTTTGGTGCATAGACAGATTGACATAAGCTACAATGCGCAGGCAATTTAGTTATACGTGGTTGTGGTCTTTACTGGTCAAAGGATGCCACAGATTTTGGACGAGACCTTCAAAAAGTGGTCCTGAGGCCAGACCGGCCCAAGACTACAACACAGCCTTGAACAGAACCAGGAGTGAAACCACACTGCAAACTCAGCAAGTCTGTTGTTTGTGTTTCAGTCTATGAAAGTGCTACAGTATATTGAAATATTGGTCATCTACAGTAACATTACAGCTGAAAGGGGCCTAAAGTTACAAAGACCACTGATAAACACTAAAGAGTTTTGTGATAGACAGAAGCAAACTGTTCTTTATCAAGCAGCATCAGCCATGGCTGTCACCATTTTGAATATTTTTTGGGTTTTAAATGAACAATTTTTAACAAAACAAAAGTTTTTGAAACACATTTTACAGATTTATGTTTGTTGGGTTAAACTATTTGAGCTGTCCTTTTTGACAATGAACTCTCCCCATCAGTTTTTCTTTCTGTTTTACAGTATACAGTAGAGTTGTGTAATTTCCTGTATGAGTCTTTTACATTTCCCAAACTCATTTATGGTTTGGGGCTGAAGGGTTAATGTAAGCTGATGAAGCCAGGTGAGAAGGTGAACAGCCTTGGTCTGAGTGGCAGCTTTTAATGCACAGTCATTTACGAGTGGGATTTTTTCTTTCTCTCTTAGAAAACAAATCTTTTTGTCAGTTTTACCCTGACATTCGCTTTCTTGCTGAGAGCACTTATTTCGCGTAGGCACACACATGCACACGCGTGCAGAGATTACGAATGCCATCTCAATCAAATGACTCCTCAGTTGTGTAAGAACGGCTATTATAAGTGAAGCCACATCATTGTGAACATAGTAGTTATTGAAAGGGCTCTGAAAGCAGTACACCAGACCATAGAAAAGCTTTACAAAACTTAAGGTCTTAGTTCTGTCTGTGCAACCTTGGTCCTTTTCATATTCAGAAAAACTCCTGTTCTGAGACCTTGGTGTCTGAATATCATCTGAAAAAGGTATGAGGCAATAAATGAAAGAAAGAAATGTGTGGTGTAGCTAGCCACAGCGACTTTAATAACCAACTTAACTTAAGTTAACAGGTTTAAATAAAAACTTTATGCTAACTGGAAAGCAAAGACAAGAACATTACAAAATAGCCTTTTGGCAGTTGAAATGTGATTGGAGAAATTAGATATTAGCCATGGCCGGGCACACCTCTGTCACGTAATGTTCTCCACGCAACTATCGCAAGAGTTTCAGAAGCGGAGCGTTTTCCCCACCAGGCTTTGTGCTTGCTCAGATTTGGTCATTTTTTCTTGGTTTATGTGCTTCTAAATATGCCACATACTTAAACACGACCAGCGGTTTGCACAGGGTGTTTTATTTTGAAAAGTGACCGGATTTTCTGTGGCGTTTTTGTGTCTAGGCCTTGTATGCTCAGCGGAGACCCGCTTCTGGGATACTTCTGAAACGAACCATGGCAATTAGCTCCAGCGGCCGCGGTGCACATGGAATGCATCGCATCCATGCCTGGTGGAATTTAGGTGTGAGGGTCTGTAAAATACAAATCACTGTATGAGATGGAGAAAGTAGTGTGTGTAAAATACATGTTTGGAGTCCTTTAAGATTGACACGTTTCATGTTTCAAAAATGTGACACCTACTCCGACAAAATGAGCATGGGAATATGAAGCAAGTTTCTTCTGCTACTGAGATTTCAGTGGGCGCAATCACATTTACGCTCAACAAAACTATAAACGCAGCACTTTTGTTTTTGCTCCCATTTTTCATGAGCTGAAGTGAAAAGATCTAAGAAATCCTTTATGGACACAAAAGATTTATTTCTTTAAAATTTTGTTCCCAAATATGTTAAAATCTGTGTTAGTTAGCACTTCTCCTTTGCCAAGATAATCCATCCATCTGACAGGTGTAGCATATCAAGATGCTGATTAAACAGCATGATTATTGCACAGATGTGCTGTAATAAAAAGACACTGTAAAATGTGCTGTTTTATTTTGAGAAAAAAAGACTATGACCATAGAAAAAGTGTCAGATCTTTTACTTCAGCTCATGAAAAATGGGACCAAAAACAAAAGTGTTGCGTTCATATTTTTGTATGTATATCCACTGATCAGCAGCAAATAAACCTCTGTATTAAACTGTGGAATTAATATCATAAAGTGCTGTTCCCTGCCAAAGAGAGAATGCAGGAAAGTGTTTTGTTTTCGATTAAAGCATTTTTCTTTCTACACTGGAGGGAAATCAATGCCTGCTTTTCTGCAGCGGGACATTCCATAGTTCATAAATGTCTTTCAAAATGCTACTAATGTGGACAGAAAATAATTGTTGCCATATTTGAAACTATAACTGGTCAAATCATCCGCTATGTTGGATCGGGGAAAATGTGTCGATGTCTCTAATGAGTAGTAGCTGTCTGAGACTGTTTGCCCCCTGCAGAGAAAGACGTGCTGATAAGAATGCAGGGCGGGATGCCTGTCTCATATTAATCACAGCCACTGACTCTGGGAAATCAATGAGCTAAATGCTAACACTTTGGCCTGGACACAGACAGACAAACTGGCCTGTTAGCAGAGGCTAAGGGGTGACTCCTCCACTCCACATGGAGAGCTACAGGCTCAGAAAGAAAGACGGAGTGATCAGTGTGTGTACATGCCTTCCTCTGGATATTGGCTTTGCTGCGACAACAGTCATGTATAGATATTTTGAAAGGCGATGTATGTGTAGGCTAAATATTGCTCAGAAGAATTGATTGATGTCTTCTTCCATTTTCTTTTCATTTTCTTCATCTTGTCCAATTGTGGCTGCTGACTGACAGAGGATATTGGTGTAATGTTCTTCCCACTGCTTTCTACCTCTGAAACCACCATACATGCACATCTCACACTCGATTACATATATGCACACACACACACACACATATATATATATATACACACACACAAAATTGTTTCATCTCTTTCTTCCGTTCCATCTCCAGCCTCACTTTACCTCTCCACATCCATATTGTTGTTCTTCCCCTCATTTCTTTTCCACTTAAATTGCTTCCATAGTATGACATAAATAACATAATGCTGCCTCTAGAATTTTTGTTGGATTTTTTTTCTTATCGTGTGAATCTATAATGGTTGAGGCCAATCCATCTTAGTACCTCTCTTTTGTCCTTTCTCTCTCTCTCTATTTATTCTTGTTTCAATTCAATTCTGCTTCTGCGGAGGCCTGGGACATTGATGGAAGTAGCACTTTGCACTCTAAAGCACTGCGGCCTGTGTATACAACTGATTATCAGTTATAAATATACAGCCACCTTCCTCTGTACAGACTCACTAGGATTAAACCGAAAGAGGACAAAAGTCAGGCAATTAAACAAATGGCCGACGATAAATAAAAAGAGCTATGGGCACTGCGGTGGGTGCAACAAGCACTATTAGGCTACAGAAATCAAATAACTTTTAACAGCAGAATAAAACACCGCCAGAGCAGACAACACAGCTGATTAAAGAATATACTCAGTGAATCTCTCCACAGTGACTGCAGCCACAAACACACAAGTCAAGAGAGTTGCATAGCTTTTACACACACAACTCTATGTTGCCAGGCAACACAGTGGTTGTTGATGTCCTCCTCGGTACAGTGATTGTTCACTGGCTGAATGTCATTTGTGAGTCTTGAGCGGCACAATGTCCTTTGCAATCTGCTCAAGGTTCAACTTCTTTACTCGCTCATTCTCAAAAGATTATATAACCATATAATATAATATATATAATCCACTCAAACTCTCTGTCTCTAACTCTCTGTTTCTCTGACTCAAACTCTGTGTCTCTAACCGGTTTACTCACCCTACACTGTCCCAGGTTTTCAAACAAAGTTGTCAAAAACAGGAAGGCCTCACAAACCTCACCACAGGTAGATTTTCTTAAACAATGTAGCAAATGTAGAAATCACAGCCTGGAGGATGCACTGTGAGCATTTTCTGGAGCCAGGACAGTGACTTTGAATTTTGGCATCAAAAACAAAATTTGGCATTGAAAATCAAACTGGAAATAAAACACAGACATTCAAACTACTACTGTTGAGATACTACTACTACTACTACTACTACTACTAATATGCTACTTTTTTACACTCTGATGTGTTTTTCAATGACAATCATGTTTTTCTACATGTCTGTTATTTATGTGATTTCCATATAACCATCACACTAAGGAGAGAACGTTGATCTTCCTGAACAGTGTCCTCTGAAGCCTGACATGAAAACACACCACAGCAATGGCTTCCATGAGTTCACCTGAACTTCCAGGTGTAAATATAAAATAAATAAATAAGTATCCAAGGTCCAGTGTGTAGAATTTAGTGCCCTCTAGTGGTAAGATTGCAGATTGCAACAAACTGAATACCCCTCCATTCATCCTCCCCTTCCAAGTGTGTTTGGTTTGTCTGTTCTGGGCTACAGTGGAAACATGGTGGACCCGTCAAAAGAGGACTTGCTCCCTCTCTAAAGGTTCATTGTAAAGCAACAAAAAATATTCTTATTTTTAGATGATTATACACTACTGAAAACTGCCACATTCCGTAAATGGAGCCCTCTAAACCTGTCACACTGGACCTTTCAGTTGAACTTTTAAATTACATTATGCAGATCTAGGGTCAAAGTTGTAACTTTAGCTAGGTTAGGTTCTGTCACCTAATCATATCCAAGATTCTGGACCAAAGTGGTTGACCAACCAAGAAAAACATTGGCACTGCCATCAATAGAGCCACACCACCCACATGGTTAAAACTACTTGGTTAAAACAATAGTAATATATTTGATTTTTGCCCACCTGAAGGTAGTCCATCAAACTATAAACACAGCATTGCCATATTATGACCATATAAAATTATTGTGGCCCTGTTTTGCAGATCCAGCATTCATTTGAAATCGTTATTCTGGTTTACCTGGCTATCACTCTCCTTTTGGCTCTGTTTTGGTTTTTCTGTAGCAGTTCTATCTCTTCAGCTGCTAAGTGCTCCACCCTCTTCTTCTTGATGTCCTCTTGGGTCTCTTCGCTTCTGCCATGTTCAAAGAGGCTGCTGATAGCATGTTTCATTGCCTGCTTACCTGGCTCCCATTCTGGCACGACACCTGCTCTGCTTCCAATCAGCAACTCTGTAAATTTAGTGATCTCAGGGCACAGGGTGTGTGTTTTTTTTAGTACCGAAGGCCATCAGAGGAAGCTAAAAGGACAAATAGAGAGAAAGATCAAGCAGAAGGCCACCAGATGAGAGTAAATCTGGGACCGACTTTTAGTCGTTGCCGAGAGCTTTGTCACCGGGCTCCTTGCTGTTGGACTTGTAAGTAATACTAGCTGGCGGCTGTGTCTTGATGTTGCACATGCTTAATGTTTGGCAGTGTTAGTCAATGTTGTCTTCAGGTTGGTTAAAAGACTGTCTTCAGGAAATGGGAAATAAATCGTAGTCTCCCATGTCAGAGTCATGTGTGTTTCCCCCTATCTGCAAAGCCAGCACGGGAAGATTGCCGTCCTCCCTCTGGCTCTCATTCTACTTGTCATACAACCTCAGCCTCTTCCTCCACCTCTCTTTTGTATGTATCTCTCTTACTGATACCCCCTCCTCCTCCCTCTCTTCCATCCCTCCTTCTCCGGGTCTCACTCGTCGTTTACGCCTCCTCGGTGAGTGCTATTACAGCATCACTTTGCATTTAGATAACCATCGCCTCACCACCCCAAATTGGTCCGGAGGAGAAGGAGGGGGATAAAGAGAGGGGGAGGAAGAAGGGGGGGAGGAGGAGGAGGTGGAGTAATAGGACAGGGGGAAGAGGAAGAGGTGATATTGAAGTTCAAGGCGAATCCTTCCCAGAGAAATAATTGCAGACGTTGGAGCCCCTGTGGTTGGTGACACATGAAATTTTAGGGGAAATACAGACCAGCAATTTCACCACTGGCAATTATGATCAACAGCATTTTTTCCATTACACTTACATTTTCTCGCTCCCCTGCTGTGTCATCCACACACGGTTATTTTGTCCCAAAATCCTTCCTATCCCCAGCCCCAGAGTTCCACCAAAATGAGGTGTATTGTAATATCCTGACAACTGTTCCACTTTTCAAAGCCAAGGAGCCGTAACTGTGCCCTGTAAGTAATGAAACTTAGAAAAATGAAACTGAAGCTTTATCTTGTGATAAGTGTTGTTGGCGTATAAGCAGAGCTCGCATTGTGTCGGACCATTCATGTGTTTAAGTCGGATACAGACCCAAAGTACTGTTCTTGCTTTCAATACAACATAAGCAGCATCTCAGTATGTGCAGCTACAATTACATTTCTATCACTGAATAAATTCCTTCCAGTTGAAGTTTCCAGATGAGCTGTTTATCTGAACACCAAATCAAGTGATCTGACTGAAGTTTGTGTTTGCATGCACCAAAGCGTGTAATTGGAATAAATGTAGAGAAAATTGTTTTAGACCTTCTTGGAAGCTCACTGGTGTCATTTACACTTTGTGAGCAAAAGAATAAGATGTGCTCCTACTCCAAAAACAATATTTCGGTGCAGGCACTGTCACAATACCTGCTGTTTCATCCTGAATGATAAAATGTCGGGAGAATTCCAAATGAACTAATTAGCTTTTTCTGAGGGGGTGATATTTGGTACTTTTTCATTCTGGTCAGGCTTCATCCTCATACTAATACTCAACAACAGCTTGGTGATGCAGCTCATCTCAGGTCCACTTTGTAACATATTAATGACTTTATGTGTCAGCTGTAATGTGACTGATGACAATATAAAAAAGAAAAGCGGGAGTGCATTTAAAAAAAAAAAAATGATGATATAGAGCCTATGTTTCATGAATGAACAATGGAGCTTATAAGTTCAATGAACACATTAGCTGGAAGATGTGATTTCTGTGATAAGACAGTCTAATATATTAAAACCTGCTTTGGGATTTATAGTATCAGAGTATAAAAGCAGTGATGATATAACTACACATCTGATAATTTAGCAGAAAGCGAGTTTTCTGTGTGTGTGTGTGAGAGAGAGAGAGAAAGAGAGAGCAGGCTGTGAGCACTGATGGCTATGTGATGGTCCATATCTGCCTCTGTTTTTCCATTCCTAATGGAGGACTGGTGCAGTTGCACATAAACACACCATCCTTTTGTCGGTAGCTATTAGAATCAGGTCAGGCTCGGATGAAATGTGAAAGATATGTGTGCATTTCTGTAGTTGTGCACGTGCATAATTATGCAGTGCGTTTTCCGAGGCATAAATGCCTTCACTGTAATTGTAGACAAACAAAGCAGTCACAGAGCTCCACTAGATCTCTGAAGGTGTGCTGTGGATTCTGGCACCAAGACGTTAGCAGCAGATCCTTTAAGACCTGTTCATTGCGAGGTGGGATCTCCAAGGATTGGACTTGTTTGCACATCCCACAGATGCTCGTTTGGATTGATTCAGTCAATATTCAGTCAATAAAGTCAATATTTTTAACGCATTGTTGTGTTCCTCAAACCATTCCTGAACCTGGCATGGGGAATTATCCTGGTGAAAGAGGCCACTGCCATCAGGGAAAGGGTGCACATGGTCTGTAACAATGCTTAGGTACAGTAGGTGGTGCCCATCAAAGTAACATCCATATGAATGGCAGGACCCAAGTTTTCACAGCAGAACATTACCCAAATCATCACACTGCCTCTGCTGGCTTTCCTTTTTCCTGTAGTGCATCCTGGTTCCATGTGTTCCCCAGGTAAACGACACACACACACCTAGCCATCCACATGTTGTAAAAGAAGACATGATTCATCAGACCAGGCCACCATGGTTGTCCAGTTCTCACGTGCTCATGTGACCGTTGTTGGTGCTTTCGGCAGTGTCAAAGAATTTCATTGCCAACCATTGCTTCATCGTCATTGTTATGCACATGACAAAAAAGAACATGACCTACACTCAAACACTCTGCCTGAATCAAGCCTGCGTCAACACACACAGAGCAGTGAAGCTGTTGTTGTTGCCCTGCTAAGGTGCTGTTCATAATACGTTTCCTGTGTAGAAACAATCAGTCGTATGAGCCAATGGCCAAAAACTACACGTTAACACTCTAGTGAGCTCAAAGAGTCATGACTTTTGTCTGTCATGAGTGAGAGGAAATGTGTTGTGTCATAGATGCACAAAGTCTGCAGAGATAGGAAATTGTGGTTGATGACCTGACTAAATTAAATTATATTTAAAGAGTAGGAAAAATAACATCTGAAGTATACCTAAATAAAAGTACCAAAATAAATGTCTCCTCTAAATCCCCATGCAGTTTTACATAGATGTATGATACCAGGTTCATAATTTAGCACAGTATACACGCTACTACATATATATTTGTTGACTGTAATGATGAGTGACACAGACTCATTGTGGTCTAGACATGTTGAGGAACTAAACATGAACATGTCAGCATCGATTCAGCACGACAGAGCATGTGAGATGAAAGCATAAAAGAGAAACCTGTCAATGGTCCAGCTCCTAACGGCTGCTAAATAAATAGTCCTTGTGAAAATGTTGGTTTGAGGTTTGATTTCTTGGCAATGGACAACCATTTTTCATGTAGGTAAATTTGACACGGCAGTGACTGAATGTATGAATATGAGGCAGAAGAAGATCTCTTCTGCAAATGAATGTGGGATTAGAGTGGAGAGGAAACAATGAACAGCGCAAATAGAAGCTGAGATGCAGCAGATGAACAGCATCTTCAGCCCAGCTCTGTTTCTCTGCAGTCTTGGAAACAGTAATGAACAATAGCCAGTCACCTTGCAGTTATTCACCGCCACTCTTGTTTACACTTGGTTCAGTTTCAATGGTTGAAAGCTCCTAGTTAGCCGTAGCATTAGCAGCCTCCCCTGCTGTTCATCACCGGCCGAGCTGTAATTACAGACGCATCCAGAAGAGACAAAAGGAGGAAGCTCAAAAGAATCCTGGCCTTTTAGCCTTGTGTGTGTGTGTATGTCTGTGGTGTGTGTGTGTGTGTGTGTGTGTGTGTGTGTACGTGTTGTTATACCTGTGCAGTGTGCGTAGGTGTGCATCATGTGTGCGATAAAGATCAAGCAGGGACAAAACAAGAGTAAAGAAGCCTAGTCGTTCTTTGAGCTGCTGCACGAAAAGAGTCCCCCACCACCCACTCTCTCTTTCCTTCTGTCCTTCTGATTGCCAGCTTTTTTTTTTCTTTCTCACTCTCCATCTCTCCTTCCCTTCCTTCTCACGTCTCTTTTCCCATATATTTTTCCTTTTCTCCATAATTGCTGCTGAAGTCAAGTCTAACTTAACAAGAATCGCTCTGATTTCTCGCTGATCAAAACAAAAGAAAAAAATAACTCAGAAAGAGATAAATGAAACAAAACAAACTTTCACAAGAAAAGAATTTGCCTCACCCTGACAAATGTCAAGGGACCTCGAGTTAATTATCCTAAGTCATGTGCGTATCATATTTGCAGCTACAGAGTTACTTTAAAATCTATTCTGTTCCTAAATGCAAATTACATTAAAATTTTTTTGTTATTCGTGAAGTTATCCATTGGATTACAGAGAATGTAATCTAATCTGATTGCTTCAAAATCAAACATTAAAAATACTGCACCTTTATACTAAAAGAATTTGAGTTCCATAAATTATTTTCTTTCCTTTCTTATCTTCCCTCAACACCGTTCTTTTTCTCCCAGCACGTCCACCACAAAGTGAAGCACTTATCTAAGAAACTCTGTATATCAGGCCAGACGTGCTTTTCATGAGTTAATAGAGCATTAGTTATCATGGAGACATGTTTCAGGCGTAATACAAAATGTAATTAAGTAATCCTTGACAATACAACTATAATCTAATTACACACTTATTCAAATGTAATCTGTGTTTCTGTCCAGGTTTGCACTGTAATAATGTGACCTGCATGTTGTCCCCTTCATTCCACTTCTCTCATGCACACACTTTGGACACACATACACACCATCCTGCACTCCGTTTCCCACCGTCATGCCCCCAGACACACCTGGCGGACATCTGCTCTCCATTGAGAGCACTCTTCTAGTTTGATTTGTGTCTAAAAGCAAGAAGAAAAAAAGAGAACAAAAACACACATTTTTTAAATGCCTAATTAGCTTCTTTTTCAGGCGTCTCTCTGTGGAGATTTTAATTATGATTTGGCATCGGCCTGCGTTTATGGGATAAAATGGATGTTGTTGATCAAGGCTCTGTTGGAAGGTGGTGGAGATGGAGGGAGATACAAGCAAGGCAGAAAATGAGGGAGAGAGAGAGCGTGGAGCTCATCAAACACATTTTCATTCACACCATGCTCAGCTACATGCTGACAAGCCACGCACACTAAGACCCATGTCGAAAAGCCTTTTGCTTGCTTCAAAAATTTGCACTTAAAAAGTCAAAAGCCACAACATAGCTATAGAAATGTATGTTTTTGCTACTTTCTATTGTCAGTTTATGTAATAATTCAGCCATTGGCAGCTTATGAAAGCTTTTCCATTTGCAGTTCTAAGCAATAAATGTCTGCTCTTTTTCCCTTTGATGCACAAGAAGTGATGTGTCTTCTGTTTCTGGTGTGTTGGAAATAAATATGAGATAAATCAACAGGACAGTTTAGTCAGCATTATGCTGGAATTAAAGTTCTGTGAATATATATATATATATATGTGTGTGTGTGTCTGTGTGTGTGTGTGTGTGTGTGTGTGTGTATCTCTCTACCCAGAGTGGTGGTATGGCAAATGACAGAGGGCCAACCTGCATACCTCCTCAAAGTATATTAAAACAAAACAAACAAACAAAAAAAACAAAAAAAAAAACACATGCAGCCCTGCACATCAACACACTGATTGGCTAATCCAACTTCATGTGGAGAAGCAGGTTTGAAAAGAAAAAGGAAATAAAAACACAGAATATTTAATCCCATACAGTATAAAAGAAACATCTTAGCTACAGAACTTCTCTGAACATGCAGAGGAGAGCATCATATTCTACAGTATATGGCATAGTATAGAAAAGAGAGCCACCTGGAGACACTCAAATTTCAAAAGAAAATCCAAAAACACTCTGAGAACTGAACTGAAATGTAAGAAGATGTCGAGGTACATAGATGAGAACTTGACATTAAAGTTACTTTTTGTTACCAGTGGATCAAAAACTAGATGCAATGTGAAAGGTGTCCATAAAGAATGGTCACCAAACTCTGTCCCCTCCTCTCTGTTGGAGCACTTTAGCATCTTTTAGCTCACTGTTGTAAATGAATGTTCTAAATCTTTACTGTTTGAGTTCAGACTCACCACACTCATCGCTCCTGTTTCCAGACACAGCAGGCAGCTGCTTTCAGGGAATAAGCTGACACACACTACCTTCCCAGCATCTAACGGCACAAAAAAAATAGCAACTAGCTGTTGAGTGTAGTATCATTTAGCAGCAGAAGAGCCTGGTATTTTCCTCAGGAGCTGGTTGAGACCAAAAAAGAGATAAACTAGAATAGTGAACAAACGAGTGAATATTTACCTTCTCCAGCTAGACAGACACACAGCAACAAACTAATGTGAACAAGACAGTTAACTAGCTTTAAACCGAACCAGAAGTACCATTATTGTTTTTAAGGCACTCAATCTTAAATCTTAAAATCATGGATGTGCCACAATCACTGGTGATCTAGTCTATGTTTCAAACCCCACCAGCCCTGCCACAGTTGTGCTGGATGGACTGAAACAGCATTGTGGCCACGTCTTAAGAGAGACGTTCTCGGTGGGGTCAAAGCAACATTATGTAAGAAGTCACAATTTTTATTGGTGGCCCCAGTTTCAAGGTGCAATACCACTGTTATGGACTGTAAATATGGACAGCTGTACATGTGAATTTGCTATAATTATATTACTTGAATAAAAACTAGCCTGTCGACAACTTTGCTAACAGTCAAACATCAAGCAAATGCAACGCCACTACTCACTAGTTTACTCTCTTTATTCACTTGTACAACAACAAGAAGCCCAGTTTGGCATCTTTCAGCCGTTTATTTCACAAAGCTCTCGCAAAAAAGTTAGTCCCAGAATTACTTGTGCTTTCTTGCTCAATATATTTTTTCCTTCATAGTTTCCTCCTTTGTCCTCTTCGCCTCAGCCGAGCCTGTTCATGTTGCCCACTCACCTGGGTCCAGTTCTTGGTGCACATTCCTGTGTCGCACTCCATCTGCATCCCCCTGGGCAAACCATCTGCAGACCTCCTCTTCCCCCAAAACACATGTGCTTACAGTCTCGTCAGCACAGCAAACAATGTGGGATAACATTAACTAACGGCAGCAAATATTACATTTTGCAGTAGTTAAGGCAGGACATCCAGAGGAGAAAACAGAAAACATTTCCTCCATAAAATATGATCCAGTTTCACCAAAGTCATTGAAATAGTTGGTGGCGTGTGACTTCTCCCAGCCTGGAGCACAAAGTTCCATAGTGCAAGAACAGATGTACGGGGTGCAGAGTGGTAATGGTAGAACCATTTACCTGATTTCAAGTCAGTGTAGCGTCAAAATGATTTAAAATCTGTTATTTTATGGTAGAAAAGTTACATAATGTCACTTTAATATGCGGTTATCTTTCAAGGACACAGTTTTAAGATGTTCTAATGCTATAAAAAGGGTTCAAAGGGTTCCTGTTCTGATCTACTCTTTTCAGCTTCATAAAGAAGTTACGGATAATGCCTGATGTTTTCAGCAATGTTAATTCAACCTACACTTTTATTCAGTCACGTACTGTAATGGTAAATAAATACATAGTGTACCCTACAGTCAGTGATCACGATAAAGCAAACACAAATACATACTTAGTTGTTTTCGCCATTTCCTTTTCCTATTCTTATAACTCACAAGAAATTAAACCATGATTTATCATAGCCTAAAGGAGTGGTAATCTCTATGCAACCAGGAAATTTAAATGATCAATGTGGCCCCTCCCTTTCAAAGACCAAAATCACAAGCCTTTAACAAAACATTCAATATGTGCTGATTTTAATTGATAAGGATTCCAGCAGGAACAGCAGATGTGGATGACTCAGAGTTTTTTTTAGGATGAGAAATGAACCCTGAGACCGGCAATGCCACATTGAGACACGTATAAGATCATGGGAGTTAGCGGAAAGGATGTTCACACAAACAAACACACACACACACATATGCATGCACGCGTGCAGAAATCTGAGCGGCAGAGTATCATCTGCGTAACCACATCCTCTGCCTCAGTGTGGAGAGGAGGAACCTGACACCCCCATCGCCCTATACGAAAACTCCAGAGTCATCACTAATATGGGCAGGAATATCAACATTTAATATGCACAAGGGGACCGCAAAGGTCGTAGCTGGGGCTCAGGATGGAGGAAAACTACACAAATTCTTGGAGATGAACGGAAATGGTGCAGCCTGAACAAACACTACAAATACTACTCTTTTGAGGTGCAAATTCATTTCTCTACGCTCCCTAGATTCTTCTTTTATATTTGAGGGGTTACTGCGGAGGTCATGTGGAGGAAATTAAGGATTAAATTAAGGATATTACTGGCAAATGCAGCCAAAGGTTGTATTGTTTTATCTCACCCGCTAATATATGATATATAAGCATACTATAAGTTCAAACATTTCTTTTTATATCTTCAAGCCATTTGCTAATTTTAGTTCAGTTCTCTATGGCATGACAATCAACTTGCACATGGTTGTAATCCTTTAATTTGAACAATTTGTCTCCTTTTTTGTGTCTTTGTCCCATTATTATCATTATAATTATGGTTGCAGGCAAAATCTCCTTGATAATGCAATTAGAAACGGTCTGACATCTGAACACTGATAATAGGCCTCTTTCCACAGCAGATATTTTGACTCATTTTATGAGAAAAAGCACAGATGTTGCAAACAACAGTAATGGTGGCTCCATTCTGTTCAAGTGTGACAATAAGCCAGCGTGCACAATACCAGGACCATGAAGCTGAAGCAGCTAAATGGAATTCAGCCGTCATTAATTTTATCATTTGCACCTGTGCTTTTCCTGCTGTGACTAAAGGTCCCCCTTGAAAAAAGGCCTCTCGCCTGCCAAAAAAGCATCGGAGACTGTAATCTGAAAGGACAGACAAGCAAACACGGCCGTGGCGAAAAGGATGAGGTGAAATTAGGTACTTGCATTAAAAAGGTTGCTGTGCAGCAGCCAGCTCTCAAACTTCAGATGTCACCGCTTCCATGAATGTGCCAAAAGGAGAGTTTTCTAAATATCTTCATGCAACAGAATTACCAAGGCTGTCCAAAGTGTCTTAAAGGTCCAATGTGTCAGATTTAGAGGCTCTATTTACAGAATATGGCAGAGATGGAACCAATATGCATAACTATGTTTTCATTTGTGTATATAAAATAAGAACTGCTATGATTTTGTTACCTTAGAATGAGCCTGAGAATGAGTGGCGGTGAGGCGATGGGGCTGCAATCAGCAACTACGCCATTAAAAGTCACTAAATCCTACACACCAGTCCTTCAAATCGAAACAAACTTGATTATTTTTTTACCACTAAAGGGCAGAAAAAAATCCAGATGCCTCAATAAAGTCAAGTTAATAAAGTCATTATGGAGACTGTGTGAGCAAACGGGTATCCACTTACGGCCAAATTCCACCAGGCACAATTGTGACGCATTCTGTGAGCTTATCACGATGCTCAGGTCAATGTTTCTTACTCCACCTGAAGCACCGC
This sequence comes from Protonibea diacanthus, assembly GCA_028641955.1. Classification (NCBI taxonomy): domain Eukaryota; kingdom Metazoa; phylum Chordata; class Actinopteri; family Sciaenidae; genus Protonibea; species Protonibea diacanthus. The sequence continues at coordinate 21,828,377 of CM053984.1, forward strand.
GGCCCGTTTCAGAAGTGTCCCCGAAGTCGGTCTCCGATCTTTGCTGCTGAGAATACATGGCTGTGCACACTGCCGAGCCACAAGGAAGACAATTTAACTACATGGCATATTTTAATATTTAGAAGCGCATAAACCAAAGAAAAAAAACACCAAATCTGTGCAAGTTAACAAAGTCTAGCGGGCAAAACACTCTGCACAGTTTCTGCACTGGACAAAGTGCCTGTTAGGGTTCTGCCGTTACACATCCCCAGAGCAACATTAGCATTTTTTTGGGGTTGTATTTCTGGTTATCTGGCTATCTCTCCACCAACTCCTGAAAAAAATGTTGGTTCTTTGCAGCTGAATGCTCCACCCATCTCTTATCGCTTACTTTGGAGAGGATGTATCTGAGCTTTTTTTCACTGGAAACTGCCACCTCCTGCAGCAGCCAATGGGAGCAGTGAGACCGCAGCCAGACAATGAATGTGCTGTAAAACAGGCACAAAGAGCAAAAAGAGGTTAAAAACCTTGTGAGGGCCATAATAGTGCTAAGACAGAACATTTTGTCTGATGAGCATGGATGGAGATTTGTAAAATTTGAGTAAAATTATTAAAGTCAGTGTTTGTTTAGAATCCGGATATAGAATTGTTAAGTTAATTTAATATTTAATATTAAAGGAGGGGTCAGGAGAGAGGAGAAAGATGCGTTGTTGTTCAGCCTCATTCCCAGGACATCAAATGCCAGCCTAAATGGGAAACAAACAATATAAATGGCTCAGACTGAACGACACAACACAACAGGTTGCATACGTGGCCATTTACACTGAGTCTGACTGATCCTGGGAATGAGAGAGATCATTTCTCCTTCCCCACTATGATTGACCTGGCCCATCAATAGTTTCTTACATTTTAAAAATATATATATTCAGGCAAATATTTTACCTGTAAAGAAAACATTGTTGATGATGTGAATCTGCATTAAATGAGCTCCAGCAGCTTGTAGTCTTTGAATTAACAGACAAGACGCACGCTGCCGATAGAGATGATTTGTCAAGTTTCAAGGGAATTGACCTTCAGCAGTGAACGTTATTGAATAGACACGTGCGCACACACACACGCACGCACACACACACACACACACACACACACACATTCAAGCATTATATTCTCACACACTTACTGCTCTCAAACACGTTGATGTACAGATACACACACACACACACACACACACACACACACACACACACACACACAGATCTTGTAGGAAACATGCATGCACATTTTTACATATATGCACACAAAGCATACATGACATGAAAGAAACCTGACAAAAAATGCAAACACATAAAAGACACACACACACACACACTGAGCAGCAGGGGGACATGAAAACAGAGCAGTGCCACTCTGCATGCATTATAAGATGACAGGAGCAATCAATCAAGCTGAGTAGGAGCAGCCTTTTATCAGGAATATATCAAAGAATCTGCTTCCACTAAAACAACCTTTATCATGTCATTTATGAGCTTCAACCAGACTACAAGAAGCACGAGAACACACGGTACCGCAGCCTGTGCCGGGACCAATGCTGCCACCTATGCGCGCCATGGAGACGTGCGTCTGGCGATGCGCTGTAACGCGATCACGCAGCCAGGGGGCGCACTCATGTCACTAACCTCTCTCTCTCTCTCTCTCTCTCTCTCTCTCTCTCTCTCTCTCTCTCTCTCTACCATGGGGATGCCGGTGGTGTCTAACCGCAGCTCTCCTCTCATTCATGCTGAGCGCTGCTCTCCTGTGCGCACGGAACTGCAGAGCTGAGCTTTGGAACCGGTGCTGCTTGCTGCTGCTGCTGCCGCCTGACGAGCCCACTGGGAATGGGAATGTCTCCTGCTGCAACTCTGACATCCTAAAAAAACATGCCAAACAGGGCGAACACGAAGGACGCTTTGATCAGTAAGTACAACCAAACTTTTTTTTTCTTTTTCTGGTTGTTCATCACCTCCTCACTCGACTCGGAGCTTTTTTTTTTCTACATCTCAAATGTTGGTGACATTCCTCTCCTTCCCTTTCCCCTTTTCTTCTCCTTGTCCTCCTTCATACCTTCCGCCGACCTCTCTCCCTCTCTCTTCCTCTCTCCTGTCTTCGTCTCTAAAATGAGCACACATGGACCAGTCCGTGCTGCCTGCGGGAGAAATTCAGGCTTTCTGTTGATTCGTTTTTGCGCTCCAAAGCATCGCACGGCTTATTTTGCGCACACGGCGGGAGAAGAAGCAGCCGCGCGTCTGGCGTCTGCCGAGGTTGCGGATGAACTCCATCCGAAATGATTCTTCTGGTGGAATTGGTCAAGTTGTTGAAGGTGAAGGATTGCCTTACCTCACTGGCGAGGAACTGCGGATTTTGGATGCAAAGTGGCAGCACTGAAGAGGCTGTCAGGGGCTGTTTGATGATCCCCAACATGCTTGAGCTTTAATGTTTGGTACATTTCAGATCGCAGGAGTGTTATAGGAGTGTTGTCGCACTGGTATAGTGATGCATTTATTCCAGCTCGTGTCTTATAGCCACTATAAACCCTCTGCTGAGCGCGCCACAGGCTCACAACCCCTTGTAAGAATATTATTGGAGTTTTGGATTTGTGACTGTTGTGGTCTATTGCTGGAATAATAGGACTGAACCTGCAGATATTAACACGAACATAAGGGATTGAACTTGAAAACCACTCTTTGCGTTCACTGTGCGCATGCATGAGTGTATGTATGTGGAGCCCTGTGCCCTGAGACCATGATCGTGTGCGTGCATGTGTACGTGAATGCAGCACTGTGCCTGTTTGTGCTTTTTTAGATGCAAAATGTAAATGTTTGAAAGTGCTTGTGAGTGTGCACAGTGTTTGACCTGTGAGTCTGAGTGTTTTTTTTTTTTTTTTCTTTTTCTTATGGGTTGTGTGTGTGCCCCTCACCCACCCACACACAAACACACACACACACACACAGAGCATCATAATTTGGGAATCACATCAACATGCTCTGACAGTTTTGTGTCACCTTATGAATTTTTGACTTGAAATGCGTAGGTGAGGCAGACGGGCTGATTTTGAGAGACTACGGGCGCCAAGCCACCAGCTTGGCTGCCAAGCACAGAGAAAAAAAAAATCTCTTTAGGTTATATGTGTGTGTGTGTGTGTGTGTGTGTGTGTGTGTGTGTGAGAGAGAGAGAGAGAGAGAGAGAGAGTGAGTCCTCTCTTTGCATGTTCCGAATCTCTTCTCATCTCCTTCTCTCTCCCTTCTTATCTCTCTCCAGGGTGAACTTGTGAGGATGTCTGCTTGTGTGTGTGTGTGTGAGTGAGAGAGAGAGAGATGACGTGGGAGCTGTGGAGGACATGCAAAGAGATGTATGGGATGAAAGACCCCCACCTCTCTCTTCATTGTCTGTGTGTGTGTCATGATGTGCCTGTGCTGGGATGCGTCGATAAGGCAGAAACCCTGAACATCACCTCCACTTTTGGGGCCGAAGCGTGACATCCAAAGTGACTGAATACATGTCTCCTGTGACATAATGACTTGTGGAACATATTAGTTCTTGTTACATCGCTGACACACACAGTGTTTGCAGAGGCTTTAGCCCGAAATGAGTCAGAATCAGACTTCGACGACAGCGGCGCTGCATGTGCTTTGAGCTGCCTGTAACCTAATTACCTAGTTTATTCTTGGAGTCTTTTATTATTAATTTGTTCTTAGAGGAGATCATCCTTTCTTACCACTCTCTATGTATCCATCTTTCTATGTATTATCCATGTGTGTGCTGCAACCAGTGTTCAGTCACATTTAAAGGAAGTTCCAGGGTGACACTTCTCATGTGAAACAAGCGTCTGCGGCGTTTAATGGCACATTTAAAGCAACTGTATTGTACTTTCTTGCAGTTTTTATGAATACTCTTATGTAATATTTATACATGAATTGACAGTGTGTTTGTGGTACTCACCAGTGACAATGGATGTGGCATCGTGCAGTACCTGTGGTTACATTTTGACATTTTATGGCAGTTTTATGTGATTTTCTGTTATATACGCATAATATTCCAAAGCTTTTCTAAGTGTTGTATCCTTTTGAGATTAACTGATGAATAATTTAATGTGTAGTTCATTTTTATGAGGGGATATTTAGGTGACCAGCCCCATTCTGTTTTCACGGATGCAACTTCTTCTCCTGTTTTTTCCCGAGCTGCCATGACAGTGCGAATGTCAAGTTTAAGCCCTATTTTAAGTGAGAATAGAATCTGTGGGCTCGCCACCTCGTCTAGCAGGCGAACTGTTGTGTTTGGGTGAAAATACCAAACGCTACAGGGAGTTTTTGTGTGTGTGTGTGTGTGTATGTGTAGGGGGGGGGGTGTTGTGTCAGTGCTCGCAGCCCTCAGTGGTTCAGACCCCGGCTGAGCTGAGAGCTACAGACGATCGACGATGCACCCTGCGGTCCGTCTGCGTCGAGCCGCTTCATACCTCAGATGCCTGTAATAAATAAATCAAGGGGGGAGAGATGGAAATAGAATGACAATAAACCAGATTGATATAGCAGATTTAACTCATTTTTTGTTTGAGAAACTCCCAGAGGAAAGGTGTGTTATCATAACATGTCCCATTGTATGCAATGAAAATGACATTTAGCTGAGGGGTTTTCATTCAGAGCGCCTTCAGAGTCCACATTTAAATGCCGTATCGGCGGACCCAGCGGGAGCTGAAGCACTGATCCAGCAGTGTTAGAGCCATGCACTCGCCTATTGAGCTGCTGATGACTTGACTGCCAAGTAAGCTGATATTACATGGCAAAATACCAGTTTGGATCCCACCTACAACACAAGTTGTTTTAACTGCTGTTGGAAGAGTATTTATCTGCTCAGCTCAGACGGGCGTGTAGATCAAATAAAGGAGTGATGGACCACTCTCACTGCTGGCTTTGTGTCCGTCATTTCAGTCAGGAGAGATTGTTTTAAAATGATATATACATTGGTATAGCAGCCATAAAAAAAAGAAAACTTGAATTGAATTGAATTCATGGAGATGGGACAGGACTCCCCTCTGAGTAGAGATACTGATGCTGGTGGAGTAAAGCCAGCAAAACCTCTCTGAATCTGAAGATCATGGTGCTGATCTGATGCTCAGTGCCAGACCTGAAAGGCAGAATAGCACAATGATATATTTAAAGAGCAGCATCCAGAAACCAGTCTGCTTCAAGGAATGTGTGCAGAAAGACGAGACTGGATGATTTGCAAATGAGACGGACTCTGACAGGAGGGAAAGTGGAAGTGATGAAGAAGAGTTGCGGAATAAAAGCAGAGCATTCCTTATCGGGCTTGAGCCAGAGCTTCATGTTTTATGATCAGATGAACATCCCTGTAACCTTTTTAGTGAATGCATGAGAGGACAACAGGGATACCTCCCTACAGGAATATGTGAGCACACAGTAAAATGCTTAGTTTTGTCTGTCTAAACTATAACTGTAATCAATATGGAGCCTCGTCACATCGTGGCTGTATCCAATCATTTAAATTACAGGATATCTTTTGTTGCATCGACTCCAGCAGCGGTATCGGTGATAGAATAGCAGATGAGCCAATTTGTCTTGTTTTTTTGCTTCTTTTTCTGATGAGCCAGTGGCAAAGTGTTTGCAACTCCCAATTTCTGTCTGAACAAAACAGACAGAGGGAAAGATTGAGAAAAAAGTGGATGAGAGCGAAAGGGAGAGATGTGGGGAGAGAGAGAGAGGGAGAGAGGGAGAGATGAAGTGATGGAGCTTTTAAGTTCCCGGCGTCTTTTTGATGCAGCCTCTGCCGTGAAAGGCCAAGACAGATCAAACAGGGCAGGCAGATTGAAATAGTTTTTCTTGTAAGGGGACGAGACGCTCCAAAGCTGCACAGATGTGACAGGTAACCGCAAGACGGAGGTGGCAGCCACTTTTACACTATTACACGCAGCCTGATTGCAAACACTCGCTTCCCAAGTTCAGAATGGGACTTTTTCTGATTGTCGTTAGCATCCGCGCGCGGTGTTTTCAAGTGAGACGAACAGAGCGTGGGTGGATGGGTTGCAGGAGTTATTTCCTATCCTAGTGTGAGCAAGGATAATTCTACCGTTGTTCTGTCAGCAATTAAAAGAATTTCAGCAACCCATTTTCTTCTGCTGCTGCAGACCATACAGCTCGTGTTTGTTGTCCCAAATGGCCAATTTCTGCCTTATGTTCTGTGCTGTCTGAACAGTTGAGGCAGCAAAATAATCAGTGTGTGTGTGTGTGTGTGTGCGTGCAGCCCAAAGAAACCCATACTACTGAACTTGTCCATGTTTCCTGTGTTTCTTAGACATCAGTCCACTCAGCACGTCCCCGTATTTCTCATACGCACGGACTCACACTCGGACATCCTCCCTTTACCCTCCTTCTATCCTTGTATATATTTAGTGCTGGGCCAAGGTCAGTGCTAGAGTGCTTCGTTCCTGTTTTTTTTCCGTACATGGCTTTCAGATGAAGATCTGTCTTCTGTTATCTCATGTGGTGGTTAGGATTTCCCTAGGCCATATTGAGGTATGGGAGAGAGGAACAGGAGGGAAATGCAAAAAAGAGGTAAAAGGGGAAGGATAAGACGATACAGCAGGACTGTGAATATGAGATGTCTGACCTTCTATGCTTAATTTGAAGAACAATGCCAGCTTCTATTTTCTGCTAACAACTCTCAAATTCAGCCTTATAGCACCAGCAAGGATTCTACTAAGATATAGGCAAGAAAACGATTTCCAAACACTACACTGAATTGGGATAGGTTTGAAACACTCTTGTTCATCTGGAATTCTCCCCCAGGCAGTCCCATGTAAAGCACTTTGAGGTGAACGCATGCTCCTTTGCAGTCTCAGAGAGAGGAAACTGTTGATAACTATTGAATGTTTGAAAGTCAATACTCAAAATTCATATCAAGACATCACACAAACTGCACACTGCAGGCTTATCTTAAACGACCAAGCTGATGCCTGTTACTTTGAACCAAATGACTCCAAAGGAACAAGAGAAGCCGGAGATCCAACACAGACGCGTCCGGATTTCTCCCATGTGAAGCACAGTGGCGTTTAAGAAGCAGTTAGCAGAGTTTTTATCACCTCCTGTGGAGGGAGACAAATTAAACATGGCTGACACCAGAAATTTGTAGCAGAAAGTGATAATCCGTAGCGATTGGTAGGGATGCGGATGACTTTTATGTTGAAAGTATCGTACTTGACCCGGAGACCTGGAGGAGAGACAGCAAGAAAGAGTGAAGAATGGAGGATTTTTAGGCATCGCAGTGGAGAGAGAAGGGGGATGAAGAGGGATAACTGAGGTCTGTGAAGGCGAGAGGTAGGTGAAAGTGGTTATATACAGTATGCTCTGCTATCTGGGCTTGTTGGTAAGACTCACTGAAGGAGGCCAGGGGATAGAGCGAGTGAAAGAGCCTGAAGAAATTGGAGTGTTGTCAGGGGGAGGAGGTCAGTAGGAAAGGTGTAATGGCAGATGTTCTGTTTTGATCCAAGTTTCTGACAATTTTTAGGGAAACAATTGCAAAAGAACTTTCCAAAAACTAAAATATAAAATGAATCAAATGAGCCTCTTAAGCAAAAGGAAAAAAAGATCAGAGTTTTAGCCTGAAGATGAACACATCTATACTCTATGGTTATAATTTAACTCACATCCATCTCATCTAATTTATCAAAGTCTTGGAAATACTTGGAAACTTAGCTAGTGATATTTATTACAAGAGAAGGAAGAAAAATAAACAAGTGGGAAAGCAATGGAATATCAAGAGAGCAAAGTCATGGAGAAAACGACTGAGGCGAGGTTTAAAAACAATGAGAACAGGGAAGAAAATGAGACGGGAAGCAAAAGGGACCTGGAAGCAGTGAGGCAAAGAGAGAGTGACGGTGTTCCTGACAATGTGACTCAGATGAGAGGGCTCAGAGGAGGAGGAGGGGGTGGATAGAAACAAAGGCACTGAGGTTGAGGTTGTGCAATCTCCGATCCTGGTCCTCTCTGGAAGTGATTAGGAATTTGAGAGAAATAAGGAGAGAAAGGCAGCTCAGGAAGAAAGAAAGTAGATACAGACAGAGTGACTTGGGCGATTCACTTGATGAAACAGGCTTTGCTGTTGCTGTTGTTGCTGATTTTGATGACAAGGCTTAGACCATATAGTCTATAAAGTTTTAGGGACACTTACTCCTGGAATTGGCTGTAGATCTTCATTGATCTGTTCTAGCTGTTTGGAACATCATGATGCATGTTAAAAGATGTGGTATTGTCACGACTGAGGCCTGTACTTTCGTTTTCTGGTGATATCTAAAGTGTTTAACCCTGTGGGGTCCTATCAATTCCTTTTGCAATCGTGGGCAATTGCTTGCAACCCAGAATATTAATGAGTTGTTCATATGTTTGTGTGAGCTGTTTTTTAAAACTCATGTGTTTCAGTGTTCAACAGAACTCTTGTTTGTTGCTTGAGAAGATTTTAAAGAAATGGTATAGAGATGGTTTCTTCCTTGCATCCTGAAAGTGCAACTTCATTTTCATTTTGATGCCAAGCTAGGGTTTGCTCAACTGTAGGCTTCTCCTGCTGTGAAAAATATAAGGATCCAGAGTTCAGTCATTCCCCACACAGCGGCTGCTTTGGCTCAGGTCACAGGTCATTACTGATCACAAGGTTTGCGGATCCATCCCCAACCTCCTCCTGTCCACATGTTGAAGTGCCCTCGGGCAAGATACTGAGCCCTGGGTTACTCCGCCGTCACTGGGAAGTGCAGTGCATACCAAATTGGCAGTCCCTTGCACAGATAAATGGGGATGGTTTGCGTCAGGAAGGGCATCCGGCGTAAAAGAAGCCTGTGCCAAATCAAATACGAGGATCATCAGATCCCCATGCTGGGCTGGGCGGGGCCCGGTTTGCCAGCAGATGGAAACAGATGATCCACCGTGGCGAGCAGCCGAAAGGGGAAGTCATTCCCGCAGACCAAACAAAGCTCACCGGGAGTCTAGTCAATATTCATGTGCTTCAATTTCAACAAAAAAAGGAAAGAAACACACCATAACAAACAGACAGAAAACAGCATTTCTGTGATTAGTGTTTCATCAGGCTGCCAAAAGAAGCAATTTGCCAGCTGGGGGAAAATATAAGGTAAACAGACAGTGCCATCGATCTTGTGTTTTAAACATTTTGAGAAAGGTCCTGGCAAGTCCCAATTGGTCCTGCTGTGAGGAAACTGCAGTGAAATGACAGTGAGCGCAGAAATGCTGAGTCAGTGAGCACAATGACACTTCCCTGATCATCACACACACACACACACACACACACCCGCACACACACAAAGGCTCATCTCATTTTGTTGAGTGCTTAGTCAAACATAAGCTTGCATGTGCGAGGGAGGGTTGTACATAAGGTTTTGTCTTGTGTGTGTTTGAGAAATAGGATCAGAGAACCATATGCGATGCGTCCTCTCATGTGTCTCTTGGCTCTCATCATGAGAATTATAGCTGCCAGGTTGAGCCTTTTGCTCAAGGACACCCCAGCAGGTGTTTTTGCATCTCTATGCACTCTCTGTAAGAACATACAAAGTTTGTCATTTGATCGCTTTGGACTTTTGCACCAAATTGGACAAAGGCGCCGTCAGTGTCTCTCTGGGGAGCCGAGCGCCTGGTGGTCCAACACTTCAGACTTTCATCTTGTTCTAAATTGTTGGAGGACGGAGACGTACAGAAGTACATGACTTCTGCTTGAAGGTAACTGGCTCTTTCTTTGTTGTGATAGATGAACTTCTTTCACCAGTTGAGAAATAAACTTTCTCTGCTTAGTTTTAAGCTAGAATGTGCTTCCCTTCTTCCTTTTGTCTTTGTATGGGATTCTGCCAGCCTTAAATTCCCCGGCGTTCTGTCTGAAAGAAGGATACGGCTGATAAGACACAGAAATGGTGTAGCGGTGATAGTAAATGCTTCCACTCCCCCACAACAAAGTAAACCACAGGGTCAAAAACATGTTGAAATCCATTTAAGGCACCTTGAGGTTTCCTGTTTGAAAGCGGCGGTGCTCTGGCCGTTGAAATTGCCCCGCGTATCGCCACCTTTATAGGGTGGTGATGCATGGGAAACCATTTTAAGGCAATGCAGACGGGCAATTTAGCTTTTAACAGATGCGGGGGGTTGCAAATGGACCAAAATTGGAGAGAAAGTGTTGAGTTTGGTGGAAGCAGCAGTGACACAACCACAAGAGAAGCTTTTGTCTAGTGAGATGAATTTACTCAATAACCTCTGCCTAATGGGGCTGTCTATTATTTTCTGTTTTTGTGCCTATCTCTATTTCTCTCTCTTTCTCCTTTCTCCACGGCTTAGGTATTGTGTGCTATTATTTTGTGTGTTATTCTCTTCCTGTCTCTTTATTCCCTCCCTGCCTCGCTTTCTCTCTCTCTGCTTGTCCTTCAGGATATTCACATGGCTTTGAAAAACCTGACAGAATTCTGTGTATTTAAACGTCACATCTTTAAATATTATTAAAGGTTGTTGTTATTTAAGATCTTCTGATGTTTTTCACTATGTGACAGCATGTGCTTTTGTTCATTTTTCCATTTACTAGTAATAGCTCATATTCCATCTGATTATATACAATTAAATACAACAGACATCCATTATTTTCTACGATGTAAGCCCACACTGTGAAGTTAATGTGCATTGTGTTGCATCAACATACAATATTGTGTTAAAGACTTAATCTGTGTTGCAGGCAGAAGTAAAGAAGCTGCAGCTGCTCACAACTGACTTGTACACTCATGTACCAGTTGTCATGTACGTTAAGGCTTTCACTTGTTCGCTTCCACAATGTTCTCGACAGCTTTTGCTGGCGCTGCAGTTCTCGCGTCCTGTTTCAAGATGTTTCTTGCATTATCTTGGATTTGTCTGTCTCACGAGTGTTTTCATTCAGCCTTGTCTCGGAGTCAGTATTTGGTCTCGACTGAATACAGTTGGCTTTTTAGCCACGTTAGTGGTTTGGCTTTATAAATGTTAGTCAGTCAGCCAGTCAACCACTTTTATACAGACTGAAATATCTCAACAAGCTTTGGGAGGATTGCCAGGAAATTCTGTCCAGACATTCATGGTCCCCCAGAGGATGAAGCCTATTGTCTAAACTTAGACTCTAAGGTGATCCCCTGTTTTTTTCTAGCACCACCATCAGGTTTCACTGTACATTGTGGGTTGATTAGCAGACAGCGTGGTATATATAATCCATGCCTCCCTCAGGATAAATATCAGTCTCTTTGATAATCCCTAAATGTTTCATTTACCATCAGCTCAATCTTTGAAGTTGTCCAGTGTCCAGTTTATGACCACATACATGAAATCTCATTCAACTGTACTTTGCGTTTACATCTAACTGGTAAATGTTAGTATACTAGCATGCTGAGCTAAACTGGTAAAAGTTATGCCTGTTAAACATCAGCATGTTAACATTGTCATTATAAGATCGTTAGCCTGCTGGAGTTAGCATTCAGTTTGAAGTACAGCCTCACAGCTAGCATGGTCGTAGACCCAGAAACTTGTTTATCTCAGGACATCTGGGCTAGGACTGCCTCAGTCTCATGAGGGTTTTCATTCAGACTCATCTTGGTCTTGGCCTTTGGTCTCGACAGAGTACAGTTGTTTTTTCTTCATTTTTTTCATTTCCTGCCTTTCTTGTGCAGTGTCACTGACTGCTCTTAAATCAGACTGCAGTTGTTGCTCAGCTGTATCCCACAGAGAAATTCTTCAGTATCACATGTGCTGTTTTGCATTCTCATTTACATGTAGATGTAATGTCTATTTTCCATAGTGTGACTTTGCCACTTAACAACCAAGCACCCTCATTTTGAGACATTTAGACATTCATGCACAAGTGTGTGAGAAAAATAACATGCACCATGGCCAGCCTGTTTTTATTAATGATTTTAGAAAATGATCAAAATTAAGGCAAATTTATGTTGATTATGTTTCCTGTTCCCATCACATTTTAAACTTTTATAAACCCGAAGGACCTTAGTGATTGAAGTGACTCTCATTAACAAGACTCAATCTTGGCTCAATCCCAAAACTGGCCAGACTTGGTTTGCTACTTGATTTGTGTGTCATGTGTTCAGAAGATTCCTTAGAATCTAAAATGTTTCAATGTAATTTTGCTTTAGCAAAAGCAATATAGCAAGATGTCTTTTCACTTTCACATAACAGTTAGCCACCGCGGTGCTAGTGGCATTGCTAGACAGCGAGACACAGAAATCAGACTGCAGTTTAGTCTATTTCCAAGCTCCAGAAAAGCATAAATTATATCTCATTGGCACATCCCAGCTGCTACCGTGCTGTCCTGTGTGTCTGGTGCGCACTACAGGCATCAAAAGACATTATGAAGTGTGTCTTTTGCCCTTTAATTCCTGTTGCTCAACTTTTAGTGTGGTATGTTTTAGTGGTTCATAATGTTAAACTCAAGTTTTGCTCTTCAGTTTGGCCTTGAATTGAATTCCAGGTTGAGCAGTCATAGTTTTAAAAGTCAAATCAGTGAATATAGAGATACATCTTCTCCTTATGAGTCCCCCTTTCTCTTCCATTCAGTCTCTTCATCTGTTTTTCCAGTGTAGGTGAAGTGTATGACTGTTTCATTCCTCTCTCTCTCTGTCTTACTAGTACTGTTAGTTTTAGAGATCTCAGCAGACTGACTAGAGGAGGTTTGGCTGCAGGCAGCTCCTTCTCCCTAATGAGAGAAATGGAGCCATTCACTGAATACATACACGTCTATGCGCTGGGCTTGTGTGTGTGGGTGCACGTGTGTGTTCCTTGCAGCGTGTGCCTGTGTGTATGCGGTGGGAGTGTTTGAGTGTTTATGTATGTGGTTTTGCGAAATTGGTTGTGTGAAATATTATGTGTGTGTTTGAGTCAGCGTGTTTTTGTATGTAGCGATGGGGTTTGTTTTTGAGCGTTTTTGTGTGTGTGCGTGTGGTGTGTGTGTGTGTGAGCCTCATGCCTCGCCTCTCCACACACTGTTTCAAATTCTTTCCTCTTGTGAAACCGAGGAAACTGAGCAGTTTATGTGGCTGTTGAACACAACATTTCATTTTCCCACTGTGTGCTGATGTAGTTGACTGGCTTCCCTGTGTACTCCTGCAAGTATTCAGCTCCATGTTTCTTCTTCTGTGGAGCTATATTATAAACTCTGTTCATGCATACCTGCACCTGTGTGTCTGGGTGTGTGTTCGACATGGTATAGTGTGTTTAGAAATGGGTATATTTCTTATACATATCAGACACAGAAGGTTTAGTCAAGTCTTTCTTGGTCTCTTATACACAATAACCATCTTGACTATTTAGTCATAAGCTTTGCCTGCAGTTACGAGTTATTTTTCATTTTCTGCTTCTCTGATTATTGAAGATTGATCATTTCGTGTAGCTGTGAAAAAATATGAAAAATGTCCATCATAACACCAGGTGACATCTCCAATTTTTGTCTGATCAACAGCCCAAAATCCAAAGATATTTGTCTGTCAGTACACATCATGTGCCATAAATGTATATTTATCATATTCAGTGTCCATGTTTGAGAAGTTTAGAGAAGTGTTGGTAGGAGAAAGCGCAGCCTTAAGCACATGCTCTGTGTTCACTAGAGTCCATTGTTAAAGTTGCATTTTCACAAAAAAATGCAACTCTTTCTTTGTTTTATCAGCGACATACACACTGCTGTATGTCACCATTGTGAACAGTGATGAAGTTAACACTCAGGTATAAAGGAGAGGATTGTGTGACGCTGTCCTCAATCTGCCTTTTGTTGAACTGTGATCACATGACAACATAATTACACTGAAACATCTTTCTCACAGCTGACTCTCGCATTGTTGCTGTCTGCAGATATTTGCTATCTTAAAACACCTGCATCATGTTTCACCACCTTCTGTACTTAATCTGAGCAGGAGTGTTATTGCGGTCTTGTGGCCGGTGTTTGGCTTGTCACTAGAGCTCGACATATACAAGATTTCTGAGGCCAGAACTGATACTGATACTCGAAAGGCATAAGTCCTCTTATTCCTGTGTGTCTGAGTAAAGATACTTGACAGTTAAATATAGCTTAACAGTAAATGTAATGAAGCTGAAACAATTGATCATGCAGTTAGTTGAAAATTGTCAACTATGATAGACGTTTAATTGTTTAAGTAATTTTTCAAAGTAAAATGCCAAACAGTCACTGGTTCTTGCTTCTCCTCCTTGTTTTAATTTATGGTAATTTGAATATTTTTGGACTGTTTGTTGAACAAAACAAGAAGCAGAAGGGGGCACCTTGTAGAGTGTGGCTCAGACCTTGCCCCGACGAACCAGGGTTCATATCCAGCCTGTCGCCCCTTGCTCCATGTCATTCCCCTTCTCTCTCCCCACTTTTATGTCACTCTTCACCTGTCTCTGTTGAGTAAAGCCTAAAAAAATTATCTTGGCTGCGGCCCTACTTTGGGTTCTGGAATACTGTGATAGGTGCTTCTAACTTTTCTTTTTTTTGACCAACCAAATGCTTAATTGAATAATTGTTCTTTGTGCGCTGCTGCTGCCTGAGCTAATCACAGCGGTTGTAGTCAATGTTTCAAACCCCACCAGAAGTGCCATGGCTGTTTTATTTTTTATGCACGCAGCGAGCAGCCCGCATCATTCTGGCCAGGACTCCCATGAAAAAGAGATTTTTGATCTCAATGGGACCTTTCCTGGTTAAAAAAAAGGTTTAATAATAATAACAGAGCAGCCTGAGCTGGCCGGATGTCAGTGACAGAAACAGCACAGACACTCTGGTCAAAGTAAAACAACAGCCAAAAAAGAAACAACTTAACTATGTAACATATTTGCATATTTAGAAGCACCTACATGAAGGAAAAATGCCCAGATCTGAACAAGTTAACAAAGTGTGGCAGGCAAACTGGTTCTGAAATGCTCCTGCTCGGGCTTGAAGTCACGTAAAGAACGGACCAAAACAGAAAAGTAACAGAAACTTTATAGACTTGTAACAGAACGCAATCACTTCTCTCTGATTCACTGTTACATTAGTGTGTTAGCACCCAGTACCATGTGAATGTGTTTCACTGTGCACTTGTGTATGTATGTTATATCCATGTCACTGCCGCTGTGTATGATGAGTCTATTCCACACGTGTCTGATGTTGTGCCGCAGCTGCTGTGGGGATTATTCTCGAGGCTACAGAGAGAGAATAAAAAGCATGAAAGAGTGTGAATTGACCATAAAGCTCTGCCACTCTGAAGGGATTAGAAGGGGTTAAACTGCAGGGTGTGATAAAGACTGGCATTTCTCTGTCACACACACTTAGACTGCGGCCGCGCACGCGTGTGCGTCTCTATGTGAGTGCACGTGAGTGAGAGAAAGACGTACCATGACCTACACTAACCACATTGTCACACTTGTAGATGTGCATGTATGTGTGTTTGTGTGTGTGTGTTTTTGAAGATGTGTGTGTGTGTGTGAGAGTGACCTATAACTACCATGGGGCAGTCAGGCAGTTCCAGAGCCAAGCAGCAGGGGATTACTGATGGGTTTTTCTCTGCATGCTGATGCTCAGAACTGGGGAGGAAAAAATTGTCGCATGGGAAGAAATACAGAGTAGAACGAGTGTGTGTGTGTGTGTGTGTGTGTGTGTGTGCATGTGAGAGAGCCGGCGAGACAGAAAGAGAGAGGAATCGCTGTTGGTGGTGCTGTTTAAAAGTGACTTAGTGGCTGTTACATTTGGAATACAGTGCAAAGCTTCAGTTTGTCACAACTCCGTACACAGTGAAGTTTTATGTTACAGACAAATTCACCTCCCTCTTATCATAAATTAAAGGCTGGATATTTTAACTGAAGTTCACCCCAGTAACACAGAGAGAGTGTTATTCCAGATGAATCATTTTTCTTTTCGGCTACAGTTCTTGTCAACAGAAGTACATTTCTCCATGTCTTTGATTTCTTTGCAGCTTGCCACAAGTTGCCTTTTTGAACATCAGTGTGTGACTGTCAAATCAGCTGTGATATCTTGTTATGATGAGGATAAACAAAGGAAATGGTAGCCTGTGTCACATGCATGCTTTAAAATGAGAACCACATTTCCCATAAACCTTACTGAAAGAAAGGGAAATGTATAGAGCTGTGATGTAAGACTCCACTTTTGAGAGCATCATCAATAAACAGCCTGGATGATTTAATGATTTTACAGCTTTAAGTTATGGCCATCAGTTTTAACTGTTTGTAAGTGCATCATCTTTTTTTCAGTTTGATATGACAGATGGTTTCTAAATATTATGATACCCACGAGCCAGAAGTCAGTCGGAGTCAGCGGTATAAAATTCACAACATTTAACTGTTGCGATTGGAAACACAGCTTCAGCAGCAAAATGAAACACCCTAGAGTTTTGGACCACCAGTAGCGCTCATGGGTGGGTCCCCGTTTTCTTGACGTGTGAGTAATCCTGTTCTCATTCCTCCTGCCGCCCTCACATTATTCCACCGATCAACAGTTGGGTGGTATTAACACAAAGAAGCGTAAGAGTGTCTCTGCGTAACTTCACTGCTCCATTCAGACCTCTTTTTGTTCACCAGCCTTTAAATTCCACAATTCTCTGTTATGAATTACAGAGTGGTAACTTATTGGTATGAAAATATTATGCGCATAGTTGTTTTATCTTAAAATCATTCAGCGACATGGTCTGTGATGCTTTATTTGAGACAGATTTCAACACAAGCAGCTTGAATGGATTTTGCAGCGCTCTGGTTGCCCCCCCCCCTCGAGTCCCTCCGGTTTTGTTGGCGGCCCTGTTTGGGTTCTGGAAATGATTACCGTGCCAGACAGACCAATCAGATAAGGCTGCTACAGCGGCCGCAGAGGGTCATGGGTAGGGGTGAGAGGTTGAATTCCATTCGCTCTGATTAGATCCACTCTTCACACTGTTACACTGTAAACTGTCACAGCTGTGTGAGCGCACACACACCAAAACTCAAGGTTTCAGCACGTTGTGTTGCAATAATTGTTTCAAGAAGATGCTGGGGTGATGTCATCGACAGTCTTATGCACATTATCTGCTCTGTACAGTGGTAGACATGACTGCATAAAGGAATGAAACTAGAACTACATATCTGTCTTTGTTAAAGAGCGGATTTGGAATTAGCTTTATCTGCAGCTGTTGTTCTGAAATCCATTTTCCCACTGCCAAAGTGAACCAAACCGAGCTGAGCCAGGCTAAGCTTGAACATGGCTAATGGAGCCATGGATTTTTATGTGTTTGTCCTGGTTCAGTGTTTTCTGGCACTTTGCTTCACGCTTGGAGTCACAACGCATTTTTTCCACATTTTGCAGGCTGGAAAAAGAGGCTACAGGGCCAGAGCAAGGGCTTTTTACCCCAACACACACACACACACACACACACACACACACACACACACATGCAAAAACACACATTCAGACTTGCGCCCTAGCTTGACCTCTTCCCATGCACGTTCAAACATGTGCACACGTTAATTCAGCAATGCTTTGAGTCAACTTCGGTCTTCTCCTGTGTGTTTATTCCCACACACGAAATTAGTCACATTTTAATCTGCAGCGCAATCAGAAATCAGCAGCGCCGCTTTGGAGGCAGCCGGATGGTTGACATTTGCGCGTTGATTATGTCTTTACACTTATGGCTGCTGATGTCTTGTTTACATGAAATGTGTGCCTGCTGGCGAAAACACTATGTCAGCTACAATGACACGGCGAAGGGGATTACCGCTCGAATGCGACGAGTATATCAACCCTGTCCAAACATCTGGTTCTCTCACCGCGAGCGCGAGTGAGCCGTACAGAGGAGTGTGTTACCCCACTCCAGAGGTCCTTTAGGGAAATGAATGGGGCTGATATACTGAGAGGGCCCAGTGCAGCCAGATTAACAGATTTTATCACCGTAAATGGAACTTGTTTTCACAATCTTTGGAGCTTTTCCTTCTCTCTTTTTTTTTCTCGTTTTCACACACAGAAACACACAGTCACGCAGACATAATTAGTATGCATCGCATGAGTGTTGAGTGTTTCTCTCTTCTCACAGTCTCTCAGTGTTTAGGGAGAGATTTTTTTTGGACAGATGTTGCTGATTTTGGTGTGTTGCACCTTTTTGAGTTAAACAAAGGATGCTGATATCATGCACGACTAACCAGAAGTCTCATTTCTTTTGCTTATGTTGAGATATACATCTAAAAATGTAGCTTCCTTTACTGCTTATGTATTACCCTCAATGATATATCTTACCTCCAAAAGCCCATTTTAATTTACAGAATGAGATGTCTCTTTCTGGATTTCTTTTAACTGGAGCTCTTGTCTTTGTGATAAGAGCCCTCATTGAAGCTGCTGAAGACTTCCCACAGTGCTTCTGTACGCCTGCCTCCTATTATTTCTGCATCTCCCTCTCCTCTTTCTTTATTCTTCAAGCTTAAAAAACTGGCCCGGCTACCTGGCAGGACTTTATTTAGGTAGAAGCGGAGCCATTTATCTAGAATAAAAAAAAAATGCAATTGAATGTTAATGGTTTTCCAGCGCTCTCTGTGACAAAATTGTTCAAAAAGCTTATGGAGCCTGGCAAAAACAAATAAACAAACGGAGCCTGTGAGAAGATAGTTGGCCATTACCAATGTTCCAGGAACTGAAAAGTGTAACATGAGTTGATTGAAAAGGTTCCAAATAATGTGAAATTTGGGATGCAGGGCTTTTGATGGAAACTATCACTTCTCTAACACTGGCAACAGCAACAGATATATGTTCACAGAAATGGAATATGGCCCTCTCATTCTGTGCCAAGTAGTGTTGGCAAATAGAACTAATGCTTGTTTTCAGATTGGTTATTTCACTTATGCAAATGTTTGTCAAAGGCAGAGCTGCTCTGAAGACAGACACTTCTCTTAGTGGATGAGTCAAACCTGAGAAATTTGGTTTTAATAGAAACATGGAAATGAGGTATTTCTCTGCTGATATAACCACAGCATCCATGATCAAGTAAAGTCAGTTGGCTAACTTGCTCTTCTCATAGCTGTGACTTTATGGCTTTAATCTTAATGGCTCATAATTACTTTGTGAGATGCTCCTTGACGTTTTCATGGCGCAAGAGCCAAAAAAGTTGTTGTGGTAGTTTCAGCTCAGCACATCTTTGCTTAACTAAAATCCGCTGCCAGTCTGCTGCATGTATAAAGTGATGAGTCATGTTTGTGCTGAGTTATACTCAAAAATTCTGCTCATTATGTTGTTTTTAAGCCGTAAGGCTCATGCTGCAGTCATATTGAGTCTTCATACAAAAATGATGATGATTCCGACAGTTGGGTTCAATCATTTCTCATATTTGGTGGAAATGTTCTTCTCTCAAGAAAGTTTTTGAATTAATTTTGAAGCTCATTTTAGTGATCTCCTCGACTCAACCACGGGTCAAGGAGTTGATATTTAAGCAGTCAAACTGAGTTTCTTATCTCAAAACTGATGAAATATAAGACACGAAGACCAAATGACCAAAGGTTTGGTATGATGTGACATATGTGTTCTTATTAAACGTTTCATTTGACAGACAGAGTATTGAACTGAAAAGTAGCTGAGCAGAAATAGAGAAAGATGTGATGCCAGGAGTCACTGAGGCTTTTTTCTCTCGAAGGTCCCATGGGATCCCATCATTACTCCCTTAATGTGATGTATTTCCTGTTCAAACAGAATAAGCGGATGTGAATTTAGACAGTGACCCAATGAATGAGCTCTGTAGAAATACAAGCAGTTTGATAAGTCACCCAGAACAATGTTTTCTTTTTCTAAATTATTATTTTTATGGACATTTAGTGCCTTTGATGCCAGTAGAAAGATGAAAAGGGGGAGAGAGTCTGTGGTTTACCCCTTTAACCACAGGGGCAACGTGTGGTTGTCGAGAACCTTGTGATGACTTCATTGGTTGGACTGGTGCAGCATGAGGTCACCACTGAAGATGCAGCAATCCCCGGGAAGTAAGCAGTGAATAACAACTTCAGAAAAGTTTAACGACCAAGCATAAGTCTAAATGACTTGTCAAGATGGACTCTTGTCTGGTCAAGATGCTCTTAATAACCTTGTGAACTCCTCTGAAGATCTCCTCTCAGCGTCCTCTGGGGGTCGTGTCTCCCAGGTTCAGACGGCATGTTTACAGTATTGGATTGCTGCCTTGGAGCACATCCACAGAGACACCATCCCTTCAGTCTCTCTCTCTCTCTCTCTCTCTCTCTCCCAGCTAGGCTTGTCTGTGCTCTCACGCCCTTTCTGACCCCCAGGCCCAGGGGTGTCCACTCCACATGCCTGAGGAAAAAAACAGTTTAATAGCAGCATCAGGAGGACTATAGCTGTAACATAGTCTGACTGAATATTTATTTAGCAGCAGCAGGTCTCCGTATGAACGATATGAGCGACACTGATATTTCACTGTGGAACAGTATTTTCATTTTTATTAGATTTGGAGGTCCTGCTGGTGTGTGTTTTCCCCATGTACCTCTTTATCAATACTTTTGGAAAGCTGTCCTTAGCGTTGGACGCGTATGGCCTCCTCTTATTTTTTTATGCTGTGCATATAAAATACATATTTTATTCTTTTTATTTATTCCTCAATATTAATTTTACCTCTCCATTTTATTTGTCCTTCTCTCCTCTTTAATGAAATGGTATGGAGAAAGGTATGATTATCATTGTTAAAGAGGGCAACAATAATCAGCAGCAAAACCCTACAATTTGGCTGGAAGTACTTTTTTTTTTTCCTTTTTTGTATCCACTTGAATTATGATTTGCACACTAAAAGAAAAGCAAAACAAAGTTGAGTTCCAATACATCACCACTCTAAACCAGGACGGCAAACATATGCAGCTGATTATTTATGAACCCCCCCATGGGCGTATGCCTGCCAAAATCTACACCACACTGCTGCACCCGGCTGAAATATTGCTTTAAGGTTAACAAGAGCAAATCATCAATATCTGCGCCGGCCTTCAAGTCCTCAAGCCTCAGATAAACACACGCCGTCAGAGAGCGCAGCTCGGGGGTCTGGGTTAAGATGTTATGTTAACAAGATTGTGTTCAGAAATGAAATGTGTGTTAGCAGCTGTTGGTTTGCATGAAGCTCCATGCAAAGTCCGTACCCTGCTGTTATTTAAGTGTGTGTCTGTGAGAGTGAGCAGAATGACCAACGAGGACTTCTTTAAGTTATGAATGTGTGTACACACTGTGCACGTTTGGTTGTAGCAGTAAGAGCATTTCTGTGTTTGTATATCATCATGTGTTTATTACTGTGGACCAAAGGTGAACTCCGGTCTCCTCCCAGTAGCTTTATGGCCTGGTTGTGTCAAGTTGATTTTCTAACTGTCCCTGTTACCTACTTCCAACCTACGTTAACTGCGTTCTTATGAAGCATATCAAATATTATGTTTCCTCATTAATTCCGCTTGTTTCTTTTTAACTTTTTACCTTGAAATACAACAATATCATTACAGTGTAAAAACACCATTGTGATACTTTATTACTCTTTGTAGGGATCTTTTCACTTGCCCACATGGAGGTCAGAGGTCAGGTTCAGCTGCAGAACAGCAGCCCTGAAGCCCAACGATAGATACTCATAGACTCCAGCAGAGTTGTTGTTTGCCAGCATCGGGGTCTTAAAGTTTGATCATGTAGTCGAACGTTTAACCAGCATTGCTTTATTTTCTCCATCAAATAAAGCATTATACGATGAGAAGAACACGTGCGCAGTGGTTAAGAACCCCCCCCCCCAGACCCCTGAGAGGCTGTGGCCCTGCAGCAGTGCTGGAATGCTGTCAGGCCTTAGACGTGATAATCAGAACCAGACTCGGCAAACTCAGGATCCCGTCCAGTCGCAATCAGACCAATGCAAAGCCTGAAGATTTCAACCCTCTTCCTCTGCGACTGTAACCTTGTGTCAAAAATGTAGATCCAGATTTGATTAGCAATGGAATTAGAGCAGAGTTCCTTCAATGTTTTTATGTCACGGCCCCCTGAGTAAGGACAAATTAGGCTCCAGACCCCCATTTGATAAGTCTTTGGTCCCAGGGATCCCTTAAGGAAAAGAGGTCTGTTGTTGATTTAGTGTCAAACGGGACTGAAGTGAATTATATATCTTTCCAAAATGTAAATGGAGATGGAGATGGTTGTGCTCGGAGCCTCGCATGAACATAAAAGACATCATACGTTTTCCAACTAAAGAATTAAATTATAGTGTAATCGAGTTAAAGCCCATTCTGATGCAGAGCACCTGCATCCTCCCCTCAGGGACACCTATAGGGACCACTTTGACAACCGCTGTTTTAGAATATATTGTGACAGGAAGTGAAGGTAGGTTACAAATGCTCTCTGTAGACAGTGATCATAAAAAAGTAGAGAAATATGTTTTTCTTTTGGTTGTGGACACTTCATGAGCTGTGCTGGGTGTGGTCGAAGAAGTCGGTTGTTATTCGAAGAGCAACCTGTGAGCACCTCAACACCAATCAGCCAATCTCAATTTAGTCAAACCGCATCCAACCGAATCAGGAAACATGGAAGAACTTCACATTCAACTCAATGTTTGTGCAAAAAATTCTGTATCCATGCCTGTTCATAGATCTTTGGAAATAAGTTTTATCATATTTTGTCTCCCATGAACCCTCAAGTTCTTCTTGCTGCTGTAAAAAAAGGCTCACAACAAACCTGTAAAGAGTTTTTCTCTTTTATTACCATGGAAAATCCCTCTGAGAGCATTTTGTAAATATTAGTGCTAGTACTAATGAAACAAATTTATTCATACTGGTGTGAAATCTAATCAAAGTGTCACACTGGGATCATTTCAGATTAAGAGCTTCTCAGTCTCATGGAGGAAAATCAGGGCATGAGGTTTGGTTTCCTTGCAGCATTATTGCTGTAAACTAACTGCTGTAAAGGCTATTCACATGTGGATAGACTGTAGGGTTGATAATATAGAGATATGCAGTATTTATATATGAACATTTAACACTTAAAAAGCCTCTAAACAGCATTTACTGTATATTACTGAATACTCAGCTGACAGGCAGGAAAGTGTTGTAGTGATTAATTGCTAAAAGTTTTCTAGTTTAGTTTCAATTGTTTAGCTGGAAAACACCAACAGTCTCTGGATTTGGAGGATTTGCTGCTTTTCTCTGTTACATCTGAAACCAAAGTGGATATCTTTGGGTTGCAGACGAACAAAAAACTGATGTGACCTCGAGTTCATTTTTGACAAAAGCACCACAACAGAAAGCTGATTTGCTTGTCTGACCCCTGCGGACAGACGGAAGAGAAGAAGAGAAGGTTGGATTTATCAGAAGCGAAGAGGAGCGCGACGGGTTAAACGCTCCAGATTTAGACGAGCTCTTCCTCCATCTGATCTGAACTGCTGTGTGCACTTTAATAAGCACTTTCATTTATATTAAAGATGCAAATGTAGCCTTTACAGGGAGATTGATATGCATGGAGGAAACGTGTGTGTGTGTATGTACCACTTTATCAGGGTCCTCTGTTCATTAGCCCAGTGTAATTGTGTTAGCAGTGTTGCTGGCAGGGCAGGAAGAAAATATCTGTGTGTAAAGGTCACATCAGAGGAGAGATGACATATGGATAGATGACACACACACACACACACACACACACACACACACACACACAAACACACACTGCCTCACTGTCAGATGCACATGAAGACAGTTTTGGCTGTGTTTAAGCATGTGTTTGGATGTCTCCTCTTGCCCTAAGGTATGCATATGTCTTTAAGTGTGTGTGTGGGTGTGTGTAGGTGTGTGAGTGGCTCATTCAAGTGGCAGTGTTTAATCAAGTGTGAAGTTCCTCCTCTGTGAGCTTGGCATCTGCAATGTAGGCAGCAGAAAGAGCAGCTCCATTATCGCCTATGTGGTGTGCACATAGGTTTCTTTATAGGTGCCATGTTGTTGGTATATATGTGTTTTATTTTAGACGTATACAGCATCATCTTATCAGATGAGAAACACATTGCTGTCAAAGTAGGACTGCGTCTAGCGCCAAATAAATCGAGCAGTTAACACATAAAAAGCTTGGAAGAGGGGATTAGAAGCATAAATGATGATGTAAACAACAGTGAGAGTACATAAATACATAAACCTGCCCGTAAATATCCTCCCTGTGTTGGAATGATTGTGGATATGAGAGCACTATTGTGTGATCGAGAGGTGCTGCTTGTGGTTCTTCATTTGAAATGAAATAAAATAACACCGACACACCGTACCAGTTTGGATCCTACTACTTCCTGCCCACCTTCACGTGTGGGAGTACAAGTGTGTCTCCTCAGTGTTTATCTGTGCTGTATTAATACAGGAGGACAAAGGCTCTTTGAAATGTTGTAATAATGATGATGTTATCATCATTTCTTGCGCTGCTTTGATGGACAGCTGTGCAGGAAACAAGCAGCAGCAGCAGCAACATCTCCAAAATCTGCCACAGTTTTGACAATTTTACCAAACAGCTTGGTTTTAGAGCCATAAAGGATTTTTGAATGGTGGTTGGTGGCCTGCCAGAGTGGCTGATGGAGTAGGCAATTACCAAAAATTTACCAGCATTTGGCTCCTGACTGCTGTTAATTTTTCACTCTTGTTATACTTCACAGCCAATAGGCTTCCGTCGATATTATGTGCAGTAGGAGTTATTTTAACGTCGCATCACCTCTTTAAATGATTGAGTCACAATGACTGTGTTCAGCAGCAGTGACGGCAGAGTGGACCTGCTGCTTTTGTTCAATTGACCATTACATTATCACGGCAAAGTCAACGCAAGCCACTTATGGCCAGTTAAATACTTGTGCTAAGTGTGCAGCAGTTCTTAAAGCTCAAAAGTGCAGGTCATATTCATCATGATTTTCTAATATAGAAAGTTTATTATATTATTAACTAAAGTGTGGTGAGTTAAGTTAAGTACTATTTGCTAAAAGTGCAGGCTATCATTGTAGATTTTAAATTTCATGAAGAAAATATCTCATGGCTCGCCATTCCTACAAAGCATAGTGCAAATCAGCGGGATAGAATGATTACCAGTATATTTTTAGTTTTTGCACAGTGTGGCACACACACAACGCTGCATTGCTCGATAATGCACAGTACAGTAAGTAGTTGTTGTACTCACCTGTCATTCTGTAACTGTGCCCTGGGTTCAGCTCCTTTTCCCTGTTCACTGTAAATACAAACTACATAACGAGTGGACTGGACCTCCCTGTGCCACCATGCTCCTCGGAGTTCAAACGCTGAGCTGAGTCAGCGCTTGGTAGTCACATCTGTGACAGAGACTGTGAAACGGCAGAAAGACTGTGCACGCCTCAGTGAAGGTAACGTTCCTAAGTGGACATCTCAGTCGGAGGATTCACCATAATTAGACGCAACATTGTGGGTGTGTTTGGTTTGGGCTTTGGACAGGTTTAAGGGTTTATGGATGGACGTTGATGATAACTGTTCCTTTTATTAAGTATTAAGTATTATTTCAAGTGTGTATTAATATGCTGTCATTTATGATTTGTTTACACAGCAGCCCCCACCTATGGCATATGGTAAATCTTGAAATTAAAATTAAAATTCCTAATTCCTAGTTCAAATTTGAATGATTCCGGGAGAATTGAAATATTAGTCCCTGTTCCAATCGATACTTGATACTTGATGCCCAACCCTAATAGTAAATGAGCTGTACTTTTTTTGTTTGTTTTTGTTCTAGCACTTCTCCAGTCTTCTGACCACTCAAGGAGCTTTTACACTACACATGACATCCACATACACCCATTTATATACACATATACATGATGGCTGTCATGCAACGTGCCAAATGCCCTCACAACAGTGACACACTGGGAGTGCTTGGACATTTAGGTTGTACAATCTGGGGATTGAACCACCTTGTGATCTTCTTATGGGTGTGCACAGGAGTTATCATTGTTAATAAATGAATCTTACATCTTACAACCTTACCTCTTACATCTGCTTACAATTAAATTATAATGTGTTATAAACAATGTATTAAATTTTTATATACTGCTCATATATATATATATATATATATATTTAATGGGGGGGACTTAAAAGAAAGTGCTACCATTATAATTAACTACAAATTGATGGTGTCATTTGCTAGATGGGTCGTTGGTATCCCTGGGTTTTCTATATCAAAATGATATTTAGCAAAACACCATGAAAATGTAAAGCACAAAGATGAAACTACAAAGATTAAAGATAAAGCGGTGGGTGCTCAGCAGTTAACGATGACGCATGCTGGGAATTCAGCAAGGCTGAATGTAGGCACAACATTACAGAGCTTACAGAGCGGAATTAAAGTGCGAAGGAGAATTCACCTCTATAATCTGCAGGGCAGACTTCAAGTGTAAACCTGGAAAGCTGTCAATAAGGCTGAATTGTACGGCTCTCAAAGAGAACAGCAGTGCAGACAGAAACAACTCAGTGTGAGTTTGACTCTCCAGTAAACAAGCTTGTACGGAGCGGACAGCTTAAAAGTTCATCTCAGTGGTCACAGACAATGTGCGGCTGAGGTCAGAGAGGCTGTATTGTAAATGATAAAATCACAGCAGCTAAAAAAAAGAAAACAGCAGGCACACTCTGCAAACAGAGCCAGGTACATGAGTAAGTTTAACTTTTAAGCAGGGGGATTTTGGTTTTGGCTGTTGAGAAAGAGTGAAATCTGTGAGGATCTGACTAAGCATGGTATGTGCCAAGTTGAAACCAAAAAGCAAAAAAAGTTGACTTAGACAATAATAGTGTTTCCATAGAGGGGAATAATCCATGACAATAAATATGAAGGCAACATTTGATTGTGCTGTGTTGGATGTTTTTTATATCTGGGTTGCATCATGTTACACTCCGGTTCTCTTCAATCAATCGACACTTCCAGGACGGAATGAAAGCCTCCAGGAAACGATCCATTAAAAACATGTTGCCCAACAAACTTTGCTTTTCCTCCTGAAAAATTATCCACAGTTATCTGGGGTTTGGCTTGGGGACTTTACACTTTCAACAGAAAGATTGTGTTACAAGCTGGGTAAGAACGTGGGTAAATTCTGAGCAGAGAGCATCCAAGGTTTTTGGAGTTTGACCCACATTATTGACTAAAAGTCAGGATATCTCAGCCTCAGATGGTGGATCTACCACTTTGGTCCAGACTGAAATACCTCAACAATTATTCAATGTCTTGCCATGAAATTTGGCACAGGTATCCATGATGTCTAGAGGATGAATCCAAATGACATTGGAAATAACATATCAAGTGAAATATACCAACAATATCATGCTTGCCCCTCGCCCCTTTTGTCATGACTTTTCTACATTTGCGTGTTAACATTGTAAGCATGGTCACGTGTCTATTTTTTGTAAGCTACTTTAGCTCAAAGTACCACTGGGCCTAAGTACAGCCTTATAGCTCACATAACTGTTTCTTGTTTTTAATTTGTCCCACAACATGGAAGAGAAAATCACTGGAATGGCCCTTTAATCTAGCCTAAGTGAAATGATATTGAAATACAGCATGTACTGCAACATCACTGGGATCACTTTTTTTTTTTTTGCAATGACAGAATGACAGACAGAATATTTTACAGTCAAACAATAATCTTTATTGTCCAAAATGTCATCAGTGCACCAAAATGGTAAACTTAAAATAATGAATTAAATATGAATTCATGAATTAATTTAAATGACCCCAAGCATCTTTTCTGCATTATGTTTTGTCTTAAAATAGGAGTTTTCATATCAGCATATACAGGACATGTATGTATGCCAATATCGATATATCGACAGAGGCCAATCTCGACCTACTGATACATCTGCCAGGCTCTATTTACTGTAAAACCAGCCCAGACAAAAAGTCTCTGGTCACCTTTACCGATTTAATGGATTCTAATTAAAAAAGAACTTTATCGCTAACCAATCTCTACTCAGTCTCATGCAGAACAGCTGTTGCCCAATCAGCGTGTTGATGTCTCCACCCTCCTAATGGTGACAGAACATTTGCACTAACAGCTCCGGTTTATAGCCAGTATTACAGCGGCGCCGTGACAATAAAACAGGTTTCTATTGCAGTCTGAGTATAAAGTCTCTCAACCAAGATACATAGTGATATTCTTCTCGCCTCCAGATATGAAACTACAGTATGCACTTAGTTTCCCATCTGTCTCCACACAGGCCGATCAGCAACAGTAGGGACCCCCTCCTCCTCCCACCCCCCCAACTCTTTTGTCCTTGTGTCAGTGTTTCTTTGCTGTATCTTTTTTTTTTTTCTTTGTATGTATGCGCACACACACAAACACACTATTTCCAATGCAGTGATTTTCTTCTTCTTTCTTCTGAATGAGCTGTGGAGGTTCTTTCTTTGTTTTCCCTTTCTCTCCATCTCTCCATCCTTCATTGCTCTCTCCCTCTCATTTTCTTAAACTGCAAAATTGCTGTTCTGCGGTTTGGAGCCAGCTTCGATTATCTACGCCAAATTCCCTGATAAAGAACTGTGTTTCTAGGCCTATTCAAGCACTTAAAGCCTCTCTAAATGGCTTTAGCTGCAGGGTCCCCTCTTTGGAGACTACACAAATACACACACCCCAGCACACACGCACAAACACACACACACACTCCATTGCATTGAGTTCAACACCCATCATGGGAATGATCCAACTGCAGAGTAATTTCTCTTTTTAAAGGTTTGTCAGCACATACAAATCTTTCTCTGCCCCCTCCACACACACACTCACATCATCTGTTATTATGCTGTCGGACAATTAGTGTGTGCGTGAGCATGTCTGTGTGTTGACAGATGTGCTTCTGTGTTTCCGAGAGGAAATGTTTGTGTATTGGTATGAAGGAGGCTGTGGACCCAGGGACACACAGACTGGACTGCATGTGTTGTTTAATCAAATTAACTTTAATTTATTGCTTATGAGGAGATGTTTTTGGTGGATGGAGAGCTTACAAAGTGTTCGATCCTCCTGGCTCCAGCTTCATATTTGCCAAACAGACTTGTGTGTGGTATCAATCTTCTCGTCAAACTCTCAGCAAGATGGCTAATATGCATATTTATTAATCTGCTTAATTATTCCTTACACCACAGGGGCCAGAGTAATAAGTAATTTGGGAATGTTGGGGTCGGTTTGAAGACTTATTGGAATTAAAGTTTTTTATGTTAGCAAGAGATTATGAAGGTAGAAAAAAGAGGGGGAATCTTTTCTGTTTCGTGAACACCAACTAAACATTTTTCTGTTTTCTGAGGGGGCTGAGGGAATTGTTTTTCCTCTTTCATCTCACCCAGTCTGTAATGTTCAGTTCCTTTTACTCTGCGGCCTTTGTCACAGCTAACTTCACTGTTGTCTCAGGGTGGCAGTAAGCAGACATGTGCTTCCTCTGATACACGCATTGAACACCAGCTACTTATCTATACCTGCCAGAGACAAGCTCCACCTGGGGAGTGTAATGTGCAAATAGGTCCATGCTATCCCCCGAGATGCAGCCGTGATCAACAAAAAAAAAAAAAATCCCAATTGCAGCATTCATGCTGTTGTTTTTATTCGTTTCTATTTGTGTGAGAGTAGTTTGAATAGCTGCTCTGAATGTACCCTCCACCTTTTTGTTCAGAGGACAAAATACTAGACAAAATGTGGGAAAACACTCATCAGGTACTAGTAGATGGATCTAAGTATTCATGGCAACAAAGAGGTGGTGGCTCACTTATAATTTCTATGGACAAAAGTTGCTATTGACATTTCTGCAGAGAAAGAATCCAAACAAAAACATCAACTTTTCAACAACTCTGATAAAATGTGAATTATGTTTAGTTGTGTTGGAGGTACGTTTATTTGCACTGTTTTGCTGTATGATATTATGGAGAGTTATAGAAGGTATACAAAGATTCTAAAACACAAAAAGACAATACATCTACATACATACATCTTAACTTCAGAGCAGACATCAGTGAATATACTATATGTATTTAGCATGATGTTGCCATTTCACGTTTCCTTATCTACTAAACAGCAGCAGTTTTCTGGCTAAATGTACAATATTTTCAAGACAGATGGAATCTCAGAAGATCAAATCAATCTGACATATGAACTGTTATTCAAACCAAAGAGCAAAGTCTTCTGCAAAACGCTCAGAAAACCATTATACAATCACAGATACCAATTTGCACTCTTACACCCTTATAAAAGGTGTTTTGAGTGAGAGACATGACTCACTTTTTTCCTTGATTGGGAGACCTCTCTCTACATCACTGCAATCATTATCAGCCTCTCCACCTACATGTATGAAATTAATATCAAGTGTTTCTTTAATGATAGTGCGACTGACCCAGTGAATCCATACACAGGTGAGGCCGGCTGAAATACACCAAATGCACCAAAAACTGAAATTAAACCTCACCGTTAAATAACAACTAAAGGTGTCATGATTTTTCAAAGAAAAAGGGCTGACTTCCTGTCATCCATTGTTACACGTATTATTGTAGCTCAGGTGAATTGTCCATTGCAGGGTGCAAACAACAAGCTTACTGCAGTTGTCAGGATTTTTACTTTATCTCAACAATCCTTAAATCCCTCCACTCTGGAGAGCTTGGAGACAGAGTGAGCGCATTGTAGAGGAGACAGATTAGGAATGATTAAGACTCAACCACTCAGCTCTGTTCAGTGCAGATTTTTACTGCACTGTCTGAAAGAGTGATGGCTGAGCTGCACCTGTCAGCTCCGAAAGTAAGTGCGTGTAAGTGAGTCTCTGTATCCGTGGCTGCACGCACATAAGTTTGTACAGTGTGTGTGTATGTGTGGCTGTGTTTATGTTTGAGTTTGATGTATATCTTGTGTGTATATGGCTGTGTTGCTACAGTATGTAAGCATCTGACTCTGTATGTGTGTGCTGAATGGAGTGGAGTCATTGTATCGTCTGCTTCTTCCTGCTAATCCCTATTGTTACTGGCAAACAACTGTGTGTGTGTGTGTGTGTGTGTGTGTGTGTGTGTGTGTGTGTGTTTGTGTGTGTGTCTGTGTTTAACCACAAGGAATTATTTAATGTTGAATGATTGCCATATAACTGAACAGTGTGTGTGTGTGTGTATGACTGTGAAGTAAAGCTGAGAGCGCCGCTGGTTTGCCAACCACTATGTTTGTGTGTGTGTGTGTGCGTGTGTGTGTGTGTGTGTGTTTGTGTGTGTGAGCGTGCAGCTGTCTGAGTGTCAGTCGAGGAATGTGACTGTAAATGAAACCACTGTGTCCCCACTGCATGGTGCTGCAGCCCACATGTGCACACACATACACACACACACGCACACACAGTCCAACCCACATTCTTTTTGTTCCTTTGGCCTCACACAAAACATTTACTTCATTCGATTCAAACACAAGTAGTAGGTCCAATTAATTTTGATGACATGGCATATTGTCATCAGCGTCATCCAATTATTTTTGCATACGAGATAAAACATGACAAAATGCAATTAAAAGACATCAGTCTGTGCCAGCTGAGTAACCTGGTATGGGGCTTAAAATGAAGAACTCAGAGGAATTCAAACAAAGGCTCTGTTAATGCTTCATCTGCCACAGAATATGCAGACATACTGAGTGAAACGATGTGTCAGATATAAACACAGATCTTTGGTGAGTCCATGCTCACTAAACTGTGTTTCAATGAGAGAAAATTAGCCCATTTTAGCAAGTAGTCTGGTCTCATTCAGAAGCGTCAGTTCTGTCTGGCATCATTATGTCAAATTGCTCATTTGATGACATCTGAAGGGTGTGTTATACTCCACGAAAGCCTTCTGTTAAGTACCCAAATCGTATTTTCTCCGCAAAGATGTGACAGTATCTTGAAACAAAGCAGATTAGAGCTGATAATCCTCCTGAGTATAAAGTAAATGACACTTCATAGAAAAGTTTGGTTGTAATTAGTACCAAGTAGGCTGCTTCACCTCACTGGCAGATGTGTGTATAAATACAATGCTAGTTTTATTAAACAGGATATTTTTGTTTCTCTGTGTGTGTGTATCCTTTCTGTTTAATCAAGCTCCTCTTCCCCTCACTTCCTCCATGTCGTTTTCATCTCTGTCTGTCTGTTAAAAGCCAGGCAAGGAGCGTGTGAGATGACTACAGTCTGCAGTATTAGCACTTGTCAATATTACGCATTTCAGACAATGGATTCCTAATAGAAATCTCCTCACGTTCAAGTGTGTGTCCACCTCCTGCCCCCGTTCTCATATCTCCTTCTCCTTTGTCCTCGGCTGACCTGCCCTGTAACTTTAACTTTGCTACCATCTGTTGTTGCAAGAAGCCTGGAGTTAAAAAGTGAATTTATCAGATCGAATTGTGTATGCGTTAGTCTGAGATGTTTGTTTTTCTGAATTTAAGCAAATAATTTAGTGTCAGATGTCAGAACTTTTGCAGGAGTAAAATCCTCATTCGGACCTCCAGATGAACATTCATAGATAAAACAACATTTCATTCTTTGTTTTAATCTTAGCTACAGCGAGCAATGCTGCCTTATGGCATTAACTGTGTCTGTTTACTGACCAAAAAATATTGTGATACATTGTGTGTATCTTAATAAATCTACGACCGTATGGGTAAACCTAAAAAAAACATCAAAAGAACAGAAAACAATGTGTGTTATGCGGTTGCTTTTGCAAACCTCTCGAATCAAGCAATATAACTGTGATAATAGTGACAGATTTGTCCTACTGTCATACAATACCGTGGTTTGATTGATGAATGTTGTAAAAATGTGTGATGTGATACTTCTAATAAAGAGGATGTTGCTGCTTTCTAGAGCACAAAACACACCTACCATGTATTCCAGGGATTTGAACTCGCAGTGTTTGCTTGACTCACTTACCTAAGGCTCTCCAAACACAATCACAGGTAGAATCAGAGAGCGAAGCTGCAGCACTACCTGGGGCAATCGCACACCACTTGGATTTTACACCGTGTCCCTGTGCTCAAAATATGTTTCAACTGTGATCTTGTTGATTTTATGAGTTTTGTAGTTTCCTAGAGCTGACACATGCGTCTTCATGTGACGTCTTCAAAAGTCTTGTTTAACCAAGAAATGGTCCAAAAACACAAAAGTATTCTCTTTTCTTGTCATGTAGTACATGACAAAGCTTCAAAATCTCACATATGACCTGCAGCCAGCAATGCGTTTGGCAGTTTTTGCTTGAAAATGACTCAAACAACTATTAATGATCAAAAAATGAATTGATTGATGTCTAAATAATTCACAAGATGTAAAACTACATGATACTTTGCCTCGTACTAGACTCTGTATCCTGCCTTTTGGCGAACACAGTGCATCCCACCTATTGTGTGTAAATTTTATAAGGCTGCCCTTAAATGATCAGCAGAGTGGTACTCAATGTTAGGTTTCAATACAGACTCCTGATAACCTAGCTCAAGGCTGACGAAAAGCCAATACGCATGTATTTTTTAAATCAGACTCTCTCTGAGGCAGGCGCGATTTCTCCATGTTTGCGCTTCTTGATTAGTTGTGCACTGACTGTGCAAACAAGGTTAAAGTTCAGATAACTTCAGCACAAAGTGTAAAATAGCTTGAACTTTTAGCATGAGGTGTGAAACCTGAGTGGTGTTACAAAGCCCACAGAACCTCTTGGTTCAATGAGGTCTTAAATGCAGGTGGAGGTACCAAGTGGTTCCAATTCCAGCTGAGGTCCCCCACATTTCCTCTCTCAACTGTACTTCACCCAGAAAAGATGTATTTAAAATGGAAAGGGTATAAATGTAAATATTTACACTTTGCCTGAGGTTTGTACAGTTAGGCTGTCATTACATATGCTTTGTGTACATTCAGTCTATCTATAGGCCAACGTGTTTGGACATGTGTCTGTGTGTGTTTTAGTAGTAAATAAGATTGAACAGATGCAGTATAGACAAACACACAGACTGTCACAGAGTGAGGCCAGCAGGCATGGATGTGAGCTCCATGCTAAAGAAGTCATGTGTATAAATTAAAAGTGTTTGGCCAAGGTCTGAGGCTGCGTGTGCAATCGATGTGCCAACAGCAATAAATCAGCACGGAATAGACCTGAATGCCTCTATAGCTTCATCTGATGTGGCAGGTGGGCTTCAGGTTGGCCGTGACACACACAGACACACACACTGACACACAAACTGACAGAAGTTACGGCCCGGCTAATTCAAGATTTTCTTCAATCAGATAAGATTCTGATCAGTTTGAGGAAAAATATCAAGTGATACCATCCATTTTGTCACATTTTTCTGATAGGAGGAGGTTTCAAATAGGAACTCAGACAGACCAAGTCATGATTTATTTCACTTTATAAACTTGGTTTTCACGACCCAGGTTGTATAGGGTAAAGGAATTAACATTAAACTAGTGTACTTAGTGAAACGAAGTTATTTATTGGCTGGAATTAGGATTAATACAACAAAAAGAAGTGAGGTAAACTAGAAGGGAAACAAAGAGCAAGCTGATGCTATTCAAACCAAATAAATAAATTTAACCAAAACAATATTCTATGGAGTCTGAACTACCTAAACGAAGCCAAAAAGGAAAGAAAAAGCTCACCATGTTTCATATAACCACCAAAAAACAGAGAAACAGCAGCCCTAAACCTAGGGACATATATCTACTTGTATGTGAAATCAGCAAATCAACCATATCTGGCCCAGTCCCTAGGTAGTGAATAAGTACCTCAACAGAACAGTAGCTAGTACAACTATTAACGTTCACAATATATCACAATTATAATAGCGAGAAGCATGTTGGCAAGCTTAAGAGAAAACCCAGCCGCCAGTCTGTTAAACTGGATCCCGCAGATTGGAGTTACGGGCCAGTTGCCACTCTGATCGTGATCCTCCAGCTCTCCAGGAAGGGATGACATGGGTAACCATGCCTCACCGGCTGGAACCAATCGGGAGCAAGTGACTGCACACCTAACTCTGCATACACAATAAGCGCTACAGGCAAAGAAAGACACAGGCGCGTTGGCGATAGCTGTAACAGTTGGGTATTCGTATGGAGTTACAGTATTTTGCATCAATATAGAAGCCAACAGTAGCACCAATACAGTGGTACCTTAAATGTATCATGAACATTGAATGCATCATCTATAAATGATTTATGTAAGTGGAGGAATTCGGTAAGAACAAGCCCAATTTAATGACCACACAATCTCAACATGAATTGTTGGACTCCCCATTAAAACATTCTGTCTCATTATTCAGCTTTTTTTCTGCCCATACTTGCATGTGCCCACAGTCGCTTTCTTAACTCATTTCTTCTTTCGGAAACTCAACTGTTTTTTTTTTTTTCTCTTTTGATCTACTTCTGATATTAAAGCGACACTTTTAAATCCGAAGGTTGTTTTTCACTTCGTCTTCCTCCTTCCTCTCATCTCTTTGTCCCAGTTTACTCAAACAGCTCCTGACATCATCATCATCAGCTCTCAGCTCCACTGGCTACTAAAGCTATATGACCACTGAGTCCATGTGTGCTGCTTAGTTTTGACTTATTTATAGAATTTATAAAACACATCAGAGGAGGTGAGATGAAAATGCCATAAAAATAGACGTCTTAACGTGTCATTTACTATCATAAGTTTCATTTTCTCTTTGCTTCTCTTCTCTATTCATGCGTGTGCACATTCTTATGTTGATCTGTTGGACAAGTGCATGGGTGGTGCATGAGTGTGTGTGGGCACGTCTGTTTTATGTCAATGAAGTCTATGACTGTGTGTGTTGAGACGCAGGGAAGGCAGTAGGATGTGTGTGTAAAAAAAAAAAGCCTTTTATCACGTACTATATGTGTGTGTTGTGTGTTCACATTTTGTGTGCGTCTAAGACGCTAACAGTAGGTGTATTGTCCTGATGAGACGGGCAACAGCATCGTCATCTGGGCCACTGTAATCATGGCTGGGCTGGAGATGAAAGACACTATTGACAAGAAGTGAAGTGTCTGAGAGAGAGAGAGAGGAATGTAATGAAAGGAAGAATGAGAAACAGCAGCAGAAATAAGAGACGAGAATAGTTTGCTGACCAAACTCCATTATGAAACAGGCGTTTGCCTTGTGCTCTGTACTTAGTATTAACCAATGAACTAATGAAAAAAAAGGTTGTATGGTATGTGGGTACCGTTCCAAATCATAGTAGCCTTTTGAACCAGTATTTTGTTTGTGTGGGTGGAAGGTGAACATCATTAAATGAAAAGTATTTTTCTCATGGCTGACCCTGTGAAGTGGATAGAACTGGATAGCCTTATTCCAGGATGGATTGATATACTTTTTATTTTCTTTTTAAGGCTCTGATAAAGTTTAGAAATGGTTAATAATGGAACTGTGGGCCATTTTTAATGTATTGTTTTTTTTATTACAAAGAGATATCTGTGTAAGTGTTTCATAATCCAGATCATTAATCCACTAACTGATTAAAGCACTTTCCCAGCGGTCTCCTGTCACAAGCATTGTGTAACCAAGATCGCTGTCTTTGGCCAAATGAATTAGAGCTCACGTGGCATCACAAGCATTTGCTTAAAGTTAACAGAATTTCCTTTTCTCTGCCACCCACTTCCAACATGCATTTCTGTACATATTGTATGCTTTCAGAGAAAATGAATGGGGATGGCTGCTCGGATGATTGCATGGCTTGCCAGTTAGAGTAAGTTGTTGCTGGGGATGGTGAGCACGTTCACAGAGTGATAAATTGCAGCTGGTTAGAAGACAGCTCAAGAGTTTCCTGATGTCAGCAAGTCATTTGTGTAAGAGGGAATCATACTCTACTTTTGACTATAGAGGTTGCATATACCAGACAAAACTGTTTCTCGAACCTTTATGACAAGCTGCCAAGTCTCTCTACAGAGTAGAAACATTCAGTAAGATCTATATTTTCATCACATGATGATGATAATAGCAGCAGTAGTGTTGATGATTGAGCATGTGGAGCAGCCATGTTGTTTTTGCACTAGAACTTTCAAAACATTGCATTCAGGCCTCAGTCAATAGCAACCCTGAACCTGGAAAAGCGCATATAGAAAATGACTGCATGGTCTGTCTCCCTTTTCTTTTCTTTTTTTTTTCACAGTTTTCACTTATAGCAATCTTTTGCACAATCTCCACGGTCTTTCTATTAAACCAGTATGAAGCCAAATAGCTTTCACTTCTCTCTCCGTCTTACTGTCTCTCCTCTTTTATCATGTTGGACCAGTTCTCTCTTCTCTCTCCATTTTCTTTTTTAGGAAGCAGGGTGCCTGTATTTCTCTGCTCTGTTGCTCTGTAGTAAATATACTATAGGATTCTCCCTGCAGCCCTGCTTGTAATTTATGGATGTTTACCTGCTATCACGATGCTACACATCTGTGGCTCACCCCCTGTGTGATTTTGCATGTGTGGGCAGGTCTCCCTTTTTTATGTTGTGTTGTATGCACATGCACGTTTTCATACACTCCTTTCGTGCGTTTTTGTGTGTATTTGAGGTGTGTATGTATTTTTGCGCTCTTTGTCGGCTGGATCCTTTAATACCTCCAGACGATCGATACGCAGAGGAGCAATGTTTGGCCCTGTCTTCTTTTAAAAGATGCACTCCACGGAGTGGTGCAAGCCAAGAGTCGAGAAGTCAATAAAACAAAGCCGATAGTGCCCTCATTTGTTTTTTTGGACTTCAGCATCGAGGCCTCTGAGTCTGGGTCTGTAGGCGAATATTTAGTGTCTTGTCATTTCGATACAAACAAATAAATTCTTTTTGTCAGCTCTTTGGAAGTGCAAAACACAAGCCCATGAATATATTGACATTTATGTTTGCTAAGATTTTGCTTTGTTTCTCCTTCTCAGGGCTGGTGGTGGACGAGGCTGAGGATCAGGGGATGAGGTTATAAAAAACAACAGCGGAGAAAGGAGGAAAAAAAGAAAGAGGAAGTCGATTGCTCGGAAACTCTTCTTTTGTATCATCGTACCCTGCAGTCATATAAGGCACTGACTGACCCAGTAGAGGATTACACGCTCAAAAATACACACTTACACCCACCCGCCTACACCCCCCCTTCCCTCACCGCCATGTCCTCCCACCTCAACCCACCTCTTCTCATCCTCCCCATCCTCTTCCTTCTCCTCTCCCTGTCCATGCCCTCCTCCTCCTCCTCCTCCTCCTCCCTCCTCTCCTTCTCCCCACCGGAAGGAGGTCTCACACATTTAGTGGTCCACAACAAAACAGGCGAGGTCTACCTGGGAGCTGTCAACTGGATTTACAAGCTGTCCAGCAACCTAACCAAGCTACGAAGCCATGTTACTGGCCCAGTTACAGACAACCCTCGCTGTTACCCTCC
This sequence comes from Protonibea diacanthus, assembly GCA_028641955.1. Taxonomy (NCBI): domain Eukaryota; kingdom Metazoa; phylum Chordata; class Actinopteri; family Sciaenidae; genus Protonibea; species Protonibea diacanthus. Next base: position 21,866,728 of record CM053984.1, read on the forward strand.
GCCTGGTGTCCAGTCCTGCCCCCACGAGCTGGTACAGACCTCTAATGTCAATAAACTTCTGCTACTTGATGCTGCCCACAACCGCTTAATTGCCTGTGGGAGTACTTCCCAGGGAATATGTCAGTTCCTGCGTCTGGATGATTTGTTCAAGCTTGGCGAGCCCCATCACCGTAAAGAGCATTATCTATCCAGCGTTGCTGAGGCAGGCACTATGTCAGGTGTCGTGATCTCCCCGGATCTTTTTGGTGGAGGTGGGAAGCTTTTTGTTGGCACTCCCATTGATGGGAAATCTGAATACTTCCCAACACTGTCGAGCCGCAAGTTAATGTCCAACGAAGAGAACGCTGACATGTTCAGCTTTGTCTACCAGGATGAGTTTGTCTCCTCACAGCTAAAGATTCCCTCAGATACGCTGTCCAAGTTCCCGGCATTTGACATCTACTACATCTACGGCTTCAACAGTGAGCAATTTGTGTATTATCTTACCTTACAGCTGGACACCCAGCTCACCTCACCAGATGCAAGCAGCGAACAATTCTTCACCTCAAAAATCGTCCGCCTATGTGTTGACGATCCTAAGTTCTACTCCTATGTTGAGTTCCCCATTGGCTGCACCAAGGACGGAGTGGAGTACCGCTTAGTTCAGGATGCTTATTTGGCCAGACCGGGGACCCGTCTGGCACGTTCGCTTGGTATTCAAGAGCATGAGGAGGTTCTGTTTACTGTATTCGCCCAGGGTCAGAAGAACAGAGCCAAGCCACCCAAGGAGTCGGCTTTGTGTCTGTTCACAATGAGACGGATAAAGGAGAAGATTAAAGAGAGGATTCAGTCGTGCTACAGAGGAGAGGGGAAACTCTCCCTGCCCTGGCTGCTCAACAAGGAGCTGGCCTGCATCAACTCGGTGAGTGTTTGAGGCAGTAGCTCTCAAAAGTGTTTTTGTGATCATTAGTAATCATGAAAATCATTTTTTTTTATTGTTCTAGGAACTCTGGATTGTAGTTGTACGTGTATGTGTTAGACTATGCTGTTTCACATCACTTTACAGTAAGTTGCAAGTACAGTTTCTAGTTCCCAGAATAAGGTTGGGTTGGACAGTTTGTCTTTACCTTGAACTTTGCCAAAAGCATTTTAGTGGTCAGGGCTTTTAGGGTGTGTTCAAATTAAGCCAGTCTGGAAAGGTTATATTCAACTCTGAAACATTTAATCCATTAATTTGTCTATGCAGGTGAGAAATCTGGTGTGAGGTGACTTCAAATAATTGTACTGTGAGACCTGAATATGCAGAAAAATTTTTGGTTCTTAGAAAACTGGGTAGTTTCTTAATGAAAACAAAATTGAAGCCAAACTCAGACCATACGGGGAAAACCCATAAAGGCAATGTTTGGAGTGAATTGCAGCATTAGTCTAATGTTAAACTGACATTTCCAGAAACTTAATACATTTTGCCCCCATACTCTCACCACCGAAGCCAAAATCTCCACCCTGGCGGGATGGCAGGTCACCAAGAACTTCAGGCTGCTTGTTCATCTATTTGAGTTTCCCTGGTTAACCTGTAAGTGGAAAATATGAATCTGAAAAATTCAAAAATAAAGTAAAGTAATATTTTCCATTCTGGTTCAGGCCAAAGCAACCAGTGTGTAGGTGTTTTTGCACATTTAGTGTCACATTGAATAATTTCTACTGTATGTGGCTTTTCCAATCCAGCTTTATAGTATTATTAGAAACTGTGAAGAAAAGAGAGAATCTATATACCATTATATGGTTAATTTAGTCTACCTGCAATACAACGTCCAACTTTCCTGCCCTGTTTTCAGTGGTTTTGACTCCATAGAAGTTGAAGAAGAAAACCAAGATCATTGGTAGCCACCATTTATTCTTAAAGTGTCCAACGATGGGGATTAATTAAAAGAACTCAGTGAATTAAGGTTGTGATTGAGGTTTGAGGTCAAGTACTGCAGTTGGGAATCTGAACACATGAAGAAAGAAAATCATTTTTGGATCATAAATTAATATAATAATGTTAACATGTCTCCACAGTTGAATGAGAGTACTCATTGTCTGAGCCCCTGTCTATATTTTAGGAAGAATTCAGGCCGTCCACAGGTTGCGGGTGGCTTATCTTTCCTTCTCCTCATAGATGAGCTGGCCTGAGGGTGCCTGAGAGACATTTGTCTGTATGTGTGTGTGTGTGTGTGTGTGTGTGTGTCAGCCACATGTCACACACACATACGCACGGCCCTGTACCCTCATGAATAATTCACCTGGTCTCACCTTCTGTTATTCAGTCAGTGCTCCATAAAAACCTGCCATAAATCTCTGGACTACTCTCCACCTCTCTGTCTCCATCTCCTCTTGCTCTCTCTGCTATTCCATCTTCTCTTTCTTTTCCATGTCTTTCACCCTCGCGCCATCATTTGCATAAAGATTTATTTCATTTCGCTAACCCCATCCTCTCTCTGCTCCTTCTTTCATTGTCGTTTTATTTGCTTTTGCTTCTCTCTTCATTTCCCCTTCCCCAACTCCTCTCCCGGCTCTCTCCGCTTTGTCTTTAATTTTTAACCTTTAACCTCACTCATTTTTTACACCCTTGCCCTTTTTGCTTCTTCCATCTCATCCTCCTCTCTCTCAAGCCTTTGCTCTTTCACATCTCTCACTGCCCTCTCCTTGACTTTCCAGTGAGTGATGAGGTATAGAGTGACTTAGTGTGTAAAGCCAGTGCCTTGGTGTGATCTGAAAATACAATGTGGAGGGAACAGATGATGCAGTGAAAGAGGAGAGTAGAGTGATAGCAGGGAATGAAAGAAAGCGGGCAAAGATGTGACTAGAGTGCAGGGGCTGGAGAAGAAAGGGAAAAGCGGAGGAAAGAAGGGAGGGAAGTTGTTAGGAAGCGTGAAAAGGCAGACAGATGGAAAATTATTGGGATGAGGAAGCAAGAAAGGATGAAGAAAGAGAAGAGAACATTCGAAAGAGGTAAGAAAGGTAGTTTGAGAGAGAGAGGTGGAAACAAATTGGGACAAGATTGAACAGACAGAGAGAGGAAGAAGATGAGGGAATTGTGGTGTTTTTAACTGCACTAGTGGGGTTGTGCCAGGGATGGTGATGTCAGTCTGTCAGCTCCCTTGATCCAGACAGAAATATCCCAACAACTTTTGGATGGATTGACATGAAACTTTGTACAGACATCCATGGTCCTCAGAGGATGTGCCCTAATGGCTTTGGCGATCCCCTGACTTTACCTCTAGCACTACCAGCCGGTCAAAGCATTTACTTATCCAGTGAAGTCTGTCAGAATCTACTAGATGGATTGGCACAAAAATGTTGTACAGACATTTTTCACAGATGATGTATTCTAATGACTTTGGAGATGCAATGACTTTTCTTATAGCCCCACCATGATGTCCTACAGCCTCACAGAGGCGTGGCTCTTAGTTATACTGTAGTTGTTGAGAGACTAAAAGTAATATGATAGGCAGAATGCCAACAGTTTTATTACAATGTACAATGGGCTATCAGATTCGTTTTTGTGCTTTGACTGGCTATATAGCAGCTGCGGAGATCAAACCTGTGGCTATTACATTAATGGATTATCTTGAGTCTACCATGCTGCCATTTTTGGTGATACTTCCACCCATACATTTCAGCATTTTTTTGGTGCAGGTTTTCCCACTCATATTCCACTGTCTGTGTTCAGCTGGACACAATATGTATTTTTAAATGCCTGAATCACATTCAGCATGTTGGTGTAATATTTGCTAATTTCATTTTCTTTTAAAAAGTGTCACAGCTCATGCAAGACAATAACAGCATTAACATCTCTGTCACAAGCCCACTGGTGCTGTGCGAGCGCCATGTGGCCTTGTAAAAAGTGTACTGTATATGCATGTAATTATGCTAATGAGCGTACAGTTACATGATTGTCCTTTATGGCCATCTGTCGTTCTGCCTGCAATCGATCAAGGTCGTGTCAGCACAGCTCGCTTTGGGACGTCGCTGTGATGAATTTATCATCTCAGGCATGTTCAGTGTTTTCCTGACGATAGCGGTGACAGCTCGTTGCCTCTGCGCTGGTGTCATGTGGAAACTTTCATACCGGCTCATTTTAAGTGACAAGGTCGGGTCAGTCAGTCAACGCAGACACTCTTCGCTACCTGGAAGCTATCAAACTTCATCACAGTGTACAGCACTTGAGGAAATCATCTTCTAAAAACTGCTTTATAGAGATGTATAAAATTTTTAGGATTGTAAAACAAAGGTCAATCTTTTCACCTTCATTACAAATTGTTATACAATTTTCACATTCCTATGGCTCTAGATTATCATTGACCACTTGTATCAGGATTATAGCTACTAAAACGAGGGACTTTATGATGACAATTCCACACTCCGTCTGAAATTGGCTTGAAATCAGTCCAATTCTAATTTTCCTGTTACAGCTCAGGTAGTATAATTCACATATAGGAGAGACAGTCATTTGTATGATGTTTCAGTCCTTGACAGTCTTTACAATGTCATCCATGATTTGAGTTGAAATTCAACACTACTGTTTAAGTACAGAGTATATTTAGGACCTCAAGAGTATAATTCAGATGGAACTCAGATGAGGGTCATTTTATCTTGCATTTGTGCTACAGTATCGCTTTTGCAAGGTCTGTTTGCTTGGTCTGTGTGCCTGCCTTTTGGTCAATAATGAGCATATTGTGTGAGTGATTGAGTTGAAATGTAGGGGAGAAACTGGACAATGGAAGAAGACAGAAATTTTGGCATACAGATTGACAATGGTCCAGCTGTAAGCAAGAAAAAGCTCCTTCATTCATGATCTGTAATGCCTGCTTAACATTAAACAGCATGGAAGTGGCTATTAACCCCAATCAACACTATTGATGTGGTCTGCTTCTCATTGCAGCTCTTCTTCTCACAGTCACAGCTGTTTTAACTGAGAATACATGTATCATACACATGCTGTTGGGTTCACTGTGACTTGATTTAAATTAAGTAACATAAATAAACTGTTCCTTATATCTAAGACAAATTCCAACCAATCATGTTGATTTGGCAGTGAAGTATCTTATAGTGAATTTATCTTCAAGCCGCATAATCATCTAATTAAAAAAGTAATCCAGGTGATTGTTGTCTGAACATCCAATGTTACAGTACAAACAGGAATTGCTAAAAGCAAAACCATCATGACTTTTCATGATTCTACAAAATGTAATGAAATGTAGACTGTTGCGTACAGGTGTAGCCCACAGACTGCAAGTAAAGATTGAAAGCCCAAAAATCCAAGACCTGTCTGCCATTAATCCAGGTAATTTAGCTGGTTCAATATGAAATCACATTTCTCTCTTCATGAATATTTCTACACACTTCCTGTAATTAAGTAACTTTTCTCTTCACTATTGTCCATGCTCATCATAAAGTGTCTGCTTGCAGTAGGCAAATTTGCAAACCTTTTGTTGTTGGGCAGATTTACAGTATATACAGTAGTTCATACTCTTTGTTGTGCTCAAGCAAAGACAAAAAGAGAGTTATGGATAACGGCAACAACAATTGTGTATGTTTATTTCATGTCATAATGTGCACGATGGATATAAGAATATCTTTTTGTCATCAGTGTCAGAATGTACAACATCATTTTGATAAATACGGTCCACATAATGACAGACATACAGACAACAAGCAGTTACAATGATGTGCTTGATGATATGATGATAAGTGAAGAGATTAACTACTATAATTATGATTAAGTGGGTGTGTATGAGTAATGTGTGTATGTGTATGTTTGAATATTTGGTTTATAGGCAGTAAGGTCTCTGTGTTTAGTAATTGGTTGGTGTGGTGGAGAGAAAGAAAAAGGAAGTTGTGTTAATGTTATAATAGCGATGAATATATTGTGTAACAGCAAAAGCATTACACAATCATAATGATTTAGTGATAATAATATAATAACATCATAATCATCATCATTATTTATATAAAACACAACATCATAACCATTAATATAACATTACATAATACAGTGATGAGGAGTGAGGTTAGAGTGGAGTGAGCACTCATAACTGGCTTAACCCAAGTAAGGCAGCTATGAGCCCCAAACCCCATATCAATTTAAGGCATGTCACATTTTGAAATGGATGTGTGGTGAATCATAGTGCTACAATGTAAAACATTGTAAAAAGTTTCTCCTAAAAAGTTTTGTTCTTTGCCAGAATCCAACAATTGTTTCCATTGATTCACTTTGTGTGTTTCTTTGACTTTATTTTTTCTGTTATTTTAGAATAGTACTGCAGTATTTCATGTTGCATTCTGATTTCTAGCATATAGAGTGCGGGAATTTAGTCCCAAATGTCAGAATGTGTTTTGGTCACTGAAACTCCAAATCAGTTGTCAGAGGATGTCTCTTGCAATGCAGTCTAGGCACGCTATTTTAGACTCACATTCAAAAGTTGACAAGTTCTGACTCAAACAGTGTGTAAAGAGTTTGCAAGTATACTGATATCAGACTTAATACCACAGTCTCTTTTTTCCTTTTTAAGCATGTGTTGGTCGCATCTTGAAGGCACAGCTCACGAATGTGACTGTTTGTTGCTCTGAAAAATCTGCTTGGCGTTTAACATATGCAAATTTTTCCTTGTTGTGACAAGTGGAGTTTTTTCTAGAAAATGGCAAATATAAAAAGCAATGTGTGCATGTGTTAGAGCTGCATTCAGATGTTTTGTAAATCGTGTCACCTTAAAGAAAGGTGCAAGAAATGATTTGTCTTTTCTCTTTAAAAAGAAAAAAAAAACGCCTCTGTAGATGTTACAGTCAGATTATTTTGGATAGTCACACCAGGTTTGTGTGTCTGTAAGCGCAAGTAAGTCCTCTTGAGTTTGGATGAGCATGTTCTCCTGCAGGTCCTCACCGTGACGCGTGTGGCTCAAACCTCAGGTCTCTCCCCGTGCATCTTTATGTCCACTCATTATCAGGAAGAGGCCAGCGTTGGTCTTCTGGGAGTTAAACTGAGTGGTGGGTGACCTTCGCTGGCTGTGGGCAGCCGTCCAGCTCTACAGCTCTGTGAGCAGGCCGACCCGGCAACGCTACAGCCTCAGCATGACTAATGAGACTGATTCAGACAGAGGGAGGGAGATACTATCCTCTGTTGTGTATGTGGGTGTGTGTGTGTGTGTTTAGGACTCACTTTATCTATGCTTTTTTTCTCGTCTCTTTCTCTCTGTATACTTCTCTGAGTGCTCATTTGTGTTTGTGTATGTGTGTGTGTGCCCACCTCTTATCCTGGCCTCCAAAGAGGGACAAAACAACAGTGAAAACAAACAGAGGAAAATGGGCTGATAATAAGAAGAGAGTATGTGTGTGTGTGTGTGTGCGCACACATGAGTCCGTATTGTCTGCAGAACCACAAGGTGGACGTCACAGGGAAAATTGCCTGCAATAACAGAGAGCAAGAAGACTTTTCTTTTGTTATTGTCCTCTCTCTCTCTCTCTCTCTCTCTCTCTCTCTCTCTGCCCTCCTCTCTCTCTCTCTTCTCTCGCTCACTCTGTCTCTATTTTTCTCTGAGCATAATAGTGTTTATTAATATTTATCAGTGTTGATCACTGCTGGCCAGGATTATAGTCTATTTCTGTGGCATTTTGTATTCTGTCTTCCAGGCGGCTGGTGACTGGTGTGTACGTATGTGTGCGTGTCTGTATGTGTGTGTGTGTGTGTGCTTCTTTCTCTCTCTTTATCTCCCTATTGTATCTTCAGTCTCATTACCGTTAGCTTGTGCCTCTGTGGATGGATCGCCCACATTGCATCAGGCTCTGGGCCTGCTGGGAGGGGAGTATCAAGGCTCTAATGGCTGTGGTTACATCATGCGCACTAATATTTCTTTAATATTTGTGATAGCAAAGTTATCTGCTCATGAAGTGACTGGTTTACAGTGAGCCTGATAACCTCTTTTCCAAAGCTAGAATAGCTAGATATGATATGGTTATTGCTATAATATCTGAATTACTGACTGATTTGCTCTGTCGTTTGTAGAATTAAGGGTATTTCATAGAGTGGGAGAAGTTATTTTTAGCCAATAAAGGAAATAAAAGTCTCATTTATTTTCTGCAAAGACAATGTACTGTGACTTGTAGTTGGAATACTTCCAATTGGCTTGGATCAGCATGAAACTGTCCTGATTGAGTCATCGGTGCAAAATATCAGCAGCTATGTTGGTAAATCACAAAAAAAAAAAAAAAAAAAAAAAAATGTCAAAGGTAGACCTGCGTCCATAGAAAGGTAAAGCAGATAAGTGTACTTCAACTCCCAAGGAACTATTTGGTGAAGAAAAGTTAAATTACTAAGCTGAAAACTGTGTTGTGTGCTAGACTAAACTTTGTAGGGACCTGATGATAAATTCAGCTGTTTACATCAGCAATTTTTCAGAATCTTGGCTAATTTTGGATCCATTTAGGGAATGTGGTGCAGTGTTTGTTCCCCATTGCAATGAATCAATTTGCTACATCTTTGATTAATAGATTTTTGGCCGCTGAACAAGCTGTAAATGCAACACTGAAATATTATTACCTTAAAAAGTGGTTATAGTGAACTTAGCAAACAGTTGCCTGCTTACAGCACATTACATCATAACTGAAGTTGTTTCACTCTTGTTTTAGCTGAGTCTAGCATCAAGTCCTGAGGTGACTAGCTGGCTCTTTAGCTGCTAAATGTTCTGCTATATTTGCCAGCTAGTTGCAAACTTTGTCTGTCTGCAGTTTGGCACTGAACAGGTAGTGCACAGTGGGTTTATGGGAGCTTTTTGGAAAATAGCTGCCTGCTGCTGTTAGAAAAAGATGCTGATGAGAGTGGTGAGAGTGAAGCAGAAGAGAAAGTTCATGGCCTGTAAAACCAAAATAATGAGCTGAAAGGTGCTAATGTGATTTAAAGAATTTAAATTTTGAATTTTTTTTTGCATCGCAGTGATAAATACATGCAGTGCTGAGGTGAATTGCTGTCAAATACTGTCTAGAATACAGCCCATTGGGGAAAACGTTTTTTGATGAGGTGCAGTATTCTCCCTTGTCTCTCGAGACATTTTGATGCATGACACAGCAAAATATCACATACCTCGGGCATTTTAATGACTTCAGCTGTAACACTTCCCCATATGTTTTTGTCTTGTGATATTTTCTGCCTCAGGCTGGATCACGTGGTGCCCACCATGCTGTGAAATCTTCCTAATTTATAGTGAATTCTCAACAGGGGAATTTCTCAGCTCCAACTACAGTATGAATGGTGCCTGTGAACTAAATTTATTGCACAGTGGTGTTCATTGTTAACTCTAGCACATGACAAAATGGATTAATGGCTGCTATAGCCTCATGAGAGTGTCAGTTTGTTATGGATTTAGAGCATTTTGGACTGTGTGGCTGCTTAGCCTTAAAGCTGTATGAGATGGACCTGAAGTGACCTCTTTTTCTTCTCAGAAACTCAGCAGTAGTCTGAAAAGATTTTTTTCGAGTCAACACTGAGCAGAAATATCAACAGCACTACTGCAGTTTAAGAACCCCAGTCAGCGAATGTCACATTTCAAAATGAGCTGCTCTTATCTGTCAAGAAAGGCTGTAGTTAGACGTGGTTAAGTGGTTCAACAATTGATTAAACTCTTAACTTTGCTCGTCTCTATGTCAGATACCATGTATGAGTTCCCGGAATGATCTGCTCAGAGGGAACAGAAGGCACTGAAGGTCTTATTCATATCTTCTACAGCTGGTTAACTGTGTCAAAAAAAAGCCAGTGACTTCTTCCCTTTATAGAAACCTGTGTTAGTTATCCAGAACACAGATCTGTGCTGCACACTCAAACTGCTGACCTGCAGCATCTAATGAAGAGTGTAATTATTTATTGATGGGCATTTATGCTGTGTTTGTATGTGGTTGTGTTGGTGTATGGCAGGCATGAATGTATGTGTGTTTGTGCAAACACATGCTTTCATTAATGTGTATTTGTTTCTTTAATTATTCATGCATGAGTGTATGTGTGAATGCAGGGGGTGGGGGGGCACATATTTAGGAGTGTTTGTGTGTGTATATATAAAGTGATCTGTCTCAGCTGTGTTTGGGCTTTCCTGCTAGCCGCTCTCCAGGCACTGTGAGATGAGATAAAGCTTAAAGACATCTTTTGGCTTCATATTTTTATGTGTGGGTGTGGAGATATGTGTGCGTTTTTATTACCTACTGGGGACGTTTGCTTTTCTAAACACTGACCTTGTCGGGACCAGTAGTCCGAATGGGGACCAACAACTTGTTCTAACATGCCAAAATGTCATTTGTGTGGTCGTGGTTAAGGTTAAGGGCAAGGTGTGAGTTAAGGTCAGGATGATATAATTTAGAATATAGCTGTAATATGTATCAATATTGAGCCAGGCAAAAACAAAAGCTTTCATAATTCTGTTAAATTTCTGCATGTGTGTCCTGCCATGTGCATGATTGTGTGTGTCTGTGCCTGCCACTTTCAGCGCACAGCAGTACAGTACAGTATTTTTACAGCCTCCAATATTTGAGTGAATCCCTGTAGTGGTCTGTAATAATTGGATTATAGCTGTCAGGGAAGGCTTTAGTTCAGATTACACAGATTATAGTCTGCAGCACTCAGATGGACAGCGTGGTTTAAAGAGCATCATCTGGCTCTTGTGATATATAAAGAGCATTTTGGCAAACATGCAGATGCGATGTTTGCCTACATTTGGTGAATGTAGGCCAAAAGTAGCAGATGTGTCATAGCAGGATGACATGGACTAAACACAGTAGGGTACAATAAAGAAAGGACTGGCATGGGATCAGGATTATTTTTACTGAATCCGATCCATTAAAATATCTGTGAATCCTTGGATTGGCTTAGGATGACTCTAACCACGAGAGATCTCTCTGGTTAAATGTAGACCACCAGACTATCATAGATATAAAATCTTATTACTTCATTGCAAATGACATACTCATAGCCAGGTTGATGCTAATAAGATCTAACTTTAAATGAGTCATAAACAGTAAAAACACAGAGTGAAAAGCATAGAATTACAAATCACATCCAACTCAAATGCAGCCAAAGTTGTGATATACCATCTGGCATAGCTGTCACATATTGTCATTTTTTTAATGTTTAACTATCACAAAAGCTAAAAACATAACATAAACATTTAAGGACAGTGGATATATGGAATATGAAATTTCCACTTTGAATATTTCTGCTTCGAATTCCGTCACATGCATCACAAACATAAAGATGGAAATACACACTTGAAGCAGGCAAAATGTTCAAAGTGCGCATCGCTTCTGTCAACAAATGTCAACTCTGCCAAAAAAAGCAGCCTGCCAGACTGGAGCTTTCCATATGGAATTAGCTTAGTAGATAGCTGAGGCTATCTAGGGTAAAGCGAGCTTCCGTCCCCTTGTGGCACATTAACCTGTATGGCCAACTGACACTGAAGCGTTGGAGCCGATCCCTCTCTTCCCACAGAGCTCTGTCTGTGTCTCTGCGGGATTCCGCTTTTTTTCTGTTTTGTTTTTTTTTCTGCACACCTTTGTGAAATTATGACCCAGAAAAGTTTTCCACTGGGATTCAGTTTTGACAAACTCAGCGACTGGCATGGATTTTAAACCCTCTCCGCCTTGTTTTTAAAGCAATAGACTCGCGTTTGTGATTCAACCTTCTGGTTTAAACTCTGCAATTAAACCAATTATCCCAAAAGAGTTTTTCAAGGTGTTTTAGAGTCTATTGAGTGTGACAAACATTGGAGCCGATGAGCTTCCTGTGTGCACTGATCTTTGTGTTGAGTGATGGAGTATGGAAGAGAGGATGACTTTAGAGAGGAAGAGAGCTAATGTGATTATTGGCAGGCCTGGACAGATAATTGTATTCTTTTTTCACTTGCTTATGTTGTGCAGATTGAGATATTCAGGGGAGAAGAGGAAAGAAGGGAAAGAAAGAACAGAAAGGCAAAAAAAGAATATGAGAGTTAAGCTGAACCTGCACACACATTACAAGATATTTGGTATCATACAGAGAAATACAACCAAAATCTTCCACTGGTATTGTGATCTCTACATATTTTCTCTCTCTCTCTTTCTCTCTCTATCTCTCTCTCTCACACACACACACACACACACACACACATGTTCACGCTCCAGGGTTGCAGGTCAGTCAAGTTTTGTATGTTTTTCATTTAAAATGTTTCAGCTCATGGCATTGGCCCGTCTGTTTTCAATCACGCAGGGGGAGAAAAGGAAATGGAGAAAAAGAAAGAGAGATAAAAGAAAAAAATGAGGGAAACAATAAAGTAAAACTAAAAGTATGGGTAGAGAGAGATAAAACCAACAGAGCAAGGAAACTGTAAGGAATAAATCTAGCTGCAAAATAAATGTTGATCTCTTGGCATCCCAGCTATTCCACTGCCTCTGACCTATGGGGCTGAAGTCTCTCTGTCTATCTCTCTTTCGCCTGCAGCTTTTCGTTCCACCAGAGCACATCTCTTTGCTGCCAGGCTCTCCCTCCATCTCCAACTTAATACTCCTCATTTCACCCAAGCCAAAACAACAGATGCTGAAATGTCGAAGTGCTCTCTCTCCACTCATGAACTTACAGAAAAGTTAAAATAAATAAATAAATTACCAAAAAATGAAAAGCAGGCCAATGATGTCATGTTTTCTATGTAAAAATCCGGACCAGACAGTTCCGTCTCATGTCAATTAGGAAACCAAATGTTGCCAAATGGTCTTATTGGCCTTTTGCTCACTAAAATAAAATCAAATTTGATCGGTTTTGCAGGACATATTACACTGTGAAGGAAATGACTAATTAGTTAGGACCAGTGGTGGAAGTCCTACATTCAAAATCCTACATGTTCAAGTACTACTTAAAGTATAAAGAGCATTCTACGGTAAAACATTCCCTGGCACTGTTTTAATCATATATGGTGTTTTTTTTTTTTTTTTTTTTGGATTAATATTACTGCTGAATCAATGTGTCTGATGCATTTTAACCACTAAACAGGGTTTAGCTCATTTCAATTACTTTTTATATACTGCTGGCTAGTTTAATCTGCAGCAATGCATCACATTCTGAAAGATCATCATGTGCTTGCGGCGTTGTCGTCCTGTACATATCTATATCTTTAAAAAGTCAACTTTTCAGAATGAGATCAGAAAAAACAGCCCAGCTTTGTGAGGATACATAATCCAAGAGGCTTTTTAAATGGTTTATTCGGCTTAAGAAGTAGGAGAATTTCCTCAACGCACAGTGGAACATGTAATCCTTCAGTTTACCACAAACAAATAGTGGAGGAAACAAATACAATATTTGCTTTTGAGGTATGAAGTTTCATAAATTCATTATACTCAAGTAAAGCAGTTTCTTGAGTAAATGTACTTATTTTGTTGATTTGTTGCTTCTTCAAGGTAAAACTGTTACTATTTCTTAAAGTGACGTACCAAATCTCAAAGGAAAATCAATATTTATTATGAAATAAATCCCGTGAAAATTTATTTGTAAAATATTGTATGCATTTAAACAAAGCAGATTTTAATTCTATCAGAAGGGAATGTTGCGCTTATGGTACCTTTCTGTGTCTTGGCACATTACTGCCACCAACTGTTGATCAGCAGATAATCTTGAAACAGGTGGAATGGCTATCGCATCACCTGAATCCGTGTGTAAGAACCTTGTTGCTTGCTGCATGCTACCAAAGCACAGGATACAAAGAATATGGTACCATAAACACCAAACAGGACCTTTATAAGTGATGAGTAGAGACAGAAATCATTTATCCAGGCTCTGTTATAACTCTTGACCATAGCCTGCATTGATGACGATGCCCTCCACACCAACATATCAAGATTCAGCATAAGCATAAGTTATTTTTATCATTTTAGTATCATCACAAACTGTGTATCTTGTGTTATAATAGTTATTAAACCAACTGCAGTAATAGAAGGCGGGTTGTGTGTGTGTGTGTGTGTGTGAGAGCGCATGTGACAGCACGCACATGTGTGTGTGGGTGTGCGATGCAGATGCTCGTAGTTCTGTTGCCATTAGAGCAGACTGCGCTGCCAGATGTCTGCACAAAGTCCACTCTGTGTGTGTGCGCACAAGTGTGTGTGTGTGTGGATATCTTGCAGAGGCTGTCTGTACACTTTCCTCCTTTCCGCTACACGCACACACACACACACACACACACACACACACACACAAAATTAAACAACAACAGAATGTGCATGCATACTTGTGTTTGCGAGTGTGTGTGTGTGTGTGTGTGTGCGTGTGAGTGTGTTTTTGTTTTAAGCAGGTCAAAGCTTCAAGTGTCCCAGTCTGTTAGACAGATGTTAGAGATCCCTGCTGCACCCCCCGACCCTGTCACACACTCACACACACACATGCAGACTTTTTCTTTCTTTCATATACACTGACAAACAAACATGCACACACAGACACACACACTCACTCATTAACAACCAATTAGAGAGCAGATATTGGCTCACTGGGGGAAACTAAAGGCCAACCAGTGCTGTTCTCCGCTTCTAACGCCAAGTCACAACAAATACCTGGATACAGGCCAGGACTGTGTGTGTGTGTGTGTGTGTGTATCTGTGTGCATGAGAGTGTGTTTGTGTGCATTGTTCTTTCCTTCTTCTTCCTAAGCTTGGCAGTCCAATCTCATCTCTCTGCTTTTTTTTTTTTTATTAAAAAAAGACACACACTCACTAACCCTCATATAATTAAATGCATTTTTCCACTCTGCAAGTCTTGTTGTTCATTGCATCAGCCAGCGTGTCTCAGTAGTACAACTCTCGCTTTAACATTATCCTTCTCGCATGGGAGTGAGGCGCGAGCTATGTTCAACACACAAACACACACATACACACACTGACTGGCAGCAATGCACACATACACACACACACACACACAGATTCTCCATGGGATTGGAGCGATGTGTTTATGCCAGCGTTGGATGAGGAGATGCTTGAGACATTTGGATCTCTAGAGAGCGTGCTGACAACATCCTTCTCTCTCTCTCTGTCTCTCTGTCTCTCTCTCTCTCTCTCTCTCCGCCTGGCTCTCTGTTTACCTCAATCACTGCCTCTGACTCGCTCATTCTCTCCCTCTCTCCCTTCGTGATGTGATTTTTCAGCGCTCTCTTACCTCTGTGCAAATAAATGATGATTTGAAAGAAATAAATCTGCTGACAATTTCAGTTGATCAGACAAATGTAGATACTTTCACTCGCAATAAACTTCACAATAAACTACAGAGCAAGAGAGAGAGAGAGAGAGAGAGAGAGGTGCACATACTCACACTGTAATGCAGCATCAGCACAGAAGCAAGAGCTTTGGACCTGATCTAAAATCATCATGGGAAAATGTGGGCATGTCATGTGTATAAAAATCAGAAGGTCTCATCTTAAACAGAACCAAAGACACGTCAGAGCTGGTCTGAAATAGACCCGAGGACGGTCAGACCCCATCCTAAATGAAGTCGACCCTCATGGACCCGAGCGGAGAGAGATTTCTAAAAGTGGCAGCAGCATGACGCTCCGCTAATTAACGAGCCGCCGTGGTCAGAAAAAAGAGGAGCAGCGCATGTCCTTAGATTCTTTGTAAAGTCATTGGAAAAAAAAAAAAAGGCGTCCTCCACGCTTCAAAGGAGGATTTTTCTCCATATTGATCAACCTGACAGTTATTTCCTGGATTCATCCAGTCATCGTTCGGTCAATAAAGTGTCATAATGTTTGAAAAATGAGAATTGCTTGTTACAATCCGCTTTAAGCTCAAGGTGATGTCATCAAATGTCTTGAGTTAGACCAAAAACAAGTTAGACCTGGTCCAACTCCAGTCCTGGGTCCTAGGAGACCGAGACCTCTCCTCCAGAGCTATTCGACATAATATGCACATATTTATGTTCAAGTTTCAAGGTTGTCATTAACTTAGATTAATGCTCACGGGCCCTTGTGTGTAATGTTTGAAGTATGCTACAGATGGTTAAGTTCTTTTTATTGTGAAAAAATCAACTTCGATGTACGCCACGCTACCTTTGACAAAGCATTTATCTAGAATAATATCAGTACTCGTATAGTAAGATGAATTTTGAATGAACATACAAAAGAATACACAAATAACACTCTGCAAGTAGTTTTCAAAGTCACAAATACACAGAAGGTTACTGAAGCTGTAGCTTTACAATGGCTGTGTGTGTTTCTCATGTGTGTGTTTCTCATGTGTCTGTGTGTTCGTGGTTGGTAATGTGTTTTTCCCAGTGCCACGTCTTCTAAAGCCACAGCATACTGGTCATGGCTTATCTTTACATGTACATGGTTAATAAAGAGCTGAATAAAAACTCTCTCTCTCTCTCTTTCTCTCTCTCTCTCTCTCTCTCTCTCTCTCTCTGTGGCTCTGTCTCTCGCTCGCTCTTCCTGTGTTGAGGCTCATTAGTGGCGACAAGAGCGCTGTTGACCCCTTAGCCTCCCCCCTATGTCTTCCCTCCTATCTCCCCTCCTTTCCTCCCCCCTTTTTCCTCTCCCCATCTCCTCTCCTTTCTCTTCCCCTCACTTGCCCCACTCTTTCCCTCATCACCCCATCATCATTCACTCAGCGTGAGTTTGGCAGGGGTCTATGTGTGTGTATGTGTGTGTGTGTGTTGCCAGGGGCCAGCTTGCGCCTGTGTACAGCAGAGGTCTTCTGCAAGGACAACACAGGGGACTCTGTCCTTGTCTAACCCCCTGGAAATAGAACAGAGGTGTGTGTGTGTGTGTTTGTGTGCGCGCATGTGTGTGTGATAATGCTATGTACAGAGGCCTGAGTATGACATATAGCTAGTAATAATAATAGCACGGTCAGAGGTCCAGTAGGCCAACAGGGACAAGCTACATAGAGCTTATAAAAGCACTAATAAAAGACTACAGCAGGTCACCTTATGTTAGGGACACAGTAAAGGAGTATTACACTCATATACACCCACTGGTAGAATGTAACTAAGTAGAATAACTAGTACTATGCTTAAAAGTAGCTATGTAAAGTTTTGAGTGCAGGAGCTATTATTTTGTGTGGTATTGCTACTTTTACATAAGTAAAGCATCTCAGTACTTCGTCTTCCACCGTTCACACCAAACACTGTATAACCATTCAGTCATAAACCCAATAGAAATATGGAAGACAGAATTTTTCTTCAAGTACAAATGGAAATAAAACCGCAGAGGCAGAATGCTGATGCAGTAAATGGCTTTTTGAAAAATGACCTGAGTTATACAGCTGATGATTGAAGGATTGATGGATTTAACAACTCAAATCAGGCCCTGATAATGTGACACACAGTGTATTTGATATTTATGATGGGGTATGAAGCCTGAACAAAATGTGAGAGGACAGCGAATGAGAGCCCAGTTTACAGTAAGGTTGCTTATTTAGGGTCAGTACTTTATTGAGAAACTAGAATCTGGAAACTGTGATTCATACTCAGATTGATACTCTTCTTTGCTTTTTGTTTGATTAGAGAGTTTCAGATTTCAGAAGTCTGTATTTTTAGTTCTTGTATGGCTTCTCGCTTTGAGACAATTTAGCAGTTAGATCTAGGATATCTAATTGAATTTATTCTAGATATATATGTTAGATGGAAAAAAGAAAACTATAAAAAATATTAATAAAAATGTTTTGTTCAGAGGTGGTTTGGACCAGATGTAAATGCCTGTTCTGAATATCCCTTGAGCTCAGAAATGGCCGTAACTGCTTGAAAGCCTACTGGACTGGTCTTAATTGTGATCCTGTTCTGAAAATCCACAGCAGGTCTTGATTGGACGTCCATATTTTTAGCAGTAACAGCTAGCTAGCTAACAGCTATTCATAAGCTACAAACACGTGGATGAATTGCATTTGTTGGCTTATTCACCCATGAACATGAATGCTTTCTCACTCTCACACAGATCATTCAGATGTGTTGAGCTGATCAGGGATCAGACCGTATGTGTTGAAATCACTGTAGACACTTTTCTGTCTGTCTCAAGCAACAGGAACATCAGCTAATGTCAGTGTAACTTTATCCGCTATTGTTTGCTGACTGAGTTACACTACAGGAGGAGAAAAGCTTGCGTGTGCGTCTCGAAGATGGATGCATTCACACCTTTCTAAGGCATCTACAGGTCTCAAATTCTACTTGAATGCATATGCATTTAGCTTTTTCACTCACGAGTTTCTCTCAAGTGTTTGATGGGAATGCACTAAGCATGACTGAATAAAAAAAAATCTGAATATTTATTACAGTTTTGTTAGGTTAAAAATGCTCTTAATGTAATGATAATGGCCTATATGCAGTCGTAGACGTAAATCAAATGATGAGCTTTTAAATATTTAAAAAGCGCCTCCTCAATGACTTGCTGTAGAGGAATGATCGAGTAGGCACACTGTAGGAATTTACATGTCTACAAGGCACACAACAGCTAGCAGATGTCAGGTCTGTGTGAGGCCACATTTGTCTGCAGTGAAAACACGTCGACTGAACGCTCCACTGTGCCTCAATCTGAGCTGTTGACTCTACGGTAATGATGCAAGTCAGGCTAAACATAACAAACCATTAGCGTCCTCAGCATGCCGGCAACAGCGCTGGGAAGATGGCGATCTCACTTCAGTGTGTGCGAGCTTGACAGACACTGGGAATGCGGATTAGTTTACAAGTACGAGGCGCCCGGCATAAATAAATCCAGGCTAAATTATGTTATTACAAGCCACCATAATAAACCATTTTTACTGTGGCCGTGTTCCTTAAAACTTTTGGTTTGGACACAATGAGGATAGCAGGCTTGGTTTTTAGGGCAGCAGAACACTTATGGTTTTGATTGAGCTAAGTTGTGCTAATGTGCAGTAGCATTGCTTTTGACAATCATACCACAGAAATATTCTTGTCTTGCCCTATAATTTCTTCCCTGCTTGGCGGGACGACCTCTGCAAATGCATTGAGTTATAATCTCAACAATCATGTGACCCGTAAATGCTTGAAACCCAGAATCGTCATCCTGATATGCTATTAAAAGATGGAAGAAAGGAAGGAAGGAAGGAAGCAAGGAAGGAAGGAAAGATAGAACGACAGTCTCCAAGAGCTCTAGGCATGTGAAAGCAATAAAAAAAGAGTAACTCTTTTGGGATTGGACATGATTTCCCACTGGCCGGTCCCTGTGAACCTTGAAAGAAAAATAGACGGGAGGGATAAAGGAAATATGCGGACACGGAGAAGGGGAAAGAGAAGCAAGTGAAGAAGAGGATTAGCAGCAGGAGCAGGAGAAGAGAGAGAGATAGAAAGGAAAGAGGAAAGTGAAAGAGAGAGGAAATTCTGCTCTTTATCAGAGGAAACAAAAGTGGAGTGTATGGCAGGAACCCATGGCCGGGGTTCATACTGTCACTGAGTCATCTCTCTCTCTCAGACATCTTCCTCTTCTCCCTGTCATGATTTCTGCATTTTGTATTCTCTCCTCTTCATATACGTCTCCATATCCTCTGTATCACTTCAGTTACCTTTGTTCTGTTTACTCGTTCTTGTTTTGCATCTCATTTGTCCTTGCTTCTTCCTCTCAAATAACTCTCAAAACAGTTCCAAAATGTTTAAGCAAATCACACAAAAGTTGCAGCATTGTGTGTACGTGTCTCTCACTTTGTCTTTGTTCATCGGAGTTCAACTTTCCTGTGTTTTCTGGCTCCCTCTGACAACGTCTGCCAGGCTTTTTCTCAACCCTTTTGCAACCTGCAACACACACTCATATACCCAAACACACACACACTTTCTCTGACAGCTTTGCTGTTTTGGAGGGATGGGCTGATTGATTAGTCTCTATGGAGACAATACGTCTTGTAATGAACAAGAAAGCTGGCATGTTAATTTGTGTAGTGTGGGAGGCAACAATCCTGCTTGTGTGTGTGTGTGTGTGTGTGTGTGTGTTTGTGTGTGCGTTGTTCCTCCCTGCGCATGTCTGCGCTGTATATCTCTTCCTGTGAATGTTGATATACATTTTTTGTGCTGCATATTTTTTGTTTTTGTCTGCATGTGAGTTCACAGAGTAAGCACATATCCATCCGCTTGTTTTTATCAACACATCAACACTCATATCTCAATAACAGTATAGGTCCATTGTCAATGATTACTATAACCAATTCACAACCAGTTACCAATGACATATATGACGGTGGACAGTACCAGTGACATGACATTTAGTCAGGTTTAGGCAATAACACTACTTGATTAGGTTTCAGAAAAGAAGTTTGGGTCAAAAGAGTCAATGATGACTGTGTTTTCTCACAGGACCAGTATTCTTAGTTAAAGTCCTGTCCTTGTCTGACCCTTCCATTCACTCAACAGTTTTCTGTAAGGGTGTGCTGGTTTTCAACCAGCAACCTCTGTGGCTGTGAAGTGAAGCCAATGTGTAAGTGTCAAAAACTGCACTTCCCTGAATGGCCACTTGAGGCTGGCTGCAGAATGAGACAACTTCACAGCGGACACATGATATTTTTACATAACTCACCCATTCGTATTATATTAAGGCCTAAAGCGTTGCTTAATTAAATATGTGGTCACTTTGATTGACAGTTGGGTGCCGTCACAAGCGGCTGGGTTGAGCAGGTTTCATTCAGCCCACCTTAAGCTCCATGCATGAGCCTCATCTTTTGATTAGCGAGGAGCCGGTTGAGGCAGATCCACCACACTCTTTGGTTCGTCAGAAACCTTTGTAACCGTCCTAAAATAAAAACATGAAACAGTCACACATACCATATTTTTATCATGTTTTCTACGTGATTTCATGATGTCATCTCATCCTCGCTGAACAAAACCAAAATTCGGCATTCGATTTACATTTTCAGATATTCTGGAAATTCTGTGACCTGAAGTTGTGTATTTCCTGTTTTGTGTTTCTCTGTATGTGTGTGCGTGCAGGTGTGTGTGTTTGTCTGTGTGTGAAGATGTCACAGTAATTCAGTTGCTCTCGATTATCTCTGCTACACATGTCAGTGTCAGTGGAACCTCCTGATGCATACATAGCTATCACATGCTTTTAATGACATGCCTATTACACACACACACACACACACACACACACACACACACACTATACATTCATAAATCAAGCGTGACATATCAACATATCAGTGTGGTGGTGTGTCTGTACGAGACACTTTGATTATGATATGCTAATCTGACCTATAATTTACTTCCTGTCATCTCTCTGTCATGTCCTGCTTCACTCTCCCCTCCATGTTTATTTCCAGCTCCGTTTGATTTACTCACTATATTGGCTTGTCTCTTATTAGAAACTGCATTGCCAAAGCTGTATACAAAGAAATCAATATTTAAAACATTAGCAAACAACTGTTCATTCATTTGAACCATGCTGAGATGCTTAATTGCTTGGTTTGACATCATGTACTATGAAATAATCAAAGGCTGTAATGGAGGGGAAAGCATCAATCACAGAGTCCTAAACCACATACCGTTTGTCCTTAATGAAAATCACTGTCTCTTCTTGACTATTAATTGTCAAAAATGTAAAAGACAACAACAAAAAAAGAAGTGATGAGGAAACTGAAGCTTAATTTTCCAGTGATGCCCATTCATTTCACACCATTTCTCCCTAAATCTGCAGCGGCTTGGCTTCGCTCCAGCACCATAAAACGTGTACTAAGTGCCAGGGAGATCGAAAGCCTCCTCCTTCTTTAAGAATTAATGTTAGTTTAACGAGAAAAGGGATTTAAGAAGTGTTAATGGTTGAGTTAATGGCCTCCCTTTCCTTCTACCCCACCCTATCCCCTCCCCGATACCCCCAGCCTCTGCAGATAGACGATAACTTCTGCGGCCAGGACTTCAACCAGCCTCTAGGGGGCACCACTGCCATCGAAGGCATCCCGCTTTACGTGGACAAGGACGACGGCATGACCTCTGTGGCGGCCTACGACTACCGCGGGCACACTGTGGCGTTCACTGGCACTCGCAGCGGACGCATGAAGAAGGTAGGCATCCCAGAGTGTGTTTGTGTGTGTGTGTGTGCTCAGAAGCTGTATTGCTGTTGTGGTATGAAATGATGTATGGAAGTTGGAACGAAGGACTAAAGTCATTGACACAAACCCATAGTAAATGGTTAAATTGTTAAAGAGTGTGTCTTGTCGTGTGCTTTCCGGCTTTTGCCATTGGCTGTTTCTTATAAATTGTGAATAATGTGAGGCATAAATTACAGCGATAACTGACATGAAATGAATAAGATGTGACTAAAATTGGGATTCAAATGCTCCAGTAACGATATGTGTGTGTGTGTGTGTGTGTGTGTGTGTGTGTGTGAGCCGTGAGGGTGTGTTTTTATGCTCTATAGAAAACCATTTTCACTTTGAAGCAATTTTGTGTCATTTTATGATGTATTTTCAGTGGTCATTGGTTCTGGCGTCGCTGACAAATGGTTTTGTCATCAGAATTCTCATCGCAGACATCAGCTGTGAACGTGTGTGTGTGTCTAATGTCTTTTTGTCTGGCTTGGTTTTGTCAAATGCTTTTAAAACAAGACACATCTATACGTTTGAGTCAGTCAGGAAGGAGATGCACGTTTTTCTCGTACACATCGAGGTAGTGCGTACGTGTGTGTGTGTTTTTGGTGGATGAGCTCACCCTGTTCAGCTGTGTGGGCTTTATCTTGCCGAGTGTTATTCGCTGGTCTCATCACAGCGTCTTCAAGAGCCAGGGAGTGTTTCTGAGTGGCTATAAGGTGGGTGAAGTTGATTTCTTATGTTCCTCCTGAGTACATTTAGTGTGAACCCTCTCCCCCCTCCATGTTTTGTCTGTGTGTGTGTGTGTGTGTGTAGATCCCTGCGTCGGTTGTGTGCCGTCCTCAATCACAGCCGAGCAGTAATTTCCCATCATGTTCGCCATACACGCAGCATGAGGTCCCTTTTGAGTGTGTGCCTGAGGGTTTACAGTATGTGTGTGCGTGTCCTCGAGTGCCCATGTCGAGTAGACCGCACGGCGTGTGTGCCAATCAGCTGAGATCCGACTGAGACGCTTCTGTGTTTTTTTCCTCCACTTTTTCCACTCAGCAGGACGTCTCCATAGAAGTGTGTCCGTGTCACTGATACTCTGGAGACTGAATAAAACACTTACCTGAGGATGCAAAGAATTATAGTTGCGTAAATCCGTACATAAAACAAAAAAAGTATTTAAAAAAGGAAGTTACAATCACATCCATGCACTGTCAGCAGCATTTAACTTGAAAAAAGTTTAGGAGAATGTTCCCTAGAGTTTATATTTTTTATATTTTTCTACAAACAATACTTTCAAGTCATTTATCATTTTGTAGGTGAAACAAAGACTTTGTTTGGAAGTCTTTGTGTTTACATCGCACTTTCTGTCATATTCTATTAAAGTAAACTCAAAGCTGCTACCGCTTTTTGATCCAAGTTTGACAGTTTCAGCATTAGGTCTGTGCGTTTGTGTAGTCTGTCGCAGTAATGCTGCTGTCAATTGCTTTCATATAGGTTATGATAATGCGCAAAACACACACACACACTCCCTCACGCACACTCACATGCCTCCTTACACAGCTTCCTGTTTCTGGTGTTCTGCTAAGTCGACTGAAACCTAGCCCACTAGTCCTTGCGCCTGACCCCTATAGTCTGTGTCTGTGCCTGTGTGTGTGTGTGCAGACAGATGATTTGTGTGTGTGTGTCGAGTGTGTGGGGTCAGCAGATCCTGGATGATATCCCGCTGATCGGAATCCCATTTCCCCTCCGCCGGCATGTCTTCCTGTGCTCTGGGATGGAGGGGAGACGGTGAATACGGAGGTGGAGGCTGCCGGTGTCCTCGCACAGATCAATGCAGATGCTGCGGTAACATGCAGTCGTCTGTATGAGCGGGGAAGCGAGGAGACAGACACCAAATGCAATAAATCAGCAGCGATTACACCTATAGCAAGTTTATGAGGCTTTTACATTTGTTGGCGCCTGGCAAGTCTATTCCTCTGACAGAAGAGACGATTAGTTTTAGCTTTAAATTAGGTCTTTCCGGATGAATTGGAGAACAACTGTTAAATGGCTGAACTAGATTTGTACGTAACAGAATTTGGAGGGCGGACGAGGGAGCTGGGATTAGAAAGAAGGAGAAAAAGAGTGAGTCTGAGGCAGATGGAGAGAGATGGTTACAGGCCGCGTGCTTTTATTACCATGCATTGGGAGTTAAACTGTGCTCCTTGGCCTAATGAAATGTAAAGCTGCGCCGTATTGATGTCTACACACACGCACGCTCATTAGAATTTCCTCAATGTGACTGTTGCTGAGTGTGTGTTTGCCCGCCTGGGCATGTCTCGGCTGCTAGACTCCCTCTATTGATTGATCTATGAATATATAATCGCTAGTGTAAATCTTAGACCTAGGCAGTCCATTGGATAAGTGATGGTCTTTGTCCGGGTGTGTGTTTGTGTGTGCGTGTGTGAGTGTGTGTGAGACAGAGCTGTGACATAAGCCGGGGTAAATCGGTGCCACTTTAGATCAGCATGACTAATCAGAAAGCCTTGACTGACTAAGCACACAGCATGTATGTGCAAATTACCCACCTAAAATCTCCATTACTGTTCAGTTAATGGCTCTCTTACTTTACAGGTTTAGACTGTGCGTGTAAAGTCTAACACCGTTGTATCAGTTGACCTTGTTGACTCTAAATATGCACTCTGTTGGTGAAGTCTTGTGACTCTTTATTAGCTTTATGTGGCGCAGTGTCAAAATAATGCCTCATAATGATGTAGTATGGGCTTTGTTAGCATAAGATAGCTATTGCATTTAGTGACCAATAAGAACAAAGCATTCAAAACAGGTATTTTGAAGATGTCACCTCGGATACACAACGGCAGGCAGGTTTCACTATTTTCTGACACTTTATAGAACAATTTATTTAGGAATTATTCCTCAGATTCAACTGCAAATTTGCAAAATTAATCACTAATAAACAGTAGTTAGCTGAAACCCTAAACATTTGCACATAGCATGTATTATAGTGGATGAAGTATATGGAATTAATGATGAAAACAAGTTGGCAGGATGTTTGATCTACGATAAGGTGTTTCAGGAGCACAGTGTTGTCAGTGTTCTCTTTTTGCTGGACAATGGCCACTGTGGTCACATGTGACAGTCATGGGCCAATGCTAAATGCCAAAACAGTGTCAAATCTCAATTCTCAAGCTCCACTTGCTTTATTTTTTTTCGAAGCTTTTAACTGCATGTCCTCGTCTTCCTCAGCAGTCATGAACTTACAGTATGGTGACCATCGGATCCAAAAGCTCTGGAAAAAACCTAAAATGTTTTATCTGTCATATGGCACTATATACAGGATCTTAAAGTTTGTTATTTTTAGCTAATAGCTAATAGTCAACCAATAGTCTTTAAAGATCATTTTGGGCTTTTGAGCTTTTATTTGACAGTAGCAGCTGAAAAGTGACATCAAGGTGGGGAAGGAGAGAGGGGGAATGACATGCAGCAGGGCCACAGATTGAAATTAAGTCTTTGTGCATGCAGCGCACGCTCTACCAGGTGAGCTAGCGGGGCACCCTGGATACCGAAGTTTTAAAGCAAGCAATAGTTCAGAGCAGGAAAAAGCAGAAAGCCAATTAATCACCTGATTATCTCCCTGCTTACAGGTGCCAATTGCTACAGTATTGTACGTCTCTGTGTGACTAGTGGAGGCTGCACAACTATTGGTCACTGTCAGAGCCACTTTCCTCCGATAACCATAGTTTTTAAAATGTCCTAGCAGCACTGTTTAATAGGTCAAACCAAAGTATTGGAGGAACTCTCTTAGCTAACACCATAAGACACTAGTCATACCACAGTATGACAGACAATAAGGCTAGAGCAAGGCAGCCAGGACTGACCTGAGCAACAACGTGCTTTATTGCTTGTGAGTGTAACTTTGTATTTGTTACTGTACAGACATCACGTGTTCTTTCATCTTCTAAATGAGACTGTGAAGTCTCAGTTATGTTCTAAAAAACACTGTTGCTTGGTGACAAAGCAAAAAGAATGACGCTGCCTTTCTCACTTTGTGTTGGCAGCATTTCAAAAACAATGAACTGGTGCCAAGATGTTGAAAAATGATTGACTTATTAACTCTTTAAGATGGTTATAATGAAGACAACATTAGTTAGATTTAGGGTTGAGGGTCAGGCTTAGGGTTTAGGGGTAGGAGGGTGTCAAAGTCTGAAGGACATAGAATATTGGATACAAGACTCGGGACTCAGGAGGGTGTCTAATGTATGATGAAAGATGTACAGGAGGACAGAGGATATAGGACATATAATATGGGTATCGGGTGTTGGGAATAGTTTGTTGGATGTAGGGTGCAGTCTTGCAGCCACAGTATGAAGACAGCACAGGCTGCCTCTCTACTTGTCAAAAGCCACCAGTCTCATGCCTGCCTCTCCCAACCAGAAGCAGCATGTATACTGAATGCATTATGTGTTGTTGTTGTTGTTCTTTGCTCAGTACTTCAAAGTAGAACATGATTACATTCTTCTTAAACACCACAGTACATCACTGTGCATGGAGACAAGGTGTAGGTGGGGTACCGATAGCTTTTAACAGCGTGAAATTGCACTATGGGCTGCCTTTCTCTGCCGTTCGCCAGAAACATCCTCAAACCTCCCCCTCCTCTCCCCTCAGATCTCAGTAAAAACCTGGAAATCCTTTCATTCCCCTCATTTCGTCTCCTCTTTTGTCTACCTGGGAGAACAAGGTGCTCTCGCCGCATCAGACGAGATGAAAAGAAACTCTCAACAGCCTGAAGTATTTCCAGATTTCAGAAGCAAAAAGAAGCAAGACAGTCAGAAAGAGAGGTAGATTTACTCAGAGTGCTGTATAGGTTTGTGAATGTGGATGTGTGTGTGTGTGTGTGTGGTGGGTGAAGGGGAGGTGGTTTCATGTCATTTCATCATTTCCCTGCTAGCAGCAAATCCAATTACTTTTCCCCTTTCCTTTCTATCTTGGAAGATAGCCTGAGTGACAGGACCGATTGGTGGAGCGCTACTGAGGTAACTGTGCCAACCGGTTGATTGACATAACTCTGGCACTCCACTGCCTTGAGACACCGAGACGAGTGAGACTGGTTAGGCTTCAGGGCAACTGAAGCCAGTGAGGAGGACGAGAAGTTCACCTGACCCTGCTCTTTTGATCGTCAGTCCCTCCCACTCAGAGATGATCTAATTCGCTCTTTGGCAAGGTGCTTCATGCATTCTCCTCGACGTCGCTGTGACAGCAGTGACATGTGTTACCTGTCCTGTCTACCTCCCTCACTCTCAAGCTCAGCCCACCCCTTTAATGGTATCAAGCCTTTAGGAGGATAATAAGCAGTATGTATTCTGTGAATTGAGTCAGGATGTGCAAAGCAACACCTACTTGCATCCTTTTAAGGTCCTCTTGGGGGTTTGCATATGTTGGTTTTAGTTGAGTTGTACTTTGCTTTATTGTATATTCTGCTTTGTAGTTCTACTCCACTAAGTATTAAACCAGTGCTTCCCAATCTTTTTGGCTTGTACTGTATCTGTATTTATTTGGGCCCCTTGGTCACATTTCAGAATCGTATTAGTTTCTTAAAAGTTTTATAAAAAAGGGACGGTTCCCCTCTAAACTTTTGTCCAAAGCCCAAAGAGGTCAAATTATCCAATTCTTGACAAATAAAACAAAGATTTGAGAATGACTAAATACATTCCATTAATGATCTCATGACAGATCAGACTTATCTTGTGACCATAGGGGTCCGACCCCTATTGGGCACCACTGGACTAAGCTACCTAACTGTATCTAAAGTGGATAAACCAGCTCCAGCACATGGATTAGTTTTAATCTTATATAAAATGATATATATTCATGAGATATATAACAATATATCAGTCACAAGGCCCAATTTCATGCTGAACAAGTACTTTTACTTTTGATACTGCATGTACATTTTGCTAATAATACTTCTGTACTTTGGTAGTATTTTAAATTTGGACGTTTTCTTGTATTGGAGTATTTTTTCATGGCTGTAATGATGTGATACTTATACCTAAGTTGGTATCTCGTTGCTTCACCACACAGTCCCTACAAAGTGTTTTTACTTTGTGATTTCTCAGATTATTTGAATAACTTTTAGAGGCCTGAACATTTAATATCTCACAGAAAAATAATGATTAGAGAAAAATCAGTAAAAATTAATGGGATTTGTAAAGCCTATAAATCTTCGCATGGCAATTCAGCTTTATCTTGTGACCCATCGGACAGTTGCAGCACTCCACTCTCAGCACAGTGATCTCAGCAGTTTGCCAAACAGGATACCAGCTCTTCAAATCCCAGCATCCAGTGAATGCAAGTGCCTTGGATCTCTTCCTAGAGTTTGAGATGGCTGTGCATGTATTGGCTTTGCAAGCTTAGCAGTAAAACTAGCTGTCAGAATGATTAAGCCTAATCAGGAAACATGGGATGGGAGGTAATTTAGCATGTGAATGCTAATTAGTGCTAGCATTTAGACTGGTAGACGATGATTGAAGCGGTGCATCGGCTGCTCAGCCTGGTTAAATGGCAAAAACACCAGGCTGGTAGAGATGATTGATAATCTTGGGGTCGGGCTGCTGTCTGTTTCATCATTTGTGTGGGTGTGTGTGTGCGTGTGTGGGTGTGTGTGTATATGGACTATCTTTTCCTTTTCTCCAATGCAAACTCCTAATGAGCAGATGAGCACAACACCTGAACACACTAATTCCATCTTTATCCCATTAACTAGAAGTTAGTGGAATAATGTCCTATTAGTTGCTCAGAATACACAACAGGATTTTGTGAAGCTGTGTGTGTGTGTGCCTGGAGCTAATTCTCTAGCACACACACACACACACACACATGCTAACACATGCTCAAATCTGTGATCTCAGAGTTTCTGAAACTGTGGTTAGGCGTCCGTGTGTGTATCTGCTACTATGTCAACGTGTGTGAAATATATATTAATGTGTCAGTGGAGCGATGTTTTTGTGCTAGTGTCTGATCCCTTATAAATGAATGTGTGACAAAGTGTGTGTGTGTGTGTGTGTAGCCATTGTAAGAGCCCATTGAGGGAAGACTAGTGTGTAAATCTTGCAGAGATAATATTACTGCTGTAAGCGGTGCTAGTGTTTGAGTGAATTATCATCCCATTCTCTCCACTATTACTTCTCTGCAAAGCCTCTCTTCATAGTTTTTGCAGTCTACAAGCTCCCCCTCTCCCCCTCCACTCCCTCTCACTCATATGTCACCTTCAGCACTCTCTCTCTCTCCCAACCGAGGTGGGCTACATGCCCGCAAATTCTGCCTCCCATGAGAATTTCCCCGCCTCATCCGTGTGTATATGTGGCGCACTGTCCTTTCCTCTCCTCTGCTCCTCAGTCCCTCTCTCCTCTCCCTCATTGTCCTTATCTCCTCTATCCATTAGTACATTAGTGTACGTCAGCCTGGGAAAAAAAGTGCTATCTCTGTCAAGGCTTTCATGAGAGAGGGAGAGAAAAAAGGGGGAGAGCTAGATGAACAGGAAAGACATGTGAGGCAGATACGTGATCATGTTGATGATGGACATGCAACTTAAAGGAACAGTGTTAAGGATTTAGTGGCTTCTAATAAACTAAGAAATGACGGTGGCCACCATATGCGTTATATGCAAAAGGCACCTGGAGCCAGTGTGTAGTTTAGTAATTTCCGTTTTGGGCAATTGTAGAAACATAGCAATTCAAGATGGTGGCCTGCATGCTGTATACACAGTATAAAAGGCTCATCCTGAGGTAACAAAAACATAATGATTCTTATGTTCAAGTGATTATACATCAGTGAAAACACGGTTATGAATATTATCTTCCACTTCCACTAAATCAGACACACTGGACCTTTAATGCATCCATCTGTAAAATGTGTTGCAATGTCTTCAGCTAATTCATCATTTATAATATAACAGCAGCAAAGTGGCACAGTACCATTCACTTTCACTCTCACAACACTGTACATTAGGAGTTTTAATGGACCTCGTTGGGGCTCCGGCCTTGTATGACTGATACAGTCCAGGACATGATGAGAAATAGATTCTGTCGCGTTCAAAATATCTTCAAATGATGTCATATATGACCAGAAATATTCACCCTGAGTAAGATCTTGTGTAAGAAAAAACGTGATTTAAAAAACGTCTTCATCTGAAGAACATGAGGAATGGTTCCTTTTGAGGAAATCGCAGCACTTCTTTCTTTCTTTATTACAGCCAAAACGATTCCACGCAGAAAATGAATGCATCAGTGTGAAAATGAATTAATGGGACTATACCTTCTGCACGTTAAAATGTCTCCTCTGTACTCATCTGCATTTGAATTCCCCAGCTGTTACTTCTCATAGGAGCAGACAAATGGACAGTATGTAGGGGAAAAAGAGTAAAACCTTCTTCTTTTTTTTTTTCAAAGTCAGTACAGCATCAGATGAGGATGGGGTGATACAGAAATAGTCCTTCTTTAGTGCCAGAAGAGTGATCTGAATTACAACAGCAGGATCTCTGCCACCTCCGGGACGGAGGCTGATATGATACTGTTCTGCATCACTTATTAGAGGCAGCTGCTGCTAATGTGCCATTGTGGTTGTGGGTTCAATTCCCAGGTGGGCTATCACTTCATATGTATTACCCCCTGTGTCCTTGAGCAGGGCATTATCTCAGCAGTCCCTCTGGAGGAATACGGCGTAGTGTTAATGGATGGACGATGTGTGATGGAGAGCTAGATGGATGGATTAGTGAGCTAATGAATCTTTGATAAGTGGGAAGGCTTTGTGGGTGTCAGGAGACAAAAGGAAAGATCACAGCTCAACCTATCAATTGTGTCATGGCTTTAATTCACTCAGAGCCCTCGCAGAGTCTGACTTTGGTATTGACATTATGGAAACTAAGTGATGTGCCCATTGGTTGTGTAGCAAATCCTCTTGAAAAAAGGCAAACACTGTTTTGGACAATCCAGTTGCAAAATTAACTTTATAGTATCACATTCTATTGACAACTAATTAATGGACATCCAATATTCACTCTTTAGCTCTGTTTTGGTCTCCACCATCTCCAAAGAAAAAGAAATCTGTTTTTTTCTTAAAGATATATTTGGCATTTTTAGTTTTATTTGACAGTGACAGGGAATTCAGGGGAGAGAGGAAATGACATGTACTGTAGCAAAGGACCCAGGCTGGAATTTAACCCGATTCACTGCAGTAAGGACCTTAGCCTTGATGGGGTGCACACACTACCAGGTCAGCTACTGGGTTACCCAGGAAAGACATCTAGCTTTTTGCTAAATGCACCATAATTACCAACTAGTTGCTAATGTGGACTTTGTCTCTGCTTTTCATGCGAGGATTTGTCAAAGTGCAGTCATAAGCAATAACAACCCCCTTTACTTTTTAAGATAGTTGCTATTAATGCTAACAATAAAAAATCCCTTTATTGCATTGCATTTTATTTTTCCATGTTCCACTGTTCCTTTCTGCTCTGCTGTCTTCCAGGAAGGGTTTCCCCTCTATGATGTAATTTTACATTGTGGCTACAGTGTGAATGCAGCATATTGTGACCACAAGTGGAAAATGTGCAGTGAGAAATAACCCAGTGTTAACCCGGTAACTCCAGAGATCCAGGCCTCTAACCCACATTACTGTACTCACCCCCTCTCCTCGGCACAATGTCTCGCTGTTAGGGCATGCACAGCCACAAGTCCAGACAAACAACAGACCCGGACACATATGCAGACATTCAGCAACAGCCAGCGATGTGCTCAGACAGCTGTTGTGCTGATGACCGGTGTCAGGTGCCAGTGGCCTGATTCATGCTGGCTAACCTCCTCCCATCACAACATGTGTCTGCACAGATACGGGAGGTGACGGGTGGACATGTGTCTCTGTATCTGGCGTGCATCTGGAGAACAACTGGCATGTTGGGGGTTGCTGATGTGTGGGTGTGTTTCGGGACCTGTGTGTGTCTATGCAGGTTTGTTTGACACATTGAATGAGTGTCTAGGAAAAGATGCAATTGACTGTGTGTGTGTTTGACAATCTTTAGTATTAACATCAAGGGAAAGATGCTGCCTGGATGGGTGTGTGTTTATGTCTGATTAAAGGGCAGACGAAACATTTTGGTGTGTATTTGTACCTGTTACGTTACACTCTTCGTGGGTGTGTGTCTGTGTGTATACATGTGCATCCGATTAGAGGGCACATGCAGGAAAGGATACAGACTGTGTGTGTGTGTGTAAACGACGCAGAGGGTCAATTTCCTTTTTGTTTGTGTGCACATGTGCAAATGTGTGCTGTGAGCTGTGCTAGATCCTGATCCTTAGATCCTAGGAATCTCAAACTCCCTGTGTGTGTGTGTGTGTGTGAGAGTTCATCTTCGTCAGTTTGTGTTGTGTTTAGTGCAGGAAGCAGTGTGTGTTTACATATCACAACAGCTGTGATGAGCTTTTCTTCATGTAGAATGAGAGCTGCCCACCTGATGCCAGGGCAGCTGCCACACTAACTGCCCACTAAACACACACACACACACAAACGGTGCCAGTCGACCTTTTTTTTTTTTTTTTTTGTATCTCTGAGTGTGTGTTTGCTGCAGAGGGGAAGAGAAAGGGCCAGCTGCAGTGTAAAGCCTTCATCAACTGTTCTTCTAGACTGCCCCATCTGTCTATCCATTAATACACAAACACACACAAACCCGTACACTAATGCATACACATGGTCCTTCTGTCGTCTTATCAGACACACATGGCATACTTCGCGCTCAGTGGGGTCTGTCACAACCATTGCGTGTATTCTCTGATGTCTTATGTGAGGAAAGTGTGTATCAACTGTGTTCGACACCATGAAACACCACTAATCGGGGTCGAAACAAAAGCATTGTGTTCTTTAGTCATCGTAAATACTTCTGTGAGGTGAACATCAGTGGTCATCAGTAGGGGGTTGTTATTCCTTGACATCATTCCTGGAAATCTACTGGAAGCATGAACAGCAGTCTTCCAAAAGATATTCTCTCACAGCAATGTCCCAACATGTGGCTTCGAAATCCCCATAGGTGTTCATCTTTGTTAAGATATGGTCACTGAAGGTCGTAGCATACAGTATGGTTCACACCAGCAAGCCAATGGCCAAGTTTTCCAATATAGTAGGTTGCTTCCTCTACAGATTGCTATTTAATATAATGGTGAACATGGTAACCAACATCCCTGTTAAATATCAGCATCTTAGCACTGTGAGAACACACTAAAGTATGGCTGTGCCAAAGTACAGCCTCACTGAAACCACTAGCAAGGCTGCAGGCTCTTTGGGCCAGCTTACTGCAGAAAATAGTTCAGAGGACGTGTTGTCATCTAATTAAAAGGCAAAAGTCTTTATAGCCGTAGCAACATCGTTTAAACATGGGCATAACAGAGTATGTTTCTAGACAGTCTGTCCTTAGTGTTGCACTTGGTTGTCCACAGCCAACACAGTGTGAAGTGGGTGTGAATGTTGGATCACTGATTTTTCGGAAAGTTGCAGCAATGGTTGGACGCAGCCACCAAAATTTCAGTGTTGGAAAGGTGTTGTGTGTGGGGTGGTACCTAATCAGCCAAGTACTTCTGATGAAGTACACTAGCGCCTTTAGTCTTGCCAGCCTGCCAATGTGGTGTAAAACTTTTGGGACTAACTATGGAAAAATGGGAATCGTTCCAGCACTATGACCATCCTCTGTATAGATCTAAAGTCTAAATCAAAACCAGCTCAGCAGCACAGCATATGTTAATGAGAAAGACAGAGAGACACTGAGAGTCAGTAGCGGTCAAGGGGCTGTAATGAAATCGAAAAAAAGGTTGAGAGTGAGCGACAGAGAGCATTGTCCTTGATGATGTTTATGATATTGATTGGCTGCTCTCCAGAAGCTTCCTGATTTCTGATTTGGACATTTGTGAACATTGTGATTGCAGCGAGAACATCTAATGTCTCGAGTGTGCTCTGCAATCAAGGACAATGACCCTTCACTCCATGTGCACACTCTTTCTCTGTCTCTCTCACACATACACTTACATACTGAAAGTTCTAACATGGATTTGTGGTTTCATGGGTTACTTATTTCATTCGGCTGTGGCATCTTCTACGCTGAGATAATTTCACTCCCTGGTATTGATGTAACCCGTTGTTGTTTTTTTTGGTGACATTCCAGGGTAATATTTAATCACCTGACCAATCATGTTGCTTGCTTTACTGGACTTCCAGATCTTAGCATTTGTTTTTGCGATCAAAATTATATATGATCGGAAACTAGAGAAATAATAAAATAACAAAACATTGATTTGAAATAAGTTTAAAGGACTACAAATGCTAGTTGCTATATTAGCTAATGCCAGTTTTTTAACAGCACAAACCGTCGATAGGATGTAATGTGTGGTGATAGTGAGAAACAGCATAAACTTTATGTTATCCATGCCTATTAATTTCTGGTTGAACAGACAAGCTCTAATTTTAGAGTTAGCGATGCCACGTCTCGGCTGTTTCATCAGCACCTGCACTGATGTAAACGACAACACCAGCAGCATCTCTTTGTGTCTTTCCCTTCACAGGTTTTGCAGTTGTTTACTCGCTCTTTCCACATCTCTTCTATTTGAACTTTTTTCCACTCTTCTACACTTTAACTGATCTGGTACACCAGCAAAAAAAAAAGAATCTAGATTATATTTTGTGTGGCTGCTTGGCCGTAAGCCTGTTCAGAGACTTTGCTTTTAAACTTCAGAAGTGACTGTGAGTTTTTCCTGGAGAAGTAAGAGACCAATAGATAAACATGCATTAAGACAGGCAGACAAACAGATAAGCAGACTCACCAGGCACAGGACTACAGAGAAAATATATACAGGCCGATAGTGGGAGAGTGGAGGAGGACAAAGACCCAACCAGAGCTGGTGTTGTTCAGCCATCTGGTCTGTGTGTGTGTGTGTGTGTGTGTGTGTGTGTGTGTGTGTGTGTGTGTGTGCATGCGCCTGCTTCTATTGTATCTGGATACAGCAGAGAGAATGACTTAGATTACCAAGACTGATATCAAAGTCACACTCTAGGACACACTCAAAAGTGCCAGCACACACACACACACACACACACACACACACACACACACACACATATACACACCCACACACTGCCCGTCTCTCTGCAGCCTTTTGGTTTTCATTAGGAAGTGTACAAAGCATTCAGCTGAAAGACAGACGACCATGTCTGTGTGCGTGGGTGTGTGTGTGTGGGTGTGTGTGCGCCGAGGTCTCTCCTCTAATTGAAGTGTACAGTGACTTGGCAGGCTGCCTGATGTCACAGAGTCATATGGAGGGACAATAGAAGAAGAGAAAGAGAAAGAGAGAGAGAGAGAGAGAGAGGGAGGAAAGAAGAGGGGGAGGAATGGATGAGTTGTAGGAAACCAATGATGGGAGAGGAATGGAGAGAAAAGAGAGAATAAAGGATGGAGGTGGAGGGGGGAGGTGGATGGGAATGGGCTGATGATGGAGAGATTAGACAGTAACAACAGAACTAATGTGGTTAGTCTTCCCCAAATGGATCATAATGTAGCAATATTACATTTCACATGTTATTTCATATGTTTGGAGTTATATTTCTAAATGGCTCAGAAATATATTTGATGAAGACATTCCTTTTAGCCTTTTTATTAAAATATAATTCAATAAGCATCCAGGAGTTTTCAAAGTCTAACAAAGTCTGTGCACCCCTCACACAAAACTGCATCCCAGTCCGAGCATAACTGTCAGCAGCTTCTGTTTAAAAGTAAAGACAGCTATCAAAAAACTTTCTGTTCTGTTTCTGTTATAAGGAGTGTCTTTTTTTTCAAAGTAGATTTATGGACGTGTATTATTGGAGATAATGATACCCTGGAAGTCACACTGAATCTAAAAATATGTGTGTGGTTCATGCAAATTGTGATAATCAGGTGCCAAGTGTTTTCAACTGTCGACCGTAATTGTGAGCGGACCAAGCTAAAATAACTTCCTTTTGTTTTAAGGGCGCCGACACACACCTGTCCCTCTCACCCGACGCAATAACTTTGTCACATGTTCCCCCCCTGAGGGACATCACAGGTGGTGTGTGTGTGCGGGTTTTTACCATATGTATTGTCAGTGTCGTTAAGATATCAATATAATTTGTTGCTTCTGTGTGGCATCCCAGATGTTGGCTGTCTCACACACACACACACACACACACACACACACACACACAGACTCACACACCCACGCCAATTAACACTCCATCTCCAAAACAAGCAGGCTTAATCCACTCAGGCTTCTTGCTCTCTGAAATACGCACTTGTGTGTGTGTGTGTGTGTGTGTGTGTTTGCAGGATTTGGTCTCGTGCTCCCGATCACCTTCTGAGCCAGGCACAAGTCATTCAGCCCCTTGAAAGCGTCACAGCTTTAGCTGGACTGCGCTGTGTGTGTGTGTGTGTGTGTTGACAGCCTCTGTGTTTTTCTTCTTTCTTTTCACCCATTTACTCCACAAACTGCTTTCTAAATTTAAACCCTAAAAACTCTTGAATCCGGTTGTTAGAGGTGTTATATTTTCACTATATAATGACATGTTTGTTTGTGCATCACACGCAGTCTGAGATGAAAATAGAACAGAGGCAGTAAAACAAAATGCATGCAGACAACCAGATTTTACAATACGATGCACAACAATTGTGAATTATTTCTTACTTTGTATTTGTTTTGGCTGTTTTAAGGTGACATATTTTCATATCATTATTATATGTAATCTTTTCCACATCATCACCCCCTCCTCTTCCTC
Source organism: Protonibea diacanthus (assembly GCA_028641955.1). Lineage (NCBI taxonomy): Eukaryota > Metazoa > Chordata > Actinopteri > Sciaenidae > Protonibea > Protonibea diacanthus. Next base: position 21,903,553 of record CM053984.1, read on the forward strand.
CCTCTTTCATTTGTATTTTACATAAACACAAAGAAAACCTGTGCACCCACATACACACAGGGGCAAGGAGCAAAAATGAGCAGCCGTCATCGAGGCCACAGCACTGAACCAGAACCATCCGCGGATGAGAAAGAGCAGTGAGGTTAATCCATCAGATTACAGCAGATTACAATACACCAGGGAGATTATAGCATTGAGATGAGGATGGATGGAGGGTGGAAAGTGATAGACGTTAAAGCATCAAGGATAGATCGGCACATTTCTGTTCAACTGTCAAGCAGAATATGAGCAAATGTTTGAAATGCTGCAAAATGTAAAATATCAGCTCAAGCAAACAGATGAATGATGCAGAAAAATATCATATTATGGCTTTGCTGAAATATTGCTACATAAGTAACAACACAATAAAATACAGTTTAACACCTAACCAAGGTTCATATAGAGATATATAGAGATGGACTATTGCACAGGATAAACAATAAACCAGTAGGTGATGGTGGTAGTAAGAACAAATGTAACTGTGATACAGTATACAATATAAAGACAGCCATATATAACTATGCAGCTATGATAACCAGTACAATGTATGTTTATCTGGTCTATTGGCTATCCATTCATGTCATTATACAATATAACCAGTAAGAAATTATGTAATCCAATGTATCTGAAATATGATCAGAGTCAAATAGAGTCAGCATCATCCTTCACTGATAAACATTTTTTTTTTTTTACAAGAAGCTACTGAACAATAAATGAGGTTTCCCCTTCAGTATTAATAATTTGATATGTCACAATTCATCTGAAAGCACCAAGTCCTCCAAAATAAACACAAATAACTGAGTTAAGCTTGGGGTAACATGCTGTGGTTGTTCTTGCGAGGCCCTTCTTATTGAAACTGCGAGTGTGTGTTGACATTCTCCATGCTGACCCAGTGCTGTGACATTTAATCCTTGGGGCCAGTCACGCTGGCGGTAAATGGAACCATGAGACCTCTGAGACTTCTGACTTCAGGTCAGTGGACCACACAGCCGCCTGCATCTGACCACCAAGACATATGACTTCCTTACGCTGATAGAAAAGACGTGGACATTGGTTAATGTGTTTGAAGTGTATAATATGGTAATAACACAATTATGTCATTGTACACTTCAGAAGCCTTTATTGTTCCTAATTTGACCAAAGAGTAGAGTGTTTGCCTATAGCTGGTGTCCTAGAGCAGAGACTAGCGCACTCGGGGAACAATGTTGCGACAATATATGGCCAATTAAACACCTGTAAAATTACACTATTCCACATTATCCTCAGGGGCCCACTGGTGCTCATGCATGCACTCCATTGGCGTCCCCACGGCCCAGTTGGAAGTCCACTGGACAGGAGAGTGTACCAGTGTGGTGTGATTAGCACAGTGTTCACAGGCTCCAAAAGAAAGGACATTTGGTTTATTAACACACTAGAAACACTTATCTCCACAGCAACAGACTCTTGTTCTCGTCAGCACAAAAAGTCTTTATTTTTGGTGTCAGCAGTATAATTTGCTCGACTAATATGCTTTTTGGACAGTCACATTGTTTCTTGGCTGAAGCTGACTTTTTCTCTCTTTTTTCCCTTATTCCACTTTTCCTCAAGTTTCTGTTTTTCTTTCACTCATTAAACGTTATACAGCGACCTTCGTCTTGACAGTGATGGAAACTAAGTGAACTTACTCATACTGTACTGAAGTACAAATCTAAGGTACTTTTCTTTTCTACTTCTGCATCTCAGACAGAATATTGTGCTTTCACTACAATTATCTGATTCCTTTATACAAAACATAGGAAGATATAAAATATAATGTTTTCTTATCAATTAAACTAGCCAGCAGCATGTACAGGCACAGCTAAAACGATCAGTCAATTAAATATCCATCCATCCATTATCTGTAACCACTTATCCTCGTCATGGTCACAGTGGGGCTGGAGCCTATCCCAGCTGACTTAGAGCAAGAGGCAGGGTCAAGTCTGTGCCAGCTCATCACAGAGAACATAGAGAGAAACAACCATTCACACACACATTCACACCTATGTACAATTTAGAGTCACCAATTAAGTGAAACTCTTTGGACTATGAGGAAGCTGGTGTATCCGGAGAGGCAATTAAATGTTGGACAGAAAAATATTTTCCATGTGAAGAAGTGTCATGCCATCTTTCTGCATGTCACCCCCCCACCCCCCCCTCTATCTCTCTCTTTCCCTCTACGTTCCTATCACTCTTCAGCTGTCTATCAAAGATAAAGGTCCATAAGCACAAAAATAACATTTTAGAAAATTAGAAATTTGGTTTGAAGTGTTTTTGTTTGGACTGAAACAAACAGAACATTTTGAAGGTGATTGTGGGTGATTGTGACATTTCTGACAAATTTTCCCAAAGCTACTCAATTGAGGGAGAAAATATTCAGCAGATTTAGCTGCAGCCCTATACAGAAATAAAAATGAGCTCCACCTCAAGCAATTACAACAGTGAAACCCAGCTCTTCCATGAATGCATGAGTAATAATGATGTAATGATATCATATATACTGGTATAACACTCACAGAGGACATTTTTCTGCATTGTATATTTTTACTTTCATCATTTATATTTTCCCGGTCACAAACTTTTACTTTATTTCAATAACTTTTACTTGTAGGAGAGTATTTCTTCACTGCATTATTAGTACTTTTATTTATCCAAAGGATCTGACTACTTCCTCCATCACTGAATCTGAACTGATTTCCTTTATGTGTGTCAAATGGTGTGATAACATGGAAAAAAAGCCTGTATCCTTGTTCTGAACAACCTGCATTCACGTTTCTGCTCGGTGCTGTTCTAGATAATATGCGTGGTTTATTCTGTAGGTGCATGGAGATGGCGGATCTGTGGAAACCATAGCGAGTGAGGAACAGAGTGAGTGAGGTTGAGTCAGATGAACAGACTGATAGGCAGGGAGAGCGAGAGAGGGAGCTAGAGGAGGGAGTAGAGACGGGAGAGAGAAAAGGGGAGAGATTAGAGATGAGAGGGCTCTCCACATTCTCCTGTATCAGTCCAAACAGCCTGCATGCCAGCCAAGACTCTCTCTGTCTGTCTCCCTCTTTCTCTCTCTTTCTTTGTCCATCCTCCTCTCTCTGCCAGACAGATGACAGAATGTGGAGAGAGGGATTAAGGAGAAGAGATGCAGGGAGATGGAGGGAAAACAGATTCTTGGACAGCATGGGTGTGTTAACTTTTGGAGATGATTTCTATGCTCGTTTGTATGCATGGATGTGTGTACTATATGAGCTTTTAGTACACTTCATGACCAGAAATATGTGGACACCGGTGCATTACAGCCATGTGGGATTCCAAAACGAGGGGCATGCGTAGGGTACATTCTTTTGGGAAGATTTTGGAACCTGGCAGGCAACGATTTGCTCCCATTAGTCACAAGAGCATTAGTGAGGCCATGGCACTGATGTTGGGTAATAAGATCTGTGTCCCAGTTCGTACCAAAGCATTGGATGTGGTTCAGATCTGCACATTCTGCAGGCCAGACACCAAAAGCAGAAAACCATGTTTTTTATGGACTTCATTCTGTGCAGGGGTGTCCTCTACTCACACCACAAGTCAGTTTTCACCCCAGACTGCACAAACTACACAACTTCACACATGTTGTACTAATGACAAGATTATACCGCTTGGAGAAATCTGGCATAGAGCAAAGATTTCAGCTCTTTTTAAGATTTTCTAAGAATTTGATGGATTCTTCCTCAGATATATGTCTAGAAGGTTGGAAAATTAGTATAGAATACACATACAGGAGCCATAAGGAAGTTTGCAGTGGAGAGAGTAACTTTTAATCTACAGAAATATCACTGTCACCAGACATATAGTGAGCACACTACGTAATAATCTAGAGGAACATCCATCCATTTCCTGTAACCGCTTATCTTTATCAGGTTTGCGGGGGGCTGGGTCCTATCCCAGGGCAAGAGGAGGGGTACATCCTGAACAATTTGTCAAGATATGGGCAATTTAGAGTGAGCAATTAACCTGCATGTCTTTGGACTGTGGGAAAAAGCAGGAGTGCCGGAGAAAACCCACAAAGACCTGTGCAAAGAACATGCAAACTCCACACAGAAAGGCAGCAGCTTTTCTCGGGGGGTTTGAACCAGGAACCTTCCTGCTGTGAGGCAACAGTGCTAACCACTGCACCACCTTCTTGAGTAAGCAAAACACAACTTGAAATCCTCTGTCTGATTATAAGAGTAAACAGATGGAGGGGAGTTTGTGTTGTGGAATAAATTAGAGTTTGAACTTGACATTCAAATCATTGCAATACCACTACAGACTGCGACTGAACTCTTGTGATGTATTCGCTGTGTTTACCTCAGTGATGTAGTGAGACATCAGATCTATATATATATATATGCACCATCTTACCTCCACCTGCTGCACTCACAGCTGTTGGACCTCCTGCTCCGTGTCTCCCTCTCTCTCATATATTTATATGGCCTATAAAGTGATTACTACACTTATTTTTAACCTTTGTTTCACTTAATATTCAGCTCCAGCTTCTTATTCATTCATATTTGTGTGATTACTTTGCATATATTTCACTATGCTGAATAGCACATAACCTCATTATCAATATTTCATGTCATGCCATATTAAGGACTTCAATCCTGGTTGATTTGATTGGCTTATAACACATAATTCCACCTCTTTCACATGAACTATCACAGCTGGGCTTGAACATGAGGAAATCCAGCCCAGAAAACAGCTCAGCCCAGAAGCCAGCTTCATGAGAGCCAGACTACGATGAACTTTCTTCATGAGGACACCGCTGTATGTGCCTGGCTTTGCATAAACTCTATGTGTGTTACTCTGCAGTCCCATTATGATTCAAAATGGCTTAAGGATAACACATTTTATATTGAACACCCCCTCCCCTCCTCTGTAAGTGTTTTATTATCTTAGACAGCTTAGCACAAGTACAGAGGAAATGTTGCTTCGACTACTTGGCATCAAGCGGGATTGGACCCCATGGGGGACAGCAGTGTGTTTATATATATATATATATATATTGTTTTTTTCTACCCTTTTATTGTTTATTCAGTTTGAACCAGCAATCTGCAGTGCTGCTCCCAGGTCGGCCATTGTGAGTTGTTTACTTCTGCAGAAGAAGAAGAAGAAAAAAAAAAAAGAAGAGCTGTGAAACATTTTTAAATCGTCAGTCAGCCTCAGGGCGTGCGCGTAGACTGGGTTCAAAAGGCAAAAAGCTTCACTTTTGGAACTCATGGGGAGCTGGGAACGACGGGGTCAAAGGTCAACAGAGAGGAAGTTTAATAAAGAAAAAAAAGGGAGGGTCAGATGGCGTAAGGGGAGAGCGTTTGATTGATTGTTTCCTGTCTGCGCTCTGGCCGGCTCCCTCCTTTCCCTCATCCCATACTCTGACCGGAGGCTACTCTGTCCACTTCACTGTCTTAAATGGTTGTTTATTAGCAGCTGCGTTGCCATGGCAGTGAATAAAATATAGAGAAACAGTTGTAACAGCACGACCACACTGAGCTGATAAATGATTTGGCTTTAAAGCATTTACTACACAGCAGTTTATAATTACCAATATCTATAATAACCTGGAAGAGTCGTAGAAATTCCTAATATGAAGCAATAAAATCATTCAAAACACAGAGAGGGCAAATCGGACAATGCAGTTACTGTTACTCTGTGTGTGTGTGTTTTAGGTCAACTTATGTCTCCTTTTCTCTTTCTGTCTCCTCCGGGTAAAGCGGCTATTCAACACATTCTTTTGTTTAACCTTCTAATTGGAAGACGTCTAGAAGGAGCTCACAGTCTTTTATAGCATCACAAGTCTGATCTCTTTCTCTCTCTCTCTCTCACACACACACACACAACCCTCTCACAAACACACACACACTGCACAGTATAGTCTCCCACAGCGGCTGTGAGAAAGGAACAAAAAGACAGGAGACAAAAAGATCAAATTATCAGCTACATTTAATTACCCACAACTAGACAGACACAATAACAGTGCTAAATCCAGATTTGTCTGCGCTCGAAAGAGAGAGAGGTTTAGTCAGACTGAAGCTCTCTCTCTCTCGCTCGTCTCCCTCATTCCTTTGCAGCAGGGAGTGATTTTTTTGTTGTTGTTGTTGTTTCTCTTTTTTGTGTGAAGGCATTGCTGCAGAGTGAAGTGGTGACAGCTTATCGGATTAGGGATCGCTGGATAATAAATACCCTTGTTTGATTTCTCCACCCATACTCCTTAAACATGATTACTGCTTACTGTTACCGCCAACATCACATTATAGTGCGCTGCGCGGCGGCTCAGGCATTTGCATAATGTTTAGAGAGATGGTAAGAAGTGATGGCTGCATAGGGGAAAGATGCTGAAGAATGCACTGAGCCGTCACTCCCCCTCCATCTTTCTTTCTCTTTATCTTTTCTGTTGTTGTTGCTGTTCTCTTTTGACCTTGTTAGCGCTCTCCATGAAAACACATGGAGCTGCTGTCTCTGCCTGTGTGTAGGGGTTTGTTGTGCATGCTGGCTGCGCTACTTGTGCTTGTCTGCTTTCACCTCCAGCATGATTTACTTAACTCTACCTGTAATACAATGATGCATAATACCTATAAACGCTTTATTTTGAAATTTAAACTTTTGGATCCTGTTCCCCTTTGGCAAAATGCCTGGATTCACTAAAGCTGACGAATCTCTTCTTGATTTCTTTAACTCTTTTTTCTTTTTTTTTTATTAGCAAAGAGCAGTGTCATTTGTAGTCTGTCTCTTTGGCTAGTTGAAAAGACAAATGTCGCAAGTAGCAAATTATATCAGCTGTGGCTAATAAACGTTAATTCCATTAAAATACTTGACAGTAGTCCAAAATGAAACTTTACTCAGCCAAAGATCATTTGTTAGAGAGAGACACATAATTCTGTAACACCTTGGTGCGATTGCAAGTGGGATGAGTTTCTGTGCCGTTCACCAAGACCAGAGTGGTGAGTCTTCTTTAATGAGACTATAAAGATAAATGTGTTACATCAATTTCAGGAGGCAGAATCTCCCAGGGACACTTCATGTTGATAATTTAAGCTTATCAACTTAATAGTTCTGAATCAGGAGCTCCAGTCTGTTTGGATCAAGTAGCTCATGAAAAGTAAGACGTGCCAAATGTAGTGTGCTAATACTTAATTATCATATCTGCAGTTCATCTCATTTTCAGGTTTGCACCTACAGGTTGTCAACATTAATTAGGCTGCTGTAGTGTTTCCAACTTCTTCACTCTCAGCGAACAAACAGTGATTACAGATATCACTTAAAGGTCCAGTGTGTCAGCTTTGGGAGGCTCTATTTACAGAATATGGGAGAAATGTAATATAATATTCACAATTTTCATTTGTTTATAATTACCTGAAAATAAGAATTGTTATGTTTTTGTGCAGGTCCTGTTTTACGAGGTCTGCCAAGTTTGTACAGTAGTCATGAAGGGACAAACCAAACACTGGCCCTCGATAATAGCTTCTCCTTCATGCAGCTACACCACTAGATGCCAATAAATCTCACACAATTGTCCTTTAGGTAAAAATCCAGATGCCGTACACTTTGATTTACACAGACACATATAGTATATGCATCTCTGTTGGCCAGATCATGATTCCGTGTAGTCTGTGTAGGCCTCATGCAAATCAGGGTCAGTTCCACACAGAGAAAGGCTACCACTGACCTGACCCTAACTGTCTTGTTGAAGTGAGTTTCTCAAGACTCCAACAGCATGTTACATCTTATATATGATTGTAGATGCTGAAATTGTCAGAACTGCTTTTCTTTCGCTTCAGACAGGGAAACATCTCCTAATGGCTACTGACATTAGCTGTCTGCCTCAAATGCTTGGTTGCATTTAGCTTTTGATATCGGCAATCTGAATGGGCTCTGAGATTTGATAAGGGCTTGAGATGAAGTAGATACTGGATATAAATTGGATAAAATAGGTGGCCAGTTTGTGGAACAGAAGAATTTAGCTGGACAGGGAGCTAAGAGAGCTCTAAGTGTTTCCGCTCAACCGCAGTGACACTGACCAGACACCCTGTCTGTGTGGCTCCATGCATGTGTCTCAAATGTGTATTATCAGTGTGTGAATGTAAAGACTTTATCTGTATGCTGCATGTTCAGTGCATGTGAGTGTGTGTGAGCGTGCGTGCGTGTGTGTGTTTGTTGCAGCCACTTGTGAACTCGTGACCTTGCGGTGAACTTCACCGCATTCTCATTCAGTGAGCATCGCGGCGAGCCTTGCTAGCAGCATTAGCTAATTACAGCCGGGATGCTTGTTGGCTTTCTTTCCCCACAGCTCTCGTGCACACGCACGGGCGTGCACGTGACGCCCCCAGCACAACTCCAAGGCAACTCTGTCTAGACAAGACATCACCATGAAACTCATCTGTTGAAGGGTGACATGTTGACTCGGTTGGTAGCACTGTTGTCAAAAGTGAGTTTGCTGGCTGAGGAGAAAGACTTTTAAAGTAGTCATCTTTGTATTAACCTCAGTTAATGAAATGAAGTAACTGGAAGTTAATTTGGTTATCTTCAGTTCCAGTTTGAAAACCACTTGGAAGAATATACTGAATATCACACGCCGGACAGTTTTGTCTGAAAGAAAAGCTATGAAACTCGACAATTGACAGATACAGTTAAATAGAAAGAGCGATGTCAATGACATTACCTCATGTAACACTATATTGCTTTACCTTCCTTCCTGTCGTGGCAATAAAACAGTTTTGATTTCAACTGAAGAGAGCTGAAAGGAGGGAGAGAGACGAGCATGAATGCATAGGATAGAGAGAGGTGTAGAGACTACAGGGAGAGAGAGCAGAACAGATGCAGGCAGACAGAAATTTCGAGAGAGAGAGAGAGTTGTTGTCAACATCCTCTCCAGGGAGACAAAGGTCTCCATTGTAATTCAGTTGTTGTACTGTATTTTGTTTTGATGTCCAATGTTTTGGGCTTTTTGCCGGTGCCATATGCCATAAAATGTCTGTGTGAATGTGTGTGTGTGTCTGTGTGTGTGTGTGTGTGTGTGTGTGTGTGTGTGTAAGGGCCCCGACACACCAAACTGGCCGTCAGCTGCTGACAGGCAGAGCAGCACTGTGGCCAAGCATCACCTGCACTTTCTGCTCCGTTTTCTGTTCGGCAGATTGAAGATGTTGAATCAGCTCCGCGATCACAAATCAGTGATTTCACCCTTTTTAGTTTCTCGTGCACTCACTAAAGACCACAGGCTGATGCAAATTCAAGCTAAACTTTTTGTCAACTTTGGATTTTACAAATTCTCAATTTGCACTACAAGCATAATAAGAAGACAGATAAACAGTGGCATGGAAAACAGGCTCATTTGCTTTAGTCGTCTTCCTAGGAAGTTTCCATTCACAGTAAAAGTAGATAATGCTGACTGCTTGTGATTTATGGACAAACGTATGTGGACAGCCTAACATCCATCTCATTCCTGAAACCATGGGGATTAATATGCTGCTGTTATCAGCCTCCACTTTTCTGGTTTCAGACTTTCCACCTGGCTGCAGGGGTTTGCTCCCATTCAGCCACACGAGCATTAGTGAGGTCGGACACTGATGTGAGGTGATAAGGGCCGGATCACGGGCAGCGTTCCAGTTTATACCAAAACTGTCGGGTGGAGTTGACATAACTGAGTCAAGTCCTTCTAATGCAAACTCAGAAAATAATCTTTTTTATCTTGCTTTGTGCACAGGGACAGTCATGACTGTCATGTCAAAACAGAGCAGTTTTTTGCCTAAAATATCATAGAACTATGGTAGAACTATGGTTTTAATTTAAAGGACGTTTTTACACAAAACTACCGTTTTGGTTCATTTGGACTCGAGTCACTTGTCATTCGAACTGGACAGAAACCACCTGAAAAAGGCGGCCTTCCATCTACAGTACATCCGTGCAAACTCTATTGCTTGTGGTGTGAAAGCAAAGTAGACCAACCGCACGTTTTTTTTTTCTACGTATAGATATGCAAATGTGGAGTGGTGGGCATCCTCATAGCAGCGCCCTAGGAGCCTTGCTCAAGCCCTGGAGGGGAACTGGAACTTCTCCAGATACTAGTCCATGATTCATACTGTGGTCTGTACTGTACTGTACTTGAACCTGCCACTCTCCGGTTCCCAAGCCAAGTCCCTGTATACTGAGATACTGCCACCCCTATTCTTGGCTTAACTGATCTGTTGATCATAAACTGTCAAACAAAATGAGTGATCTGTATAAGTGGTGTAAATATTTATGTAAAATCAACATGAATATAAAACAATCCAGAACTTAAAGGCAACACGGTGTCCCTTTCTTATGATTTTGATCAAATGATCTGACCTACATGTGTGAAATCACCTGAAGGGACTGAAAGGACCACATATTTTTGGCCATATAGCACGTTTCCTCTCATTCTGGTGCAGAATATACTTCCACATACTGACGATTAGCTTTGCGTTGTGTTCAAGTGCAACTTTTAGCAGAGGATATGAGGCGGTGCAAAGCGTTTGATCAGTCAGCCTCTGTCGGAGCTTGTTGTTTGAGGTCGGCTCGCTGAGTCGGGCACCCTATCAGAGAGAAGGGGGGCTTAAGCCTAAACAGGAGGCAGTCATCACAGCTGGAGACACACTCAGCCTGAGCAAGTAGTTTCACCGTCTCTCATTGGGGGGTGAAAAATATGTTCAGTTCTTTTGCAACAAAAGAAACAACATTTCCACTGCAAACAAATATGAGAAATGCAATTTTCTATGGATTTGACAGTTAGCAGAACAAAGCAGCACGTGTGACAGATTTCTCCCCGGTGAAACGTGCTGTCGACTTATTGACTCAGCTGACGTCTCTCTCCTTTTCTTCACTCTGTGTGATTACTGCCTCCTGAAGCACATGCATTGATGAATGTTTTTCGAAGTCTCAAATTAAAATTCGATATGTCGGATACACGCTGACAGCATTATGAGTATCGTAAGTGTCAGCAGCACCAATAAATGCGAATATACACCAAACAATGAAAAGTAAAAAATGAATTTGCTTCTTGCTTGAGGTTGAAAATGACCTCGCAAATATAAGGCATCTCTAAAATCGTTGAGTGTTGCATTATTGGTATTACTTGGTGAATATTTACAGAAAAATATACAGTAGATGGTGATTTCATGGTCATCATTTGCATACGGTTACATTTTTAACAAACAAGGACCCAGTAGTTTTTATAATATTCCAATTTCTGCCCTCCAAAAAACTTCTATTTTTGTGTTTTTGTCATTGCATATTCAAAGCTTGTAGCGTACTCCACTGCAGACTAATTTGATTGAGCTTCTACTTGGAGGCGATGCATAAATCTTTCTCAGAACATTTCCTATGAAATCCATTTAAGGAAGTTGAGATGAGTGAACAGTCAGGGAAAGAAGGCTATTTGGCCACAACATTGTTTATGTGTGTTTGAACGTGTGTGTTTGCTTGGCGGACGTGAACTTATCAACCCTGTCGCTAACGTGATTACCCTCTAGCCATGTGGCCTAGAAGTTAACACAAACACGCACGCTTTCAGATATACACACACACACACACACAAACACATACGAGGCCAGGCCAAGCCACGCTGCCTGTTACTCCGAGTGTCCTGGCTTGGAGACCCAACAGAAACAGACAGCACCAAAATATCACTGCAGGGTTCCCATGTCAACACTAGCAGATGCAACATTAATTCAATCAGCCATGGAGAGTCACCAAGCGGAATGGCTGCGAGAGCACCAGCATCTGAGAGCTGCAGTGGCAGCGTTTGGGAGACATGAGGGACTACTGACTACATTTTTTTAATGTTTTCTATTTTATGGGTTATTTCGATGAACCTGCTTTCAAAGAAATGTAAATGTAATCTTCAAATGGCTTGAGACGTTTCTTTTGGATCAAAAGTTTCAACCTTTCTTCATGGATGAGTGTTTAATCTACAAGCATCTCATTACTAAAGGAGTTTGTGCATGCTAGCGTGCATTGACTTCAACGTGGTGGTACGAGTGTTTTGATATAAGCTATGTTGCGGTGATGTCACAAAGCTGCAATCATTTGCTGTCTCATGCAGTGTCACCCTTATTCTGACTAATTTAATTTTCATTATGTCCTTCATGGCCATTTTGCAAATCCAATTCAGTTTGGTTCACTGCTCGGCATTGGCAATGACAACAGCTTCCTTGGATTGTCACTGGATGTTTGGCAACAGCAGATGAAGAAATCAAAAAAAATTAACAAGCAATTGGGGTAATAGTCTGTGAAACGTCTTTAGCCTTCGTCTCGACACAAAAGAAGAAAAAGCTCTGTTGTTTTTCAGTCTACACCCGCCTACACCTCACCGGCTAAGGCGTCCCTACCTTTTTTTTGGCACCGTGGACTGTTTAATGTTGACACTTCTTATGTTATGCAGATGGAGGAGCTGTGGTGGATGCTGATGGATTAATTACCTCCCGTATGGGTGACCTACTTGAGTTCAAAACATTGCCCTGTTGTTGTGGGTGTGACGGAGAAGGCAGGGGAAAGATTTGGCACAGGCTATGTTAAAGGTGTCACTGCTCAATAAAGCTGTAAAGAGAAAAGACTGTAAAGTTATGTAATCGTTATTCTGCACTTTCCCTAATTATTGTTGTTTCCTTAGCAAATGTTCAGTGCTCCCAATGCTGATCTGCAGATTGGGAACCACTGCTCAGTATTTCAATAAATCTCTCTTTCGGACCTATGAGTCTTTGATTTGTTAAAGGACCAGTGTGTAAGATGTAGCGGCAACCTAGCGGTGTAGTTGCTGATTGCAACCCCCTGAGGCCATCCTGTCTTTCCTAGTGTGAAGAGAAACTACATTCGCGGCAAATTATATGTTTAAATCTTTCAGTCTCATTTTTTAAATAGAAAAAAATAATCACCTATTATATAATCACAAACTAACAAAGTCCTCACAACAGAACCATTCAACTATCAAAAACAATATCATAACTGTGTGTGTGTGTGTGTGTGTGTGTGTTGTAGTATATCTAACTGCACTCATCTGGTGAGGCATTTAGGGTTGTGTATGCTCCAGAAAAGCTGCAGAATCAATAAAAGAAGAGTTAGTTAGTAAGAGCAGTGACTGGTCTGCCAGCTCTGAGTAAACTCAAACATCCTTAAATACAAAGAAAGATGATGTCACAAACTAAATTTGCTGTTTGTCTCTGAGGTGAAGTGCAAAAAAAGTCTGTAGCAATATATTCTTATCACCACAGCTATAGACCAAATTAAAATGTTTCTGTTGTCACCTCTTTATCTCCTCAAGCTTTCCTCCATGTCTCTCTCTCTCTCTCTCTCTCTCTCTCTCTCTCTACACTGCCCTTCCCTCTCGGTCTCAGTGGAATCTAAACCAGATTTAATATTTTCAGAGGGAGTATTGGATGACCTGTGAAAGAGAAACACAGGTGGGTCTGTGTGTGTCCAGCTAATCTGTGAAACTGAGACGGACGCAAGCGCGCAAGCAAAACACGGCGCGGGCCGGCATGTGTGTCCATAACAAGTCGTACAATGTTCATAGATGTATTCATGAAAAGGATAAACGCTTCAGCTGTTTATCCACTGTGACATTTTCAGGGGAAAACATGCCACATGAGAAAGAGCACAATTTGCAGACGTGTTTAAAGGCTGCTGTGTGCAGTCGTGGCTTTTAGAAGACTGCTTCGGTTAGCCTGCAACTCTTCCCGATGCATGCTGCGTTCTTTAATCCCTCTTCATCCTTTTGGTGTCATTTGCAGTGAGAAGTGCTGCACTGTGCATTCTGGCTGACGTTAAGCATATCCTGCCATTCAGACCTCTTCTTTACCTCCTTGACTAGTAGCTTACACTTGCTGTGACACAATCTGTCTCCTGCATTCTTTTTTTAAAGCTATTCACCCGGGAAAGGTTTGCTGAGCACACACGTTCTTTGCGACATTTTTGCTTCTGTGTAGTTCTGCACATTTGGACTGACACGGTTACTAAAGCGACCCACTGGGCAGCAGTGAAGAGTTCAGGACCAGGTTAAAGGGGCATGTCTTTGGTAGGTGTTAATGTATTGGCATGGTTGTCATGTTCAGCCATATAGTTCCACAAAGCCAATGTCTCTGGGAGGATAAGTTTCCTGGTGAATTCAACTTATCAAAGAGCCTATGCCCCATCACAGTACTGCCCTCCAGACCTGCCAGAAACCAATCAGAGGCCTTCCACATTAATTAATACATTTATTATATGCAGTGGTAGAACCCTCATGTCCCTACAGTATATGTTGCAACACTGTTCTGGTCCGTTCTCCATGCAACTTCAAACCCCATCAGGGGTATTTCAGAAGCTGATTTGCCCACCAGACTAGGTTAACTGGCTCAGATTTGTTGATTTTTCCCAGGTTAATGTGTTTCTACCGTGAATAAATATGCTACATGGGATAAATTGTTCCCCTTTTTGGTTGTTTATTTTATGCTTTATTTTTTTATCCTGTTTGTGTGTCTGGCTTCCAGTCAGCTTGAACTGCCCTTTCTGTTTCTGGGACGTTTCTGAAACAGACCGCTGCATTTCTGGTTGGGTTTTCAATCACTGACCAGAACAGGCGTGATTAGCTCTAGCAGCCATGGCCAACGCGAAACACGTCCATGCCCGGTTGAATTTATTTGACCAGTAAAAACCAAAACAGGAGGACCAGTTCTGGATTTTTGGATTCATCTGCATTGAACGAGCAGCGTTACAGTTGAAAAATAAACCTGCCAGAACTCTCAACCTCAAGTGAACAAACCTCTAAATTACTTGAACTATTTTTCCATTTCTTTCCTGTAATTTATTGTTATCGTCTTGTTAGCAGCTGACATAGAGTATGTGGCAATATTTGCCTCAGATGATAAACTGTGTTTTTTATTGATTTTGGTTAAAGGTCAGTGAAGTACTCCGTGGAAACTGAAATTGAAGACACTTTGTTTTAGTTTAGTTTGACATCACAAACCTTCACTAAAACTTTGCTTCATGGCCAGAAACTTTTCATCAAGAGACTGTACTGCTGAGCTAGTAAGAAATTGTCTCAGAAACAGTTTGCTTTAGTTTATTGGCTCATGTTGTGCCAGAAGTAGAAAGACTTTAACACATGAAACAGCATCAGTAGAGCATCTGCAGCAAATGCAGTGATGAGCAGGATGAAATAAGTTGATGGGATGTCTTGTTGTACTGAAAGTTCGGTTTAAATTGAGACAGTGAGGCATGTTTGAAGGGAATCGTGACTTCGCTGCTTTCCCTCCCTGTCCTGGCTGTTCTTTTGCCCAATCTGTGAGGGATTTGGATGCAGCCACTGGGTGCCAGAGAGTGGGGCAAATCAACATGTGCTGGGGGTAACAGAAGGTGTGTGTCTCTCCATTTTGTGCGCGTGTGTGTGTGTGCGTATATGTACCGGCGCTAATCTGCTATGAGGGGGGTCCCCCAGGATTAGTATAATCAGGGGCTTGTGAGGAAACCCCTCCCAGCCCCCCCAATGCGTTTCACCTCCTTATCCCATCATCCCTCTGCTGCTCTGTCCTCCATCATCCCTCGTTCCCCTCAACCTCCGTCACCCCCTTATCCCTCTACTGCCACTCAATTCCTCATTCTCCCGCACTTCTATTCACTCCCCCCCCCACTGACCTCATCCTCTTACACTTATCCTTATCATTACCTTCTACGTTGTAGGCATTTAGCTCAGCGGCTTGGAATTACAAGCTCCCACCCGAGTGGAGTGCAGTTCTGAGATACTAAGCATCAAAGTTTAGATGTCCCAGCTGTGTTGAGGGGAAAAAAAAAAAAAAAAAAGTCAGATATCCCTGTGAGCACTGACCGACCGCATGAGAGCGGTGCCCGGAAAAGCAATTTAGAGTGAGGAAGGTATCAAGGAGCAGCACTGCACTACTGATTCAACTTGTTGAGGTTTAAAAGCACAGATATCACAACAACTGTTACACCCAAAATAGAAACGCCGACAAACACAACGCCGCATACAAATTTCTGAGGCGTCATGTTATTAGTTTACACTCCACAGCAGGGAAATTTTAACCCACTTCTTCTATTTACATACTTTGTCATATATTGTTATTTTCAGGACAAGTGGGGCTACTTGAGCATGTGAGTGGCCTTTTATTCATTCTATGATACTTGTTGGCTCTCTAGAGGTGTGACTGGAATGTTGGTCTGCTGGTCCATTAATTTGGTCCAGGCCAAAATATCTGAAGGACTGCCATGAAACGGTGTACATCACCGTCATCCCCAGAGTTTTCTGCTAGCGCCTCCATGAGGTTGTGATAACTTTGGTAATTCTCTGACTCTAGTGCCATCGTGAGGTTAACATTTGAATTTGTCCAGATATTTGGTTATACAGGCCGACCTGCACAAATAATTATTCATTCTCACCAACCTGTACTTTGTTTTTCGTGCTACATCGAATCAGCAAAGGTTAGCATGCTAACACACTTGACTAATAAAGTAGTAATTCCTGCTAAACATCATGTTAGCAGGTTAGCAGAGCTAGGCTGTAGATTCTTCATGATTTTATATAAAAAACTTCAATTGTTTGACTCTGTTCTATGGAAAATCATGCTGCATTATTACTACGGTATCATGTTTGTACTGTACCATGAACACTGTAACCAGTCAACTGGGCAAAGTGTTTCTGAAGAGACTAAGGCTTTGAACATCTTTAGCTAAAGCATTTTTGATGTATACACAACAACTTTCTCAGAAAATTATGAAAAAAAGGAAACGCAACTCACGGCATCCTGTGTATCCACATAGAGAGGATCCAGAAATAAACTAAAATAATATTAATACAAATAACCAAAAAGAAACAAATTCTAGTTTTGGCCAAATTCATGTCCATATAGCATTTTATCACATTGGTAGTCCAAAGTAATCAGTTCATAATCCATCCATCAATATGTATTTCATTTTGAAATAATAAGGAGTTCTAAAATACTCTTCCATACATTTTGAATGTATATGTGGACATTTCTCCTCAATGCATGTCATAGAAGCTCTAAAATGGTATTTGACGTTCGGTGCAAACTGTGTCAGTGAATTTTACAGGCTTTAGCAGACCATGACATGCTAGCACAGAGATGTAAACATAGTGGATGAAATAGAAATGGAAAAGATTTTCTGTAAGGAAATGCATAAGAATGTAGGACTGAAGTTTCGGATCTCTTTGGTTTAAGATTCAGCATCATCCCCCATGTTCTCAGCCTTCTGTCTGCATATATCTCCCTAAATGCTCCACTTTATCCCATCCCCTCATCCATTTATCTTCCTCCCTCTGTCATCCACCCCCTTATTTCAGCACCGGCTCCTCTATACAGTAACTCAACACTCCTCACAGTCAGCCTCATCTACTTATCTTCACCCTTTCTAAAGGTCATTACACGCACAGCCTGTTTTGCCAGATTAAAATAGAGGCCTACGGAAAGGAAGATGAGGTGTGTCATATCTGCCAGCCTCCCACCTTATCAAACACGCACACGCATGCATGCAGATGCGGACACACACACACACACACACACACGGATGCAAACATAAATGCATGGTAAGGAAAGGTTGTAAGGAAACACACATGCAGATTTACTCTCAAATACGCATTCCACACATTAGTGCAAAAACGTGTGCGCACACACACACTCACGCCCCCACAACTGCACACATTGTGTCGCATACTTCTAGACGTGCAGGCTCATAAACCGGTACACAGTTACTCTCCCACACACTTGTGCAGTGAGACTTGCTCGAAAATAAAAAGAAAATGAGAGTGAAGAGGGAAATAAGCAAGAAAGGAGGAGTTTATGAAAAGAAAGAAGAGGAGGCGTGGAGAAAGGGATCGCAGGCCTCGAAATAAAAAGCGGCAGAAAAAGGAACAAACCAAGCCTTTACAACAGTAGTTAAAAAAAGGAAGGGAGGGGTTTCCTTTTTGTTTTGTTTTGCTTTTTTTAGATTGATTTTTTTTTGGGTGGGAAGAGCTAGAGGGCGTTTAGAGTAACGCCATAGGAGAAGGATTTGGCTGCGATTGATGGCGGAGCCTAGACGAATACAGATGAGTTAGAATTCACTGATGTAAATAGGACAGAAAGAAAGAAAAAAAAAACAATAATAGCAAAGGTAGTCTCCGTCAATAGCGCTCTGGCTGGTGCAACAATGGGGAACAAATTGAGATTCCACGGTTGCACAAGTCTCCCTCGTGGTTTATTGTGGTTCTTGTTGGTGTTGTTAACCATTTGACTTTTCTTTTTAAACACTCCTGCACTGAAATATCACACAAGTGTTAAAACTTAAAATAAATGAAAGATTCTGAATAAATTCATTGGATCTATTTGCTTCAGCCAGAATGTAATGCTGTCAAATCCTCAGGAAATAAAATCTTCTGTCACTCTTGGCGTTTTTTGCAGTGTGCCCTGAGACTCCCTCCCTCCCCTCTTGTTTGTTGTTCGAGTGTGGGTATGTGTGTGTACATGTGCGTGTATCCATTTCTTTGAGAGGGTCAAAGCTTTGTGTAGTGTGTGTGTGTGTGTGTGTGAAGCCCCCATGTTTTTCACATGCAGATCAGCCACATAAGCCTCTCCACACAGGCTTTCACATGGACCTTCTATAGTCTTCAGCTTCTCGACAAAACCCACTTGTCCAGTGTCGTTGGCTGACTGGCCACCAGCTCCTTTCAGCAGATACAATGCTCACTGGCTGCCATGGCTGTTGACTCACCTGATGACTCGAGGGTCCTGACAAAAAAACAACTTTCTGATGTTTTTGGATTGAAGTTTTCAATGTTGATGTTCTCTTTTTCTAGAAAGTAGAAAAGTGTTTTTGTTTTTAGTAGTTTACAGTGGAATGCCCATTTTTCTGTCCCTTTTTTAAAAACATTCAGTTCATACGAACAAAAGCTAATACAATTTATCTGAAAAGCACAGTTAAAATTGAAATTAAAATTGTCATTCTAAGTCTTTAAAAGGGAGCTCCTTGGAGTTCTCTTGTGATTTTAGTGTCTATATATACTATATACAATATAAAAGCACCTCAAACAAACTCAAAGTTAGTTAGTTAGTCCAGGAAGAGTTCCTGCCCAAACTTTTTAATCTTTTGAGACATTTTGTGATTAATGTATTCATAATGTAGTCCATTAAATGTGGAGAAATAGCAAAAAAAAAAAAAAAAAATCCATAACAGATTCCCAGAGTCCAAAATGATCTTTTCATTAAAGTCCAAAAGTTATTCAGTTTTCAATGAGGTAAAATAAATAAATGCAGACTATTATTAGATTTAAGAAACTTGATTGAGTTCTGCAGTTAATCAAAATAATCATAGTTAACATCGTATAGTAAGCGTGATGATGTTAACTATGATTATTCTGATTAATTATTTAGGTTGTTCTGCGGTATGTGGGGTTGGAGTGGTGAGGTGAGGTGCTGTAGGTGTCTCTATTTGTGGTGATTTTAAACGTTACATCAAAAAATTACTTATTTTGCTGATTCACTGCTGCTCCCCCACTCTCATTCACTCTCTATGACGCTCAACCAGTGCTCGCTCTCTCTGTTCCTCTCTCAAACTATTGGACTCAAAACGAAGGACACTTCTTTTAGTTACTATTTTGCAGCATGGACCGTAAACTAGACACATGTAGAAGCTGTTAAATGAAATAAAGCAAGCCAGAACACAGCTGGGAGCTCTCCAAAAGTTGAATCTGGCTCATCTCTCCGCTGCAGGTAACTGCATATTTTTTGGGCGACCCCTGTACCACCACAGCCAAATTATAATACCCCAGCTAAAATGCAGAGTGCAAAAACAATGTGTGTCCACTACAGTGCTGGATTTGGTCTGAATTTGTTCTGGGGCTGTTTTTTTATATGATATTTTTAAAAGTCAGCCAACAGCTTCACTGTTATCCATGATTTTTCAACCTGTCATGTCACCTGTCAAACGATCCCAAACAATTCTGACTTACTCACATGGCTTGGTGTCAAGTTATCCGCTCCGATCTTGCTAGTTTCCTCCATTTTGTGTCAGTGAAGACAACAACAATAAACAGGGCAGCAGTATTTAAATTTTTTACTTCATGGAGTAATGGTTCTTGCTTCTACATTCTAGCTGGAGTTGCACTGTAGCCTAGCAACCTGATCTCGTTGACCATTACCTCATGTCCTGTGTGTGCATGTGTGTGTTTGTGTTGTCGGTTGTTGTAATCTGCATTGTGTGAAGGCAGCTCACTCTGGTTTATTGCACTGGATCCCCTTTGTAGCACATGATAACAGACACGAGAGGAGTACACACGGCTGATTACAGAAAACACACACACAGAAAGACATCAATTATTAATCTGAATGGGAGTGAAAAGCATTCACAGTAGTTTAAAATGGACGCCATCCACTTCTGTGCCGTTACAGATCTTTTACCAGCAGTAATGACAAAAACAAACCCAAGAACTTCACCAAGAAGTCAGTGATTGTCTTGCAACCTTGACATGATAAATATGCAATAATGAACCGTAATAGCAGCTACAGTACGTTGTGGAATGAAAGTCTGAATTTCCCAAATGTGCTGCTAAGTTGTCTTAATTCAGAAAACTGTCTAAAGTGCTGTGAACGTTCCTCTTTTCTCTTATTTTTCCAGTCTCCTCATTAAGGCGCTGTGCCCGAGCTGTCCTTCCAGAAATATAATTGAAAGCGGGGAGAAAGGCAAATGTTGCTTTAATCTCATTTGCAGGCGAACAATGGGCCTGGGACTACGCTAAATTCATAAAAGTGCCTTTAATGCAATGAAATTTAATGAGGTAATTTGTGACAGAGCGAGATGGTGGAAGTGTCCTGCCGTGTACAAGGGTATACACACTCACACAAGAGGGCAGGCACACACATGGAAAGTAAATCTGTCATACTGTATGAATATTTATAAAAGGGGTGAAAGAGAGAATATTCAGTGAGACAGGAGTTTTTATCCAAGTGGACTTGAATGGAGCACTCTGTTTGTGTGTGTTGGCTGTGGTGTTTAGCCTGAGAACTGAGTCATGCTTTGCGATAAAAGTTCTGCAGTTGAGTCCATGAAGTTGCAGAAATCCAATCATCGAGGTCCTCAAATATTGACACAAAATTCAAGATTCAAGGCTCCGCTGTCCTCTGAGCAGACATGATTGGAGTTCACAAGCACAAACAGCACACCCTTGTGCACGCAAACACGCTTTAATGTCTCCCTTTGGGACGCTCCTTTCGATCAAGCACAGATGGGATTAAATTTGATGATCAGAAAAATGACCACGATTTTACTGCTTCAGCTGTTATAGTTGCCCGGACTCGACCTCCCATGCATCTGAGGCAGTTAATACCCCTTTCTAGTCTGACGCAGACTCCAGATGGCGCTCTCGACCTCAGTGGGACTCAACCATCGATCCATCAAACAGGCAGCCAGTTTCTTTTTTCAGTGATTCAAATGGCTCTGGTGCTTGAAAAATAACTGAGAGCCAGAAATGGCCAAAATGGCCTGCAACACCAGGAAGTGGCACAGTAAAATTACTCTGCCATCTTCACAAAATATTTAGCTCTAGAAGCTTGGTGACTTCATGACGACACACAGGGATACAGCTACAGCTGGCAAGCTAACCTCTAATAATAACTCCCCAAGCTTTTTAATATGTTCCCAATACAGTGTGTACATGATTTCATCCAATAAAGTGCTTTATTAAAGAGAGGGGAAAAACAAGCTAACAAGCTTTTTAACTGCCTCCTACTGTCTTTTAACATGCTCGTTAGCTTGATGGGTTCGAGTAAGTTCACACAGTTTATTTAACAAAAGTATTTGTACCATCAACTGTCTGCAAACCATTCCTCTCTGTAGAGTGGTTAGTACACCACAGATGCTTAAATAAAAGTGAAAGGATGGGCTAATAAGCTACAATAGCTTCATTTAAAAGAATTGTGTGCAGACAGATTAAACTGCTGTGAACAAAACCATTCATTGCTGTGATTTCTTTGGAATGGGCTGCTCTTAGCGACTGTTGCTATCGTGCACACGGTAAAAGAACATCTTTGGAACATATCAGTTTCATTTGATTGCTTTTCTGTTGAAAACAGCTACTGTACAATGAACGAATGAACTAAGTAACAAAAAAGTAAAAACACAATGGCAATTTACACACCTAGCCAGAAAGGAGCCAGTGTTAGCATGCTAGAAGCTAATGGAGCTAATATAGAATTTAAAAAGGGTTTAAGGATAAGATATATTTATTTCCATGTGATTTTACCCTCATAGATATAAATGGTAAATGGACTGTACTTATATATCGCCTTTCTAGTCTTCTGACTACTCAAAGCGCTTTACAGTACGTCTCTCATTTACCCACTCATAAACATTCACACACCGATGGCGCAGCCTTCAGGAGCAATTTGGGGTTCAGTATCTTGCCCAAGGACACTTCAACATGCAGACTGGAGGGGATCGAACCGGGGCTCAAACCGCTGATCATGATTAGTGGATGACCTGTTCTACCTCTGAGCCACAGCCAATATAGTTATATAGTACCCTATATCTGACAAACTGAACCTTTTGCAAAGTTTTGCAGGGTCAAATCAAAGTTTGAACAGTTGTTCCTGCTGGACAAAATCTTATCTATAGTTTTGTGAATCGCAAACAACATTGTTGGAGTGAGTGAC
Organism: Protonibea diacanthus; assembly: GCA_028641955.1. NCBI lineage: Eukaryota > Metazoa > Chordata > Actinopteri > Sciaenidae > Protonibea > Protonibea diacanthus. Next base: position 21,926,268 of record CM053984.1, read on the forward strand.
AACTGTGATGCTGTCTTTTTGTTGGCAATTTTACTAGCTGTCTAAAAAGAGACGTTTAAATTACTGTGAAATCATCTAATCTTTGAAGCTGCTTTGTGATCATTTTAACAGCCGAAGAGGACAAAGACAGAATTTCAAAAGTAAGAAAGACAAACTCCAGCATACTGTTAAGTGTCTATTTTCCATATGGCACTTACTTTTTTTAAGTTCATGTTCTGAAGGGTGTAAAAGATATACATATGCTGTACAAGATGTAATGAAGCACTGCTTTTAACTTAGATAACTGCGTTGGATTTCTTTCATTCAGCAGCAACAGTAGGCCGCGGTAATAGCATCATCGGTGTGAAACTCACACTCAGATATTGGTTTCACTTCTTTGCAGTCAGGTAGCCTACATAAGCCAAGGTACTTATCACATCTTGGCACCAAACCCACTGATTTCCATTTCATTATGAATGAAATGAAACTGAATGCTGAAATTAAAAGCTGTGAATGATTCTCTTTACTCACATTTCATGACCCAGATTCAGTAACCTACAGTGTTTCCAGAGCTGCAGTGCTGGATTTTATACCGAGATATATATATACATGTTCTCTTTAATGCAAGTGAGTGATGTTATGCTAAGTGTTGGCACCAAATGGAGATGTACCCTATGTTTTCTTTGGATTGCTTTGAAATGTGGTGTGGTAATGTTCCAGCCATAGTTTTTTTTCTACATTCCCTCACCCTGCCCTCCTTTTTCTACTTGAGTTGTAACTTTTTCAATAGTTGGAACAATTCATTTCAATCATATACTTTTATATTTGACTTTGCAACAATACACACGCGCAAACACACACTCCTCTTTTTGTGCTGCCAAGCCACGGTGCTGCTGCTTTGCTTCCTCTGCAGAAGCCAATAACAGTTTAACTGTACTGTCACTCAACGGCACCGAGCGAGAGAGAGGGATGAAAGTGAAAAGGGAGGGGAGAGAGGGAGGGAGACAAGGAGAGAGGGAGAGATTAAAAGCGGAGAGATGGATGAGACAGTGAAAGGAAGCGAGGACAGGAGAGGGAAAGAGGCAGTGGATGCCGGAGCTATAGGAGAAGATGAGAAATGTGACAGAGGGAGACTGGCAAGAGAGAAAGAAAGGGAGAGGGAAGTATAGACGGAAAGGGAGGGAGGGAGGGAGGGAGGCACGAGAGAGGAGACCTCTGGTTAAATAGAAGTGCAGTGGAGAAGAGAGCGGAGTGGTGGTCGAGGCTAGCAGCTTTATAACAGCAGCGTTAGCGGCTAAAACTCTGCCAGGTCTTCATCGATCAGAGGTCACCGCAGGCTAAAAGGACCCAGTTTTCAGCCTGCTAGCAAACTCTAACTCCCACAATCCATTTAGAGGCTCACCTAATGACAGGGGAAACCTCAAGTCATCTAATGAACTTAATTATACACTATATTAAAATATAGGTAGCATATAAATTACAGTTATGGGCTTAAAATGTGTTAAATACAGTGAGTTCATGTTCGAACTGAACTAAACACACTGAACTAGATGTGAAAAGTCTTTTTTGAACTCAGCTTCTATTCTATTCCATCTAATGATGCAGAGTAATCTCTGTCCCAAGATTAAATATCCCCTCTACCCTACCTCAGCCAGCCCTCCAGGCTCCATTAGCCAAGAGATGAGGTGAGGACGGGGGACATTATCTTAACTGAGGTGAATCACCTTCCCACTGGCTCCACAGGGGTTAATAACACTCTCATCTAGAGAATGGGCTGGAGAGGGGAGGAGAGAGAAAAAGGAGAGCGAGACCTAGTGTAGTGTACCGCTATGAGCTCCGGGTCAAGGTAAATGGGTGTGGTGGCAGCTTGCAACGAAACAGGCAGACATGCAGGAGTCATGGTCAACCCCCCCTAGAGTATATGCATCTGTGCATGCATCATTTCAATGCACGCGTGTGGTATGCGATCAGTGTGTGTGCTCATGCATGTTGTCCCGTCGGTGGAAGTGACACTGAGGAGCAGCCAAGCAGTAAATGAAGTCCACATGCTGAGTGTCCATCCCTCAGTGGGGGCACCGCACAAGTCAAGTTAGTTTTAGCTATGCAGTCGCCCAGAAGCAAAATATTGCATCAGGGACTTTTACAGTCAGTACAATATATAGTGTGTTTATTCTCTAAGTTCACACAAGTTATAGAATAAAGTAATGTATTGCATAAAGTTCTAAAACTCCATGATCTGATTTCTGTGAATGTTTTTAAGTGCATTTTGAAAGACCAGGAGATGGAAGCTTTGGTGTGTCGACGCTCAAACTGATATTGATAGATTCGTGGCTTGTACTGCACTGTACTTGCACTTTTTGCATCTTTTCTGAGATGTTAAATGTAATACGGCCTGTTTTGTTTTGTATCTGCTTTATTTACTTGTTCTTAGTTTGTGCTGCTGCCTGTGTTGGTCAAGACTCCCTCGAAAAACACATTTTTAATCTCAATGTGACCTTTCCTGGTTAAATTGCAGTTCATAATAATAATAATAAAATGGTACATTATTCCAATCAGACGGAGCTTTAAACATAAAGGCTTTTGTAGCTAATGACTTAGAGAGTGCAGGAACAGCATAAAAAATAGAGCTGTTTAGAGTGTCTCAGTTGATAAGGTACCATAAACTGTTTTATATAATGAGGGTAATTGAAATGTTTACATTTGAAAATAAACTGCAGCCGGTGCTGCTGTCTTCTTTTGATGGGAAAGGGTAAATTAAGAGTTTAATACACTGTGTAAAGTTATGAAAGGACAGCCAAGAACAAATCTGCCTAATCTATTATAAACTATATTTAGAGGAGGAAGATTAGTTTTGGATGCAGCCCGATATACAACATCAGCATAATCCAATAGTGGTAAGATGAGTTGTACCACAAGCTTCTTTCTAACAGAGAATGAAAAGCAGTTTCTGGAATGGTAAAAACGCCAATACGCCAATGCTAATTTGGCATTTAAATGAGCTCAGTATCGAGCCAGAGGCCCAGGTGTTTGGTGTGTTCAACTCTTTGCAGTGGTGTTCCATCAAGACAAGACCTGAATAAACTTTTGGATTTGGGAATTCAGTAGAACATACAGAAGAAAAAACTGCATTTTAAGATAAATAGGACAAAAAATAAAACTTACTGTATAGTTCTGGTTGTAGTTTAAGTCATGCTAGCAGTGCAGCTCTATGGATGTAATTCAGTCCACCACTGACATAGCTCAGCAACTGTTGAATGGATTGATGAAAAATGTTACAGACATGGTTCTAATGGTTGCTAGATGATGATGTAATCCAATGCTTATTTATCAGACACCATGAGGTTTTTTTGTTTTTCAGTAAAATGTCTTGACAACTTTGGGATAGATGCCATGAAATGTGGTCCAGATATTGATGGTTCCCACAGATTTAATTGTAATGACATTGGTTCATTCGTGTTTAAACACAGGATGATGACAGAACTTTTCATCTAGCATCATCATTAGCCAACAGCCTCAGCTGTGAGTTTAATACACAATTTTCTGTCTAAGTCGATCTGCAGAATGATTAAATATGATTCAGTGCAAACACACACAAATGGAGAACACTGAAGAGAACATTGAAGCTGGTGACAGCGTCACCAATCAGCATCAACTTTTACCATTCTTCTTCACCTCAAACTACAACACAGTCCTATGAATATTTGATTTGATAGTCAAAGATTCTCTCTGCAAGGATAACCCTATGTCAAGTTACTACAAGAGGTGTGCAATTTGACGTATGGTATATCTGCAGATTGCATGAAATATGCATGTCAGAAAGTCGAAAATTGTCTTCATACATTAACCATCAGACCAGATCCCCATTTTGATTGCTCTCGTTCCAATAAATTCCACAGTATATGACCTTTAAGTTTCACACTGCCACCACTACAATCAGCGACGAGTGCCAGGTTGTTCCAGGCACCTTTCCCCCTTCTCCCGTGCAACTATCTCCACCGAAGATGCACACACACACACCTCGCACACCAATATGAAGTGACACTAATGGAGCGTTCCATAATCTGCTCCATCCATCTATCCGTAATGGGCTGCTCTATCAATCCTGCTCAGGTAGGGGAGGAGAGGTGGGAGGAGGGGTGTGAGGGGTGTATCTGTAGTCACCCTCGTCAAAGCAATCCCTCATAAGGTGTGTAATAACCATTCGCCGGGGTAATCTCCACTGTGATGGGACAGGTTTCCAGCCAGCCTTGACCCCGGCGACACTACGGCTGATGATGATGTCATTTCCTCAAATGGCTCCTTGTCTTGAAGAGTGTGTGTGCGTGCGTGTGTGTTTTGTAAGACGACTGCTCATGAGTGGAGGTCAAAGCTCTGATCTCATCTGTCTCTCTCAGCACGCTGATTGAATCGAATGACCAGAGAGAGATACAGAGAGTGTTCAAAGTTGAGTGTGCGTGTGTGTACGTGTATGTTCTCATTACTCTGAGGGGAATATGAAGCAGGTGTTCAGTTGATTCTCCTGTTTGTTAGCAGGAAAGTAGCAGGAGGTTTCAGCACTTCCAGGCTTCCTGTATTAATGAGCATGTTCCTGTGAGGAGTGCCAACAGAGCCGGACAGCTCGCTCTCTACTGCAGCTTTTTCATCTTCGGAATAATGGAAAATACAAAGACTGTCTCTCCCTCGTCCCTCTGAGTTCACATTAATTCACTGGGTGCTTTATTGGCATGATGCTGGGACTCAGGATACAGTGCTGACGCTGACTGTGTCAAAAAATGAAATTGCATTCATTACAGTGCAACATATCAAAACCACAAAGATTACTACTTCACTTTTCTCTACATTTCCTGACACTCCCGACAAGAACTGTGCACTGATTATTCTTATCACAGGTCCTGGAAACTGTTTTTTATCAGCAGCACTTGCAGAGCAGCTTGTTTTCCTTGGGTCGTCGTGTCGTGTCTGGTTCAGTGTGTTCCTCCGGATCATCGAGGGTCAGTCCAGTCTTCCGCTCTGCTGTTTCTGTCTCCGTTCACCATCCTAATGAGGGTGCTTTTGCTCGGGGCACCACTGATCCACGACCTGTTTACACACCATTCACTTTGCCATTCAGATCAACCAACTTCTTAGGCTGACATCAATCTTCACAAAGTAACTTTGTAGTACGTGTCTCAGTTATCATGTAATCAGGCTCAGTTTTATTCAAATGGGTCATAGGATAAAATGAAACATTAACAGTTTTAATGAGAGGTAAATGTAATGCAAATTCTTTTTTTCCCCTTTACAGCCAAACTAAGAAGATGCATGTGTTAACTACTTTGAAAAAAGATAAAAGATTTCATTAAACAGTAAAAAATGTGCATTTGTACAAACATTTGAGAAACTACTCACTGACACTGCACATTAGAAAATAAGAATATGCTTTTAACAACCAAGCAAATGTGGTGCAAATGTGGTGCAGCTCGTTTTATTGCTTTTATTTAATCCTTTGAGAATTAATGTTTTAATAAAATGTATTAAGGTTCAGGTCTCTTGGAGAATATTCTCTGCAGAGCCCTGATAAATGCTGTTATACTGATGGAGCAGCAGAGCCGTATGGGTTTCTGTACTACAGTACATTTGATATATAGCATCAGTCATTTCAGCTAATGCCCCCAAAACAGCATCTGCTTACATGACAAAGACCTTGTTTACTAAGTCACTTAGTGTAAACGCATCCGAGATGTGTTCACAATGTTGCAGCCAGATCTCGAGAAGGTGTAAAGTCATCTATCGCTCCACGATGTAAGCTTGAGGGAGAGGGGTAAGTGAAAGTCCGTTGTTAGGTTATGGATGGCGGCTAGACAACTAGCTGTTACTGATGTAACCAAACTGTTGAAGTGCAGAAGCTATTCTTGTTCTGACAATTTTGACACTTATCAAAACACCCTCTGGAGCAAGAAGATTAATCCATTTTAATCAATTTTGTGATGTTGTCAACTGAGAAGTGTATACCATATGCAGCTAACTGTAAAGGAAAGTGTATAAAATTTCATTTATCTGAATATGATACACTTGTAATATGAAATGAAAGTGAAAACGAGCCTTAAACCCTCTAGCAACCATCAGAATTATTACTTCTGTCCAGAATAAAGGAGAAATTAACATCAGTGTTAAAGCGACTAAGTCCACCAATGGATGGATAAATCAATAACATGTTGGACCTTGACAGGAGTATTTTAACAATGACAAGGAATTTGAACTGTGTTATTATTTTAATTGTGACTCCTAAAAACAAAAGAAAAAACCTTCAAATTAGTCGCAGCAGTGATTGTAGTGGTGTCACAGTTCTGGGCTGCAATGACAAACTTTGTATTTTGCTGTATTTTAATTTGGAGGACTTGCTGTGAAATGGTAACCTTGACATATGAAGAATGTTCGTTTGGCTTTTGTAGATCATGTACACAGCAAAATTCACGTGGACCTTTGGTAGCTCCTACGTATTATAATGTTTATTTGTGTTCACACTTTCCTGAAAGTTGACTCCCTCCCCACCTCTCTCTCTCCCCTTTAACTCCACCCCCCTTTTCCACTTTTCCAGGGGTTTCCCTCCTGCTGGTCTCCTTTGGTCTGTTTCCATTGCTGAATGTTTGTAGACTTGTTGCACTGATGAGATAAATTTCTTTTGGACACGCTGCTGTTGGGTAATCTGGTCTCACACACACACGTGTGTTTGGAAGACTCTCTGTCTTTCTATCGCTCCATCAGCTCCTTAATTGATCTTTAATAAGCTAACTTGTCTTCCTTCACTTACAAGCATCAGCCTCTTTGCTTGAGTTTTAGTCCTCCCACCCAGTTAGCTTGTTTTCTCTTCTCGCAGGAGTCCCATGAGGCCGAGAAACAACCTCATTCAAAGCTGACAGTTTTGGTTTTAATCACCATGTGTGTGTTTTCTATTAATAGAAAGGAAAGAAACAGAAACTTTACTCAGGCTTTTATTTAATCTGTTCCAGACAGAGAATCAGACGCAGGAAGATTTATTCACACTGAGACAGAGACAGTTTAGTGTTTTGTTTTTAAATATGCAACATTTTCACTCATAAATTACTTCCTTTATGCTCATGATCACACAATTCAACAGTTAGCCAGTTCACGGGAGCGATGTGTTCTGCTGTTATTAGGAAAATGCACGATGTGAGTTTTTTGGAAAAGCTCATCTTGTAACTCAAGTGAAGGATTACTGGTGAAAATATAATGATGTGGATAAAATAAGACGTCTGCACTTTTCCAGAGATATTTCCCTTACTCCATCTTTAAATGATTTTGTCAACCAGCGTCACACTTCAGCAGCACTTGAATCATCAGAATGTTTTAATACTCATCTGCTGTGCGTGGACGGTGTGCATGTGTGTTTGAGTGCACAAGATGGAGGTTAAGAGTGACAATGGCCGCATTGTTTCTTGCAGCAGCTGTGATCAGTTAGGGGGCAGACACAGAGAGATTTTGTGTGTATGTGTGTGCTTTCCAATAGCGTCCATGTGGTGCCAATGTGACTGCAGGATGGTCGCACCTCACTAATCATGACATCATGGTTTCCACTGGGCCGTTTCCATCTCCCCTCGCTCTCCCCTCTGTCCCTCCATTCATCTCCACTGACGCTGAACTTCCTGTCTCTGTAGGGCAAAGCATCCCGCGTCTGCACACTCGAGATTTTCTGTATTTCTTCCTCATTTCTTTCTCTTTCTGTCTTCTTGCCCATGACCACGTGGTCCGCCGAGGCAAAAAGTCTTTCGAGCGAACAGACAAAACGAGAGACAGCAAAGCGAAAGACCCGGTGAGAAAAGAAATGCAAGAAGGATGGTGGGATTATGGCACTCAGAGCTGGATTGGTGTCTTTTACTGCCTGGCACAGCACTCACCGAGGCCCACCCACAGTATAAAAGAGAATCAACACATGCCCACATTCCTCCCAAGCTTACCACACACACATACACACCCACTCACAAATAAGTCGAGGCTGGCATATAATCATGCTTACTCGATGCATGCACACATTCGCAGGTTAACAAACGTGTTATTTTCCCTACATGACCCCGCATAAAGACTCTGTAAGCATATATAATGGTTCCGTAAGCAGGAAACTTCATTTTTCCAGCATTTCTTTAAAAGTCGAGTGAGAGATAAAATGAGCAGGAGCGAGCTAAAGGAAAAGAAAAGTCCTCGAAGCAGCAACAGTCAAAAACAATTATGATTTTTGCCATTCTAAAAAGTAAATGGTTGCACACTGTTAAAACCAATGGAGTCATTAAACTCATTATGGTTTATGCCCTTTGGGGAAATGATCCTAGCAATTAGCCCATTAGGGGTTTTTTTGTACAAGCAAGTTTCTGCTAGATAGTAGCATAAGAGAAAGAAATAAGAGTCATCCTCTGGGTATGGTGAATATGCACAACAAACCTTATGAACATTTTGCCTTTAAGTTAACTTTTCATGGGTCATGTGCCGGTGAAAACACTCCCCAGATTTAATTTTGGTGCTAGATGATTGGGCTTGATCATCTTTTTGAACCACACAACATTTTATGTTAGGCTGACCAAGCCTGGGATCCGTGTGATGTAATGTCCACATCAGCGAGGGTACATGGCGACAGACAAGTTTGAGCACGTCCATCTATCAGACACCCAATATATTGGAAACAGAGCTAGCTACACCTCCTTTGACCATATCTTTCTGTGGGCGAAATCTGCCTCTTCAGGTGGATGGACTCAAAGGACAGAACGAACGTCACCAATTCACATTTCTGCGTGTGTTTGTCTGCATGAATTATATTTAACATCTAGGCTCTGACCTCGTAACTCTCTCCACAACAAACCGCCAAGCTCAGCACAGCAGACAGTGAGACCATTATAACTTCCCCCATGAGGGAACACGGGCGCAGAGCTCTATACAGGTGGATGTTTGGGTGGAGATGAGGCTTTTTCAGGTGATTAAAAGGATGCATTGGACAAATGTTGCAGTATGTGAGCAGTGTTTGAATAGGCGTTGCTTCCTGATAGGTGTATTAACCTACCATTCCTTTGCAAACAGTGTTTTTCTGTTCTGACCACAGCACTCACTGTATTGTGCTTGGCTTTTGAATTAAGATTAAGAAAAATGGATTGAACATGTTTTTAAGTTTTCCTTTTGGTTCGAACTGAAGGTGAACCTGTCAAAAACACTTGGTAAGGCTGCATATTTATTGCTGGCTACAGTTTACACAAAGATAAGGGAACTTGTCACCCTAGACAAACACACAAATGACTATTGACAGAACTCCTCATTTTAAGCCGACAGTTTTCTCCCTCTCACCCTCATGAATTCCAGCTAACTCGTACAGCCTTTTGGGCCCCTTAGGTCACATTCAAATGATGACACTGTCACTTCTGCACCAGCCAACATTCGAGCTGATGCCTTTTTATTCACAACCCCAGAGCTGCGAAGGAGCTGGTAGGTTTTATTAAGAGGAGAGGGGGGGGGGTGACAGGAGATCAGCCTCCGGGATAGTGCTCCGTCAACAGGCGGGGCTTAAGACAGCGCCCTGGCACTGTCACGGTGGAGGGTGGTGGAAGGTTTTGGAGCCGGCGGAATGCAGCCTGAGGAGAATATCAAATTCAGTGACAAAACTTTCCTCTCCACATTTGTTCCCTTTCTTTTGTTCACTCATCTTCCCTTCAGGAACACTTGTGCTTTTTTTTTTTCTCATCCTTCCCTTCTGACCTCTGTCTTTATTTTTTATTTAAAACACTATTACTTTCTGCAACTACTCCTGCTTTTATGATATTACTGCTGGTGGCTCCACTACTCCTTCTTAACCTTATCTTTTCTGAAAAAAGGGGAGAAAGAGAAAATCAATGCAACAATACATTTACATGAGAAAAAATAAATAAAACCAAAATCACCTCGCTCCAGAGTTGTTGTACAAAGTGTACTGTCTCTTGTGCAGATGGTCCTGTGAAATATGTTCATGGCTTTCAGCCATAATTTCTATTTTTATGAAAACATCACTTTGGACCTAGTTACCAGTAGGACTGTTGCTATTTATTCTGCTTTTATTGGGATTGCTTCCAATAAATGGTGTTGTGAACAAGTTTAACTGCGCTGAAGCAGGTCACCATAATCACTGACAGTATAAAATGGATGCTGTATGTATGGCGTCACCCACCCACAGGTTTCTGAAGGGCCATTTTGAAGCTAAAAGTCTGTGGTGGCTGATGCCAAGGGCTGTCCTACCTTTTCCGCCCTGGCTAATCTAAAAAAAAGGGCAAAGATGTGGATCATCAGTGGACCTGAGGTGCCTAGGTGCTCAAACAAGCCACCTGTAATGGCACCCACCTGTCAGTCACAGCAGACGACTTTAACTTTAGTTGTACTATAATTTGAATGGGTAAGTTAAAAAAAAAAACACCCTCAGTACAGTTGTCATGAACAAGAAAAGGCTGTACATGTTTATTTCTGCTGTGAAGTTGGACATTTTAACATGGGGACTTATGGAGACTGACTCCTCCTGTAGCCAACCTCAAGTGGACGTTTGAGGAACTGCACTTTTTGGCACTTCTGCATTGGTTTCACTTCACAACCACAAAGGTTGCCCTTGACCGTAATATACTGTCGAGTAGACAGTACATAATACAAGCTGACATGTACAGTGTATAAGCAGCATTGTGCTGAAGAATTTTGTTCGTTCTCCTGGTCAGTCATCAGACTGTGAAAACAGTTGTTTTCTCATTTATTCAATCGTTCAGTTGTTTGTGTGAATAGTCCTTTTATCCCTGCTTCCTCCCTCCCTTTCTTCCATCCTTTGTTGCATCTGTCATCCACTTATTCATCCAGATCTCATTAGTACATAATGGAAGATCAAATTGGTGCTGTCACCACCTCTATAATTGGTGGATAGAAATATATTCCCCAGATTGATTGATTGGCAGAGGATACCACACGGCCTCTCGATCACACACACACACACACACACACACACACACACACACACACACAGACGCACACACTCACCTCACAGCATACCTCTTCTCTCCTCATCGCTTCTTTCTGTCTGTCATAACCTCGCCCGCACATTCACAGCAAGTGTGCCTCTTTTCCATTTAAATAAACGCAGAAGAAAAGAGAGACAGGAAAGGCTATAGCCAAGGAGAATGGGTAGTGAAGGAAAGTGAACAGGGTGACAGGCATACATGAAGGGGGGGTGGGGAAGTTGACAGGAAAGAGAAATTTGATGGAAAAGTGAGCTGAATATGAAAAGAAACAAACCTCACATTTGCTTATGTTTGGAATCAAATCCATGCCTGGGGGTGTGTTGGGTTTTCTAACTGGTGTGCGCTGGCTGGGTGGGTGGCTGTTTGTGGAATGCACGGCTTTAGCTTTACCACCTGCTGTGAATTGAGCTGGGTATAAACCCTATATCCATAAATGCAGTTGCAGCGATAATGAGATGGGTGAAGCCTTTCATAAAGTCCAGCCTTGTGATCTCCGCCTTCAAGGAGCTGCAGTTTACAGCCAGGCATTATCTGCAATAATTCTGTGGTAAATAAAAAGGTGAGTAAAGTATTGTATGACCCCCCAGACATAAGGAGGCAGTATAAACAAAAATCAATTACATTTTCACAAAAGCGTTGATTTATATTCGGCCCTTAAACAAACCCATCCTCCAATAACTCGCTCCAGTTTGATGCTATCCACCGCAATGCTCACCGTGAATTCACATCATAAAGATTTTTATCAGCTTGGAAAGTTGTTAAAGGTTGGTAAACACCATTTTGCACTCATAAAAATGGGTGCTTTGGTTTACACTGCAGTTCCCTTTGTGGTGGCTGGAGTTCCATTTGTTGCCTGACGCCATAAAATCTTTAAACATTGTATCAGATAGAGCTGGAGACTGTGTGAGTTGTCGGTGAATTTAATAGCATACATAGAAGCCTTGAAACACATGGGTGGGACGTAAAAAAAAGGGTCAGTGGGCTGTGTTTTGTGTTGTGTACATGTCTCTCCCTGGCACTGTAACAAGATTATCAGTCATGGGAAAAGCTCTCTGTATATGTATGTTGGTGTATGTAGAATATCTCATGTAAAGCCTGTAAACCCTGTGCTAGGAGCTTAGTCTGCTAAGATTTTGTTTGGTTGGTTGGTTATACCTTTGGTTCTGAGGGCTCGTATTCTAACCACACTAGCAGTGGGGCACTATGGGTGGCAAGTCAGTCTGTTAGTTGGTAGAGTCACCACTTTGGCACATACCTAGGTTGCATATCTCAACAGCTATCTGATGAATTGCCATTAAATTTTGTGAACACATTCATGATCACCACAGGACAGAATCTGCTGGCGCTGGTGATCTCCTGACTTTTCCTCTAGTGCCAACATGAGGTTGATAGTGGTAGACTGTAGTGAAATATCTCAATGACTATTTGATGGATTGCCATAATCTTTGGTACAGACATTCATGTCAAACTCACTGTGACTTTTAATAACTCTGGTGATCCCCTGACTTTTCATCTATTGCCACCATTAGTACTGACTGATCCAATATTTTGGTTTATCACCAAATATCTGAAAAACTAACCACTTTGACATCCTCGGCTGTAGCTTACTTTGTGTTAGTGCTTATTAGCAAATGATAGCATGCTAACATGCTAAGCTAAGATGGTGAACAAAGTGAAATACCTGCTAAACATCAGCATTGTCATTGTGAGAACATTGGCATTTAGCTCTGTGACTAAGCTTATCCCCACTGAACAGCTAGTATCTCTAAGGCTTTAATTGTTTTTTCTGTGGCTTAAGTTTGATTTTGTGCAGCTCACGCTGATATTATCTGTTCAGCCATGTTGGACATCTCAGCTCATCATGACATGTGTCCCAGACAAACTGGAAGCATCACTGTACTATCTCATGAATTCAAGAACTAAACAAATATTAGACAACTAGTTTTTATCCACCAGTTTCAGTTTATTTTCAGTTTGGGCATGAAAAAGCTGTGCGGAAATGCCAAAAAATCTTGCCCAGTTCTTCGGAATATATTAGCATAAAAAGTCCATCGTATTTATTGGTAATTTGCTGTAAACTTGTGCAACAATTGGGAGGAAACATTGCTTTTTTATTGGGAGTGAAAGATTTCAAAATGTTCTGGTTTTTAATATATAAGGGTTGCTATATTGTAACAGATAGCAACATTTATTCAACTTCACTGTGAACTTCAGCTCCCATGAGGCTTTGACAGTTTGCCAATGGCTGTGTACATGGAGAGGGGATTGCAGCCCCAACATGACTGCCACTGATATCTGACTGTATCTAACCTGGTGTTAGTTACAGATAGGACCAGTATCTTGTTACAGCTCCTCTTACACTCATTACACTGATGGACTGTAACTCTATCTCATACTTGCGCGCGCACACACACGCACACATATACCCATGCTGGTAATTAATTGACACATGAGTTACGGCCCATGTAAACCCGAGGGAGTGTTATCAGGAAACACACCAATAAAGAGTGCACAAACACACACACACACACACACACACACACACACACACACACACACACACACGCACGCACACACATGCGCGTCTGCAATGAGCCATGATCACATGTACAGAGCTTCCTCTCTCATTACACACACACACACACACATACTTGCAAGAGTGTTCATAATGAATATAAATTGAATGATGACTCATCTATGCTGGTTTCTCATCTTATCATGCTACAGCACTTCCTGAAACTACTTTATCCATCCGTGTGTGTGCGTGTATGTGTGTGTGTTCCACCATATAACACTATGGCTTGTAAGGAATGCATGTATTATTGCAAGGCCTCCTATATTTGTGTGGTTGGGGACTGTGTGTGTCTGTGTGTGTGAGAGAGAGTATGGTGGGATTCCCGTGTGAGTAAATGGCAGCCAGAGGCAGAGAAAGACTGTTTCATTTGTGTGTGTGTGTGTGTGTGTGTGTGTGTGTGTGTGTGTGTGTGTGTGTGTGTTGGCAGTGATCGTTCCCTCAAAGCACATTCCACCACAGACCACAAAATCCCTCCTTGTCCTCCCTCCATCCTTTCTCCCTCCTTCTTTCTGTTTATTCTCACTTATCTGTCCCTCCATCTTTGTCTCTCATCCTACATCCATCCCTAAGCATCTTCCTCCCTTCTCTTTATTTCTCTCCCTCTCTCTCTCTCCCTCTGTTTTCCATCTTGCCTAAAAGTTATAAATTTGCCTCTGTGGATGCAGAATCTTCCTCGGCAGAGTGATTGAGAGTTTCTTTTGGCAGAGTACAGTTGGGTTGAGAGCAGAAATAAGTCTGCGTTTGGTTATAGGGGAGTTAGGGCTATTTGCTGGCATTAAAATGAATAAAAGACAACAATCAAGTGTCAAGAAAGAAAGTTAGCAGTTAAATGATGTTGTCTTAAAGACTTACTCTGCCTGTTAACCTCTCCCATCATCCTGTCTTCTTAATCTACCCCTACAGCTGTCTACACCCTGTAAAATTCACAGACATTTTAACTGCTAAAGTATGGCTTCCTGTTCAGGGAATCAGTCATTTTTTGGCTAACAGGGCTGCAGGGTACTTTTGTTTCTCACCACTGTTCTGCCGCTTCTATTGCTCTCCCTTCCACTGTGATACCTCCATGCAGACACACTTACTACACAGTGGTGACACCACCAGGGGAGTGTGTTATTGTCTCCCACCGTATGGCTGTTTTAAATGGCAATTTGAAGCTCCGCTGGCTCTATAATTAGCTGTGAGCTCCCACAGGAAAGGGAAAAAAAACTGGCTTATCATCTCTCCTTTGTAATTACACATCCGAGTAGGGCGACAGACACACACATAAAGCAGACAGCCACATGCGCAGACATAGGAAAGGCGTGCATGCATCAGCATCTACATGTACATTTATTGTTATTTCTCACCTGTGCTAAAGCGTCTCCATCGGTCTGACTTTCTGTCTGTTTGCTACAGGACGTGACTTTTACTTTCTGTGTCAACAGCTGCGACAAATATGCAAAAGTGGAGATGAATGGCGGCACAGCGGGAGAACAGACAGTCCAAAAATATAAGTGCTGTTTCTCTTTGCCAGAGCTCTCCTCGCGTGTCTCATCCCAGCGCGGTTGTGAGGCTCAGATAGACGTAAAGAGGAAGACAGAGTGTGTTAGAGGCTGAGGTCATTAATCTGACTGTCCACTGCTCTCTCTGTTCCCAAGACAAGAAAGTAGGGATGACGAGGAGGGAGAAAATGCAGAGAATTGGAGGAAGCGAACAATGAAACCATATAGCTACTTTCAAGCATAGCACGTTAGTGATGTGACGTTGACTGATGACCTTTTTTTTCATCCTGAATTAATGTTAAGCTATCTTTATGTGCAACAGTTAGCCACATGTTTGCTAATTGGTCATAAGAATGATTTTATAGCTACTAGATATGTTAGCTGAGTCCATAATCCAGTCCAGACTACCGTCTTTTTATCTTTGTTTTTATCCGTCAATTTAGTAATTTATTTATTTTTTAAACTATATTATTAGAACCATTATACTATAGTTATAATATAATTTAATATATGCAGCATAATTAGAATATTAGTTAGCAGTTTATTGGCGCTCTCCACCGATTTTACATCTAAAGATTGATCCAACAGCACTACTCAGTCTCTTCACAAAGTCTGAGAAAATAACCCTTGACTGTCGCCTCACAGCAAGAAGTTTCCTGGTTTGAACCCCAGGTTCTCCGGCTTCCTCCCACAGTGGGTGTCAGTGGCTGTTTGTCAGTCCTATCCTGAACTAGAGGACTTGTCCAGGATGTACCCCGCCTCTCGCCCAGTGTTAGCCGGGATGGTGATGAAGATAAGCAGTTATGGAAAATGGACGGCTGGATGGATGGATGTCATTAGGGTTGTCTTAGCTTGGATATGTTGTTTGAAACCTTCATAAAATGAGTGATTCACACTGGGAAAAATTGAATAGATGTAGATGTAGGTTTGAGTTCTTCTTTTAGTTTGAGACTAAAAATCAAGACATCTCTGCCTCTGCCACTTGAACTTTATGGAAGTGCAATGCTAAACTGCTGGTGTACCTGTTTAAGTTATTGCTTGGTCACAAAATCAATATTTTTTATTTCAGTGACTGCCACCTACACTAGATCTACATTGGATTACTGCTATGTTTCATTGTATAGTCACTGCAGACTGCTCTAAAAATTAGGTAAGATCCAGCCTTTTCCACATTGACTCCCAGGTGGCCTACAAACATTACTGTAACCTCCTCCATATGTTTATGGTATGATGTAACGTTCCAACTATTCCATTTACAGCAAATGTATATATAAAAAAAGGTCAGATATCCCATGAAAAAGAAAATCCTGCAGAATATCAGTGAACCTTTGTGGAATGATTGTGTCTGTTAGTCACTGAAGTCTCATTAAGCCAATTCTCCCAATGACAGCACAAGTGGTCACTGGTGATCCGTGTGTCACTGCTTTCCATTAGCTTTTAATCTTATTCAAGGCCAGCTGAACTGACTCTGATGAGTCAGTCTCCTCAGTTACTCTGTATGAGCAGGGAAGAGGAGGATGTAGAGGAGGGAGGGGAGAAAGCGAGACTGGATGAAGGCTTTCCATCAAAACTTGGGTGTGAAAGCTACTGTGTCAGATGGAGATTTGCTGTTTGTATGTACTTCTGCTTATTATCTTACCAGCACAAATCAATAATCCATGCCTGCTCCGTCTTTTAATTGCTTTTCTTTAACATAAAATCACCCCACAAACAAACCAGAGTTAAACAAATATTAAACTAAAAGATAAACTACAAACACACACGCACACACACACACACACACACACAATTCCTGAGGCTCATCACTCACTTAGAACTTTGGGTGTGGCTTTGCATGGATTTATATGTGTGTGTGTGTGTGTGTGTGTGTGTGTGTGTGTGTTTGGTGGGTAGAAGCATAGGCGCAGTGTGTGTGTATAGCTGCGATAAGCTTGTGGCCTTTGAAGCAAGGTTGTCCAAAACGTGTCACTCTCATCGCTCTCTCTCTCTCTCTCTCTCTCTCTCTCTCTCTCTCTCTGTGCATCCCAGAATTAATCGCCGTGGCAACAGGCCAGAGGAGGAGAGCAAAGAGAGAAAAAAAAAGACAGAGACATTCATCATTCGTTTCAGTAGACGTTCACCCTGTGACCGCGCCGTGACATTGTTTTCTTTATTTAGTTCATTCGGGCCAGCAGCTGATAATTTATACGCGCTACCCCTTTAATAATGAGTCGTCGCCTTGTCGAGGTGGGGCAGCCTCTTGTTTACACACACATACACACACACACAAGCACGCACATAAAATGCTCAGTCAACATTGAGGTCTTGACCGCTCTTTGTCAAAGTCAACACACACATACTGAAGGAGTGGCAGTGATGAAGTATCCTTTCCTCCTGGTGTTTGTTTCACTCAGGCTGATCTGAAACGAGCAAAACTGTGTGTGCGTGTGTGTGTGTGTGTACATATGAAGTTTGTGTTCAGCATCTATTGGAACTTTATCCTTGAAATTCTTTTTCTTTTTCTTTGTTTTTAAATCCATACTCCTCTGTTTACCTTGAAGACAAGCGGTACAGTGGTCCTCAAGGCCCACACCTCTCTGCTCTTGACAAATTGAGCTAGTTTAGCAGTAGTTTCACTACTCACTGCAGGGCAAAACACAAAACACACACACACACAAATATGTACACACATACACATACACATGCTGGCTAGGCTGCGCTGTACACAAGTGTGTTCTCCTTGGCTGCTCATGTGTGTCAGCTGAGCTGGTACATCAAGGGGGGAGAAAAAAAAAATGCAAAAGAGAGAGTGTGACAAGTGGAAGAGAGCGCGGGATGAGAGAGGGACAGATGGAAAAGGAGAGGAAAACAAAAGAAAAATGCAATTGTTTCCAAACCTCTGAGGAGCGAGCGAGAGGTGGCGACGCCAAATCAGATACTGCGAGGGGAGTGAAACGCCGTGCAGATGCAAATACAGACACACAAACACACGCACACATCACCGATAGAGCAAGAGAAATGAAGATTTGTCCTCACTTGTCGCCATCTCAGCGTTGTCAAGATAAAACTATTATGGTGGGAGTGTGAAAACAATAGCTCAGGGCCAGCAGTTATATTTGGTTGCAGAAATGCATCCTCCACCTCCACTGTTCGCTGTCCATTGACCTAAGCTTTCTGTTTCACCTTGAAATCCTCAGCCAGGGCATCCCCAAACATACGGCAACCGAGTTGGACACTTTGAATCGGGACCACTGCACCCTTCCACACAACTTGTATCTGACAAGGGCTATTAAGATCTATTCCTGTACTTCTGCTGCATTCCCACTACTGCTTCTGCTGGTGGAGCATTGCTAGTTGGTATTGTACATTTCCAGATTGATGCTTGTTGTCAAATTTGAACTCCTGTGTTCAAAGCAACAAAAGTACTTCTGGGCAACGAGAGTGCTTGTACCACTACAGCAGTACAATGCACCATGGTTGCTCTCCAGTATAGTGGTGCTGTTGTAAGCAACATCAGTTAGAGCTTTCAACCACATCATACAGTCTTTAGAGGAGGTGTTTTCTCAGTTGTCATGGAGATGGATGGGTTGACATGAAAGCTCAGTAGCTGTAGTTCTTTTATTACGTTCATGTTCGCTTCTAGGTGAAGCATGGAAGTTGTTTCTTGACCTCAACAATAGTAGTTTGACAAAACAATCCCAATTCAAGTCTCACTTACTAGCTAGTACAGTAAATGGACCTCGACTGTCCAGCCATTGAAGCGTCAGTAATTCTCTGCCAGAGATATTACTGACCTTGTGCTTGTGTCTGTCAGGTAGCTCCAGAAAGTAATGATGTTGGGACACACATGGAAAAGAAAGCAAGGAAATAAACGAGTGGTTGGTCACAACATATCCACCAGTTAAAAGTAATTCCACAGTTTGGGAATACCTTCCATACCTTTTCCCCTCAGTTCCCTCAGAGAAGATACACTTGGATGTGGAGACATTGTGGTTTAAAGAGAATCCACTGGAGCCTTCACTGCTCATCAACATCTCAGCTGTTAGTTCCATGAGTCTCCGTCCTCACAGTGAAGGACGTGGACTTCACATGTCCTCCAAACTTACTGAGAGACAGGTTAACTGCCCAACGCCACTCCCTGCAGAGAAATTCCCTTATTTTCCTTGTCTTCCTCCACAGGAAGGTCACATGTGGTCTGATGCTCAGAGATACAACCTTTCTTGCTCATGACCACTTCAGCAGAAAGAACAGCTACCAATGTGGGGCTCCAGGAGTGGCCACAATACTTCTAACTGATGATTATGCAAAGTGGAACCAGAGAAACATACATCGCTTCACAAGCATTATATGATTTCAAAATTACAGATATGCACACACAGACTTGCCTGGGATCTCCTTATAATTACAGTCGCTCTTACCCACATTCTCCCAGCTAGTCCTAGGTTTCAAACCAACAACCACACCATTACGAGGCGTTCTGCAGCGAGCGTGCGGATGCCATTAGCTTCACACTGGCTTCAGCCTGCAGGAGCTGCCTCAGGAAAGAATACGGAGCTGCTGTTTTAGCAAGCAGCCAGACCTAGTTATGTCAGAAGCATTCTCAGGTGTGGCATGGCACAGTGGGAGGCAGGAGAGAAGCAAAGAAGAACCTTAAAAAAAAAAAAACCTACCTCAACAAGTCATTTCATCTAATCTTAAACAGCCAACGGGCAGAGATGATTCAACTCAATTTCAATGCAAATCAACTCATTTCAAGATTGTGAATTAATAACTTGTCATTTTTTTGATACCAGTCGAGTGATCTGCATTATTCTGCCTTGTTTCATGACGATGACACTTGTTACTGAAATAAGTGGGACAGCATTGAATTAAGGGCTCTTTTATGAACCCCACTGGCGGAGTCTTTCACTTGTTTTAAAAGAAATAATACTCAGTCTAAATGACTAAGAATGATAGAGTTTCTTTGCAGTGCAAGGACGGGGCCAGAGAGATGGATGATGTGAGTGGATAAAAGAGGGAAGGAGGGAGGATGAGGACGAGGAAGAGTGCAAGAAAATTACGTGAGAGATGTCGAGATGAAGTTAACAAGAGGGGCAGAAAAGAAGATGAGAGGGCTGAGAGCAGGATGAAAGAGATGGAGAGTGAAGAAGCAAAGAGAATCGAGAACGAAACAAGCGATCGTTCCAGGGATTGGTTCCAGCTTTGGGTTATGATAGCAGCGGAGGTGTGTGTGTGTGTGTGTGTGTGTGTACTGGAAGATGGCTTATAAGAGCAGCACTGAGGGGAGACTCAAGTCCATCACGGTTGTGAAAGATTTAAAAAAAAAGCCTTACACCCCTAAGCACACACACATATGCGACCATACCAGTCCAGCCTGTCAGACAGCAGAAAAAGTACTCTGCCATGTCTTCCTATCTGACAAGAAGGGTGTACAGATGCAGCTCTGGCAAAGGGAGTTGTGTGCATGCACATGCTTATCTCTGTGCTCCTGACTTGAATAGAAAGAGACGTCTTCTGTGAGTGTCTCCTTGTTATAAAGTGTCATTTTATAGCAAATATTCCCCTGCAGGGATGTAAGTCAAAGGGATGCAATGACACTTTGACGCTCTCAGTGCCCCAGTGTTTCAATGAGAAATCCTAGCGGTGCTAATAGTGCTAATAAAGCAGTCCAGGGGTCTGAAGGAAGAAAAATAACATCAGAATAATTCAAGCTGTTGTCAAGTTTATACCTCTGAGAATTTTTAATGTGAGACTATCTAATTGCTGTTGCTGCTTTAGCCACCCTTGTCACATTCTGGCAAGTGGAGGCGGCTGAAAGTGAAAATGCTACACTGCTGCTCAAAACAACTGCGACTGGAAGCCTAACATGTCAGCTCCAAAAACAGTGCTAATTTTCCAAGTTGCTGCATGATTCACTTGTAGTGAAATATAGCTTTTTATAACCTGGGTCTTACTTTTTATATAGTTATATAGTCCATAATATATAATCAAGACAGTTAATGGTAAGACCGAATTCTTGGTTCAACTTTGACCTCTTACTTGCATGCACTAAAAAGTTGTTTACATAATCAGCAAACCTGTTGGCTTCTTTACAACCTGCCTGGTTGTCCAAATGTAAATTTCTTCCCCTGACTGTCTTGTAGCGATGTCATCGCATTCTCACATCTCAGCAATTACTTGGAGTACAAAATATTCACAGGTCATGTCAAAAACTCAAACAATAATTTGGAATAAACTGGAATTTTCCATTAACTTTTGTAAATAGTAAATGAACTCTGCAGACCCAGAAAAGAAAGAGGGCAAAACTTGGACACAGAGATTACAAACTTTAAGATGTAAAGTCGTATAAGATCATAAAAAAAAAAAAAAAAAAAAAGCTAGCTTAAAAATGCTTTTTAAATATGTGCTATTTGGCTTCTATGCATTTTTGCAGACAGTTGTTCCAAAGTCAGCAGCATCATCTTGCTAATGTGTTGCTAATGCTCATGCAGCAGCAGCAGTATTACAGTATCAGCAGCAGTATCAACTCTTGCTATTGTTCCAGGAGGTCCAATAAACCTCAAAGCATTCTTAACCACATGTGATCAGTTTGATCTCTGAACAAAGTAGCTCTGCTCCATTCAATGTTTAGCATTTGTATTGTAGTCCTGCCATGAAAAGCATATAACATAATTCAGAAAGGATTTCCAAATATCTATCTGAACTTAACAGTGACCGTGTGCCCTGCACACTCCCTTGACCACACCTTGGCAGAGTTGTTCTCTTTTAACCAGAGTCAACTATTGTTAGCTCTTAGGGGAAACAGCTTCATAGTGGCATGCTGTCACTGGCCAGCTGTCTGCCTGTCACTCTTTGTGTGTGCACGTACATGCGCATATGTGTGTGTGTGTGTGTGTCACCTGGGGCCGGCCTCCTGTTGTGAGAGCAGCGGTGCGACAAAAGAACGATGATTAATTTCACTCAGAGTAACCTGTCTCGCTGATGTGGCTCTACCAAACCGTTTGTGTGTGTGTGTGTGTGTGTGTGTGTGTGTGTGCGTGTGTGTGTGTGTGTGTGTGTGTGTGAGTGTGTGAGAGAGAGCTGTAGACTGTGTAGTCAGCAGGTGTGCTGTGATACTTTGGATGCCCTCCAGTCAGGGTCAGACACACACACTCACATACACATTCACTGAGACAACGACCCTATAAATCCCACCCCGCCAACACACTCTCTGTCTCTCTGTCTCTCTCTCTCTCTCACACACACACACACACACAGACACACACACACACACAGACACAGCAGTGACTAGTCGGATGTTTAACACTTACCCCTTTTTTTACTAACATGTATTACCAACGTTGTGGGGACACAATAAATGTGTTAATTTTTACAATGTGGGGACTCAGATTCTAGACTAGACATAGGCTAAATCATCAAATTTTAGGGTGAAGACTTTAAGGTGTGTGAGTGTGTGTGTGTGTGTGTGTGTGTGTGTGTGTGTGTGTGCACATGTGTGTGCACCCCCTCTCAACAGATGAGACCAAAATCAATTTCATTAGGGATCATGAATACAGTGAGGAGCTGTTAACACGCGCACACACACACACACACTCCTCTACACACACACCTCCATAGATTTCATTAAGGAAATGCCTTTTCCCTCCCTCTGTTCCCTCCATCATCAAAGAGCTACTTGAACATTTAGGACCCTGGTTCATTACTCGTCCTCACTGCACATTTGTAACATTGGTTTCAGTGAGAAATGCTAACAAGGTTAACAAGCTGCTCCTATCTTCCTCTCTTTTTCCCCCCTCTCTGCATCCTTCCCCCCTTCTCTTCATCTTCCCTCCCTTTGTCCAGCCGTGTAATTAACTAGATGTTTAACAGCTGAGGTTGGACAGGGCACTGCTGTGTCTGGACACACATGTGCACGCAGACACACACACACAGTGGGAGAAAGAGGTCTGTGTCTGTGAGGGGAGAAAAAGGACAAGGGGGGAGTCTTGAAGCGGCGAGAAGGGGAAAGGAGGACGGAAGGGAGAAATCTCAAGAGGGGAAAGAAGAGGGAAGAATGGGAAACGGGCTGAAGAGGCGATATGGGGGATAAAATGGACTGAAGGCATTAAGGAGGAAATATCTTGAAAGAGGAGAGAAGTGAATGGAGGAAGGTGAGAAAGGGGAAGGAAATGAGAGAATAAAATACAGGTGAAAAATTAGAAAACGAAGGGAAAAAATGTAAGTGGCATCCTATAAATACATGCCAAACAGAAAGATGGAAGGGAAGAAGTGAAGGGAGAAAGAATAAGGAGAGGAAGAAGGAAGTCAAATAAAGCCACCAGGAAAAAAAGGACAGTTTTAAAAAATGAAAGATGGTAAAGGGTAGAATGTGATTGTGTTTTCCCACTTCACCTGACCCAAAGGTGTGACCGGTGGTTGAACCCAGCATGGTATTAATCACTGCAGCACTCTAGCCAAAGCTCATTACTCCCCTTTGTTCTCTTTTATTACCTTGTCCTCCTCTACACACTGCCGACACACTTCTGTGCACAGACACTAAGCGTCTCTCACTCTCTTCCACCACCGCCTCCCACCTTCATCCCAACTCATCTGTCTCCACCATCATTATCAAGTTTTGCCTTCATCCCAGCCCAGCTTCAGTTCATCTGCTACAATCTTGCATGTTAGCTTGCTACCTTGTACTTGTTATTTAACTAGAAGCTGCTCAATTGGAAGGAAGGAAAGTTTATATCTTCAACTGGAAAACACTTCATTAAGAAGCTAGAAGTTCCAGTATGTACTGTGATTAAGTGTTTTCCAGATGTCAAGTCAAATTCATTAGAATGCTTCATAATACCAATGGTTGTCCTGAGGGATCACTTCTTTAAGAGTAAATCTACTCATGTGTTCCTAGTTTCTAGTTTCTAGCCATTTCTAGACAAGCCCATCTGGTGTAATGTTTTGTTGTGTCATATAAAGCAGGAAAGTCCACATATGGTTGGTTGTGTCAAACAAACACGGGACTTTCACCCAAGAGACCAACAGTGGTCTCTTGGGTGAAACCAAACACCAATGTTGACTTCTTTTGCACATGCAAAACTGATGCTAGACGGGCACCTACAGCGTCCTAGTCCGGTCTTCTGATCAGGCTTCTGTTCCTAAAGTTAGGAGTGAGAACGTGTTGCCTCTTTGTCTCTCCTGTTGACTCCTCAGTCTTTTATGCTCTTGAAAAATGCCTCACTGGCAAGGACTTCTGCCTAGCAAGCGTGGTAGAATGTGCACATTGAAAGGTTCCTAACAGGAAAAGTGACATTGTTTGTTCAAAAGAGTTTTTCGCTTAGGTTAGAGGACTTGTTGGCACATTTGGGTGTGCACGCATATAACTGTAAGTCTGAGTGTGTGTACTTAAGTGTACATTTTTGTCTATACTTGTAGAGTTCAGTGTGTGTAAGGGATATAGTGTCCTTGGTCATATCAGCACTGGTTTGGTAATGAGCCTAATCCCAGGAGCATAGAGGAGACGGAGAGGTCCGAGGGAGGGACACAGGATGGTGAAGAAGAGGAAAAAGAGGGGATGTAACTCCAAAGTCAGAGAACGGCCTGCAAACTTATTTGGAAAAGTCACCTTTAACTTTCATCCTGATCCCAACTTTCTCTACAGTGTTGTCACCATAGAGTTGCATAACTAAAGATAGCCTAGAGAGACCACGCTTCAGCTGAAAGGTCTTGCATGTCTTATTGCACTGTCCTTTAGCAAGACATGCAACCTGTTCCTGCTTCCTGAACATACATCTCCCTGGAAAAGAGCATTAGCTTAAATGCCTGGAATGTAAATGGAGAATTCAGTATAATCACACTCAGCTCAGCATCCCAGCTCTGCATGATACTTCATCTACCGTTGAAGTGACTGAATTGATATGTCGTCTTAGCATGCATACATTCCAAATAAACATTGTGTTTTGAAACTAATTGATTGGTGGATAATTTGAATGCAAATAGCAGCAATTAATGTTCAGTGCACTTATCGGAGAGTTGCACTGCTGAGCACGATAAAAAAAAATATGTATGATTGTCTCGCTTCAAAGAGGTAAACTAATCAAGAAAAAAAATTAATGACTCATAAGCTGTCAGTAACATCAAAGTGGAAACCTTTTTTTTTTTTTTTTTGGTCTAATCATCCTGGGAGCAGCTATAAAAGCATATTTAATAAGCGCCTTTTAAAACAGGTAGACACTGCTTTTGTAGCGGTCTCTTTCATCTTATAGTCTAGGCTCTCTGCTAATAAGTTCCAGAAAGTGAGAAACTGGACAAATGAAAACATAAAAAAGTTCCAGATGCCCCAGTGTCGCCCTTTTTTCACTGTTATGGCTTTGAATTTAGCGAGCGCCGACTACGCAGAGAAGACTTTGTAAATCTGGTTCCTGCAGGTATTTCAGCTAGGTAAACATATGACGTTTGACATTATAATGCTGCACGCCGTTGTAGTGGTTTGATTCAGTTCAGTAACATTTTCCACTAATGTGCGTGTGATCTGTAATATCTCTAAAGACAATTCTAAGAAATGTGGATCATTGGAGGGTTAATCAAAGTTTCTCACCCTTAAGTGCTGCCACTTTCTTAGCAGAAAGTCTGTTTGGACGCTCCAACTTCCAGAGTGCAGAGGTCGCAGAAGGAGAGCAGAAACCTGCAGGCTACTAGACTAGATGAGAATCTACAGTCACCTGCTCTAGTCTGCAGCTCCCTCTGTGCCAACTGACCTGAATCCCACTCCAACTGCCCTCTGCCCCGAGCTGTAGGGCAGTGCGTGCCCCCTGCTCCTATTCCCCCTTCGCTCCGCCACAGTCCTTCACTCATCACAAGTGATACAGCGGCCCAGGGCATGTAGCAGTTTTAGAATAAAGTGGGTTTTTTTTTTCCTTCCTTTAGTGTATGTGTGTGAGTCTGAGCACGGCCTGTGCTGCTGTTGATGGAGAGAGAGAGAAAGAGGGATCATCAGAAGTAGAAATACACCGGGACAAAAGGTCGCACTCGCATCAATAAAAGTTTCAGTGTGTGTGGTTGTGTTCATGTGGGAGCAACATAAGGGACTGCTAAAACAAATTACCATTGGACAGTAACAACTGGGATACACCACACACACACACACACACACCCAAACACTTATGGAAGTCAGGCAAAGTTGTAATTTGCAACTTTTCCGACAGAGATGAGATAAAATCAGATGTAAGTAGTAGTTGCACTATATCTGGTTTTCCAGCAAAACCTGCTCCTTGCAGCTGTATACTTACATTTTTTGACCTTTTAGAGTAAAATTCCTAGGTGTCAGACTCCTAATGTCCCGCTGAGAAGCTCCTCAAAGTTGATTTATCTGAGCACTTAACTTTTAAGCAAAAGCCGGTTCCTGCTCTTAAACAACAAACGCACATGCAGTGACGATGACAGCCTATCTGTTAATGAACCGTCTGTTCAGAAAACAAGATGAAGGAAACTCTGGTTAGTGATTTGGCAGATAATAACCGCAGAGACTTTTGAGTAAGGAGAGAGGGGAAAAAAAGAAGATGACGGAGTGCGTCTGGGTGACAGGAAAACAGAAAAGTTGTAGCAGACTAAACTGCTGTCAGGTGATGGATGAGCAGATGGAGGTCGGGAAATTAGAAAGCAAAAGATCCAAACAAAAAAGTACAGAGGGAAGGAGAAAACAATTTACTTTCTGGTACACAAGGGGTGATCCTCATAACTCTGTAATTTTGTCAGTAGACTTAACACTGTAAGCACCAACAAAAGAGCCATCAGTTAGCTGTATACTGTAGTTACGCCGCCTATCATATGGCACTATGACCAAATGTATGACTGTAAGTTTCAGCATAAATTGAGATTCAGATGAAAGTGCTGAAATTGTCATCTGTCACATCAGTAGCCGTTTTTCAGCTGACAGCAACATTTGAAGTAAACTTTTAAGTGCTGCACCAGATGAAATGGGAATATGCTGCTTTTACAAGGAGTAGGAGTGAACACATAATTTATTTGTACAGAATTTGTCATCGCTCTTCTTTTTCTGTGTTTAATACAGCGACCGTTTGATGTCTGAGGATAATGACAAAGAAATGCACATGGGAACATTAAGGTATACTGAATAGTGGTGCATTAGAGGACGGTGTGTATCCTCTGAACTGATGAATTATAGAAAAAGGTCATCTGACAAGTCAAAAACATGACTCAGTACAGCAACAGGTTATATTATTAATGAACTCATTAAAATGGAGTGTAAAAAGAAAGAGCTCTGAGGCAGCTGAAGTCAACTTTAAACATAAATCCACACCAATTAAACTGGCTAGCTAAGACCACTAAGATGTTGACACATACAGCTTCTGTCTTCACAACATTTGTCTCTGGTCTTCATCTAGGATCACAATGTAACTTGGAACTACGGTTTCATGGGGTCTATCTCTTTGGTAGAAAGCAGTTCCAATTAAAAGTTACTTCGTCTCTTGTTACTTTGATAACTAAACAATAATTTGAGAAATGTTGGATTGTAATCAAGGCTTTGCCATTGTCCTCTGTCCTCTTCCAGATCCTGGTGAACTCCATCATCCAGCCTGCCTTGCTGTATGAGAATGTGGTGGTGAGCAACGGGAGCCCCATCCTGAGAGATCTGCTCTTCAGCCCTGATCATCAATACTTATACGCCCTCACCGATAAACAGGTATGAGCAGCAAACACTCAAAATGAATGAAGGTTAGCAGTGCAGCCCATAATGCAGCCTGCCACTGGCAATCCATGATGATGAAATGATCACTAAATATCGATAATTATTCATCTGTCTGGTGATTTTAGGGATGGACGCAGTGATACGTGACTGCCTATGGCATGCACACCTAGCTCCGTGTGTGTGTGTGTCTTTAAGTGTATCTTTCTTTGCAGTGATATACACACTACTTCCACAATCAGAAGTGTTCAGACACTGTCAAGCACATTTCATAAATATACATTACTTGCTGAGTGTTCACAAATAGACACGCACACCTCCTCACGACTGACAATAGATAGAGTGAAGGTTCGAAAGTAACGGAAATATGTCTTAACACTGGAGGCGTGAGCAATCAAGCTAATTACACATACCTCATACAGAGCATGATCACATATGTAATTCAGGCACACGCACATAAGTACTAATTAATATCATGAATATTAAAATGTGTCATATACAGAATGAAGCCCCATTCCACCACAGTATGCAACCTTTGCATATTAATTGGTGTAAGCGAGATTTATTTTTAGTGTGACATTTGTAGTTTCACAAGAACAACACAATTACTTTTGAAGATCTTAATTGCAGGTAATGATTTCTGTTTTGGGAGCTACTATTCTCATGGGTCACATTTGGAATGGCAAAATTAAGGGTACAGGGAGCCGGAGAGCCCAAATGGAGGTTGCTATTAAACCTTATTAGCTGTGTTGCATCATCCATTGTTATTTAGCCTTGTGGGAGTTGACGATACACATATCTTGTTCCTGTTCGCAACTGACCTTACAAACTTGCTAACTGTCAGTTAGTATGGAGATTTTTGTCTTCAGTGTGGCGTGAAATAGTGTGATATCCCGAGAGTGAACTACAGAGGGAGAGTAAACGGCACAGTGCAGATTAAACAGAGAGAAGATCATGGTTTTCAGCCAAGCTATCGTTACCTGCATGACTCTCTTATCTCATAACTGTTAATGACTGCGATGTGATAACCTTCAACAGGACTTTCCCCGGCACATAGACAGTAACTATCATGTGAATGCTGTGTAATTTACCAGCCATTAGATATAATTGACTTCCATGTGTCTGAATAAGCGCAGAGAGGAAGTGGAGTGTAATTGATACCAGTGGACGGCGTCTGTGTTGATGTGACAGGGGAAATAAGGCCCTTCCATCATCACAGTCAAGAAAGCTGAAATGTACTATACAGGGAGATGCATTAATGCATATTCAAGCAGAGGAAGTCCACCCACACAAACACATACAAACTGATTTTAGAAACACAGCCTGGAGAAAGAAAGAAGCAGAGAATGGGATTTCATTCTCAGATTTATTGACATTTTTAATGGGGTTCAAACTGCAGCATTAACAAGATTAGAAGCAGTACAGACAAATTTTTACATCACCAACATGACAGAAATACTAGATGTAATAAGACTACTGCTAATATTACAAAAAGCAGTGGCAAGAAGGTCAAAGTCACAGCCAAAGTACTCAACAGAACTCTTTGCTGATAAGAGAAATGAGGGTTCTGGGAAAGCTCAAGAATTATATACTGCATGTTTACAAAAAAAAATGACGAGCTGTCAACAGAGATATGAGACTTAAACGATGCTATCAGTTAAAATGATAATCTCAGCTTTGGGCCTGTGTTCAACAAGTATGTCTGTTTTAGTCAGCAGTGCTCAGCAGCTGCTCGGCAGAATGGAGGGGAAAAAAAGGTGGAAGTGCATGCTGGGAGTGTTCTCGGGTTTTCCCTTTTAACTCCTGTCATCTGCATTAAAGATGACTGCTATTGCCACCAGAAAGTCTTTTTCAATTATTAAAGCCGGTGTTTTATTTTTGATGAGCATTGATATGTTCACTACATGTCTGTGCATGGCGGTGCAGTGACTGTAGGGAGGTCTAGTGACAGGTGACTAGACCTCCATGAGGCGTCCTCTTTTAGATGATCCGAGGTGATTATGTTGTATTTTACAAATGTAGCCGGGTAAGATGTGAAGACATACCGTAGGCTGCAAGTCTGACACTGTTTTTACTGCTTCATAAAGAGGAATTGTCTTCAAAAACGTATTGATTCAGAGTATAATTGGTCCATTCAGATAGTTTAGCACTTAATGTTTAGCATATTAATGATGTGATGATGTATTTGATGAGGAGATCGATACCATGTCTGTCTATTAAATATGAAGGTAGAGCCAGGACGATTAGCCTAGCTTAATATAAATTCCAAAAAAATGTAGATTAAATTAAAATGAACTGTTTTTAATTCATCTACAATTGTCATTGGGGTTATATGCAAGTTGGTAGATTTATATGATGGCTACTCTTGTAATAGTGTTTTTTTGTGTGTCTCAGATCTGTGCTGTGAAGGCAAGTTTTGTTTCCGATGGTGTCTTTTCAGCCAGTCAAAAATCTGAATCTCGCTAACTGAGTAGAGATGAGGTGGACTGACCATCTCTTTGTAAAGAAGTAATGGTCTTTCACTTCCAGAGCTTTAACTTTGACCAAATTCACAGTCCAGTCAGAGAATGAAATGGAAAAGAAGAGAGAGGTGGTGAGAGATGAGGAGGTGGGAAAATATAATTGGTTCACAGGATACGGTCCGATCCTTTTCTGTGACTCTTCCTGCCTCATCTTTTCAATATTCTTAGTGAGCGAGTTTGTGGAGTAACTGCTCTCCCAGTAGTGTCTTCAGACAGCATAGAATAGAATAAGGATCTTCACTCTGCTGTAGAATGTGAACTTGTGTACCAGACGGTACAGAACCAGAGTGTTCGCAGAGCCTCTCCGGCCTACTGATGAGGAGTGTCTTCCTAGCCAGAGGCTGTCTGGACTAGAGATAATGTATTGTGGTTTAAGGTCGCTGGCCAAGCCCAGGGGTGTATAAACTTCTGCTGTTTTCCAGCCGAAAAAAAAGTAGAAACTGTAGCTGCTTTCTCTGGACTCATTTAGTTATATTCAGCCTCGTAAGAATGTTGAAGCAAGGATCAGGAACAGTACAGAGTTGAATTCCAACTTTGAACAGCTGTCTTGAGACAGCAGAAGTTTAGGAATGTAGCCTCTTTGGCATCCAAAATGGCTGCCATGTCCAAGAGAAGGGTCAAACTGTGAACCTGATTTCCTTCTGAGAGGATGAGAAAGTTATGCTACTATAACTTTGGTTGAAAGAATATGCTGTAAAGAGAACAAAAACAACGTATTATCTTTGAGTGAAACGTGTAGCTAATTTGCTTAGTATTAGCAAGTTGTGAAAAAAAAACTACTACTATTTAATGCTAAATTTACAATTGCTAACATTAGTTTGTGGCTAATCAAGATTAGCTTGCTAACATCCCGTAATCTTTAGCATAATACAAAAGACAACATTAAGCTAGCATTTGGAATCGCCTCTAGCTATAAACAACATCGAAGCGGCATTCAAAGCAAAACAAGCTAAAAGCTATATAACATACATGATATCACCTTATAAAGTTGTTCTGTAACATTAGCAAATATTTACAGAGAGCAGCAACATTAGCATTCATTTGGGTTCATTTTCAGTGTCAACATTTGAGTTTAACGTAGATTCTCATTTGAATTCTGTTTATTCCCAAAGCTTGTGACCTAAATATTTGGCTCTTTAGCTGCTAAATGCTCCACTATGTTCAGCTAGTTGCTAACACTGTCATACTGCTGTTTAGTGCTGGGTAGGAACACAGTCTGCAGCCAGTTTTGCTGGGCTTTTTTGCTTGTTGGAACCGAAACAATAACGTTCCAGGCCGTAAAACCAAAGCAATGTCTGCTGAAGGAAGTGATGCATGGACCTCGGGTCCTCAGTGAGGTCTGCATTAGGACTCCTGCTCCAGAAGCCAGTTACATTCATACCCTCTTTGATGATTGCTTTCAGAAGTGAAGTATACCTTCACCCTGTTTGTCCTCTCTTCTTCTTCTTCTTCCCCTCTTCTCCTCCTCTTTTACAACATCCCTCCATCCCTCTCTCCTTGTTGAATAATAGAAATGCCAAGTGATGAGACCTCAAACATCAAAAAGCCTATTTCCTAGCTTGACAGAGCAATTTACCTTTTCCCATATTCACTCACACACATAATTAAAAGTGGTGGATTGGACTGCAGCGTATAGACTGCGTATCTGTACAGCAGCACGGACTCACATATAAGCATGTACACACACACACACACACACACACACACACACACACACAGTGCAAAAACATAAAACTGTCCGATTCACCACAAGAGGAGAGTTTTCGATTAGCGAGCGATGGATTTATACATGGCTCTCTTTGTGTCTTGTCTTCACACATACACGCACACACACACACACACACACACACACACACACACAGATAGTCTCTCCATGTTGTCTCACTCTATGTATCTTTGCCTGCCTCTGGCTTTCGTTCTGTCCCTTTCTGTTCAGTGGTATCACATCATTTTTGCGCTCATAAAAATGAGCAATGGCACTAAATCAATTTTATCATTGCCGTTGTTTCCTCGTTACATGGTCAAATTGTCCCGATCTAATAAAAACAGCAGGGTAAGAGAGATTTTTCATCCTGTCATCAGCCTCCGTTGTGGACGTCACTGAGACAAATATATTTCTTGTGTCCTGCGTGTCCCTATGGATGACATCACCTAATTGCTTTAAAGTAAATGACTAAGTGGATTACAGCTCGGAATCTATTGATTTGGACTGTACCTTTGTACCAAATCACTAACTTATCATATAATTAGCAGCATTGCATCTACTATACTGCTATGAGGTGAAGCTTTAATGAGTTACTCTTTGATTTCAGGCTAATTGGACTTATATTTTATGTCCAGTTTTTGCATTTGTAATCTACTTGTCTTACTGATGTACAGTAATCCTTCGAGGCCAAGCCCAGAGTCTGATCTTTTCTCTACCTGTACACTGCCACCACATTTCCACTACTGAACTCACGGGGCAAGGTCAAGCCCCCCCCCGCTTGTAAAACAACTTCGTAAGGTGACCCCGTTGGCAGCGAATGCCTTCGCCCCTGCCTCCGTGAGGCCGCTCAGACAGTGGCATAATGGTCTGATGATGTACCTCCGTGTATCGATTTAGCTACAGTACAGAAATGTACTTAGCCGTACTGTACTGCACAGTGGAGAAACCCTACCCCTGGCACCACATCAGAGAGGGTTCATATTCAATTCACTCAGCATTTACTGCACTTGGAGGTCAGGGAGGAAAGACTGCCATGCGCTCCTTTTTTTTTTTCTTTTCTTTGGTGTTTGTCCAACTTTTAAGTTGTTAAGAAATGTTAGTGAAGGCAGGGACAGGGAGAATAATGAGGAGAGGATGCAGAAATGTAGTAGAAGTGCCCTTGGCCCTGTCAGCTAATTGGTGACTTGAGTTTTGGAGCGGCGTGTCTTAGTGGTTGTTTTGCGTGGGCAAAGTTGAAATTAGTGACGGGGTGGTTAAGACTATTGCTTCAAGACATTGCCATTTCAAGCAGAAGACAACTGTGAATATCATTTCTGAAGTCTCAAGTGCAAGACATTGAAGTCCTTCAGGGCTGCTGCTGTCTAAGGCTCAAGCTTAATATGTTTACTGACCACTGAACCCCTTGTGGTTAAATGCACAAGGCGTACAATTGGCTTTAATAAACAGAGTTTATTCAAAAGTTTTTTTTTTGCATAATCAAAAATGAGCGGTGGCTCTAAAGCAGACGTAAACAGCCACTGTGGGGATAAATAAAAAATAAAAAAAAGTGCTGTGCCCGGCTTTTTCCGGAGGCAGAGAAAAGCTGTTTAAGTTGACAACAGTGGTGGAAGTGCTGCTAGAAGTGTTGATAGCAGTTGCTCCTGTGCTCATTAACAGTCAGTGTGGATGTGTTGTGCAATTTTTTATGCGAGTGTTCGAGAGTTGAACACAAGTCTTGTTTCTTTATGGTGGTAGTCAGTTTAAAAAGTACAAAGTGCACATCACACTGCCTCAACACAAAGCACAACCTGGGCTAATCAGCATAGAGTGTTCCATACTATTTAATAAGTATATTTTATCAACGATATATATGCTAACATGGCAAAATTAAGATGGTTAACTGACTCTTAATGGCTTCTTAAATGTCATATTTCATATTAATCATGTTTGCAGCGTGCTGTTAAAAACTTTTAACGAGATTGGAATGTACTTGAACAAATTTTAGCATCGCACTAGCAAATTTTAGGATGGCAGGATATCAGCTAAAACCCTTCCTTACTTACACACACACACGCACACATCCCAGCTGTCAGTCGTCTGTCAAGGCAGAGAGATGAGTGATCGGCTGATCAGAATGTGATTTGCGGGACGATCTGAAAGACAGACAGAGAGAGAGATGTCTTAATGTGGTTGAACAGCGTGTCTTGGGTCTGAACAAGGAAACTGACTAAAGTTGATTTGTAAGAGAATTAAACTGAGTGACTGTGAATGCGTGCACGTGCGTGTGTGCAGATTTTTGGAGCCAAGTACCATAAAGGAGGACCTTTTTGCAGCCTATGTCACTGTTATGGGGTAGTTTTAAGATGTAATTTGGGGGAATTGCACTAATTTGCTTTCTTTCTAAGAGTTTGATGATTTGTTTGTCTGTGGTTAGCCTCGCTTAGCTTAGCAAAAGACTGCACAAGGAGAAACAGCTTGCCTGTGTTTGTCCTGTTTTTGGTATTGACACTGTGATGTCATAAGGCAATCAATGGCCATGTCTGGGCCATAGCACCTCCTAACATTGCAACATATACTATAGGTGAGCAGAGATAAAGGGTGTTTTGGATAGTGTGACTCAAGGGCTTCTTCTTTGGTTAGTGTAACGGAAGCAGTACTAATATGAAGGCTGTTTTAAACTCTACGTGCACTGTAATCTTATCCCGATCCAGATAATACAGCACAATAATGTCACACACAGTAATTTACCTCCTCCTTAGTATCTGTCATGTGCAGCAGGAGGGATACAAAAGGAAAAGATGACAAAGAACGACACAATCATACACACTGTCAAAGGCGTCCAGCCTCTAGATATGAAACTGCTAAAGTTTCCCATTGTGTACTTATTGTTGGGATGTGGCTATTTCCTGCTGCTTATTAGAGATGTCATGAAAACAAGAATGTACTTTTAAAGGATAATGACAGAGAGGTTCTCTGTATTTTTCTTCTGTTTCTCTGTCTGATTCCTCTCATGTTGTGTCTGTTGGTGTCTACTTATGATCTATGGCCTCATTTTCTGTGTTTTTTTGGGGGTTTTTTTTGGTGTGTCCAGCCAAATTTGTGACAGATGAGAGCGTAACAGAAAGACATAGGGGCAGAGGGAGATGGGAAAAGGAAGGAAATTGGACAGACAAATATATAAATCAAAGAAATTTATTAAATTTTATTTTAAAAAAATTTTAAAAATTTTTTTAAAAAATCGGCAGGGAATGCCTCTGAAAAAAAGCTGTGCTTATCTTATATCCTGCTATTATTTATGATACACCTGCATGTGTGTGCATTCATACTGCAGGTCTTGTGCACCTGCATGCTGTGTATCCTTGTTTCAGTGTAATTGTAATTCCCATCCACATGTCCATATAGTTTATTATGTCACATCTTTATGTGCAAATACTTAACGTCACAATGTGCACGCCACAAATTGCATATTAGTGTGGAGACGTCTGTGTTTGTATGGGAGTCTTAAAATCCATCTGACTGGCAGAATAAGCCATCCATCAGCCTATTGTGTGGTGATAGCTCCTTATATTTCCCCCCCATATTATACAGATGGGACAATTACAGCTGGGCCTATAGCTGCAGCTAGCCGGGGCCACACGGGCCCCATATGTGGAATGAAACATCAGTCGCAATTCCATTTGTGTGTTTTTCTCATCCATCCTTCTCTGCATCCCTCATCCCCAAAACCCCTTCCCTTCTTCCATTCTCCGCCACCCCCCTCCCTCTTCCTCTCATCTGCCACGAGGCAAATTAAGAGCCTCTCTATCATGACCCAAATGAGAGAGGCTCATTTGTAGCTGTTATTTGTAATAACAACCACACGCCCTCCACACCCATCATATCCTCCGCTCTCCCTCTTGGTTTTGCTCTTGAAATGTGATACAAAAAGAATCCCACTGGACCTTTTTTAAATTTTTGTCACAAAAGCTGTTCATTATCAGTTTGGAGACTAAAATAAATGGTTAATATGGACTATCTTCCCATTGTGGTCTCATTGTTTCTATCTTCCCCCACCTCACCTCCTAATTCTCCTGTCCTCCCCTCCTGTCTCCTTCCACTGTCCACAGATGAATGTGTTTCCCTCTGCAGCAGCAAATAGGCCAGGGATGAAAATGCCATATTTAATATAAATAGGTGGTTCTCAGTTACTTACTGTCACATACACACGCAGACACATGCATGCACGCGCTTTCTAGCCACCTCAGTAAGACAGTCTTTGGCCAAGCATCTCCCGTTATCCCATCCCATTATCTGTTTTCTAAAACTCAATAATTGAACCGTTCCATTGGAATACATCATCCGCCCCACTACCACAAAGCCCCATTGAATAAACTTCTCTCCCTGGCTGTTGTGTTTGAGCATGACATGTTTTTTTTTTTTTGTTTTTTTTCCTTCTCCCTCTATCAGAGCCGCTGTATTACCAGCGTGGTATTTGTCCAGGCGCAAGTAATGACTGCAATTTGCTGCTATTTGGTGTCCTGTAAGAGGCCTGTGCCTGTAATGGTAGCATTATAATAGTAGTCAGACACAGGTTACTATTATCATGCTATGAATCTGCCATAAGCTATTGTGTCCAACTGTACGTCGGAGTCACACCGAAGAAAGAGACGTACAGTCTGAGGATGAAATGGGGATGTTACTGCCATGTAGCTCAGTGATGTGTTGACATGAAAGCTATGTAAGGACGCAGCTTTGTAAATAACATCATATTAAGGGCATGAATTTATCTACGGGAAAAGGCAAAAAAGGGATTTTCTCTTTTGGAGTGACTTTGATTATATGGCAGTAAAAGCTTTTTGCTCCTGCACTGTTGTCATTAACAAGTCTGAGACTACTGTCATGCTAGCGGCTCTGTAAGGCTGTACTTAGGCACAGTGATGCTTTCTGTCAAATGCTAGTATGCCAGTATGCTAGCGATGATAATGCTGTACTGTTATTTGGAGGGTATAATGTTAGCACATTCACGTTCTTAGTCTTGAACATTCTTTGATTTTGTACAGCTGAAGGTCATGAGATTTCATGCTTGCTTTCATGCTGAGTCCTAACATATATAGAGAAAATACTAAAATGTCCCCATTTCACCACAATTGAAATAATACTTAAAATATTAGAATTGTTTTCAACGCTTACATAGACATTGATCTTGTTCTGTCCAAGTCATTATTACTTAACAAAACATAACAATGCACCACACGTCTAATAAACACTGATTTGTCTGTGTATCAATCAATGTGTTGTCAAGGCTGCTTCTAGTTTATGAGTTATCATAGGCAAACACCACAGGCCATAGGCTGACAGATCCTGTCAGTACGTTAACAGTTAGCTGGCATGCCCACGAAAAAGTCGGACTTGTCTAAAGAGCTCCAGGAAGCTTACTCTTTATAAAGTATTTGGCAACTAAAATGTTGAATTCATGGTGTATTTGTGTGTTTGTGTGAATGCACTGCACACTTAATGGTGATTCATCCAAAACAAGTATATCAACATCATGGTGGGGCTAAAGGAAAAGTCAGGGGGTCCCCAAAGTGATGAGGATTCATCCTCTGGTGAACATGAATGTTTGTAGCAAATCTGATGATCTGTTTAAAATTAGTTATTTTAGCTCTTGATTTTTCAGTCCATCTACGTTCCAACCCTCTTGAGCTTTGAGTAGTGACCAAAAGAATGAGATTGTGGATCCACCGCTGGTTGGCAGGGCTCAACCTCAGAGATAGGGTGAGGAGCTCGGACATCTCGGGGAAGCTCAGAGTAGAGCCACTGCAGGGCGGCATCTGATTAGGATGTCCCTGGGATGCCTCCATTTGGAGGTGTTCCAGGCACGTCCAACTGGGAGGAGCTGGATTATGTTGCTGGGGAGAAGGACATCTCTGAAACCTGCTGCCACCGCGACCCGACCCTGGATAAGCGGGATTTTCATTTGATTCTTTCGTTTCTTAGTTTTGACTTCAAAGACTCAAACTGCAACATGTATAATATATCTACACACCATTTAATTATACATCGATGCAGTTTCTTGGTTTGTAAAGATCTGTCTATGTTTTTAGATTTTGTGATTTGATGTTGCGCGTAGGTATTGGCACTGAGATTTCAGTCTTGTGTAACATGAAACTACTAAATCTTATATGTCAGAAGAGAAACTTGACCGGCGCACAGCACACCACAAACTGACTGCAAAACTCTGTCTTGAATGTCAAGTTTTGATGCAGTCTACTTCACGAGTCACGACTGAAGCAGGTCCTAACAGAGAGAATGAGGAAGATGAACTTTCAAATTCAATGTGATGTTCACTTCAAAACCACTGCGCTGATTGGATGAATGAGAAATGAAGGGTAGGGTGGAGAATGAACATGTCTGAAGTACAGCGACATGAAAACCAACATGTGCATTATGTGTCTGATTAATCATGTAGCATTTGTTCAGGAAAAAGCATGAAAGAGCCTGATTTTACTGTTTGGCAGTAAAAAAAAAAAAGGGGGGGTGGGGGGTGGGGGTGGGCATAAAGGTAGAGTTTCCTCTTTGAAGGTGTCTCCACCGCTGTGCCTGCAGCTGCCATTAGAATTCACCCTCAGCACCTTCCAGCTCACCTGGTGTGCCCCCTGCCTTTGCAGTGTTATTGATGTCGTACTTCACCAGGCTAAAGCAACTGGAGGTGTGCGTGCATGCACGTGCTCATGCGTGTCATGGGTGGTCAGTGATGTATTTAAGTATTTAACAACTGCCACAGAAAACTTGTCTCAAACTCTCAGTTTGCACTAACTTCCTCACTGATATGTGTGTGTGTGTGTGTGTGTGTGTGTGTGTGTGTGTGTGTGTGTGTTTGCCTGAGGCAGTTTCCTGTCTGCCAATCTGTCTGTCACTGTCCAGCAAGTTGAGATAAAACACATGGATGTGGATACATTAGTGATTTTGGAGATTTAAGAGAGTAGACCTGAGTTTGCACAGCGATGATTAAAGCGTTTTAAAATACCTTCTTGAAGGATAATTCCTTGACTTTCGAGTACTCCACAGGCTCTGTGAAATTCGAGGTAACTCTTCCTGATAAACATGGAGGCAGACAGATGGTGGATGGTGAAAATGCAGGCAGCACCAGAAAACATGCGTGTTTTATGATAACTGCAAAGACAAGCTATCTGTGGACTTCTTAAATGACAATTCCTCTGCGTCTCACTCTCTCCCCTGATGTTCAGGTGCGTCTTTGGTTGCAGTTTAAGAGGAAGGTAAATGCGGACAGCATTGTTTGATGTCCTTGTTAATACCCAAGTTCTCCAGTTTCCCCAAAGAGATCATTAAAGTTTCATCTTATCTTAGTCATGCACACACACACACACAGATGGCAGCCGGTAGAGATTTAGCGGACAAAAGCCGCAATACTTGGATGTTTATCTTATAGTGTAACATACAATAGTGTATTCTCTGTGAGGATTTCACAGGCATTAAACAAACTTAAACCTCTTATGTTCTGATGAAATCTTGTGCAGAACTCTGTGTACCATGTGTGAGATTCAGTGCTAGAAAGAAAAGAAAAGAAGTGACTGAAGGTCAAGTATCTTTTTGCTCAAGTTTCATCTGAGTGCAGCAGTTCCCATTTTAATTGACGATTGTAAAGCTTTGAAGCATGAAGGTTATATAAAGAACACGTTCTTATTTATTTACAATTTAAACTCAAGTTCGATGGAATAGCATGTGCTGAAAAATGTGGCAATAAGTCAAAACAGCCTGGTGAAATGCATTGCGTAAAATGCCTTAAAGGGGTACACCATATATTTTGGGGGCTTGCACCGGACAGAATAGTCAAAATCAATTCAGCGAAGCTTGGATATCCTGATATACTTTTAGTCTTTAGAATGGATGTAGCTCCAAAAATGCAGGGTCTTACACAACAGATAATACAACTCTGTCTTCTTTGTTTTCTGATGTTACACTATCCCTGCATGATGAATGCTTTCAGAAGATGTGTACCATGCACAGATGGCAACATCATCGTGGTACTAGGGGAAAAGTCATGATATCACAAAATTCATACAGCTGCATCCTCTGGAGACCATGAATGGCTCTCAAAAACTGAATGGTATTTTAGTTGGGACAAAAGCTTTGAATCAATCAACCAACATGACCATCTCTAGTGTCCACTGTCACGACCTGAGGCAGTTCTGAGGAACTCAAAAGCACGACTCCACTACTGGTAATCCAAAACAAAAGATATTTATTGTCCAA
Organism: Protonibea diacanthus; assembly: GCA_028641955.1. Classification (NCBI taxonomy): domain Eukaryota; kingdom Metazoa; phylum Chordata; class Actinopteri; family Sciaenidae; genus Protonibea; species Protonibea diacanthus. Next base: position 21,966,429 of record CM053984.1, read on the forward strand.
ACAAAAGACGCTCTCTAGGAGGATGCAAAAAACCAAACAAAAGACGCTCTCTAGGAGGATGCAAAAAACCAAACAAAAGACGCTCTCAAGGAGGATGCAAAAAACAACAAAAAGCGCTCTCAAAAGAGGATCAAAGGACAAACGGTCTCCGGGCTCTTAATCCAAGGTTTCTGGATGGTCACACTCGACAAACTCTACTATGAACATGAACAAGACGAACTGACAAAGACAAGGGGATGTGAGGACTATTTATACATGAGGGGAGTGCAAACAGGTGAAACCAATCAGGGGCGGGGCAAACAATTCCAAAGGTGGGAAAACACACAAAGGGAGGAAGTCAGGGTCTGAAACGAGAGGAAAGGTGAGTACAAAAAATAAAACAGGAAGTGCTGAAAACAAAACACTGAACATGAACATTTCAACACACTTGATGAGACATAACATCCACACACAAGTAAGAACAAGCCTGATGACATCACAAGCTGAATAGTAGTTGTCATAACTAATAAACTGACCCCAAATGTAAAAGTAAGACTTTTAAGAAAGTGTTTTTTTTTTACCAGTTTCTTTTTTTGTTTTAATCTGCTACAAATAAAAATGATGACAGGCCCTTTTTCTTATATGAACGGAATGAATAGATCTGGCTGACACCAGGCCGAGTGGCAGTCTTGAGTTTAGAGTTTAGTTTCATTTAGATAATCAAAAGTAATTCAGTGACCAGATGGCCCAGTATGTTTTCATTTGAAAGGACATCATCCAGACATTCTCAGATTGTTTTCAGTTTAAGTTCCAGTGGACAGTTGAGAGCTATTTACATTTCTGGATTCTGTTTAGTATCTCTTGAAGTAAACTGCATTCTTGCATCAGTGTTTTCTGACCCACTGGAGAGCTGTGGGCAGCACACAGTATATTACAGAGAGCTGTTTGTCAGAGGGTGTAATCTTAACCCATGTGTGTGTTTACATGTGTTTAAAACCTCGACTTCTCCCCCTCTAGCTAGCCTTGTATGCAGCAGTGTGGAGTTGTAAGCAGCAGCACCAGAGCTGTTTATCTCTGATAGTCACAGTGGGCTTGTTCCTTTAATCTCATGTTCCAGGCACAGGACACCTCCGGTAGATCCTGTGCACATCCGGCCTATATGATATAAGCTGTTTGAAGGTGGTGGTGTATGCGCAGTATTAACCAGGTGTGTGTTCCTGTAATTCCAGGTCACCCGTGTACCAGTGGAGAGCTGTGAGCAGTACACCTCCTGTGGAGCCTGCCTGGGATCCGGAGACCCTCACTGCGGCTGGTGTGTGCTACACAATGTGTAAGTGCATATACCGCTCACTATGTTCAGCCATGCAGTCAGTCTCAGTGGTTAAATGAAGTGGCTGCTCTGAAGTTATAATCTCATACTGTGGCGGGAAGAATTGTAGAAATTCTATCAGTTCTCATTGATTTCATATTTATGTTCATGAGAACCAATATTATGTAAATCTGTTTGGCATCACATTTGATTGTAGTGTAAATGTCACAATTTGCAGTCTTATAAGACTGCAAACAACAAAAAAAAAGTCACATAGAGATGAAAATGCATTTTTTTAATGCAGCCAATGTCCATTAATTATATGTAATCTTTGTCAAAAAATATATTTTTACATGGCAAAAAGAAACCTGTCTGCCTCAGAAGCTGTCATCTGGGTTTTATAAATATTGTCATTAATATATACATTTGGGTCATAAATCTATGGGAGTAAGATTGTGTCACTTTGCTTTTCTTCCTTTATGATTGGCTTCAGACTGGTTAGTCTTAAGGCTTGTGTATGCTTAAGATTAACTGGTTTGCCTGATGCATTGTCAGCCATATCTAACAGCAAAAGTCTTCATGGTTGGTCAGAGCAGTATGAACAGTTATGACAAAGGGCTTGACACAACAATTGCTCAATCACGCAAACTGCAAACCTTAAACAAATTGATGCTGTTGCACTAATTTGTACACTCATTTGACATAAAGGAGCAAACCTTTCCTACTCTCTCACCTCTGTGTGTTGCCAATCATTGCATGAAGTGGCCGTGTTTGTTGAGTTTCATGAAGTTGGAAAATTTGTTAGACACAATCGCACCAATTCTGACACTGGAATGATTTTTGGGCAGAGGATTGATTTGATGTCAGATGTGATTTGACTCATACTGACCCCTTTACACTCCAATCAGCATCAAGTTGGCCCATTCATATTTCAATTCATATATTTTTTTTTACCTGTCGAATAAACCTGCTCTACTTACACCGGATAGAAACAGTCAAGAAATTGACCATTTGTAGCAAATCATACCGTTAGATTTGGTGGGAAAGGTTCGGCTCTGTGAGGGAGCTCTCAAAGAATCCGAGATGAACGTTTCATCAGAGTAATAGTGGGAAGTGTCTGGCTTTAAAGGCCACTGTGTACACCTGCGTTGATAGCCAAGCAGCTGATGAATGAGCCGCTGATGGTGAAGCATGAATGAGCAGATGGTGCCAATCAGCTAATGCAAGTGCGACTTCAGAGCTCTGCCTGAACCAACGCTACGGCCCATTTGTTTTTCTCTATGTTTGACAGTTGTGCTGTACTAGGTCTCAGGATGATAGACAACCTTAGAATTATTTATAAGCACTCCTAAACCGTAAATTAATTTGGATTAATGCAGCCCTTGGTCACATGCTATACAAACACATACATATTGTTGTCAGGGTACCAAAACTCTGAAGATCCTCTCTCTACTCTGTCTTTTAAAGTGCTATTGTAAAAGTCCGTCACTCTCTTCACCCTTAAACTATATACACTGTTCAAATGCATCTCCCTGATCTGCTCCCATACATCCATACACCCACTAACCAACACGCTCTGCCTGAAAGAAACCCAGCTAACACAATGCATCTTACATAACAAAGGACAACAGCAAACAGGATTAGTGTGGCTTACCAAATCGGAATGAAATCTTATCAATGTTTCTGAATGAAGATGTGACTGTAGTGTATCCCCCTCCGGCCCTAGATGTTCGAGGAAAGACCGGTGTGAGCGGGCGGAGGAGCCTCAGCGTTTCACCACCAGAGTGGAGCAGTGCGTCCGACTCTCCGTGCAACCCGACACCATCTCTGTCACCATGTCAGAAGTGCAGGTACGTTGTGTCGGTGTGTGTTAACTCAAATGTGTCAGGTGTGTCCATTGCGCGTGCGTGTTTGTTTGGCGGGAAGAAGTGGACGAAAGGATGATGGACAGCAAAAGTGAGCAAGATAGATATGGAGTGAGATCAATAAAGCTTGTTCTTGTGTCATCATGTGTCCATCATTTTGACTATGAGCTGAAAAAGGGTGTTTGGAGCCTCATGTCTGCTGTGGACCAGAAGAAGTCTTTCTTATTGCATCACTAATGAAATATATCAATGTTAAAAATTATGCTGCCCCTCATCTTTCTGCTTTTTACTTCCTTCTCCTAGTTGGTACTTCAGACGCAGAACGTGCCCAGTCTGTCTGCTGGAGTGAACTGCTCCTTTGAGGACTATGTGGAGACAGAAGGACGCATCTACAGTGGACGGATCTTCTGCTTGTCACCCACTACCAAAGAGGTGGCCCCCATCACACGAGACCAGGGTAAAAATGAATATCAGCATCATGAGTATGCAGGGTATCTGTAAGCTGTGCAGTCATACTGTTATGATAGGAAGTTCCTAGATGTCTGACGTGAATTGTATCAATTTTGCTGTCTGACTGCTTGAAGGGCAATACATTTAAATGAACCAACAATTTATAAAATAATGTTGTCTCAAGTTGAAAAAAAATCTGAATAATATTTGTATTTCAAGTGTTTTTATTTCATGTCACTTCTCATATCAACACTTTTTTGTTACCTGTCAACAGTCACCCCCCATATAACAACCACTTCTGTAAAATGTAGCCAGTTAGCTCCTGATAGCTGGAGCAACACCAATGCTAAAGTTAAAAGATAAAGTTATTAAGTATGAACCAACTAAATGCTGCTGCTAAACCTAGCCAGCTAGCGAAGTAGCATATGCAACCTTGTTAAGATAGCTAAATTATGATAAATGATGTTAATTCAGCTGCTTCTTGCTAAAGCTAAGCAGCAATCAGGGGGTCGTGATTGGTTGAAAGATAAGATGGCGGTGACAAAACCACTGTCAACTAACGGAACTATTTCTTGATTCAACTATTTATTTTAGATATAAGTAAAAGTTTCAACCACAGTTCTTAATCTGGACATGCTTTGTTAGAGCCTCCGGATGGAAGTTACACTTTATGAAAAAAAAAATGTGAATCATCATAAAATGTTTACTGGCATTTTGGACACTTAACAAACTTTTGTTTTGTAGAGAAGACGACTACTTCATTCCGGGCTTTTTGGTTGAGTGGTTTTGTTTGATGCTGCACAAACTTTTTTTTTTTTTTTTTTTTGCTTGATTCAGCCTGTTCATTCAACTGTGTGAAACACGAGTCACTCTGCTCTTTAAACTGCACCCATCTCTTTGTGATTATCAAAATAAGAAACTGCTGATTCACAAACTTGTCCTGCACAAAACCCATAAATGTATATGGACAGCTGAAGTGTTTCCTCTACGGAGTAACTTCTCCACCACTTCTATTGATTCTGCTCCAGGCTCTGCTTACTTTTCAGCAGAAACACCGTGGCTCCAAAATGTCAGCTCTACAGGATTTGACAAGTTACACCTAAAACGAGGCTGTTAACATTTCAGAATACATTGCCTGAACTCTGGCATGATCCTGGGTTCATGAAACATTTCCATGCACATACTGCACGTGATAATACCAGATGTACAGTATGTATGTAGAAACATAGTAACACTGCTGAAAGATAAAATGGTGTTTGGTGGCTCTTTGCAGGTGACCAACGTGTAATAAAGCTGTATCTGAAGTCCAAGGAGACGGGAAAGAAGTTTGCCAGCGTGGACTTGGTCTTCTACAACTGCAGCGTTCACCAATCGTAAGTTGTTTTTGTTGTCCAAATAAAGCATTTGTTGCTGAGTATGAATGTAGTGAAATTAGAAGTGGAAGAAATGAGCGAGAAAAAAAATCTCTTTGCATACGCAATTGTTCGAGTTAAATTGCCTGAATGCTATTTCCAATACAGTGATATCACACCGCCAGCAAGATGCAGAATAGTGGAAAGCATTGATCAACAGAAAGGTGACTGTGGTTCTTTACCAAAAGCAATAATGCTAAAATATTGGCGTGCAAATAACTCCTATAATGGAGAATGGAAAGAACAGCGTGCAACCTCTGCTAATTCATTATTCAATGTATTCAAGCTTTTTACAAATCAATTAGTTAATTAAATCTCAAGCAATGAAGGGACTACTGGTGAGTGAAATAATAAATCGATTCCTAACCATGCAAGACCTGGAAGGGCGGCCAAGCTTGGGTGGCTAAAGCACGTCAGTCGTGTTTCTTGGAAATGAATTATCCCTAATTTAAGTATAGGGATACTGATTGGCTTTTCAGCACTGGCATGAGTGCAGTTTTTGTGTTTTTATACATGGCTGAGTATGTTATTTAAGAAAGGAAAGAGAAACTAGAGACTGCACACAATCTGTATGTACACTATTCTAATTTGGTGAAGAGAGCAATTCATTTAAATTGTTATGCCGGTACTTTATCATAGTCTAGTTTTTTTTTAATATCAGCAATGTTCCTTGAGTTGGTATTAGTTGTTAGAGTGAACAATAAATTGCTTTCTGTCAAAACTAGATTTTATAAGACAGCACTTCATCACGATTTTATTAAAACTTCCACTATGATGCTGCGAGAGTTGTTGACCTTCAGTGCTGTTGACTATAAGGACAAATATCAGCTGCAGCTTATTAACCTTAATTACATGAGGTGGCCAAACTATAACCTGACACTGCTGTTATCTACTCTCGGCACGCCGCTGCTGCTGCTATGCCATGCATACACTGCCAAAAAATGTTTTATTTATTTATTTGAGCAAAAAAAAAAAGGAGACATTACTGTTGAAGAGTGAACTTTGTTGAGAAACGTTAGCAGCTGGCTTGATAATAAGTGTAAGTGATGAGCTGGTAGACAGAAAAACAGAAAAAAACATTAATCATTAACACATTTACTGAGAAATATTGATGACTCACGTTTAAGCACTATGGCACTATGTCTGTCTGCCTGATAGGTCACTAATTTGTGTTTCTAGTCTCTGTAAAAGGAGAAAAAAGTCACTGAAGAGGACTTAAAGGCTGCCAAATCTAGCAAGAAATATAAGATGAGCTAACATTAGCTCAAGCAGCTAAAGGGCAGAGCTGCAGAGGTGAATGTGCACCAAGGTGTTCACCAACTGTTTGGTACATTTTCTATCACAAACTAATGTGCATAGAATATTAGATTACTTTGAAGTGAGCTTCCCTACCGACTGAGAGCAGCTCAACAAGAGGATAATATTATCTTATTATTTACTTTTCATTTAGAAATGAGATTCAAATGTGATTCAAATGAATCTTGTTTAATGCCACGGAGACCAAAAAAAATACAGGAGAAGGAATATCAGTCAGAAAAAAATTTAAATCAGTTATTTTCCTAAAATTTTTTAGCCTTTTTGTGTTTTTTTAATCCCAGTGAAGACTTCCAGCTGAACTTCCACAAAAAGAGGAGGGGGAGTGCAGTGAGGGAAGCACAGCAGCAGCGAGACGGGCCTGATAATGAATGAAGAATGTGTTCTTAATTGACCTGCCTTGTTAAATAAAGGTTAAATGAAAATAAATAAAATGTCACTCACTAAATGACTTTTGGCTGCTTCTCCGAAGTCGCTGAGTGGGATTCGCCATCCAGACACTCGCTCTCTCGCTCTCTGGTCTCTTCCACCTGGCACCGACTAACAATCTCGCATTTAGGTATCTGCACTTTGTGTCAATACACCCCAAATGAAAATGCATCTGTGGCATACTCAAAGTGGATTTCTCTTCCTCTAGCCAAGTGTAGATTGATGAGAGCATGACTTCCTCCCCTAATGTTTACATCATTTAAAATATCCTTTAGCTCTCAAACAGAAAAAAAGGGAAATGCCCCTTTTTAGCTAATAAAAGCAGAAATTAAGAACTCAGTCTCTCTTTCCAAAGTCTTTTTTCGCTTTGCTGTTTGGATTTATGCTTTAATTTTATAAGATTATGAAACAGATCAATAACAGATTTAAGAAAGTATGGCCCTGGGGGCTACATTTAGACTCCGTTCAGAAGTTTTGAGTTAAAATCTCCAAACTAAGTTGCCTCACAAAACAAGTCTAAAGTGCACTCGTCCTCCTTTCTCTCTCTTTCATTGCACCGTCCTTCCCTGATTCCCTCCCCCCAGCCCCTCGGCCCTCTTTTCCTCTCCTGCCTTCCCACCTTCCTCTAGCCTGCCTATTACATTCTCTTCTCCTATTCCTCTCTTTAACTCGACCCCTCTTAGCCCCCCAACCCACAGCCACCACCACCACCACCACCACCACCACCACTACCACCACCGCAGCCGCCACCGCCTCTTTTTTTCTTGGCCCTCTCTCGTTCATCAAGCCCATTTATTGCCTGCGCTCTGCTCTTGGCCCCGCATATATCTGCATAGTAATAGGCTGTTAATTAGCTCGAGCCGGGGTGCCTGTGTGGAGATCGTCATAATGGAGTGGGCTCGGAGAGAGAGCGCTCACCTGGGCCACTTCTCGCGGCCTCCAGGCCTAGTTCAATGGTTTTGATTCATTTTGTGAATGTGGGTGAACGTGTGTGTGTGTCTGTGTGTGTGTGTGTGTGGGGGGGGGTTAAACAGCATACAGGATGTGTCAGTGTAGTGTTTAGCCGTACATATTGTGTGTGCATGCAGGAAGTGTTTTCTCATTTGTGTGTGTGTGCTGCGTACCCCTGATTAGCCAGCCCACCTAGCCTCCCTCTTTTTGCTGCATAAACAGCCACTCTGCTGTTTAAGCCTTTGATGTTGGCTTCGCCGGCCCCCCTCAGGACTCTGCAGGACTGTAAAACTACAGCGCAGTTATTACCGCAGCAGCTGTAACATAAACCCACATATTACACAACACCTCCCCTTCACCTTCCACCTCTAAACCTTTGACCCCCAGCCCCGTCGGAAGGTGCAGGAGCTGTGGCGTTCGGCGGGCGGATAATACCCGGCCTCGCTCAGCACGCTCAGAGGTGGATGCACCAGCTTTATACATTCTCATACGAACGCACACAAACAGGTGCACGCACAGTCGGAAGGAACACGCAGAGACAGAAGGCACAGACAGCAAATTACGCTGCAAGCTATTTACATACGCTGTTACAATATTAGAAATTTGCATTAAAAAAGAGGTTTGGAATAGTTTAATTGAGCATGCGGGAGGAGGAATAATGCATCTTTAAAGAGAGGAAGAGAAACAAATGGTAGGGAGAGCGCTGGAGGGAAGAGTGGGACAGTGGAAGGGAAAACTCGCGTCTCGCTAAGAGCCGGTGAGGGAAAAGACAACTGAGAGGGAGGCATGACGAGGGGAAGAGAGATATAAAGCAGAGTGTTGGCGAACGAGACAGAGATTGCGCCCATTGTGTCAAGAATAATGCGTCCCACACAGCTAAAAGGTTAGCGCCGCAGCCTCAGGCCACCATGACCATTACAATATGAAAGGGCTGCAAATCTATGCGGTGAAAAGAAGCACTCAAGGGAGGGGACCAGCCCACGCTCCGGCCCCTAGGAAGTGCTCTCATGCAGGCCGACCATTCGCTTTCACCTCCTGCACAAACACCAAACTCATCCGCTGGCAACTTTCCGTCGTTCGTTGGAACTTTTCCACAGTTGCATCACCATAAGTTGATGTAGATTTTTGTGTTGTTGATCCAATTTTGCAGTTAATGTGACCCGTTTTAATTAAACTGAGGGTTGAGACTCGCAGACTTACTGCTTTTGGACATCGCAGTGACAAGATGCAATAATATCTTATAATGAGTCTGAGTCCCCTGTTGAGAATCTAAACTTCTCATTTGGTTCCTGCGCTTTGTAACTTCATGATGTATGCATCGTTTTTATTGCTGCTCACTTTGGAGCTTTATTGGATAAAACACAAAGAGGCTTATTTATAGATCACATAGCACAGCCACTCTGATTTGTCTTCTAAACACTATCTGTGCGGAAGATATGTGGCAGATAGGATGTCAAACTGATTGGCGGTTTTTAGAAGAATCACGACATGCCCATAGTCGCCTCAACCACTGATTACGCCTTTAAAGCTTCAAGTTTGGTGCCTCAAAAATGGGTCACGGCCTGCTCCGTTTTGGGTCAGCACACGTTGACAAGACTAACCTCCTAATTAAGCATAAATTACAACCGTATCTGTGACTTTATCCACACTGACGTGAATTAAACATGCATGTGATCGTTCGCTCCTTTCATATACCATTGTGCGGGGCCATCACTCGCATATCAACAGCTTTGTTCCATCGATCCAGCCTCACTAGTACAAAAGCTCGGAGAAGATGAAAAGGCATTTGACCCGGCTCTGTTGCTAGGCCTTGTTAAATAGCAGGGGATTTTATTGACTACATTGCAGCAGCGCAGCCACTTACCCAAACCTGTATGTCCAAGCATTGACAGCTCTACTGTAGGACAAGTCTCCACTGCCCAGGTGACCCAGAGGAATGCCACGATGTCAACACGGGGCGACAGTGTGTCTCAGTCTGTGAGTGTGTGTTATTGCAGTCATGGGCAGGCTTGCACAGACACACACGTGAATGTGTGAATGCATGCGCATGCATCCCTGTAACAAGAAATCGATAAACCCTGGGGTTAATAGTGAGGAGGAACTGGCTCACCAGCTCTGCTAACAAACATCAGACTGTTAGCATAACCTTAGTCCACCCTGGTCCCCATGGAAATCCACTGGCATTGATTATAAGCCTCACACTGCAGTTCAGTCTAGTCTCACTAGCTTATCGCCGGCTGTATGAAGCCCCCATCATTCTGTCACTCCAATACAGGCGATTTAGGAGTTAACCCCCGAAAATCTGAATAAACCAAGGACAGAGGGACAAAGACAGAGCGAGGATTAGACTGAAATCCAATTTAAAGTCAGTCTTTCCGGCAGCACGGTGGCATTGTGAGTTAAGCAATTGTCCTTCAGTTTGGAGGACCCAGTTTTAAAGCCCCGGTGTGGCTCATTAATGAGGTGTTTTTGGACCAGACTTGTCAGAAATCACATGTCAGTCAAACAGTGAAGGTGGCATTGTGATTTATTTTTCCTTTGACTTTACTGTTAAAAGAAGTTTGCATGTTTTTAAGTGCGCTTTCCAAGACTCACTTTATCAAGCACCAACAGCTGATTGGAGCAGGCCAGTATTCATGAACCGTACAGTACAATACCATGGTCAGTATAAATAGATTTGACTGTTTGGTCTCTGGGGGGCAGTAAACTGAAGCATAGCCTTGTCATCACCTTAACAACTGCCTAATTATGCACCTGGCAGAAATGGAGCAGCATTAGCATTCATTTGGAGTCATGAGTCCATCAACTCATGATGGAAAAAGAAGAGTTCAACTATAGCCACACACATAATTCACTGTAAAACTACAACTTTACTTTTCTGATCTTTTTTGTACGGATTACATAAATGTTACAAGTTAATTTGTACGTTTTAGAGGTGCTGGTAGGTGTATTTTTTTTTTTTTTTTTTACCTTTGAACAGATGCTAGCTGTTTTCACCTTGCTTCCAATCTTTTCATTTAACTTACATATACACTTACATATATAATAATAATAATAATAATAGTAACAATAATAATAATAATAATAATAAGTGTGAGATGATGAACCCAACAAAAAACTGTTAGTAGAATGAACAATTCATAGAACGAGCACAACAGAGTAACATTAACATGCTGTTTGGCAGTGCAATGTAGTGCGAAGTGTGAAAAGAAATCTGGAGAGTGATAACAGGCTGATGGACACATACAATGGACCCTACAGGTTCCAAGTCAGTTCTTTGGGTGGATGTGAGCTGGCGAGCGCAGACTGTGGGTGTGTGGGGGTTGAGCTGCAGGAGGCCTGATTGAGTACAGTGACAGGATATGAGAGAGCGGGCTGATGTAACGTGTAATTAGAGCTCGCTTTTCTTAAGCCAGTTAAGTGAGGTTTAGTTCAGAAGTGGTGTAATGACTAGAAAGCCAGGATGTGTTCCAGTTAAAAGAGAATATCAGGAGAATATCAACTTCTGTCAGGCAGGTTCTGTAATCATTGTTTAACTTTTAACTTCTTTTACTCCAGTTAGCATTAAAAAGACAAGAACGTGACAATAAATATGGGGACGCGGAGCCTTCCTGTGTCTTCCTGTGGGTGTCAAATAACTGACAGAAAGCAGAATGTAATTTAACACAGCACTGATATGAAAACACTTGAAGTTATGATCATGTCGACACTTTGAACAAAACAAAGTTATATTCATCCTGAACATGTTGACAGGGCTGACTTTAGAAAACAAAGTATGTGTGCCATAGCTAAGATTCTTTTTCATTTAATCAAGAAAACAAAGCTAGTTAATGAATTTAACTCCTTGTATTAAATAAAAATTCAATTCCTGAACTAACCTTTTGTTTTTGTACAATCTTCCCTTCAATTGTTTATTCTTTCTTTTTCTCTGGTAGTCATGATAGCCTTGTTTTTGTGTGGTAATCCGTGTTTGAAAGTGCATATATTCATCCTGCTTCCTCAACTCTGAAGAAGAAGCACAAAAAAAAGCAAGTGTTATATAAAAACAGGCTTATCTTGGTCTGCCAGCTTAGTTCCCTATAAGCCTCCGAGCATGGAGAATAAGAAGGGAGGAGTGGATCGCCAAGGATTCTCTCCTGCACTCTGCTCTCTCTCTCTCTCCCCCTCTCTCTCTCTCTCTCTCTCTGTCTCTCTCTCTCTCTCTCTCTCTCTCTCTCTGTCTCTCTCTCTCTCTGCTGTTCTCTCTCAGCGTCCGCCTTGGCCTTGCTGACAGCTGGAATAACGTCTTAATGCACAAGGCTGCAGTTACACTTGCCGTTCCAACGTGATTTTGGGAGATGTGGTCGTAAACATTTGATATTATGTTGATGCGTGTGCACGCTCGGCCTGTCAGTGTGCAACGCTTCCGGTCTTTCCTGTATTTTAGCTTGGCAGCAGTTCTGCCTGGTCTGTGATGAGTTCAGTCACAACAGCTGAGTTTCAATCAGTGTGTTTTTATGTTGACTATTATGAGCAGAAGTTATAAAGGAAATGTGTTCTGGAGGATTTTCTAAACTTTACATAGATTTAGCTGGCTCCTTTTTTAAAACAAAAATGTCTTTCTTTGTTTCCTATGTATCTGGTTATTTTTTTCTTTTTGGTTCTTACATAAAAGTATTCAAACTGGTATACATTAAATATAGTAATATAAGTGCCCAATATGTGAACATTTTCTGATGCAACTTCATTTACGCATTGTATTTAGTTATTCAGTTGAGTAAAACTGAGCAAAGTTACAGCTAAAATGAGATTGGTACTGCAATGATGATTTATTTGTATGCTTAAGGACTTAATGACAATTGAATTATTCTTTCTTTCTTTCTTTCTTTCTTTCTTTCTTTCTTTCCAGATGTTATGAATGCTTATACAGTACACAGCATTTTTTTATATGATGTTTAAAGGCCAGGAGTTAAAGGAAGAATCTGAATGATATAATCATTCACTGAAAAGATGGAATCTTTTTTTTTTAATTATTATTATTTACATTTCTTATCTTAAGTGTATTGCTTATTCAGCAGCTGTGACTGCAACCTCCAGTGTGACATTTTCTGTACAATAATTACGTGCTAGTAACTGAATGGCAAACACACAGATGTATCTACAAAAAGCTGATATCAGCCGATATATCAGCCAGGTTGAATGATCGATGTAGCTCTTTGGAGTAAACAGAAAAACAGGATAGTTAGTGTTAGCCACTATAGACAAAGAAAAAGGGAAGTGGACGTTCCTATAAAGAAATGTTCCACAAATGGAGAATTAATTTTCAAATGACATTTGGTGATATATAATATATAAGATATATATATTAACCCCTCTCCCACCTTCTCACCTTCTCCAGATGCCTATCCTGCGTTAATGGAAACTTCCCCTGTCACTGGTGCAAATATCGCCACATGTGCACACAGGATGCCAGCGACTGCTCCTTCCAGGAGGGACGAGTCAACACCTCAGAGGTGAGGGTTCGAGCATGCACACACACACACACACACACACACACACACACACCCACAGACACACAAAACATACAAAGGCACACACAGGCATGTAGTTAAACATGCTGTCACAAACACTCACACACACACAAACAGAGATGCAGATTCAGAAGCAAACAAAGCAACACAGGAATGTATTTGGTATTATTTAGTATTAATGCATGTGCACGCACTAACACACAAGTATGTATGGTGGCATAGTAATGCCAATGGCGCAGCTGGGACTTGTACACCATTTAAGTGTGTGTATGTGTGAGTGTATGAATGAATGGTGCTCTGAGTGGCCCAGCAGCAGCTGTTGTACTCCAAGCAGCGCTGGATTTATTCACTTATAAACAAGTCGGGGTGAATGAGTATGCAAATGGAAGCGTGTGCGCGTGTGCTACCGTCCCAAATGTTATATTTGCATGAAAACACCTCATCTATCCACGAGATGACTCGCTTTCACAGTCCCCCTGTCTCCGTCTAAAAGTCTCTAATTCTCGCTGTCTCTCGCACAAACACAGGAACTCACACTGGCAAACACAAATAAACTTTTGTGTTTTCTGAACGCTGCAGACACCTTCGCTTCAGCCGTGATAGAAGGTTGTTGATTTCGCTCTCTCTCGCTCCTTTTGGTCGTCTTTTCTCCAAGGTTTTTTTTCACTCTGTGTCCTCTGACAGCACAGGGGGAAATATCTGATTTGATCCCATCAGATTAACATGTTGTGTGTTGCACACAAATGCAAGCTGTGCCTTCATTTTCTTCCTCACTCGCCCTTTTGTTGCCTGTAATTTCCTTTCACTTCCTCGTCCTCTCACTCGATCCATCTCTCTTTGTGAAAGTTACAACTATACAATCAGGAAAAAAAAAAACAAAACATACAAGTCAGTGTGGGTGGGCATGAAGGTGTGTGTGTGTGTGTGTGTCTGCATGCACATGTTTTGAATTTCCTCGTGTTTGCATGTGTGTGCAACATATATGTACTGCATATCCGTGTGTAAAGGCGTTGTGTGTGTCCGTGTGTGTGAGTGTTTATCAAATATGCCAGAGGAATGTGTGTGCATTGTAATTCGGGCAGCAATTTCAGGGCATTTTGTACAAGTGTGTGTGTGTGTGTGTGTGTGTGTGTGTGTGTGTGTGCGTGTGTGTGGTTGGGAAAGGGGGGGTCGAGAAAGAGTAAAAAGGAGGGAGGTGGATAACACTTGACTCCACACACCCTGTCATCACATGTTACACCCTCCTGTAAACACACCAGACTGACATCCTCCCTCATCTTGTTTGGAAAGCCTCACCAATTCAGCTCCTTTCTTCTGATGCACTCTATCTTTTTTTGGTGCAGGAGTTGTCATGGTTACCAAGACACTTTGAATGTCATGGGGGGGGGGTTACTGAATTTTGATAGACACACACACACACACACACACACATACCAGTGGCATCCCTGCATTCTGACATGGATTATTGTTATTAACACAGCAGAAATTCAAGAGACGTGTGTTTGTGTGTTTTGATGTACATACTCTATCATATGTTTTGAAGGGATGCATATGCACACTTGAGCCAACAGTGGTAGTTTTGTGGTCACACATTTATCTCCTCTAGCCTTGATTTTGTTCCAATTTGCCAGTCCGTAGCCCCTGCTGAAAGCAATATTGCCCATCTCCGCTGCCTGAAAAAGTTTCCCCCTGTGTCATTAGCAGTAGGTTGCCAAAGTGATTGAATTCACACTACACTGGTTTCTTCCCAAAGGCATTTGTCATATTTCTTGAGGCTGACTTCACTTTATATCTGATAAAATTCAGAGTATCTGTGAATCTGTTCTGCAGGTACATCACAAAAATACACTTTTTCCTCTGTAAACAGATAACCACTAATGCATTTTTATTTATTTTTTTGCTTCTCTTGAAGTAAATATAATTCTCTGTTGTCACTTCCTGGATATGTAAATGTATATAAATCAGCTGTGTTGTGACAGCAGATAAACAGAGAGGCATATTAGGGGCGACCAGGCAGAAAATTGCCAGAGTCGGAGAAACACTTGAGAAGGCCATGAACAGAAATGTGTATAAACACAAACAATGAGAGAAACAAACACCAGGACAAACAAACAGAGAGACAAACAAATTTGCTCTGCTCCAATGAATCCAAGCGTTCATGCTGCTAGAGCCGACCGGGCCGACTCCGCAGGGCCCGCGGGTCGGTTCAGATGACTTCAAATCAGAAAAGAACGACAGAAGAAGTAACAGAACAACAGGCTCGTTCGCCTTGCCTGCTTTTTCATTTATTGATTGCAGCTCGCTCGCTCGTTAATTAAGTCGTTCATTCATCTTGCATGTGGTTGCTTTTTGCTCGAGATATTTCATACTCCCCGAATGAATTAATGCAGCGCATGATTGGCAGGAAAAACAAAATGGCTGCCAAGTAAGAGCCCCAGATGGGAGCTTTGACAGGAAGTGACTTATTTGTCTTCTTTTGTGCTCGTGTAAAACTCTCCATACAATGACAGTTTTGTCATTAGTCATGATGAACTTCTGGTTATTGATGATATCCTAAAAGCCTAAAGGTATCATACATTGAAGCTGCAAAGAAAAGTCCTAAACACATCTCTGTTATTGTTAGTTGTTATTTGTCTGTTATTTGTAACCTTGGACTTTGGGGGTAGTGCAGCCATCTAAAGCTCAGTCGTACAGTAAATGTATGTGTAGTCAGAGTATGAGGCTGTTTTCATCTGAGAGTTCACATGCCTGGTAGACGCTCTAACATGAGTGTTGTATTTTTTAGCCCACATTACGTTCAGTGACCACCAGTGTTTTTAAAATTCTCACTTCCTACCAAACTCATCGTTGTTGTCCGATGCAAAACTCTTCTTCTCAGAAACTAGCTTAAAAAATAGACTTAAATTACCCTGAAATGCTGTAATGACACATGTTCACCAAATGGAAACCTATGTTTAATCAGTGAACCATTTAATATAATATATTAAAATAAAAAAATATATATTGAAATGGATTCACGTGGATTGTAAGTAAAGGTGGTTCCAACCCGCAACTGTCATGTTGTTGTCCACCTCAGTTGATAACCTATCAATATCAAGGCTGTCCTACATGTTTCCACAGAGCACATCGGCCTAAACAAAGCTATTCTACTGTTTTAGATCAGATGAAATCAACATCATCCAGGTTTAATGGTCATCTGAAACTGACGTGCATGCATCTGACTCATGCATCTGAACTGACTCAGTTCAGAGAGATCATAGAGCTTCTATCCTTGAATCAAAAGGTCTTATCCAAAGCTATCCTTATATCTATCCTACATACATGATGTAACAAAACAGCTTTTCATTGGTCAATAAGAGTCTAAATAATGACCGTAGACGGAAGAGAATATTCATATTACATATGAACAATACTGTTTATAGAAAAAAAGGTCAAAATCATTGCATGGTTTTCATCAGACGGCAATGATATACACGTTGCAATCACGGGAGATTGCACTCAAACAAATTATTAGGGCATGGTTGTTGGGTATAGGCAACTAACAAAACTAGGGAAACCTTGTCCATTCACCATTCCAACCTCCACACCCTGATACACCACATAATACTACTACTACTACAGCATTGTCACCGTTTCGCTTTGTTCCTTTTGTAGCAGTAACAAAGTCTGATGAGGTGTTGGACTTTAGACCCGTTGTTGTTTTCTTTTGTCTCTTTATTTATTCATGTTTTAAGAAAATGAAGCTTCTATAGTGGCTATTTATTTAGGGCTGATGTGTTCATGAAGACGCTGCCTGAGTGAAGTCATCTGAATCTGTCAGAAGAAGTGCTCATTACGAGCCAGTACTTGTTCTGCATCAGCCGTTCTGAAAGAGTTTATTTAACTATCGAGGCACTGACCTTTTCAATATGTGAAACTGCAACTCGCCAGCTCTGACTGTTCCCAGTGTGATCTTTTCTTTCCTCCTATCTCCTATTTCCCCTGCTTCTCTTATTTTCCTATTTCCTTTGTTGTTGTTTTTACCTCCTTTCTTCCCTTTTCTTCCTCTTTCTCTTCTCAGTCCTCCCTCCTTTTCTTCCAGTTTGCTCAATTCATCCCTTATCTTGTGTTTCTTCCCTTCCTCCTTCTCCCCCCCTCTTCCTCGAAGCCTGACCTCCTTACACTCTGTGAAATACACTAGGTCCATGATGCATTGCTGCTGCACAGGGGATTGAACTGGTGGCTTTGTAGCCTAGCCTCATTGATAATCATTAGCAGGCTGTGTTAGGCTCCAGATGAACAGAAGGTGAATATAGATATGTGGATCAGTGTTAGCCTTCGCGCTGCTAATTAGAGGATGAATCACCATGATAAGTGAGCCGGTGCTGATGCTCATATGTGTCTGTCAAGTCGCGGCGCTTGCTGCAGGAAACCCAAACGCAGGCATGCAGGAACGCATTAAGGCTCGTGCACACGCAGCAGAAGCCCCGAGCCAAAGTTTCGACACGCGGACTCCCCAAATGTTACTGCTCAAAGCGTGCCATGCACCTCGCCAGCCTCCACACGGGTTTCCCTTTTTGATCTGCAACCCTATGAGCTCTTTCCTCTTGTTCACCCACTCCCTCATCCCTTCAACAAGTCAATTAGCAGCAGCCAGACACACACTCTCTTTTTGTCTCTCAGCTAAGGGTGTCAGAGATACAGCTGTCTTTCTATTGTTGCTGGTCGCTGGAGCTCAGGCTGGTTCACAGCTCCGAGTTGCCCAACTCAGAGGCTCTGGGGCTGGCACAGAACAAGCTTCCCTTCTCCCTCTGGGTCTCTCTGGCTGGGGGGGAGCTGCCTGCCACTGATAGACTCAGCTGTGCGTGTGTGTGTATGTGTGTGTGTATGTGTGCACGCACTTGTGTGTTAATTATTCAAAGTGTATTAAAGCTTAAAGATGCATCTCCAGATGCCTCTCTGATCGTTGGCATGTTTAATGGAGAGAGACAGATGAGATGAGAAGCGAAAGGTGGAGCACCCACAATGAAAAGCAAGGGGAGGACTGTGGCAGTGGCCTAGTTGTTCGAGCAGAAGCAAGCATGCTAAAACAACCAGAGACTTCATTTATGAAACTACATGCACACTGCACATAAATATTAAAAAAAAATGATAATGCCTTCTGCAAAAAAAAGAAAAAAAAAAAAGAACACTTTCCAATGAACCCTGGTGCATGTGTGGTTTGTTTGGACTCTTGTGAAAGCAGTCAATCAAACCCTGGTGCTCACCAAACAACCAAGCCAACACAGCATGAGGCTGTCCATGTCCAAGCATGTTCAAGTCTGAAAATCGCATGTGATTTTATGATAGCAGACACGCGGATACATGATTTCAGAAGCTAAACTAATGGATCTGTTCAGGAAGCGGCCTTATAATTGATCTGTACAAACCATGTATGCATTTATGCAAATCATTTGGTAACCGCATATGCGTGTTTCCCTGATTAACCGATCAAAAGCTGTTCAAACTGCTGTGCTTGTCTCCTCCGTGGGCTTTATCAGTTCATTAAGTCCATTAGAAAGTGTGTGACAGTGATCCCTCAGTAATAAGCCCCAAATCATTACAGCACAATAGCCCTCCTTTTCAGCCTGTTTCTACGTCATTATTCATAACATGTCTGATTATGCTTATAATCACTTATTTCTTCATGAGCTCTTTGTAACACCAAAGAACATACAGCTGCAGAAACTTTTTTCAGTCAACCACGTTTTTTTTTTTTTGTTTGTTTGTTTTTTTTTTTTTTTTACTCCAGGTATGAAAGCACCCAAATTCAAAGACGTTTCTTCTTCTAAAGTTGTGTATGAATAGCCCTGAAGCTTAAGTTTAAATGACGTGATGTGTCACTAACTTCCAGACAAAGGTCAGAGATGGTGGATTGACATAATGCTTGGGAAAAGGAGATTTTTGGGAGAGTAGAGGATGAAGATATGATATATAAACGAAGGAGATAGACAAAGGAAGGAGGAAAGGCCGGAAGGACCAGGCTGGTAAAGCAAGAAGAATTAAGGATAAGAGAAAGACATCAGAGTTGGAGTTGGAGCTACATAAACAGGAGATGGAACAGAAGGAGAGGAAGGAGCGAGCAAGTTGATGAAAGGAGAAGGGGGGGAGAAGGATGGAGGCGTGGGAGGAGGATGCGAGAGATGTTTAACCATTCAGGAGATGAAAGGATACTCGAGGGTCGTGACATCGCCTGTGCCTCATGTCTCCTTTGCATCTACTTAATAATTCCATGTCATTTAGTTAATGCTATCTGCCCTACTTCTTTCTTTCCTGAAAGCTTGGCTGGTGAAAATCATTTAATCGGTTGGTTTGTTTGTGTTTAAGATTACAGAACTCACTTCCGCCTGACATAAATAGGAAATCTTCACATCACTGATTAAGTCACAGAGGCATCTCATTGTTCTTTGCCTTGTTCCTGGCTTCTCTTGCCTACATGGCTACATATGCACAGCATAGTAGATTTCATAGTTTGTATAATAAACTGTTCCTGATGAACATTATGGACAGTCTGTGATGACTCATCGTGATTTTCAGTCCAAATGACACTTTCCCACATCATTTCTCGTCTGACCTCACTTCTCCTCCCCGTTAAAGGCTTAATAAACATAACTCCACTGTTGCTCTGAAGGCACATGAGTAATCATACGTGGGAAATTAGTTTTGAAAGAGTTTTGATGGTGCTTATTGTCTCAGTGGATAAATTTAATGGCCGTCAAACTGTTGAATGGTGCTCTGAGGAGGAGGGACACGGGAATTAACTCAGGATATCAGTGCTCTTCAGTCCATTGTTCTTTGCATAACGGGCTGTATCAACCATATGCAAAGCAAAGGGCTGGAGCTGATTTTGACCAAAAATGTATGCCTTGCTGTTGTTAACTTATTCTATTGAAATGGCCACTCCTGACCATTCCTGCACATATATTCCATGAAGTTCAGTTAACTTGTCACAGGGAACCTGTACTGCTTAGCATGGTCTATCAAAAGTCAAGCCACCAAATTCAACCAGTTCAAAACACAATCATATCATTGCCTGTATAATTCATGGCCATTATTAAAAATGCCAAAAAATAACTCCCAGTATAACATTGGCTTTGTTCTTGATAAAGTTGACTAGCAGTGTAAATTTGTGATAACGATGAGGGTACTACAATCAAGTTTGCTCAAGTTTTCCGAAAATACTGTAGGTCAAATTGATGCAATTTTTTTTCCTGTGACTCTCTGATTAAGCCGAAATAAAGTCAAGACATTGTTTATGTTCACACAAGTGTCAGAATCTCAGTGGGAACTCTTTCTGTGTTTTATCTTTATAGCACATCACCCGCCTCACTCCGTATCCCCTATAGGGAAGAGCTGTGCAGAGTGGGTGGACACTCCAAAAGGCTTCTAACAAAGTTCAAAGTGTCTTTTATTGAACAGACGAGCTCCTAGTTTGGCACGATGGGGTGCCTGCCCTCCTTCCACCTGAGACTATGACTGAGGAACTTGGGTCATTTGAGCAAAATAGATGAAAAGTTGTTTTTTTATATATATATATATTTTTTTTTTTGTTGAAATGGAGTACAGGGGGATGAATCACAAATGTAGAATAAAAGATGAAACAGGTCTCGCAAAGAAAAGTGATCGCTTTCAAAAGTTCTCCGCCCCAGTGAATTTGCATGCTGGATACTGCTATATCTTTTGTTGGGAAGTTGGCTCTGTTGTGTGTTGCTTAAAGTTTTCCAAGCAAGGACCCTTGGGCCAGGACACTCATATATTTGTCCCAAGACTGATGGAGGAAATGAAGCCAAATACATGAAAGCAGATGATGTGGAAGTTACTACATTTCTTGTAGGCTTTTATACTGACCTTGAAAGGTTGGTTTATCCTTAGGTGGGTCACAGAAATCTCTTATTATTCACTGGGTCATGGTCTAAAATGGGTTGGCAAGTCTGTTTTTGGTTGGTTCCCACATGACAAAGAGCACTGAGTCATTTTCTTCTGCTAAAGAAGAAAGAAAATTCATCAAATTTTGATCCTGCGGGCTGAAAAAAAAAAAGAGAGAACGCACAAGAGCTGTATTTAGAGAGGCCATCCTAAATAGTTTCTCGTTATCTGACATGTATCTATTGTGTCACCCTCCAATATACACACACATACACTCACAAACAGATTGTGTATTTTTAGAGGCTCATATCGATCCACTAGCTGATGCTTATCGGATACATCCTCCCCTTTGACCATCCAGACTTGATAGCATCCAGATAGACACACAATCACGCTTGGTCATCAGAGATACCACACAGGGCAATGCTATTCTAATGGAGACATGTGTGATGAAGAGCTCTCCAGAATCAATGGAGTGGAGGTCTTTTCCCAGTAGGCACATTATCTTTTCTGTAGCTTGATAGCTTTCTTCAAAGTTAAACTGTTGGACAAAGGCAGACATGGCTCAAATAGTTAGAAAATATTTAATGGATCTTTTTTTTTTTTTTTTTCATTTCCCCTGTTTAAGCTGGCAGGTGGTTGGATTTTGTCAAGCTCTGATCCATAATACTACAGAGCAGACTTCTGATTGGCCATCGCCCAGGAACTGAGGACATTTTAGTCACTCAGTGACTCATAAAATTAATTCCAGGAAGAAAATACAAACTGACCAGATGGTCAGATTTCAGTGACTTGTATGATTAAAAAAAAAAAAAAAAGGACAAAAAACTAAATCTACCTTGACAAAGAAAGATCTCTAGCTATAAAGCGGCGATAACATTGTGTTCAAAAATAATGTGACACTATGTGACTCATAGTGAGAAACCTACAAAGAATTATCATGCCTGTGTATCTGCAGCTCCCATCGGCTTTGCAGAGCTTTATATCGAGTTTCAGCTCATTGTTTAGCTGTCCGGCCTACAACTTTACTGTTTTGGTCCACTATCACTGCTCTCATAGCATTGTTCTGGGATGCATCGGGCAGCTGTTTGCAGTGAAGAACCTTTAAAAACCCACTGTACACTAGCTGCACAACACCAAACACCTGGCAGACACAGTTAGCAACTCACCACTGAAGCATTTAGTTGCTGAAGAGTCAGATATTTCCCTCAGGAGTTGGTGGAAACCAAAACTGGAGCTGAATGAAGGTGAATATTGGACTTATATTTCCCAGAAACATAACATGACTCCAAATGAGTGTAACTGGCAGATGTGTAAATGATAATTATTTGCTAAGTAGTTTGCCATATCAACTTAAAAGATAGCAACACACTCTCTCAAGATCTGGCAACACAGATATCTCTTCTCTTTGTCGGAGCAGAACTGAACTACCCATGTACACAACATCGACAACACTTGATATGAGATAAAATGTGGAGATCAGGGACAATGAGACCACGCCCACTCAGGATCCAAGAAGTTTCTATATCAATGGTTTGATATTATTGGTGGACAGTCTAATGCAGTATCTTCTGTTATGGAATAGCTTTGATACAATCATTAAAAAAATGGAGCAGGGTTTCTTCCTCACTTAATCAACTGGGTAGCTGCTCGTCAGCAATGTGCTCAGTGCTGCCACTGTGGCCTTAAGCTGTACTTCAGTAATACTACTGAATAAAAAGGTTGTCTCCTTTCTACGTCTGTATACGCCGCTAACATTGGATCAATATCTGAACAAGAGAGACATGTATTCGGTTAGCCTCGGTCATAGGGCTGAAAAAAGGCCTTTGCTGACAAAGTAGGAACAGTGTTGCGCGCATTGTACATAGTAAACCAGTCTACCAACCAGCCCACAATAGTATCGCAGCACAACTCAGCTGCAGCGCTCAGGGATATCAGTTTATGTCTGGCCTTTGTTTGACCTCTTTTCTTGGGTTTTTACATGAAGAGATCCACGGCATTCGGCACATAGACAGCCACCAGGGAAGGTGTCTTATTGTATAGTATGCGCTCTGAGTACAACATAAATAGCTGAATGTCAGGATGTATAGGTCATTTAAGCTGTCTCCATTTTGACTTGTTTTGCTATGCTTGCTACAGGGTTATAAGAGGCAGACGCTGTGAGATAAAGAAGAAAAAGTTGTTAATGAAGGAAAGATGTGTCTGAACTGGAAAAAAGAAAAATGTTTGAGATCTATATGGATTCAGCCTCCTGACCTGTCTGTGAGTTGATTAAATGGGGGGATCTAGAGTGTAGCATGACCCAGTGCACGCTGTTATGGTATTCTCTGGTGTGTTAGTGTGTACGCGTGTGTGTGTTTGTGTGATTTATTCTCTAAGGGTATAACTATATTAGTGTCTAAATCTGAGACATTTCTCATGAGATGACTCTTACGCATTCTCTCCTGGGAGATGTGGTCATCATATCAGGTCCTTTTTCTTTCTTTCCTCTGTGTGTGTGTGTGTGTGTGTGTGTGTGTGGTTGTGTGTGTATGTGTATATAACAGCACAGGTCGATGGGGTCTCGCCCCCTCCTTTCTGAAATGGTTCGTTGGACTGTAACGCTAATCCATGGGGACGCTCTACACTGTGGTGACCCCCCCCCCCGACACTCACACACATAGACAAACACACACAGACTCCCTCATCCATCATACTCGGGGGTTTGTCAACGCTTCATGGAGGTGGCCTCATGGGTGACAGCCGGCAGCCAATCGGGGCTCTCGCCTCATCTCTGACATCACCATAAATGCGATGTCTCCATCCTGAAAGAAAGTAATTAGAAGTCAGGGAGGAAGTAAATAGATAGTATGATGACTTAAGGCATGTCAGAGCTAGATATAAATTCGGTAAATGTCACACATAAGTTGAATGCATGTTTCTCATTATTTCACTCACTGGCTTCTAAGTCCTCGAACAAACAACAATGAGTGAGGAAAAGGAGGCTTTAGAGGAGAGGAAAAGTGAATATGAAGTACGGTAGAGCGTCCTCGCCAGAGGGGGTTCATGGCTGCAGGCATCATCCCGGTTAAATAAACAGCAGATAGCAGGTAGAAACCAGAGGGAGGGAGGATCCCTCAGATGAGAGAGGTTAGAAAGACGCATAAAGAGAGCAAGAGAGTAAAAAAGTGTTTTTAATGATATAGCAGTTTACAGATTGACATTGCCCTAAGCTAACTGTCCAAGATCCAACATCTGTTAGTCGGAAATAAACCCAAACACAGCACTTCTGTAAAGTAACAGCAAACTGAGTTGCATTCGCCTCAGACAGAATTTATTAGAGGTGGATATTATGACTTACTTTGCAGATTTGAACCATTTCTGTTTTAAAGTTATGTGATTGCATTTTTAAGTAAAGGATCATATCCCCACTAATTCCGCTGTGACGTTCAGGACCTCTGAGGGACGAGAGCGCCATTTCAGTTACTGGTTCAAAGGTATCATACAAACTATTTTTCTTTTTTTCTCAGAAATAGCTCACAAAATAAACCCAAAGCACTGTGATGAGACACATTTAGCACCAGAACATTTGCACAGTCACGTCACATGTCACAGTCACGTTGATTGTAAGCAAAAGCAGATATCCGCGTGATTCTAACCAAATGTGGGTGGTTCCGAGCCTCGACTCTCCTGTTTATGTCCACCTCAGTTGGTAAACTATCAATATAGAGGCTGTCTTGCATGCTTCCACAGAGCACATCGGCCTGATCAAAGCTATATAGATTAAAATCACCATCATCCAGGTTAATGTTCATCTGACACTGACATGCGTGGATCAGTCTGGCTCGGTTCTCAGAGATCATAGAACTTGTTGTCTATCCACGAATCAAAACTCAAAGTCTTTTTTATGCAAAGCTCTTCTCTCTATCTACATACATGATGGAACAAAACTTCTTTTTATTGGCCAGTAAGATTCTAAATGCTGACGGTTGATGGAAAAGAAACAGAAAATAAACACAGTGGGGATGTATCGCTTCCTAAAAAATAGACTAAAGGTTCTGCATGAGGTGCAGTAAAGGTCTGCAGATGCTAGAAGCAGCTGACAGAGACCTAATAGAGATTTTTTATTTGCCGTATGGGCGGCTAATTTTGTCTGAAGTCTTACCTTCCCACCTTTGATCACAGGGTCTGTGCATTTGGCCTCAAGGCTACTGTAAAACACTCCACAGGCCTAAGACTGCACAGAGCCAGAGGGCAAGATTTAGCCTTTGATCGGCATGTGTGCAGTAGTTAGTGTTAGTAGTGTGTGAGGATGAATGTGTGGATGTGTTTGGTTTGTGTGTATGTTTTGTGCATTTGGGTATATCTATCTAAAGGTAGCATAGTTTCTATGTGTGTGTGTGTTTGGATACAGTATATAAGCGCTGCGTATGACTCCCATGTTGCAGCACTCCACCCCTGCCTGGCTCTGTTGGGAACTTGACCTTCGACTCTCATCCCCTACTTTAATAAGCGAGTGTATGACTCCCAAGACCTCGCCTCGCCTCCTCATCTCCTCCCCCCTTACTTCACCTCTCCTCACCCTTTCTCATGCTATGGTTTATCTCTGCTCATCCTCTGCATCACTGTTCATCCCTGACTCACTGCAGTGAATTTATATCTCAACAAGGCATTTTTTTTTTTTTTTTTTGTGCTGGTACGTTGTACTGGAAAGTTTCCAGTGGCCGTAATTGGGAAATCTCCACCAGGAAGCTGTTTCTGGAGAAGAGGATGTCAGTCATTTAACTCTCATGAAGGTTGAAAAACAAGATGACAATGAGAGGGAGAAACATGAGGGAGATACAGAGAGAAAGACTGAGTGTTAGGGAGAGGAAGAAAGAGAAGGAGAGGAGTGAAAGCGAGGGATTAGAGGAATCCCACAGGTAAAGAGATTGTTGTGTCTCATTGTGTAAGAACTGCTCCGCTATCTGATGCAGACTCGGCTCTGACACCTGTCACCACTCCTAATGAAACATCTCCCACAATCCTCTGCTTCCAAATCTTTTGTTCATTCCCTCCCTCCTTTTGTGTGTGTTTTGTGTGTGTGTGTGTGTGTGTGTGTGTGTGTGTTACACTCTGTTTTCCCTTCATGTGTTTGTGTGACTGTGAGTCTTTGTACCGCGTACGTGGGGAATGCCTTTGTCTCTGTGTTCATGCATGTTGTGTGTTTTATCGTTATTCCTCAGAGGAATGTGACGCTGTGCTTTTTATCTTGATGCATCAGTAATAAGGAGCAGACATTAGGAGAATGTGTGTGTGTGTGTGTGCTGTGGAAGCAATAGGAGCCAGAGTGTGCAGCAGAGAGGCACAGATGTGAAGTGGTTGCATTGTGTGTGTGTGTGTGTGTGTGTGTGTGTGTGTGTGTGTGTGTGGCAGCCAGACAGGATTTCCATGCCACTACTGGAGCAGATGCTTGAGCCCAGTACTTCCAATATTAACAATGACTGCTACTTCAAACTAGATGCTCTTCCACCTAGTCAGAGTAACTAGTCACAAACACACACACGTTTTTTTTGTTGTTGTTTTTTTGCCTTTTCCTGTCTGGGCTTCTTTAGTCCTGTTTTCTGTTTTATTAGAGGCTAGAAGCAGTTCATTAGCGGTCTGTCACCATCTGTGAATACTTTAAAGTTGACTGTCAGCCTCACTAATTGACAATCTGCTTCACTGGCATTGATTTGATCTCTTCTCAGTCTCTCTTTCCTCATTTCTTTCCTCCTCCTCTTCCTTCCGTCTTACTACCACATCGCTACATTCATATCATATTAGATTCTACTTCAATACTAGCTGCCGACTGGGAAAAATCCTGTCTACCCCAGCCTCTTGCTGATATTTAAAAGTCGGAGCTTTCACGCTACCCAACTGCGATCTTAAAGTAGTCCAGAAACCTATAAGTAGAGTTAATATCAGTAAAATTATTAGCTGAAATTAGCTTACATAGTGGTAAAAAAAGAGAAGTCAGTGTTTGTTGTATTTAATTAATAGAAAGTTTTAAAGCTGCGTGTCATTCTCCTTTCTGTCTTTCTTTTTTTGGACACTTGGGGGCAGCAGAACACATTGAACACAGACTGTATGGACGTCGTATCCATGACGTCCACCACAGGTTGTGAACCTCAGAATGTGTTAGCCCTGTCCGCCGACATCTCGGTAGCCTTGTCTCTGCCACCTCCCGGCTACTCTAAAACTGACATGTATCGTCGGTGGAGCTGAGGCCGGCCTCAGGTGGTCGCTCAAGGAACTGCAGTTTTTGTCACTTCACAGCCACACAGGTTGCAGTTTAATTGAAACACACAACATTTACATATTATCACCTCATTATCAAGTTTGTTCATTTGCAGCTGTTCATTTGTATTTTCAGTGTCATAAAGTTCCCATTCTATTCTATTTTATGCGCTCTTTTGTTTCCTAATATTACATGACATCTCTGTATCCTTTTCAAACTGCAAATATACTGAATTATAGATGAAAACCACTATTTAAAATGCCCCCTGTGTTATATAATCTCCATATATTCACATCTTCTGCACCCTTCACCTTCCCATATGGCGTCAGTGCTATCCAGCTGTGGGAGTGTGCAGGGAGCAGAGGTGTCTCCTGGTGCCATTATGTCCAAACCTCTCTCTCTCTCTCTCTCTCTCTCTCTCTCTCTCTCTCCTCTCTCTCTCTCTCTCTCTCTCTCTCTCTCTCTCTCCTCCCTCCACATCCTCTCTGCCAGTCCCAGGCCAATCTGCAAGTCATTACCGACGCTCCATTAGACAGTACCTCTGCACAGAGCAAACCCATATTGAGATGACTACAGAGCATGAGGCTGCTGCTGTGGTTTGACTTTAGGTATTCATTTGTGATTAAACCGAATGCAGTTCCCACTGATTTAGCGTACCATGAGGTATGAGCGTTTGCCATCCTAATAAGAAAGTATATTTTGTGATGGCACTTAAAGTGAAGGCAACTTAATTTCTAAATTCTGATGGTGCTTGTATGGCCTTCATGATTGTTTACCGCATCTACAGATGAATACCAAGCGGGCGATAGTGGATAAAATTTGTTCGCTGAGTATTACAGCCTTTAGATTATTGCTTTTATCCATACGCTGCAGAAAGTGTCTTCACATGTCACAGCTTTTAGTCAGACTTATTAAAAGTTCAAACTTGCAACAAACAATAATTTAAGCATTTTAGGAACAGTGGCTAAAAGCAAATGACTCCTATGTCATTAATGAAAGCACTGAATCTCTTGAAAGTAGCTATTTGTACTAATAATGAGTGGATGTTGTGATAAAAAAAAATATGATGTTAAAACTTCTCTTCATCTTTCTGAAATTGAAACAATCGTGATACTTCTTATATTATTTAAAACCCCTTTAGTTTTAAAACTCCACCCTCTCTCTCTTTTCCATTTATCTTCTTTTGGCAGAACAAATCAAAATGAACTACACTAACATATTATCATCATTATCAGCTTTGCTTATTTGGGATCAACTGGCATACAGATTTTATCAGAGCAACTGCTCACAGCAATAAAAGCTGCAGAGTTAATGACACCTAACCCAACCAAAACATTTAGCTTAAGAAGCCTTCTAAAAGCATGTTTGCTAGTTTCATTACAAATAGTCGTTTGATCCATTGTTAATCTAATAAATATTGATTAGAACACACTTAGAAATCTCTTGAAGTAGTTATTTTGTAACATTAATAAGTGAAATTCTAGTGTTTTACTCACACTCACAACGATCCAAATGAAATCTCTTTCTGTTGCAAGGCAGTTAAAATCAGTTTAAATACAAATTATCTAAGAGCATGAGCAGTGATGTAGCATGGATTCCAACCGACAGCCGAAAAATTGTCTTTTGATTTACTTAGGGTTTGGAAAAAAACGCTTGGAGATTTCCAGTTATGTTCCTTCAGTGTCTGATTAAGCTACTGCACAGCCAATTTTCTTTATTATTGATTGAAGAGCAGCAAGAAGCAGCTGAGTCGCGCTGACCCTTCAGTATCTCCTCTTTAATCTGCTAGACTGGTTTGCAACCACTGGCACAGTGAAATTAACACTGTTCTCAGAGAGCGCTGCCTCGGGCTCTGCGTCTCTTTGTCAGGCGCAAAAAAAAGAATTAGAATATCCTTTGGTGCATTCATTTAGTAAACACATACCTAATATCCATAACAGCTTCATGTACTAGGGAGGGTTTGATGCAAAATGGCATGTACTCATTTGACAATGCTGTATTCACCGGCATGCTCGATAGTCAGCTGTTCAGAAATAGGACAAAGTTGATCCTCAAAGTGATAATTTGAGTGGAGGTTTTAGGATGCCTGATTCTTCATATTCCGCCATGAGTACAAAGGATGTCAGAGTGCATCTGGAATTAAATTGTTTTGATGCTCTCAGGAGGAAAAAGAAAATGCTTCATAGGTAATTATGGACATTAGAGAGTTCTGTAATACCATGGTGCCATTTCTAATACACAATTACTGCTTGTCAGTTAGAATAGATAGCCTGTTCTGTTTCTGTTTAACTGTCAGTGGTGAAGATGTCAGGAGTCTTTTTCTTTCTTTTTTTATCCTGGCCCTCCCCGGCTGCATGTCAGAACATTCTGTCCACCCACCCCTCTGAGAATATCTGCTTTCTTTTCTCGAACCGTCTCAGTTTCTTTATTCTTATTTTCCTGCGTCTCCAGGGTGTCCTCAGATCGGCCGTCCACGGATCTACATCCCGCTGGAGTTATGGGACCAATCACCCTGTTGGCCCAGAACCTTCCCAGCACTTGGTCTGGACAGAAGAACTATGAGTGCATCTTCCACATCCAGGGCAACACACACAGTGTCCCGGCTCTGAGGTTCAACAGCACCAGCATACAGTGTCAGAAGACTATGGTAAGGCACAAGACTTTATAAAACTTGGCAATGAAATTACAGGAAATCCTATGCAACATATGCTGACTTGATAATTGTGTTTATGTATTCACTAAGTCACTTGTTTATAACTGATTTACCATTTCAGCCAGTCATAACCCAACCAACCCCAGCTGTTTAGCCACTTTACCACTTGGGCGTCCTCGGCCAACATTACTGTCTTTCAGAGGCTGTAGTGGGCTTAGTTTTAGAATGCATGCCATGACCTATTGGGACCTCGACGATAATACTAGCCTCATGAAACTGTACAACCACTATCTAGAGACTGAGGGTATTCAAAGGATGGATGGCTCTCAAGGATACATTAAAAATTAGGAGGTTTCTGAGCGATCTCCAGAGGAGACTCCACTGCCGAAGAATGCAATCCTTTGCAATGCTGTTCCTCAAAGGTCCTGGTCTCTTATTGTGGCATTTCAGATGCACACACACACACACACACACACATATATATATATATATATATATATATATATATATATATATATATATTTACAGTCAGTTTACACTCTAAACTGAATGAGACACCTAAATGAAACACAAAGTTTAGTACATATTCGTGACTAGAGAGACTTGACACAGTGCCAAGCTACATCTCAAATTTATCTTCAGCTTCCCAGCATTCAGATGATGTATATCACTTCTGTATGGTGTATACTGTTGACCTGCTATTTCCTCCTAAAGATCCCCCGACCCCCCTAAAAAAACAAGACAAAGGATATGTTTATTATAAACAGGGGTGGAGCTGAAGAGGTTAATTTGCCAGCAGGAGCTCCATTCAGGGCGGCCATACTGGTTCAACCATGTGGAGGCTTTACAGCTGCCGCGTGAGACAGAGAGGCCAGCAGTAATAGACTGGTGTGGCAAAGACTTGAAACCGAGGCGTATGGCCCGAGGGACTGACTGTCACAAAGCGACTCTCTCTTCACTCCTGCCTCTTAGCCTTCAGTCAAACTGTCACCGCTAATAGGGAGCGACCATTTCAGCAATGTTAATTTCCTCAGCTCCAATCAGAGCATGAGGCAGAGGGGAGACATTTTAACGACACCAATTATGACTTACTTAACGAGACATATGATTAACATGCGAGGCGCGCACTGCAGCACTCGCTCATGGTGATAGGCCCAGTAGCGAGTCCTCGCAGTTTGAAGGCAGCAGGAGCCAGTGTGTGGCTTTTTCCGGCTTCGCCGCCCGCCTTTTCTTCAGCTTTCAGCGTCACACACTTGTCAAGGACCCCGGATCATTTAGCTGCTGCATTACCGCTGGGCTCGGAACACGGCGCTGATTTGCGGCCGCTTGCAGCTTTTGAGCTCTGCTCAGTCACCCACTTTCCCCTTTACAAAGGGAAAGAATGAGCTTCAGTGTTGTGATCTTGGAAGTCGATGTGCCTCTGATGTTGGACGGTGACACGAGAAATAGTTCAGGGGCACATTATTGAAGTAGATTTCCAGGTCGTAATGATGGCTCCTACAGTTCTTTTGTGTTTCGCAAAGGTAATTTGTGCATATTTAGTCGCTTGTGTCTCTGTAATTGCTTCATGCAAGTGAGTGTTCTTTCAGATTTGATTTTTTTGGGTTGCTATTATGGGTTTTTGTCAGATTTGTCCTCAGTGACCTGACTGCTTGATAGCCTATTGAATAGCGCAAAAATTAGCTACAAAAACAGTAATTGCTCTGAACCTTGTTGAATATTTGAATAAATTGTTTGAAATCAGACACATAATTAGTAATTTCCTAAAGAAATTCTGGCTTTTACTATCAAAATGCTACATTTGCGTTAATTATGGTAACATTCATTTTTAAGAAGTCCTGACTTCCATCCTTAGGATTATAAGATGTTCTTCTTAAAATTGTTATGTACATACAACACGTATTTTTTCAGCTATACATCTATAGCTCCTCTGTCTGTTAAAGGTCCAGTGTGTTGGATTTAGGGGGCTTAATTCACAAAATATGGCTGGAATTAAATATAACTATGTTTTCAGCAGTGTATAGTCCCCTGAAAATAAGATCATCACCATGTTTTTGTGACCTTAAAATGAGCCTTATACACCCACAGACATGGCAGATTCCACCATGTTGAACTGCCTACAGTAGCCGAAAATGGACATGGCTCTAGACATTTAGCGTCTTTCGTGGCCACCGCTAGGTAGGAGAGGATGAAGCGACGGGGTTGTGATGCCGCAGCTACACCACTAGGTGCCACTAAATCCTACACACTGCACCTTTAAAGTTCATGTGTGTTCTTGTCTCCCCCGCCACCAAACACCAGCACTCCAGGAAATAGCAGTGTGTAGTTTGCTTCCCCAGTGTTAGATAGATTCACATACATTCATTACTAGACCAGTACTACTGCTGAGAGTTGCTGATGCTGGAGGACAGAGACCTTCCTCAGCAAATCTCTGATTCACTGGCAAACTGAATGGGTGTGCACACACACACACACATACATGCATACACATGCATACACATTCATTTTTTCATTCCTCAGTGCACTTGAATGTAAAATCCTGATGTTCTTTTTGCAGGAGGCAGGAAAAATAGTAAACATACCTGCCTCAACGCAACTTTGCAGCTGTTTATGAAGCTAGACATAGGGGGCTGAAGTGTGTGTGTGTATGTGTGCACCCACGTGAGCAGATCCATGTGGTGTTGTGTGTGAGTAAGCCTCCTTCTCTCCACCCCCCGCCTTTCTCCCCGTCAGGTGGGACTGTGATAGGATCCAATTAAGGGAGCTGTAGATAAAATGATGATGAATTGCAGTGGTGTAGTAGAGTGACGGACACAAACACACACACACACACACACACAGCCACACACAACACAGAAGCCTGGCAAACCACTAAAAGGAGGGAAAGACGGAAGCAAAGAGACAACGATAGAGCCAGAGAGGAGGTGAGGGATTTAAGAACAGACAATGACGACGCAACAAACAGAGTGTGATGGAGGAGGTAGAAAGAGGTAAGAGAGAATAAGAAGAATAAAGAAAGAAGACAAGAGGGGAGGAAAGAAAGACTAAGCTCAGGCAAGCAGACCAGGGGAAACAAACAAATGAAGGCGAAACAGATGGAGACAGTGAGAGAGAGAATGTATGTGGGGTATAAAAGATGTGCATGTTTGAGAAAGTAAGGCCGGAAGAAAAGAAAGTCATGATCCATGCGAAAGTGAAACTGCTGAGATTAACTAGAACGGCAGAGGGCGGGAGGACAGTTGGGACAATGGGGACCAGTTACAAACTTGCTCAGTCGTGCAGTGCGCAGTCATACACTACAGGAGTAATGCAATCCTGTGTCACATTCAAGGACCTGTTGGAAAAATCTGATTGGAAAAAACAAACAAACAAGGCTTTCTCAACAACTACCGTCTGTGTCTTTGAGCAAGGCACCAGACCAGTGCGTCCAAATGATTAGATTTGATTCAACTTTATTGTCATTGCACAAAGTACAACTTCTGTGACAACAAAATGCAGTTTAGTATCTAACCATAAGTGCAAAAAATAGTAAAGTTAAGAGTAATGTGCATATCTATAGAGATATAAATAAGAGTAGATGAATATGTTAGCTAAGATATATACAATATGAATTATACATGCAGGAGTTAAAGTGGATTTTCAGCATGATATTCCTTTTTGCTATTTTTTACCAGTTGATTGGAGCTTAAAGGAAAGCTTCTTTTTGCAGAATGTATTATTTATTAATGTATTTTATTGTTTATATATTTGACTTGTCAGATAACCTCTTATTACATTGTGTCAGTTTCTTGGCTCCATAGACATTTTTTTTTTTAATAGCTTCAGCTTCAGCTTCAATAGCATTCAGTTTAAGATTATATAAGATACATTAAAGCAGCAAATTCTCCCTCAACCCGCCATGTCCCATATAAACCAGACCTCAGGGTTCCCTAGCCTGCCAAATCTTACTTCAACCCCTGTATGTATGACGTCACAGCTAAATATTTACGATAATTCTGACTTGCTGGCATTGTCTCATACAGCATTTGCACACAATTTAAACTTGATTTGTGTTATCAATCACAGTGAATGAACCGGATTCAAATTCTGTCAAATTCTTTATCAAGCTGCATCACCCATTCTTTTTTAAATATGTCTCTATGCCTCTTTTATAAACTGTGTTTTCCTTCAGCTTTTTGCTGAAGATAGCTGCCTTCATCTGTTAAATACACTGAGGAGAGCAGTAACAGTGAACTAAAACAGTGAAGTTGCGGGTCTTAAAACCAAAACAATGAGCTGAAAGATGATAAAACATCACACAGAGCCAGGAAAGCTGCACAGTTGGGTAATGACATAATTCTCTGTGGGTATCTCACTACTAATGGCCCCCTGCAAGATGCACTTAGTCATTTCACACATTTCCTAGTGTTGAAGTATTGATTAGTGCAGCTTTAAAGATGCTAAAGCTAAGACATAGCCTTTTATCCCAGGTGTACATGTTTTTTTAGCCTTCAGCTACATTCGTATATGTAGTAATATGTGTGTTAATAAGAAAAATGAATGTATACAGGGGCTGAAGACACAGAAGATCCATCTATGATTGAGGACCTCTGTACTCGCTACCATTGTATTCAGTATTCTCAGTAGGGTAGTGTGTGTTATGTATCACAGCTGGCTGTGACTGGGACAGTAGAGTATAATAAATCACAGAGAAAATTAGCCAGCAGTAGATGTACACTCATCCATTCAGTCTTACTGTCTCTTTGTGCATTATTTAGCCCCTTGCCAAACACTGAAACATTGAACTTGCATACTCAAATACACCAGGGACTCAAAGTATGCATGGATGCACTCTGGGATGTTCGCAGGAAAACACACGCTGGCAAGTACACACACTGAGGCACACACAGATAGGATGCATGCAAGCTGCGTGGGTACCTACTGGTTCATGGACAACACACATACACACACATACTCCCCAGGGGTTTGGAAGCCCAACGTGGAGCAGACATATGGAGATTCTCCACATGATCCTCTTCCTAATCATGTGGAGCAGACGGAGACTGTAGCATCAGCAACAACCAGCAACCTGCTTTACATGATTTATTACACTGACACACATAAGCTATCAAACACTTTGTGTGTGTGTGTCTGTGTGTATGAACATCTCGCTGTAAGTCCATGCATCTGGCACTCTTGTGAGCAGCATAGTCAATTTTAGGGAGATGACAGACTGTGTGTGTTTGTGTGCTCACAGCCAACAAATTAGTCTAGACTTCATACTCGTCTAGACTTTTCCCATAACTTTCATAAACATATTACATTTAGCATGCATACGTTATAACACATGAACAGTACACACATACATGTATCTTCTGCAACACTGCTTCCTTCAGATTAAGTTAACATATCATGTGCTTTGGAAAATACAATTTGGAGCTATTGGTACCTAGCTACATTCACAGACAATTTTTTTTTTTTTCAACCCATGAGAGTTACGTTCCTGAGAACCGTTCAGACAGAGCACAAGGTGAGTTTTAGAGGTGACACGGCTTAATAAAAAGTTATATTTTAAGATGTGTGCGAACAAAATCAAGCTGAAAAGGTGAGGGGACATAGTGGTGAGTTCTAAGCTCAGTCAGAGGGTAAGCTGCTACACAAACACCATCGAGTCCGTTTCTAGATCGTGAGGAGTACTGCACAGAAGTTGTAGGGACAGCATGAATATATTCAGTGCACACAGCGAGGCTGCACTGGGGAAGTGATGATTGAGATCATGTTGGAACCATATTCAGTTTTTGAATTTAGGAAGATGCATGAAGAATAGTGAATTAATATAAAATAAATGAATATGAAAAGAGATAAATAAATATAAAAGTTGAATGAGGTAGAGGAGGCCCATCAGGGAAAGCTGAAGAACAATGCTCCTTTCTTTCATGACTACCACTTCTTTGAGAACAAAATTAAGGAGCTGGAACTGCTTTGCTCCCTGAAGGAGGTCCCACTCGTTTTTAGCAAAATCTGTTTTGATTGTGTGGTTCTAAGGAGCCTGACATTTCTGTGACAATGATGCATGCCCCTCTCATTTTTTTAAGTTAATGAATTAAATATTTGTGTGTGAGTTTAGATGGCAGAAGAGAGTTTTTAGACAACACATATATGATGTGATATGATGTGTTTTGGAAATGTTTTTGAACCCTCAACCAGTTCACGGCTTAATAGATGACATCACCGTTATTCTGATGAGCCAACACCTCACCTCAGCTGGTTAAAGTTGCTTGAAACTATTTTTTCATTAAAAAAAAAAAAAATCTATGCAAACTATAAAAAAATATTTTTTATATATTATTTTTCTGTCTTTTTTTGTCATATCGATTGCTGAGTAATATGTATGTTGACGTCAAATCAGTTTGATCATGCCATCATAAAAGCTCAAACATCATTGTGGACTACATGCTTGTCATGGTTTAGTTCAAGAAAGTGAATGCAAATACAGGCAAAAGTATAGTGAACAAAAGGAGAGTTTAATAACAAAGTCAGGAAAAACAACCAAAAAAAAGGCTAAGTAAATCCATCAATCTAAGAAAAGTCCAATTAACAGAAGCAAAAATCCAGAACTGACACAGATGAAGAGAACCACTAAGACAGAACAAAGCACCGGAGAACTGACAAAGACAACCCGACAAGTAAAACTAAGGCACTCAGGGGTTAAATACATGTGAAGACAAGATGACAAGACACAGGTAAAACTAATCAAGCTGGAATATTCAAAATTGGAAACACAAAAAAAGTAACACAAGACAGCCTAGGAAAAACTCTTTCAAGGTAAAACAGGAAATACTAAACAAAACGCTTTCTGTCCCCATAGATGTTTTTTTTTTATTTTTAACATTTAAGTGAGACGATGGTCTTTCTCTGACCTAAACCAAACACTTTAGCATAACCTAAACATTACTATTAAAAATCCTAACCATGCTTTAGTTGCCACACGCAGATATTGTAGGAAAAGTGTCAGGAGAGGGGTGAAGAATTATTATTTTCATTTTATTTTTTTCGTTTCTGAATAAACAGAATCAGTTTAGTACAAAAAAAAAACCATGAAAGTAGAACTAAACATATTGTTCATATTTAAAGAAGCCTCATTGAGCTGAACTGAAATGGGGGACTTGTGTTCGTAGGTGTGTGTAGGTGTGTGCTCACAGTGTATTTTTAACACACGCTCAGGTATCCTTCAACATGACTAATTACACGAGGGTGACCTGCACATGGACGCGCACACATATGCACACACCCTTTCTGTTTTTCTACCCCTCCCACCACCACCACCAGCCAGCTGCTCTGTTTTTGTTAACATCGGCAATTTTCAAGCCCTCATACACTCAAGCGCGCACACACACACACACACACACACACTGGCCCGCCATATCTATTCATACAATCCATGGAGACACGCAATCCATGGAGACGATTCATGTAGCGAGAGAATAAACGAGTGCAGGAGCAGATAACGAATGAACCCGCGCCAGGCCGGTGTGTTACTGTAATGAGGCCAGGGACGGCTTTGTGCTCACCTTGTAGTTTTTACACCTCCTCCCCTCCCTCTCCTTTTTTTCTCTCCTCTTGTCACCTCCCCTCCCTCTCTCTCCCTTGTCCCCTCTCATTGCCCCTCCTCGTCTCTGTGCCTCTCTTCTCCTTATCGCCACCTTGCTTAAACTCTTCTACTGTCCTCTACTCTTTCATGTCCCAGTTGCTCTCCTCTCCCTCTTTCTCCCTCTATCTCCCCTGTTCCTCCTTTCCTAGCTCTTGCACTTTTCCCTCTTTGCCCTCTGTTGCTTCGAATATCCTCCCCTCCTTTTCCTAATTCCACTCCTCTCACTCTCCTCTTATCTGCTCTTTAGCTGTCCTCCACTTGCATCCACCCAACTTTCCTCGACCGTATCCTCTTCTTTTTCCTCCTTACCCTTCCCACCACTTCACCCATCCTCTCCACTCTCTTCCCTAGGGGGGGCTACACTATGAGTTGGCTCAGGTAGATTAATTACATGCAGTGACATGGAGGAGCTGGCCAGAGGCTTCAGTAATGAGTCTGATTACTCATCTCCAGCAGCTCCGGGCGCTCAGGGGAGGGAAGTCAGGACAGCAGGCCAGCAGAGAGGCCGCTCAGTAGGGGGAGAGCAACTTTTACCTACAGGGTTGCACCAATAAGGCGTTTTTAAGAGTGCTGGTGCCACCCTTTTTAGATCAAAGCTATACCAGGAGTCAGTACCCATGCTCAGACATGCCCATGGTCAATATGCTGTTCAATGTAGTATCCGAGATCAAATATTTCAACCAGAAGAGAAGGGTTTCTTGAGGACAAAGCCAAACCTGACCACATATATGTTCAGAGCTGTAGTCAATTATTTGAGCAAGCTGTAGGCCAGCAGGACAAAAGTCCAAACATCTAATCACCAGTAGACCAGAGGAATGCCTAGTATGGAAGAAATCCTACATGGAGGCCAAAGAGGTATCCCAGAGTGGGATGGCTGAGAGACAAAAACATAATTAAATGCAGGAAATGTGGAAAACATGAGCACGGATAATAAATCACAAACACAAAATACAGCAACAGTCTTTCAGTAAGCCAAGATTTTTTTTAAAGGACGATGATTTAAGGTCAATTGTCTAATTGCTTTCAGTCCATGAATCAAAGCAATTCAGATTTTTTTAATGACATTACACATTATCTTAGGAAATACATGCTCATTAGCTATAGTTATGTTACAACCCGTTGCATGTCAGTATATTGGCTGAACCCTGCTCCAGAGATACAGGAAGTACAGTACTTATAATCATATTCACTTTCACACACACACACACACACACACACACACACACACTCCGGTTTACAGAATCTGCTGTGTGAGAGGAGTGAATGTTCTGCCATTGTGGTGAGACATTTCCTGTAGCAGTTTATGGACAAACAGAAGGGAATTTTTAGTATTTGTCTTCTTCACCTCATCAGTATACTGTATTAAATGTTTTAAAAGAGATAGCCATCACTCGAAGTTCAAACACAGAGCCTCTAAAACATTGTCGTTTTGTGAAGAAAGCTTCAGAGAATAGCTTCAGCAGTGTTCCATAATTAGATGTACTTTTCATGCCACAGTTGTTATTATCATGACGGCGAGTGTCTGTCATTTTCAAAAGGTGACTGTCTAATTTTGGAATAAAGCGCCACATCTGTCTCTCAGTTAGACTTCTGTCAATCAAAAAACTTAAAGCGCACTTCCATTGAGAAGAAGATAAAATAATAGATGATGACAGTAGCCCCTGAAAAAATATCACTGTGTTGTTGGTAGGGACTTTAGAGTAAGTTTTTGTTGATATGTAGATGCATCGTCCTTGTAAACTGAACTCTAAGTCTTGGCAAAACGCCTGCATTGAATATCAGATGCCACCAATACTTGTAAATCTCATTAAAGAAGAATTTTAAATTTCAGAGGTCAGAGCAGAGGAATACGTGGTGACTGACAAGACCAGTGTGATAAATTATTAAAGTGTCGGGTCAATGTTCTCCTGATGCGGCTCTATTACTTTTACATTTTAAGTTTTAGGCATGCTGGTGGCATGGCTCTAGGGATGGCAAGTTTGGTTGGTCCACATTGTAATATCTCAACAATTATGAGATGGATTGCCATGAAATTTGGTGCAGCCATTCATGGTCCTCAGAGGACGAAGCCTGTTGACTCTGGGGGTTCCATGACTTTTTCCTCTAGCGCCACCATGAGGTTGACATTTCTTGTTTTGAGTGAAAAGTTTTGACGACTATTGGACTGACCGACAAAAAGATTGGTACACAGATTCATATGCTCCTTAGGATGAATTGGAATAACTTGGACCCCAAACTGTCAAGCTCCATCATCAGGTCAAAGGATTATGACCAAAAACTAATGACCTCAGCTGTACAGCCTCAGCTGCACCTTGTGTTTAGTGTTTATTAGCAAGAATTAGCATGCTAACACACAACATTGAGATGCCTAACATGGTAAACACAGAATGTAAGCATTGTAATTAAATAAGCATGTTAGCATTAGCTATAAACCATGCGGAAAAGCCGCCTCACATAGTCGCTAGCTAGTCCTCAATTGGTTTCAGCGTGACTTGTCTTCCTTCCTGAAATCCCTCTTTTACCTTCTTCCACCTTCTGCTGCTTCCAGTCATTCTAAAACTCGTCTTTTACACCAAAGTGTCCCCCAGGAAGTGATTTAGACAGTGGGTGTTGTGCATGGTGTGACTTGGTGGCACGGTGTCGTGGTGTCACAGTGTGGTTTGTGTCGGCGTTTTAAGCCATGTGACAGTATGAATAAAGCATGATGTGGCAGGCAGCAGGGTGGGAAGGGACTGACAAGAGAACAAGCTCACCCAGTGTTTTGGTGAAGGCAGACAAGTCAAAACCCTTAAAGTTTAATGGGGGCCACGCCGCAGAGAGAGGAGTTGGATGTGGGCAAGTGTGTGTGTGGGGGTCCTGTGGTTTGACTGGGACTGGAAGCTGCCATACACAGGCCTTTAAACAGTGGGACGTAATAGTGATGCTAATAAAGTCAGCAGCCCAGCTCATGTGTGATGGATCAGGGTCACACTGAACTAGTGGGAAGGGAATAAGACCAATCAGCTTTTCCTTTGTGGCAAAAGAGTGTTTTGGTTGAATCCCTCAGCTCTGGAGCTGCTGACCTGCCAGAATCCTGTGGTTTTATTGGTCTGTTTTTTTCTCAGCTTCTTAACTGTCTCAATAGAGATCCAGACTTCCCACATTCCTCTTTCTGTGGCTGCTTACAATGTCTCCTTTTTCCTTTTTGCTCTCGTTTTGGTTCCATCTATTTCATCTCCTTCTCCTCGAGGCTTTGGGCTGAACCAAAACCACTACTGATCTGAAATAACACCATCTTTTTCTTTGATCAAGGTTTATGTTTGTAGCTTATCTACTTTGCTGAAATACAGACAACCCATGCAGCTCATTACTTTTAAGTAGCCCCACCCTTTTAGTCTATTAGCGCCAGCTTTACAGATTCCATGTCTACAAATCTGTGTTACAGCCTCGCAAAAGGACCAATAAAGATTAAATGCTACTGGAGTGTCCTGATGGCAGAATGGTTGAGGCGTGTTTTGTGCCAGGTGGCTGCAGCATCCCTGTTTTGATTCCAGATGTGATCCTTTGATGCGTGTTGTGCCCCAATCCGTGCCAATGTCTGCCTCTGTATCGTCCTATATAATAAAGGCAAAAATTCCACAAAAAAAAAAAAAAGTTCGAAAGCAAAAAAGATTAATGCTACTGCCATGTGAAGTGGATGACTCAAAGTGTAGACACACTGGATCCGGTGATGGATGTCAAGTCGACATAGCCTATTTATTTTCTATGGAGAGCAAAAGATCCGACTGTGTGGTGCATGATGGATAGGCTGAGGTGAGTTGACTGACCGTCCGTTGTATCTGAATTTGCATAAACACGACTCGGCCTCAATGTTATGCAAATGAAGTCCGTCCAGCGCAGAGCCCCAGGTTAGCGAAACTCAGATCAAACCAGTAAAACCAGACAGTGCTGATCAAATATGAATCCAAGTTCTGTTATTGCATTGCATATTTCTTACCTCAAATGGGTTCAGAAACATTTTTTAGTGAACCGTTCTGCTGTAATACAACAATGTTTGTGACCTGGCCACCCAATTCTGGATCCTCTGTGTCTGCACCATTAGATTAAACCAGATGACACCAAAGTATC
The DNA here is from genome assembly GCA_028641955.1 of Protonibea diacanthus. Lineage (NCBI taxonomy): Eukaryota > Metazoa > Chordata > Actinopteri > Sciaenidae > Protonibea > Protonibea diacanthus. The sequence goes on from CM053984.1 coordinate 22,008,160, forward strand.
TCTGCAGGTATAAATTATTTAGAAAAAGTGTGCTGAAAACAACCATCCATTTTACCATCCAACCAACATTTTAGCTAACATTTTCAAACCGATTGCATTTTTATCACGTTTGAATGTTTTAAATGAATGTATCTCCAACCTGTTCCAATGCAAATGTTCTTACTGAATGTCCTCGCAAAACATTCACTGCCAACATTTGGCTAGTTTTTTGGGTTTTTTTAATATGCTGCTGACAACTATTGCAAGATTAATGTTTTTATTGTTATGTTTAGCCAATGTAAAACACTTGGTTAGAGTAAACTTAATACAGAAAAAAAACTAAATACAGAAAACATCAGTGCTGGTTTGAAGCCCCAGAGATGACGTGTAGACTTCTTTGAGGTTTGACCAAAGCCACAATATTTCTTCAATCTGTTAGTAGTGGTAGTAGTAGTAGTAGTTTCTTTTAACCATGACTACAATCTTTCCATAACTATAACCAAGCTTTGGTTGCCAAAACATAACCAAACCTTGACCAGAAAGGTCATGGTTATACAACTCAGGTGTCAAATTCCAGTGCTTTCCCATTTACTTTGATGTCCTCCCAGTGACATCAATGCAATATCGGGTCAACATAATGAATTTGAAAAAGACAAATAACAAAATATAATCCAGTTACATTTATGTCAAAACAAATAAATGCATTTTTGAAAACACATGGTTATTTACTATGTCTGCTTGTGTGTTGAACTTCAGAGTTTGACTGTATCTACACACGGGCAATCACATATCTTATTCACTCACTGGGATATGTTTGTGTTTGGTATTTTAATCATGGTGGTGAATCAGAGAAGAGTGGAGGAAAGTTGTGACTGTGTCATTACAGTGTATGTGTGTGTGTGTGTGTGTGTGTGTGTGTGTGTGTGTGTGTGTGTCAGGCTCTGTTGCCCATATGGGATGGTCGAGTCCCGTCTATCAAATCCACTGTGTCAGAGCAAATTGGAAATGCCAATTTCACTTTACACCACTCTGTATCTTATCTCTCCCTCACCCTCATCCCACCACTTAGCTCATGCTTAAATGAATAAGGTCCTCTCACATGTCTCCCAGTGTCCGATTTCAGTCTGCTTTCACCTCTCCGGCCACTTTTCTTCCTCTTCCCCATCTTCTTCTCTTCACCCCCCACCCCCCACATTTTCCTCCCCTTCACCTGACTTACCCTTCCTCCCTCCAGCTTACCTCATATCCTGTGCTCCCTTTCCCCATTCCTGTCTCCATTCTTCCATGCCCATTCAGCTGTAACCCATCTGTTATTTCTCTGTGTGTATTTATGAAATATGTCTGTTTTGGTAAATATGGATTTATGCATGTGTGCATGCTCGGCTGTATCACTGTCTGAAATGAACAAGCCGGGGCGAATCACTATGCAAATGAAACAATATCTCATTCAATTCCCAATTTGCATTGAATCCATTATAAATCAACAATTTCTCACACACTCCTTGTCTTTCTGTGTCTGTCTCAGTACGACTACGAGGGCAGTGACATCAGTGACCTACCAGTCGACCTCTCCGTGGTGTGGAATGGAATCTTTGTCATTGATAACCCGTCCAACATCCAAGGTACAACATCTTCTTTTCTCCGTGTAACCTTCCCTATTCTCCACTCTCATTTTTTAGTGGAGCACGCAGGCATTGTTGCTCGGCAAAAATTTGAATCAGTCCTGGTTGTTTATCTGTCTGTAATGATTTTCTGTGAGGCTGTGTGCAGTTTTTCTCTTTCATAAGAAATCTGTAATTTCATTTTTTGACAGCCATCAGGGAGAAAGGTGAAAGTGTACCATCCGTTTGGAAAAGCACTATTCTTGTCTCGTGGATAAAAGAGGGACAGAGGGAGTGATTGATGGATGGCGATGATAACAAACAAAACATCCAACACAGAAATTAATAGGGATGGATGTTGGAGAGGAAGATAAACAAATGGTGAAACCAATAGGCAGAAGGAAGGAAAAAGGGGAAGAAGGATGGGCGGATGACAGGTTGATAAATGCACCATGTAATGGCAGGGGGTAGACGAGAGTAAAGGGATTGATAAAGAAAAACATAAAGCGACATGGAGGGATGGCATTTATTATTTTTAATCACTATTTGTGCATGAAGTGGAAAACAATTACCATTTCTAAATTCTTTATCAAGTGTAATATATTGGGTGGTGGAGGCTAATGATTTTAGACGTCCCATTACACAAGATAATATAAGTCTTGCTCTTGAGTGTGTCATACAGTCTTTTGCACCACATTTGCATGTCTGGAGTCAGATTAACTAACCCTTTTTACTCTGTCGTCTTCTGATTTTTTTTTTTTTTTCTGTCCTGTTCACTATTCCCTTCAGTCTTTAGATGACACGCGTGCACGTTTTTTAAATCTCACATCCTTTGTTTTCCATCTGACCTCGTTTTGATAAATGTCACACATGCAGTTCATTTTGCAGATTGCTTAGAGAATTAGTTGCTTATCGGTCAGGACCTAATTTTTCTGCCTGTGCTATTATTTTTTTTTAAATGTGCTCCTTTAGGGTTTCAGTCTGCCTGAGATGAAAGATCCTTTCTGGGGGATTCAGTGTCCTGAGTGTTAGCCACAATTAAACAAATAATAACGGTTTGGTGCAATTAAGACTCTTCCTAGATCAGATGGTTACTCAACTGAACGATATAGACCTGTGTTTAGTGAAACATCCAATCAGTACTAGTATCAAGTAGTTCTGCACGTTGCATTTTGATATTTATGTGGAAAATTGAGCTCATCAAACATTTATGAAATAGTAGGACGTATATTATTTACTGCTGTCAGTGCCAATAGTATCTGTAAAATGACAATATTTTAGTTGCTTGGAGAATATGATTGAGTTTTTTGAGTAATTTAATGTTATTTAAGGTTAGTTAACTCAAATTCTCTAACTCTTTCGCTGTGTATTTTAAAATATCTTAGTATTAAGCTGTAAGGACTTCATGAGGCTAAATTACTCATATTCAATTGGTTGTGCAGGAGTCAATATTGTTTTTCCAACTCAAACTTCAAACAACCCAGCAGAGATTGCCCGAGGTTCTTTTGGTGCAAAAAGCACCAACAACTTGTTGCTGTTGTGATCTTGCAATCTTCTGCTGCACCATGTAGTGCCGATAATGCAAGATGACCTGCAAACTTGCAATTGCAAGACATCAGCATGTTAGCGCTGTCATTATGAGCCTCCAAAATTTAAATAAAGGCTGAACATACACAGATTTGTTGTCTGTTATAGTTGCAAAACATAACATTTGGAATCATGGAACATAAAAGTGAATCAACACGTACTCCACTTGTTGCTCTCAGCATTCAGCAACATTTAGTTTGAAGTATTAAGGCTGTAACTGCAGCAAGTTAATACAATTTAAAGACACAATCCTCACTTTTGTAATATAGCATCTCCAAATCCTCAAATTTCCTCCCAGCTCGCTGCTGATATTTTGAAAATAAATACTGAAGTGAGCTAAGAGGAATTTTGAGGGATTTCAGGACACATCCAGGATGAGTGGCGTTTTTTTTTAATAAAAGCCATAACAGGGCTTTTGACATCAGTCCACACTCCAGATATGAGCCTTTATGTATACAGCAGAGTTATCCAGCTAACTCTTGAAACAGGCCCTAGGGATGTGTGCCACAGTGAGCGCTTTGCATGTGACAGCAATGGTGTTGAGCTCAGAGAGTTTGGGAGTGTGAAATCCAATGATCTTAGAGGCGGTGTGTGTGTGCGAACTAGACAAGTATGCTCCTGTTGTTATGAGTAAGCAGTGCTTGCTACTTGACTTTCTAGGCGGTAGAGAATTTATGCAGGCAGCATCCAAGGCCGGTAGTGTATGCATCACAACAAGCTAAAGAGAGACTTTTGAAACATGTGGCTATAGGTTATGGATGAGTAATGAATCAGCAAGCCTGTCAACCCCCCTTAGATATATTATGCTTATTGTGCTAAAGCCTCACAGAAAACCTATTAGGATTACGGGTTCACTGCGATACTTGGTGTTAAAGGTCTAAAACTCTTTAAAAACATGAATTATAAAACCGTCCTCACTCATACAAATCTCATAAAGACCTTCTCCTCCTTTTTCTCTCCATCCTCCATTAATCCCTCCTTGCTCCATCCCTGTCTTTTTCTTCCTGAATTGGCGCTGCATTATCCGTCTGTAGCACAGCCTCTCGGCCCTGGCCCAGCTTTGCCCCGGTGTAAAGTGGAGATGTTAATGTTAATTAAATCATTCATTTGGTTCAGATTAATTAGCGTCGCGCTACTTTTAAGCTGAGCCGTGGATAATCAGATTAGGCCGAGCGGAGGGGCCGAGGCGGGCAGATGGATAGGAGAGAAGCTCGCTTTGAAGTCCGGCCGCCGTCTGTCTGCTGAGGAGGAGGAGAAGAAGGAGGGAGAAAGGCAGGGAGGGAAGGAGGAGGAGGAGGGAGGAGATTCCTCCATGTTTTGTTCCTCCATGTTTTTTTTTCTGTTTTCCACTTCAGTTGATTTCAGATCTGTTTAGCTGGTGTGACAGCAAACAAACCTGCCTGCAAGTTCTACCTTTGTGGTATCAATAGAGAGATAATTATGATAGAGATGAACAGGTGAGGACTCAAAAATTGAAAACCTATCCTCTTGTTTGCGTGGGACTTTCTCTCCTCCGTGCTTGTTTTCCTCTCTTTCTCATATTTTCTCTCATCCTCTCTCACTCCCTCTGGCTCATTCTGTTTCTCTGATTCCGTCGTCCTCACAGGCCCTCACCATCTTTAAATTCATAACAATTCTTGTTGCTATTTTGTTAACAAGTGCAGCTAAAATTTATCCTCCCCCTCCTCCATGCTTCCTTTCATCTCCCTCTCTTCTCAGGTGTTTGAGGTTTTAATTATTTATTTATTTATCTATTTATTTTTTTATTCATTTATTTTTTTTACTTTTAATGACTTTTTCCACTCCGCAGAGTTGAGGGAACGTTTTTTTACACAACAAATTATCAACTCCCTATTGGCGTTAGAAGACATTACCTGTCGAATTAATTTCTGTAATATCCCTGTAGGTCGCTTGTTCATTTTTTTTCTTGTTCTCTATTTATCTGTGGAAACAGTTATTTTCTCATCACCACAGCCTCTGAGTGACAATAATCACTTACTGAAGGTTTTCCGTGTTACGCAGGTGATTAACATTCATTTATGCTGTGTGTGCTCTCTCTCACACTCACGCACACACACTTGCTCACATGTATACTCCTGATTACCTTTTTGGCCTTTTTCCTTGTCACCGTTGCTCTTTTTTTTTTCACATTAACAACTTCCAGAACTTTCCGTTTATCAGAAACATTTCTCAAGCTGTATATGAAAAAGTAAAGTTTTCTAATCAAAGCAACTATAGTTTATTTAATTAAATCATGCATCACGTTATTTAAACATGCACCTCACTCTTCTGGAGAAAATGGAAGAAAGTTTGTACAAGTGTAAACTCAGTGTAATTGACTTCTTTCACAGCAGCCATTTTGACATGAAATAGTAGGGTTAACACAGGTGTTTCCAATTATGCTAATTAAGGCTCCGTTCCATTTATTACAGCAGAGACTTTCAAATGTGTTTAGCTAAAATGGCTGCTGTGAAAAAAGGTCTAAGGAGAAACACAAAGCTACAGCCCGCAGCTAGTTATAGCCTAGCCTAAAGACTTGAAACAGGGAGAAACAGCTAGCCTAGATTAAACAAAGGAATAGATAACAATTTTCAGCTTCCCATCATTTTAAACCAGGTAAAATTAATATCAAGTAATTGTTTGGGCGCTAACAAATTAAGCTAGTAGAGTAGTACATAATTTATCTTTGACTGCACGCAGAAAACCCCAACATGTTTTAGCTTCAGACACAGCTTCAGAGCGAATAGCGCATAGTGCATAGCTGTGCAAGCCCAGTGTTAGGAAAGAACTACAGTAGTAGCCTCCATACAGTATGTGCCATTACAGAAGCAAGTTTTGTTAAACCTTCAAAGAGTGCAAGGTAAGTGAGAACAGGGAGCTACAGTAACACTGTGGCTGTGTTAGCCTCTGCTCCGCTAGCTTAGCTTTGCTTTTTCTCATGGTGGGATGCTTTCATTGCTCTTTTTGAAAAGCTAAAACACTAAATAATGAGAAAAGAAATTGGAACAGGGGTGTGACTTTCTTCATAGTATAACTTTGTCTCTCAATAAAATCTACTGCTCCTGCTGCTAACTGAAAAAATAGCCATGTTAAATTAGCCATGTTAATGTTTGCTGTGCAAAGCTGCACTTAACCCCACAGCCCAGTGACTGAAGAACGTTTTGATAGCAGTGTTTTGACGCTCATTTTGAAGGACTGGATTAGAAACATTTAATGGAAATTGCACAATTCGTATTTGGTGAACCAACTCCTAATATTAACTATATTACTTTTTCTTTACTTGAAATTCAGCAAAAGGAAATGTGAAGTCATAACCATGGTTTATAAATTCAACTCCAGTCATATCAAACCTGTCTCTCTTCCACTCTCTCTCTCTTTGTCTCCCGGCCAGCCCATCTGTACAAATGCCGAGCGTTGCGGGACAGCTGTGGTATGTGCCTGAAGGCTGACCCCAGGTTTGAATGTGGTTGGTGCGTCCAGGACAAGAAGTGTTCCCTCAGACAGGAGTGTACTGGTGGAGGAAATTCACACCTCCCTCTGCAACTGGCTGAAGGAGGAGGATGGATGCACGCTACCTCTGGAAACAGCCGCTGCACCCACCCCAAGATTACTAAGGTGAGTGTGTGTGTGTTTGATATCAGTTCAAAGTTATTTTAATGGCTCGCAAAATTGAACAAAATCAGATAAATAGTATACACTGCACACTTGCTGGCTGTTCCACTGCTTAATTGGGAATGGTTGCCAGGTGGACAGGAAGAGACGGACAGTGCTGGTTTCTTCTCTGAACACTGTGTTCCAAATCAAAGAAAAGTTTGTTGAGGAAATCTCTTTACCATGGTCCATCAAAATACAACAACCCATACATTTAGCTTTACCCGCTCTAACATAACTGGGACTTAAACATCTAAGTAAGTGTGGTTCCAACTCAAGCACTGAAGCCCAGTCAGTAGGTTTTAGATCATATAAACTCAAGCTACAGTCATATATATAATTGAACTATAATTGACTGTTTTACTACCACCATCCAAAAAAGAAAGTTCTTAACTTATTACTTCAGTTGTTTGTGGTAGTGATACCAGGGTCTAGTCCTGTGTTTCAGATTTTCTTTTGGTGGAACTGTCCATTGGTTAATATTTAGATCACAGGATTTAGCCTATTTTCTTCATGTTTCACTTGCTCTTAAATCATTTAGATATTGGTTTTGCGTCTGTCTTTTAATTCTCAAAATTTGTACAGTTTACTGCATTACTACTGCATTAAAACATCCTTCTGGTGTTCTTTTAACTCGTCTGGTAGAGCATGTGCCCCATGAATCAAGGCTGAGTCCTTACTGCAGTGGATGGGATTCGATTCTGGCCCAGGCCCTCTGCTGCCTCCCCTGTCTGTCCATCTGTCACTGGCTAATAAAACATAACAAAAAAAAAACAACAACAGCTGCTCTGGATAGGCTTTTACCAATAGAAATGACTATACATAGCTGTAAACCATTATAATAGGACCAATAAGTACATCATTATATAGGACATAAATAGGAGACGGTGAGTCACAACTAAGAAATATTTTCTCTATGAACTGCTGATACAAATGAACATTAGTAGAAATCAAAACCTTCTCTGCGAGGAATATCGTGGGCTGCTTCATCACCTGCTGCAGACAGCTTTTATTTCTACATATTACACATGCAAACACAATGCACAATGCTTGATGCTGCTCATTCTTCCAGCACTGGCTGCCATGGCAGTCACATTTGGCTGTAGATGAAACTTGGCAACAAAAATTTGCCAAATTTTGACTTTTGTCATGATGGTGAGAACCTAACAGATGATGCCAAGTTTGGCAACTATCAATGGCATGATCTGTTGTTCTTTTTTACAATGAAGACCTGTTTGAGAAAACTGGATTTTCTCACTGTTCATTTTGAGCTCTGCTGTTTGGATTCTTTGCTATGACTCAGTCCATGCAAATATATGTACAGTTTTGAAGCTACTAAGTAAAGTCAACCTAATTCTACACAGTTTCACTCAGCAGAGGCCTCGCAGCTGGTGGCAAATTAACAAAACAAACATCAACAGTCGGCAAAAACCAAAAGAAACTCTTCTAATCAAAACTCCCTCCAACGTTACAGTTCTAAAATCACCTGCAAAGAAAAGCAGTGCGGCTTCTTTGAGCGCCGCATCATAATCCTGTCAACTTGTGAGGAGTATAAAGTCACCTGCGGAGATCCAAGGCTGGTAAACCTTGATAGGCCATTTCGTCAGCTCTCTTTCTTGAAGCTCCCGTGGTCACGAAAGCCCTACGTGTCCTGAACCCAGAATGAAAGCTGCTCTATTTTAATGTGTTCCCATGTTGGGACCTTGTGCCTGCCCTTGGCACAGAAATGGTATTATTACTCACTGTTACATCAAACTGGTACTCCAGAGACAGAGGCACGCAGAGGGTTTGTTTGGTTTTGATTTTCTTCTTTTCTTTTCTTTTTTTTTTTTTTTTACTGTCTCCTCAGCTCATGTTCATTTTTGTCTGTCTCTCTGTGTATTGATGCGTTCGGAAGACTGTGAGGGTCAAAATCCAGTTTTGGTCAGATGGATTTTTTTTTAGATTGATTCATGTCTGTTTCCTTTGTTTATGTTGTGTTGGCAGATCTTTTTCTGACTTGGCTTTCAGTGAATATTAGACAAAGAAGTCTGAATCAGAAAAACTTCCAACAAAAAAAGGCATCAGAAGCTAATTTCCATAGCAGGTACAAAATCGTGTGAATAGGATAAGATATTTATGCTCAAATCCACCACAAATGAACATTTAATGGATCAGATGATTATCTTGATATTAATGGAGTAATCTGTGTCACTTCAGGATATTCCCACTTAGTCTTATCTATTCTCATTTGTTGAAAGAGGAGTAAGACTCATTAAAGCCTTAGTTCTTCATCAAATTACTAAAGTCTAACAATTGTCTCTCTTTCAGTTCTCTGTTTTACACTTTTTAGCTAAGTATCATGAGAACTTTTTTGTATGAATCTTTTGACCAGATCTCAGTCTATTCAGCTTGATACAAGACAAATCATCATTTTTTTTGACAGAGAAGGCAGGCAGAAAAGGTTCTTTCTTTAGTTCTTTAGTTTGATTTCTCCATAATAGTTCCTGTGCCCACTGTTTCATGACACCCCAAAAACCTGAGCTGAAATTTGCATTTGTTGTTAGACCTGCTGCTGCTACCTAATGTCATGACCATCCATGTGAATATGTGTGCCTTAAACATTGCATTGGCATTGGTAAATGCATGTACACTTATGAAAAAAGGTGTACCTAGCTGTTTGTCTCTGTATGTGCATGTTGTCTGGATTTGTGTTTTGTGCAAACACAAGGAGGAAGAAAGGAGAAGAGCGAGTAAGAGTGATGTGTTTTTATATTATGATAATAGTACAAGTGGAGTGAGGCTTGGAGTAATAAACGCTGAAAGAGTTATGAAAGCAAAAAAGTCAAAGACATGTTGATATCCAGGAGATGTCTCTATTCTCCTGATTCACTGAGTCTTTTATTAACATTCATGTTAAATTCAGTACTGATACATGTGCTATTCCCTGAACAGTCTGTTGACTTGAACAGGCTAATTAAAACAATTACACTACAATTAAGTACATCAGTTCTTTTTCAAGAGGTAACCCACATAATTCTGATTATGTAATCACGTGATGGGTAGATTTCTCCATCAAAACTGACAATATGAACATACCACAGCTTGATTGTTAGACCATCAAAGGTTAAGCTACTTTATGAAATAGATGGTTAGGGTTGGGTCATAAAAATTTAGGAAGGAGCAGGTTTATTAGTCTCTGTGGAAACACTGACTGCAACATTTTACTGCTCACTGTCCTGATACATACTGACTGCCCTGTATGCACACAGTGTACATGTTAATCAGTGGTAGAAGAAGTATTGAGATCCCTTACTTAAAGGGATAGTTTTACCCACAGTAGACAGTGGTCAGCATGTTCCCAGTTTGCAGGGAAAGCCAACGGAAGTCCTAGAGATCAAAGCACTGCTGTGTACAGGGTCAGCAGAAAAATGTGTTTTAGCCACATAAAAAAGGCTCGCCTAAAAAAAAAAAAAAAAATCAATATCCGTTTAAGTGTACACTACAGTGGGCATGTTATCACCACTTTACCTTGCAGTCAGATCTGTGGCGTAATTCTCTGTGTGTGGGCAGCACCATAGGGCTTAGGTGTAGGAATACGTAAATTCTGTGGTTGAAATAATGTAGCGCCAAGGATGAAGGGCTGTCTAATGGCAAGTTAAAGCAGTGAGATTATGCTCAATATGGCATACACTTAAACAGATATCAATTTTTTTTCAGTGGGCCTTATTATGTAGCTAAACTATGTTTTTCTGCTGACCCTGTCCACAGCAGTACTTTGCTCTCCAGGACTTCTGTCTGCTTCTCTAAACTGGGACACTGACCACTGTCTATTGTAGGTAAAACACTAATTATGCATCAGGATCTCATACAACCCCTGTAAACTGTAAAATAATACAATAATACAATACTGAAATTACTCCACTACATGTGAAAGTCCTGTATTTAAAACCATAAAAAAATTAGTTTTATAAATTTTTATTTTATTATTATTTAAAGTATTAAGTATTACCAGCAAAATGTACTTAAAGTATCAAAAGTAAACATACTAATTTTAACTACTTTACTGTTGGGTATTTCCATCTACAGCAATGCATCATATTTTATAAGATTATATGTTTGCCATCCTGAACCAAGTATCTTCAAAAAGTCAGCATTTCTTAAACTCATAAAAAACAGTCTGTTTTCAGCTCTGCAATGAGGCATTTTTCAGCTAATCCAAGAGGGTTTTTAAACAGTTTGTTGTGTCTTAAGAATTTTCTCGACGTGCGACAGAACACTTAATCCCTCATTTCATCAGAAACACTCAAATTCAAAATCACCAAATGGTGGTACATGGATTTAACCAGACAGGAAGTGTATGAAAACTGTAATCTGTAAAGTATCAACTGAAGCTGTCAGATAAATGTAGCGGGGTAGATGTAAACTGAATAGAATGGAAATACTCAATACAGTTCCGTGATCTTAAGTACAGTACATTTTACTACTGCTGGCAGTAACTCCACACTGAAAGAGCAAACCAGCAGCTGGGTTTCTGAGTCAGCTGAATTGATCCGATTAAAAACAAGAATCTTTAAATAATATTAGTCTCCAAACATCTAAAATCAACTGTTAAGAAACAAGATATTCCCAATGTGGTATTCCCCAGTTTTTCAAATACTGGAACATGATAACTATACTTATAGATCATTCGAGCAAGAAAAAAAGGCAGATTTCCCATACTCCCTGTTTGCTTCAAATGCCTTAGCAGAATTCCCAAACTATTTCCTCACCACATAAACAACTTTCCCAGTTTATAACATCTGCCGGCCTTCCATGGCTCATGTGCTATTCGTTACCACTCAGACCACAGCGAGATCATCCGAACACACACACACACACACACACACACACACACACACACACACACACACACACACACACACATACACACACACACACACACACACAATGTGATGTGTGTACAGGCTGGATGACAGACTACTGGAAAACCACTGCTATAATATTGATGATTTGATGTGGCTACCATGTGGTTAGGACTGCAATATAAAGGCCACAACGCCACAGAGCGACGCCACAGCACTTTACCTCCAATGGATTTTTGGTTAGTGGTATTCAAAACAATCAGCCAAATGCAGGAAGGAAAGTTATGTCAAAGAGGAAAGGATTAATTGGAGTTTCAAAACTGTACCACCTTAGACTACAATAGTATGGACAAAGGACAAACCCTTAAACCCTCTTAAAATTGGAGAATAATGGACTTGTTAAGCAGTTTTGCAGAAAACCACAGTTGAAATAGATCCATTCCCCTTAACTTGTGCTAACTGTGCTGTCTTGCGTAGCCTCATTGTTGACTAAAAGTGACCGGCAGCCGGATACGCACAGTCATTAATGGTTGGTTAGAGCAAAAATCAAAACCTCCCTTCTAACAAATAGCTAACAAAGAATGCAGTCAGACTGAATAACAGAGTAGTAAAAAATTGCCAGTCAGTCTGAGTATCAGGCTATTAGCTGATCTGCTCCAGGGTTTGGTGGTTAAGGGCTAGTAGCTGGAAGAGACTGTTATACACATCCAAAAGCATTTGTGGTCCTAGATCAGTTTGGCTGCTTACGAGGAATAATTATATCTCTTATCCTTTTTGCAGTAATGCCCAATGCCTTGTTAGTTAGCGCTTGAATGTGGTTGTGTTGTTTCAGATCACTATCCACCCAAAACTGCCTGAGGTCCGCTGTCAGCTTCAGGGCGTCTGTACTTTACATTCCCCAGAGCGTGGTGGTTATGTGCTTGAATGTAGCCGTGTTGTGTCAAATCACTACAACATGAGTCCAAAGCTGCTTGAGGTCCCATTTCCACACTGTGGCGTCTGCCTGCATGCCCACAGGCTCAGTGAGCACTGGTTATCTTGTTATGTGGTGCCATACTTTTATACCTCCAAGAGTTTCTGAGGTTCCAATGGAAATCCACTCTCAGATATCACAGAAATAATATAATGGTGCACAACCATTACATTCTTTTAGTAGCTAAGAGGGGTAGTGGTCTGGCTCCATCTTCTCTACCACAGCGATCATATTTCAGATACTAGAGATCATGGTTGGGTTTATTAGAGGCAATGTTATTGCTTACTTAAGTCTCCTTGTTACATGAAGTTTGTAAGGCATATGCGTTTAGTTAGCCAAGTTGCAACCAGCACTTTCATTTCTCCAAAGTGCTTTACCCCTCAAAGGTTTTGAGGGATGTTGAAATTTCCTGTTCCACTTTGGGGTCCGTCATTATACCGCTGCTGAATGCAGGGAGCCAGTTTGCTCAAAATATGCCCCAGCTACCCTACCACAACCTCACCTGTCTCCTGACAAATCTGGATGAGGAGTGACAGATAGTCAAAGTGCCAAGGCTAGATTAGTTGGGTAACAGATTCAGAGAATGCTGTATCACATTTGGATAGTCAGCCTGCAGCAGTGTTTTAGATTGTTTCATTGTATTTCAAGAGCTTTATTGGGATACAACAACTTAGAAATTCACAAAACCATTTTCTGATATTACATCACTGCAGTTAATGTTCAGGTAACATGAAAGAAAACATCTTGGTTACAGTATGTTTATGAATTCATATCTGTTACACATCTGTAGACAGTGAAACAGTTTAGCTATATGTGACAAATACTCTATAAACTACTCTGTAGGTAGATAATCCAAATAAAGTGTTACTACAACTAGTATTGTGTAAAATATTATGAGACCAGGAAAACCCTATCTCTACATGGGTATTGTATTGTATACGTCAAACTCTGTCAGTACATCTATAGAACAACGTGCAAAAGTACAAAACCACATCTCTACAGTTCATGAATAAACCTCCAGATATCTAATTACATGGATGTGGTCTCTTAATAACTTAGGAGGTGGTATTTTCTCCTTTTCTGTGTCATTATCTGGTCTCCATGAACCAAAGGTGTACTGTTTTTGTTGTGGAATTGGGACACAAGCTAAATGGGCCATTGCTGTGATTGTCTCTATCTCTAGGCCCCAATGCACTGGATGCACAGCAGACATTTGGACTTGTTGGTGGACTTAATAACAGTAATGATTGCTCAGTAACATTGACAGTGAAGTAGCACGCACAATAGCAGGACCTCCCCTAAGTGAAATGCAGCTATCATTAATACACCTGTAAGTTTCCTGCTATGATGTGTTGAACAGTTGCTTATTAGTCCATACTCCAATGAGGTGTAGGTTCACCCTAAGTGTAACTTAAAATGTGTAAATGCTGTGTTTTGTAGGTCATTCAAACTGACCTTGAAGCAAATACTTAGAAGACATCACCAAGTTCAAGTACAGTGTCATGCAGGATTACATGCTGGCTAACATGATAATGTGTATTTTAAGCTGCCTTATTCCTTCAGATGAATCTGTGATTCTTTGTTAGCAGTGAAAATAATTCAGCATCAAAGCATCTGTTCCAATTTAAAGTATGTGTAGGCTAAGCATAATGCACCCTAAAGGCATTTATGCCACAGCTTGGTGTGTTTATGATGTGATAGTTTATGTTCCCATAGCCTTCATTGGTCCCTTTTTCAAGGCCCCCCTCACAAGATGGTGGTAATCCCTTTTAGCAGCACTCTTCTTTCTCTTTCCCTGTTGCCTCTCTGTCTGTGGCTCTCTCAGTGTTTATATCCCAGGGCTTGGTGGCTAGCTGATATTGTGTTTTGTGGTATCAAAGCTCCATTCTCCCAAAACCATCTGAGGCCCCATTTCCACACCCTGACATCTGTTGTCCATATCGTACCCTAGAGCTTGATGGCTACTCGCTCTGGTCAGTGTTTACCAGCTATTGTGTTTGTGGAACCAAAGTGCTGAGGCACTACTGGCGCCTGAGGTTCCAACGTGAGTCTGCTTCCAAATTGTAGGCAGCAGTATCCCCCGCCAGACTGCTCTCGCTCTGTCTCCCACTCGGTGTCTCAATTGACTCCAGTTACTATTTTGTTTTATAGCGGCATGTTAGTTCTTAACTTTTAAATTCAAACTTCATACACCATTGTTATGCTTATTTCATCACAGTTCAATCTCTTTTCTCCTAAACACATTCTGTTGCTTATATTGCCTGCTTAGAGCTGCTGATGATGGCCTGTCTTCATGCATTTAACAATGTTGCCAGAGATATTGTGTTCTAACTCCAAACATGCAACAGCTTCCAAAATGTGGTCTGTCTGGCAATCTGTCCTGCTATTATTTGGTAGCTTGCTAGTAAGATGCATGTTTAGTTCATTAAAAATAATCATTTGTTACTGGATATGTGTATTTTTTAATGTGATAATAGTTCTGAGAGTTTTTGATAGTAGAAATACAAGATGAGCCTGGTTCATATCTCTCTCAAAAACCGCTGGGAGTTCACAAAGTTAGAAATACTCAAATTCTACTCATAGAACCTTTTATATAATTCACTGAGTTTGTTTGCCTCTCAGGCAAAGCTTTTAATTTGTATATTTCTATTTAAGCTTTTCACTTTTCATTATTTTCCATTCACGTTTAGTTAAGTTTAGCTAATAAATAAGCTATAACAGTTAACTTTATCATTTCCCCTCCGCTGTTTTCAATTTAGTCTCTCACATTAACACTTTCAGTGCAATTGTTTTTGTCTCCACTTTTCTATTTTTGACTTTCCATTCCAATTTTCAGTTTTAATTTTATCCATTTCCCCTTTTTAATTGTATTTCTGGGTAATATTATACTTCATATGTTTGGCGGTGCATTAGACTAAAGGTTGCATATGAAAACCTTGGACCATCTGGTTACCTTTTTGTGGAGAGTCAATGAGCACTGCTCTTCCCTCTATCAGCAACTACAGATGAGGTGCCCTTGAGCAAGGCATTTAACCTCCAGCTGCTCCACTGGTGCACCAGCCAACAATATCGCCTTTGTGTTCTGAAGCAGGGTGCAGAAAAAGGGGTATGGATCTCAGCCGACTTTCTCAGCATAAAAGTTTAGATCTCATGTGTCTGGCATGACAAATCGTCCATTCTCCAAACTAGTCCACACTGTTGAAATCGCCATTTGTCAACTTTGTTGTCTGGTGCTGTCTCTGGTATAATAATAGCGCCATGCCACCGTACTGTCGGCCACCTGACTTTGCATTTCCACACCACGCTGTCGGCTCAGCTGAGCGCCGCAGGAGAACAGGGCAGTGGACAGATTACATATAATTACCTCGTGATGCTTGTTAGAGATTAGGTTTGTGCGCGCATGTCGGCACCGTGGTGTATGCGTGCGCGTGTGTGACAGCCACCGTCCATCAGTCACCATATTTGTTTTGTCACACCGCACCTGTCCCCGTTACGCGCCATAATCTGGCTAGATAAATGACATTATGGTTCGGTGGCGCGACTGAGCGTTACACCGCCACAGCCCCACCGACGGAGCCAAGCCACCGTAATAAGTTTCAATTAAACCCCCCGAGATGATGCTGGTTTGGTCGCGTATGTCAGCGCAAGTTGTTTTTTCTCCCTCTCTTTATCTCATTTTCATTGTTTTTCAAAGCCAAGAGGGTGATTTTTCTTCATTAAAACTTGAATCACCTGATACGGGCAATCCTGTACAGTGTGTGTTTGTGTGTGTGTTGAGTGCTTTTATGAATGTGCATGTTTGGGGACTATTTTCAGTTTAAACTAGCTGAATGGGGACAGCATAGGAAAATGTCTGTGTCCTAAGTGTGTGTGTGAATACATGTATTCAAAAAAGTACAAAATCTTGACCTTTATTATCTTTTTCTCCATCTTCCTCCTCTTATGACTCGTTCTGCGCTCTGTCCTCCATCGGTCCAGTTGTTCCCCGAGACAGGGCCTCGCCAAGGAGGAACCAGAGTGACCATCCTGGGGGAGAACCTGGGTCTGCAGTTCAGAGACATCCAGATGGGCGTCAGGCTCGGCAAGGTGCCCTGCGTGCCTATTGAGGACGAGTATGTGAGCGCGGAGAGGTACGTTAAGCATGCACTGAAGGCAAACTGTGGAAATGGCACAGTATGTATGCTCACAGATCAGAGGACACAGGAAGCAACACCCCTCTCATCCCGGCCAATCAAATGAGAGAACCAGAACACTCAACCAGAACACATTTATTGTTGTTGATGTGTGTGTGTGTGTGTGTGTGTAGGTGCCCATGCAGCCGCATCCAGCAGTTGAAAAGATAGTGACATTAGGGTTGTTTTTTTATGTGTGTGTGTGTGTGTCTGTGTGTGTCTGTAAATTCCATCTGTTGTTCCCCTCCATTACTCCCTACATATGCTCTTTCCTTTATTTTTCTCATCTCTCCATCCTGACATTTACTCCTCTGCTGGGTCCTACACGGCTGAGGAATTGAGTTCAGACAGATCAAACAATCTCTCTGTAGTGCAGTTAGTTGGGAAATGATGCATGTTGAGATAGAGGGCATCTCTATTCAAATATTACGCATACATGACTTATTTTACACATTATTCCTGACACCCTTGCACCTCTTCAGACATGTCTGGGGTGTATTTTTTAGATTTCTTTTTGTTCTTCCTTTCTAGTCCTTTCTTTATCTTTTCTGCCTCCTGAAACACAGATTCAGATCTATTGTGTCAGATATCTTGCTGTGGTGATTCTGCTGTTAATAAAGCACATACCACAGGGATGTCATCAAGAATGGCATGTGGATATGATGGTGCTTAGTTTGTCGGTTTGTATCCTTTCTTAGTGTTTCTTAGTCTTGTGTTGTTTTGTAGTTTTGCACACGTTTTAACAAACACTAATTAATTTGATGAAGCATCAATTAGAGAATTAAAAATGTTAAAGACTGACTAGAATAACCTAACCATGACTTCTGCAATAACTCAGTAACTTCAATTTTACATCCACAGAATAGTGTGTCTGCTGAACGACGCCACCAGCTACAGGGTCCAGGAAGCTCAGGTCGAGGTGTGTGTGAGAGACTGCGTCAACGACTACAGAGCCCTTTCGCCCAGGCCCTTCACCTTTGTGGTAAGCATCATACAAGGGTTATTCCATTCAGACCATGAGGATTCAAAAAAGACACTCTGATGACACTTTGATGAATCATCTCCAGTATCTGAGCAAAGTGCTCACTCTGAGAATGCTTTTAATCCTCATCATACATATGTTTCACAGCTTTGTCAGTCAGTGTGTTCCAAATGATTTCACATCACTGTTTTCTGTTGCTGTTTTAATGAATGCTTTTTTAAAAAGATGTATTAGGGTCAGCACCCAATTCTGCTTATTCAGAATTAATAGATGGAACTATTTATTGAGTTCATGTTTGCCACAGGTCCTAATTTAAAGCATCAAACAGTACTAAGGGGCGGGCCATGGGCACTCTGTCAGTCTTTCTGATGGAGACAGACACAGATTTCATTGTAGGCTCTGTCAATGACCCTTAACACTGCTTCATTTCATAATAAATGTTTTATGACTATCAAATTGAATTTTGATGCTCTATTATGTAAGATAAGACTGTGTGTCATGCATATGATTGCCATGTATTCAGAGCAGGATCAGGACATGGTGTGACCATGGGAGAAAAAACATACAAAACGAAACATAGAAATATATTCATTTGTTTGTTTTACCAGGTTACATTAATTCTATAACTAATAATGCTTTGAGAAGAGGGTGAGGGTTAATGAAGAATGTCAATGAACAGCTCTAAAGAGATAATTTCTCATATTTTGTAATTAATATTATTACCATGATTTTGGTTTCCTGTCATTTTTGCAGCTTTGTTTTCAAACCTTTTATAATGTTGTTTGTATTGCCCTCATGAATTTGACGATATTATCTATTAAAACTTTATACTGTTTTTGTTTTTGCATAAATTCCCACTGTGTATCATATGATAGAATTTCTTTTAATGAGGCATCACATCACTGCATTGTCATTTTCAAAACTACAGTGGTCCAATGGGTGAAAACAAGGTGACATAATTGCTTGAATTATAATTAAGTTAGTAAGCAAGCATATATCATTGTTTTTTGGACGATTTAAATACAGTTTTGTCTTCCTGATGTTTCTCATTAAACTTCACTATGATGAACTGGCAACTTGTCCAGGGTGTACCACACCTCTTGCGCAATGGCAGCCGGGATAGGCTCTAGCCCCCTGCGAACCTGATAAGGATAAGCAGTTACAGAAAATGGATGAACTTGTGAGAATGATTCCTCTGTAGTACTGTTTATGTTGCCTGATTTTTCTTTGCTCTCTCTCACTTTCCTCTCCAGACTCCATTCTTCACCCGTATCCAGCCATCTCAGGGGCCTATTTCTGGCGGCACCCGGGTGACCATCGAGGGAAGCTACCTCAACGCAGGCAGCTACGTGTCTGTCAGCATCGGACCACAGCCCTGCTACTTTAAAAAGTAAGAAACAGTTTTTTTTCCGTTAAATTTAAATTAAATAGTAATTATGCCTGTGGGTAAATTGGACAGATCACTGCAGAGGAGAAAAGGATTTAGATAAGACAAAAAAAAAAGAGTACTTAAGATAGTAAAACAAATTCATAATTATGACTTAAGGTACTGTAGATAATACAGCAAATGAATAAATAAAGATAAAGAAAATATGTGCTTAAATACACAGAAGAAGAACGATTTGTTTGTGTGTGTTGCAAAAAATGTCATTAAGATATTACATGCACATGTAAGCATGTAATCAGTGTGTCAGGTTAGGATGTTCTTGCACACACACAGCATCTCTTTGTCTGCGCTCACACAAGCTTTCTTTAATCTCACGCACAGGAAAAAAAAAAAAAAATCCAAACTATCAGCACAGTTGCTTGCATGTCAAATGCACGGATTAGCCTCTCATAGCTAATCTCTATTGGAGCAACTGTATGCTAGCTTTGATGTCACAGCAGTCACTCCCGTGCTGCAGCCTCCTCGTGGTAATCCAGCAGATTCCACTCCAACCGTGACTGGCTGCTCACCTTAACTCCGTCTTTATCTGTCACACCCGAACTGTGGGTGACTGTGTGTTTGTGGCATCTCGTGAAGGCTGCTCGGGCATGTGTTCTTTGTGAATGGGGTTGCTATGGTTACAGGCCAAGGGACTTGGGAGAGTTGATACTGTAGATTCCCTCACCCTTTTTCTCTCTCGCACACTCTCTGCCTCTCAACTGACATGGTATATAGAGGCACAATAGAATATGCATGACTACATATAAGTCTACACACACACACACACACACACACACACGTGAATATATATACATCGCTCCTGTGAAGTCATGGCCCAGAAAAGCAGCCACCACTCAACTGTGCTAAATACATATTAGATAATGTAGCTACTGGGGACTGTACTCAAGACTGCAATTGAAAATGTTATTTTGCCTATGGGACTATGCAAGCATGAACACACACACATGCACACCCACAGACTCTTTCCATCCCTCCCCCAATGTTTGTGACTGGTGGCGTTGATCCTTGTCATCGTACCAATCATAGCAGGTACAAACTTCATTAAACATGACTTCCCATCTCTGTTTTTGTCTCTCCTTCTCTTGCTCAGCTCCTCTGCAGTAAACACATCACATCTCTCTTCATATAAAAGAAATACTGTAGAGGAGTGTTTAACACCAGGCGTGATATACAGCTGTTATTTCACATCCTTTGCAAATGTGAACATATACTACAAAACGTGTCACCTTAACAGCTGAAGTCTTGACATGTTTACTTCTTACTACGAGTGGAATAATTCTGCTTTGCAATTTTACTTTTCACTTCATTGCAGTTTATTTGTTTTATGCTTTTATAAATTGGATTTAGAAAAAACAAACAAAAAAAAAAAACAACAAGATGTGGTTCAGATGTGATCTGGCTCACGTTGTGATTGGATCTCAGCCAGGTGTAAATGCAATCCTTACAGCGTGACCACATTTTTAAAGAAAAGAAATCTACCCAGAAGGTTAAAATGTCACCTAACTTGGCCTCTTTCTGCTAGTCCAAGTATCAGAGCAGAGCAAGTCCTCACAGTAGAAAAAAAAAGGTATTTAAAAATGTTAAAAATTAACCATAACACTGCTTCTCTTCACCTGAGATCGTTGTAAGCCTGCCAGCCCAGCCTAACTTGCCTACTATAACTAAACTAAACTAAATTTGCATATTGAGATCTGCTCAGAAATGAAATAAAGGAATTTTTAATCTGGGGTGTTAATGCATAGCCTGGTAGATCAGATGTTGCATTATCCGATAGATACATACAGATCACATGCTAATACCAGTACAAATGTAGCCACAGCCAGTGTAGCTCCTGCTGCTGCATTCAAAATCTGGGGAGTGTGTGCCTTTTGCAGAACTTGACTGGCTTGACTGTATGACTGAAGTACTTTGGTCACAATTGGAATTATCTAATCAAATTAGCGGGTTACAATATGGTTCTAAGAGAATGAGACTAATTGGCTCCCCAGACTGGACACTGGTAATTACAAGCACAATGGGCAAGTCATTAAATATGTCAAATGCTTCAGCTAGGACCTCAGTATTTAAGGAACGCCCTGGCACGAGAAAGTAATCATTTCTCCTTTATTATTATAATTCTGTTTTTAGTGATCAAACTCTGCCAGACAGCTTCTTTGTGAGATATTGTCAAGGGCCTCTGCTGCTTTTGCTGTTGAAGTGTAAATTCTCTTCTATTTCTCCAAAATAATGTCACCACGCTTTTATTTTCTCTGCATTCTCGTATGTATTTGCATGCCAGGTCTTTCTGTTTATTAGAAATTCCTGTGAGAAAGCAGAACCTCAATATCTTTCAAATATGAGTTCAAAAAACAGTTTCTTACAGCATTTGTCTGAGGTGACAGCAGCTGTGTAATGCATTTTTATACACTGTTTAGAGTATTGCATTAAAAAGGATCACGATCTTTCCACACAGACTTGATGTAACCACATTTACATTCTTTTCTTCATTGTCTCACTGGAGCTGCGATTCAACTGGTGCTAATTACACCATCTTGTTGCCCTGATGGTAAAATGGTCAGGTGGAATAAAGAACTGGCACTATCTAATGCTGATGATCACATAACAAGTATTGATTTATCCAAAAATTCGGTTCAAGGTTACTAAATATTTGGGTTGAAAACACACCCTGACCAGCCTCTACAGTTAGCTGTCTAACACATTGGTGTGGGGTCACTTTAACTTTTCCTCTATCTGTCCATCCAGGAGGAATGCCCGTGAGATAGTGTGCGTGACACCAGCTGGAATAGCACCGGGCAGTGCATCAGTGTTTGTGGACATCGACGACGCTGAGCTCAGAAACCCGGAGGTCAAGTTTAACTACACTGACGATCCCACCGTCCTGAGGATTGAACCTGACTGGAGCATTGCCAGGTATGCTGTTGTGATGTGTTATCATTTCCTTGACTGGCTTACTTCATTTCACCATTATTTGGTCCATTTATGTCACAATGCCTTTGTAGCCCAACCAGAGCTTCTAGAAGAACTGGCATGACTCATTATCTTGTGTTTGGGCAACTTATCAAATAACAGCAGTTGGTTGAGACTAGTTAGAGCAACAAATGACTGCTGTTATAAAATACATCCAAGCACCGTTGGACAGTTCCTGCAGGCAGCTCAATAAATGCACAGAACCAAAAAGGAGTGACCAGGTTTGGACCCATAACATCAGACACCACTTCTTGTGATGCAGCAGCATCAACATGACAAAGTTTGCATAGAGGTAAATTGACAGTGCCTTCAGAAATTTTTCATTCGGCTCAAGCAAGACATTTTTTAGTCAAGGAAATCACCAGCAGTAGTAACAGCTTGGGTGATCAGAAAATGGGGAGCTTGTCAGGTTGTGCAGCTCATTGATCATTTGAATGTTAAGCTAATACTGATCAGCCGATAGTGTGTGAGACTGAAGTTCTCTGCCAGATCTAATGCAACTCTCAGTTTGAAACTCAGCTTTCCACAGCCTGTCATGCAGGTCTGTATATCCCCAGCTAAATAAATAAAGACAATCAAACACTCAGAATTGAACATAACAGGAGTCACTGGGGAGGACACACACAAGCAAAGGCTTTGACATTAAAGTAAATTTACTGGCAGGAAGGGCACACACATATTGTGTCTTTATGATGGAGTCTTGGGTTAGTATAGTGAAGAATAGCCTGCACCTCAGTGGTCCCATCTAGCCTGGGTTCTATTACTATCTGTATACTTAAGGAAGTTTGATGATTACTTGGAGTAATTTTAAACCTTCTGTGGTGCACACATGTTTGATTTCCCTCACACTACCCCAGTATTAATTGCAATCTCCAGTGCCCTCTGAGTGCTGGCACTTGTTGATCCTCATTTAATTTGGGATGTTAAAGTGTATCTCTAAAAGCTGAATGCCAGCTGTTGACAAAGATCAATATTTTCCTGCAAAAAATCCTGTCATGTGGCAGTACTTAAAATTCTGTCCAGTTTAAAACACCCATCTGCCTCTTCACTTTTCCTCTCTGTATTCTCTCTGTTATTCTGTGTTTTTTAAATTACCCATCCTCTTAATTTGTTTGGAGATCTGGGAAGCTATCTTGACCCGTTTCTCCTCATTGTGCCCCCTTCCCTCCTGCTCCTTTCTGTCCTTCTCTGTGTTACCTTCTTCCCTGTAGTGACTCATCAGTAGATGGTAGCAGATAGATGCAGAGCTTGTTAGAAAAGAGTGTTGATGAATCCTGCCCTGTTCCTTTTGCACAGTAGGACTGGCCGACCAGCAGCTGAGGCCCAATCACTGCCCCGCACACCCACTGTGATGGTGTTTTGTGTGTGTGTGTGTGTGTGTGTGTGTGTGTGTGTGTGTGTGTGTGAGCCCCGAACTGGGGGTTCTACTTCAGGAAGCTCACCCAGGGGTGCTGATCCCACATAAAAGAAGACACGTGCATGGACACACACAAACACGCAAACATGCACCCCACTGCTTCCCAAAGTCCCTGATGTTTGCCCCCAGACCTCTCTTCCATCTGGCTGAGAAAACCACCAAACAACACGCACACCTCACTAACAGCGAAAAAAAACAGTTATAGAAAAAGTGTGTGTGTTACTTCCAGCTAGTGGAAACTTTAATTTGGCTGATACGCTTCAGCCAGTGCCCTCTCTCACAGTATCACATGTTGGCTCATGTAGAAAGTACAGCGGACTAGTCAGATGTGATATCTTATTGGCTAATATCTGACTCACAAAGGCAGATACTTTGTCTGAATACATGCACGCCTGCAGAGCATTAGCATTGTGCTTGGGTGATGATAGCAAGAGTGGATGAAAGACAATGAGAAGAGAAAGGAGAGGGGGTGTGGGGGGGTACATTATCGTTGTGCTTGGCTGATGATTTCCATTTAGGAAGAAGACAGAGTGCTTCAAAAATAAATCAATGAAGAGTGCTCATCTGGGATACTGAGGAAAGATATTTGGGCAGCAGCAAAGGTTAGAGAAGCTATTTCTAAATATTCATATCTTCTCCCATTTGGCAGGGTCTATAAAGCAGATGGGTGTTCATCTTGCCACTCCTTCAGCAATTACTGCCAAGGTGCCCTTGAGCAAGGCACAGAACACCTCTACTATTCCAGTGCAGCTGTTTAATGGTAGCCAGAAAATGCTAGATTGGCCATACTGTGTAAATGTAGGTGATTAGGCACAGCGTCCACATTTTACTAAAGTAGCAGTTGGTGAGCTAA
The DNA here is from genome assembly GCA_028641955.1 of Protonibea diacanthus. Classification (NCBI taxonomy): domain Eukaryota; kingdom Metazoa; phylum Chordata; class Actinopteri; family Sciaenidae; genus Protonibea; species Protonibea diacanthus. Next base: position 22,032,633 of record CM053984.1, read on the forward strand.
TGTAGTTGGTGAGCCAATAACTGACATGCTAGCAGGCTGGGAACACGCTAGCACTAGTCAGTCATGAAGTTATGAATTTCACTTATTGAAGAGGGGTAAATTGTTCTTGCTACCTTGCTGTAATAAGCTAGTATTATTTACCAAGCCTATTACCTAGCTTGGTTGCTAACAGGATATTTAGTTCACACAGTTCATTTACAATATGAATTCATACCATTGACCTTTGTTCCAAAACTAGATGGATAGATACTGTATTAATCCAGAGGAAAATTAAACAACTGACTTTTGTAGAACATTTTATACCCCAGCAGAGCTTTAATAAAACATGATAATGCAAAATGATACGGCTAGGATAACTTCCTCCATTTTGGACTAAAGATAGAGTATATGCGAATTATTTCGACCCCCAGTCTGAATGTACTCATAGCAACAATTTATTTTAAATTAACTGATTTGGACACAAAAATGCTGTTTCTGATGTTGGTGTGTCCAAGCCTTAACTATGTGTTTTGTTCCTGTTAGCCATTATTTGCTATTTATGCTTGAATTTGGCAATGTCTTCCCCTTTTAATAAAAAAACTTGTGTTTTCACTTGAGGCAGTGTTTCAGTCAACTTTCAGGGAAGCATATTAAACATCCCCAGCTGTAGAACAAAACGTATCAAAAATATTTGACAGTCAATGAGATTAGACCAGAGCGAGGGTGAAAAAATGGAAAACAGAGAGAGTGGTAAAACAGAAAGAGAGGAGCGAGATGGTAAGAGGGGGAGGGAGAGCAGACAGAGAGAAACACTAACAACAGTGGTTGGATTTCCCCAACTATCCCTGAGAGTTTATCCTTATTGTCTTGTTGTCTGTTCCCTGAAGCATGTACCTGAGCTAAAGAGACTTGCTTAGACAAAGAGAGGAGCAACAGGGACAGAGGGACTCAGCACAAATATACATCAAGCTGAGGAGGAGAGGGGAGGAGGAGGAAGGGAGGCAGAGGACAAGCGGTGTTGTAAGTGCAGTCTGCCTGGTCCCATGATGCATCTGTGGCAATGGCATAAACATCTTCTTAAATCAGTTTATTTGAATGTGGCCTCTGCTGCAGTGCTGCTTTGTTAATCAGCCACCTGCATCTCTCTTAAAAAGCACAGAAATAAAATGCTGGGTCACTGGGTTTTTTTTTGTTGGCATATGTGGTGTATGTACAAACACAGTTTACAGTAAGTAGATAGCACTTACTGCCCGACTATTTAAAGACCACATTAATGTGGTGCTTTGCACTATGTCTCACAATCATCAGAACTTGTTAAATATTTTAATATATTTATTTTTTAATATAAATCTGTTAAATAAATCGTGATAGCAGTCAAAACTCAAAGATGAAGAATAATACGATCCCTTGCTGTGACACATAAGAAAGCTAATTTGCATTCAAAGTGGAATGAGATTAAAAAAGTCATTAGAGTTCAGATGGAAGTAACAATACACAAAATTTCAACTTAAACTTCTTAACATTAATTAGACTCTGCTCAAGAGAACAGACTAGATTTCTACAGAATTAATTTTCCCACATCATGGCATGGCACTCAGCCGTAGTGAATTGAAGTCAAGTGTCTCCCTTCCAGTAGTTTAAGTTGAATGTGGCTTCTAGAGATTACAGAAAGTACAGTGAATGTGAATAGTCTGTCTGTAGGAGCAAACAGAGAAATACGGTGCTGTACACCTCCATCATCCCCCATAACATCCACGTATGATCACATGTTACACATGGTGTTGATGAATGGTACCCATTCTCCTTAGCCAGTAGTGGGCAACCTACCAAAAAGAAGGAAAAAAAATTAAGGTGAGAAGAACACACTTGAACCCTTTTGTCTACCGACAATGCGAGAGACGATACATCTACCATGATCATTTGCTCCCTTTCCTTCCCTGTCATTACTATTTGCTGAACTTGTAAGTCTTCCTGGATCAGAGTGAGACATGACTGTCTGGCATTAGCTAGCCAGTATTAAGAGGCTCTGCTTGGTATCACCATGTCACTGCTGTTGGTGCTTGTACACAAAGTCATTTTGCGTGTGTCATATTCACATCTATAATGAAAAGACACATATATTGCAGAAATCAATGGTAATACATGGCAACCCATTAGAAGGAAGGAATGTGTCTTGTTATCCTCCACATGGAGACAATAAAGCCAGATTTGCAGGATTACTCAAAGCCATCCAAGTTATTATGACTCCTGGAAGAACAGTTCATAAAGAACAGGGTGAGCATCGCCATTTTATAGGGTTGGCTCCTGTCAATGTTTGGGGCACACGTGGCCTGCAAAGATGGTAGGTCAGGATTTACAAGATGTCTGCTTTTTACGTGTTATAAAATAGTACTTTGGGGTTAAGCCCTCTAATATTTAAAAACAGCAAAAAGAGAAATACAGTAAGCAACAAGTGGTGAGTCAGTCTATAGAATAAAGACTGCAATTATATAGCCATGGCAGTGACAATGGACCCCTACCTTGAAAGTATCCTCCTGCAGAGAGCTGTTACCACTCAAGATACCCAAGCAACAGAGAGAGTAAAACTTCAAAACACTTTGAAGTGAAGATAGTGGAGGTAGCAGTCAAGGGCAAGGATTTCTGAGCAGAGAATTAGGTGTATTACACTCCACATCCAGCTCATAGGTTGTCTGCAAAGAGATGAGATTACTTTTTTAAGTAAATGTCACAGCTGTAAGTATCGGTAATGGCTGTCTGAACTACAAACCTCACCAAGGCCCCAAATACTCATTGAATGTCCATATCCAATGTACAGTAAAGAAGCCGCATGATGTTTATGACTTTTTCAAGATAGATAGTTTTATATCAGCCTTTTATTTCAGACAGTAGTGTGAAAGACAACAGTATATCTCCCTCCATGAATCGAGAAACCTGCAGAAAGACACACTATAGGGAATCTTATAAACTATATTTTCCAGAGGATCAGATAACCTAGGCAGCAGTGAAAGACGGTGATCTCCCGGTAGAAAACACACTAGAGTACTCAGAGTTTGGAACTACCACTGTAAAACAAGGCAGGCATCAAGAAGTGTGACAGTTTTCATGGAAACTCAGTTGTCTTTACAAGTGGCAAGAGTCCTCCTCTGATAAAGATTTTTTTTTCATGTATTTTATGATCCTTTCTCAGCACTAATCTTGTAATGTGGGTGGTCATCAAAGGAAACCAGCATGGGAAACCACTGAAGGGTATTCCGGACATTCCCAAGACTCCAAAAACAATTTGTCTGGTGGAATTTGCAAACCAGTCAGCCATTGTTTCAAATGTACAAGCATTTGCAGTTACAGAGACTGAAAACTTTAAAGAACCGATCCACCCAAATAAACATTTCTACACCAAGAGGATTTTAGTCTGCATTTACACACAACTCTACAGTCTACTACTCACCAACAAAATGAAGCTTGGGGCTTCAGCCAAGTTCTGGCATCGTCATTTACTGGATTCAGTCCAGTGACCTTCGCAGACTCAAGGCAAATTATTGTGTATGGAGTTATAGTACGTAGAGTATCTCTGTGGATCTTTCTCCAATCATTCAGTTTCTCTCTCTGACTCTTACTCTCTCTTTCACCCTTTTCTCTTTGATTTTCACTCACATGTGCTCCCTCGTGTTCTCATTCACTGCATTTCTTCTATGTAAACACCAATATAATCTCTAGCTCTACCTGATGCCCAGGGCACTCCACCATACGCATGGAGTCAAAATTTCTTTTCTCTTTCTTTCCTGTAAAGTGGTCAGGCTATTCTTTTCTTCATGTTTTAATAATAGATGCACACATGGGATGGTGAACACAGTTGTATACATACTGGTTTTTGCAACTTCAAATCATTTTTTGTGTTAATCAGTCCTGTCTCTCAATAATATACAAAAACCGTTAGAATGTCTAAACACAATATAGAAAAGCTGTTACCTGTGCAAAATACGATATGATACTGGTTAAATTTAGGCGTTCACATCACTTTGTTTTGGTAAAGGATCGCTCATGGCCTTGGATTCAGAAAATGTGATCTGTAGCTTGAAGCATGATATACATATTAATCAACATTTTTTTCTAAAGCGCTTTTTCTCTAATAAACCAAAGAGCCTTTGTTGTCTCAACCTGCAACATGCAGCATTCAGAATATGCGCCTCTGGAAGTGAACCCCAGTTTCTGGTATCAAAATCCTGCACATTGGACGCACACAATCCACCGTGACCACCACCCTATGACTCCTTTGTATCACATAAATGCACTCACTCAAAAAAAAAAACAATAAACTTTGCTTGTTAACACAATCCAGGCAGCGATTATGTTTGACACCATGAGGTAATTGGGAAAACAAATTGGTGTTGCAAAAACCTGTTTGCTTTTAAAGTGCTCTATAAATGAAATCAAATAAACGTGAATGTTATTTGCAATAAAGACTTATTATCAACATAATATAACATGTATGTTTCTTCCTTATTGTGACTCTGTGGTTCCTAATTTCAGTGTTGTAATCAGATCTTGCTTTCTGCCACAGTGCTGCTTTGGTGAAGCAGAAAAATGTTTTTCACCAGCTTTTCTTTGGGGACATTTCTCGCACATATAGTTTTTGCACGTATATTTTGCTGCTACCAATCAGAAGGAGGTCTTGAATACCTATCAGATAGTTCTTTCTCTTCTATAATCTCTTCCGCTGTGTTTCTACAGTGGTGGGACTCTGCTGACAGTGAGTGGGACCAACCTCGCAACCATCCGGGAACCAAAGATCAGGGCCAAGTATGGGCAGGCCGAATCCTTTCATGTGAGTATTGACGTGAATGATGCACACGTCACATAAACACAGAGGCACACATAAACACACACAAAACATGCACACAGACTAAGAAATGTTTTCACATTCACAGGCAGCCTGTAAAGTCACATACACGAGCTCATCTGCACAAATATAAATTCACACCGTGGCATACAGTATAGACATCAGACGTTATTCAGTTTTACACACACAGTACCTACATTAACTGACAAATCTATTCAGACGTACACCTCTGCACACACAAGCACATCTGCACACAGCTGCTCCTATAGTGGTGCTTAAGGTGGCAGACAGACTGTCTGTTCTACAGCTACAGCTTCAGACATCTGATGCTACCTCAGGGCATGTAGCTTTTCAAATGTCAGCACACCACATGAGTGTTTGTGTCACAAAAAGAAAGAGACTGCATGTGAGTGAGTGAAAGACAGAGAGAGAGAGAGAGAGAGAGAGAGAGAGAGAGAGAGAGACAAAGAACGTTTTTTTTGGGAAAACGAAAAAGAAAAAAAAAATCCATGCAAAAGCTGAAGTTCCATTTGAGAGTTGAAGCGTTTTATCAATTCTATAGATAATGTTCACAAAGCACCTTGGTGATTTTCACTGTGAGTTGAAGCTCTTTAGTTGCCGGGGTTAAGAAGTGAACTTCAAACAGTACCCAGGCACTTCAGCCTGCGGATAAAGCTGTCGTTTATTGATGCAAACAGCCTACACGATGCATCCCACACAGCCATTTATCAAAGTGCTACTTTACACTTAAAGGACCATGCTGATGTCGTCGACCATTCACTACTAACCATTAATACTCAGCCAACAGCAATTTTCCAAAGCGAACTATAGTGTTTTACATTTCTAACCTTCCACACATATTGATGATAAATTATATAATAAAGTCATGAAGTCATGCTGCTGTTGAAGAGTCTGACAGCTGTTGGAATGAAGGACCTGTGGTAGCACTCCTTCTTACATGGTGGGAGTAGCAGTCTGTCTCTCCACAGTCTCATGCAAGGGGTGAGAGGAGTTGTTCATCCTGGATGTCAGACTTCACTGATGGAATAGGACTGCATTTAACAAAGTTATGTTTTAAGAAAATAAAACATAAAGGCAAACAATACAAATCTTGTTTTGTTAATTGATATTTACATTTTGTTCTTCATGCTGATAGGTATACAAACAGGGTTGTGTCTTGCTACAAGAATGGACTAAGAGATGAATTTATATTTTTTAGTCACTTGATTTGTTCATAAACAATATCCAGTATCTAGTACTTTAATCACAGTCAGTAAAGCAGCTATTCATAAGCTTCTCTATGAAGAACTTGATATGAATGTAAAAATACTAATAGCTGATCATAAATTTGCAACCAATTTACATTTCCAATAAGTCTCTAACAGTTTCACAGGACATTGACTTTCAAAAAGGATGGCTTATTATCCCCAGCAGATCTCTTTTAAAAGAAAATTAAAGTCTGCAGGTTATTATCTGTATTTAAAAAATGGATGACGAGCTGCCTGTTTTCTACATGATATTCTCTTTTCATTTTCAGAACTGCACTGTGTATAACAACTCAGTCATGGTGTGCCTGGCTCCATCAGTGGCCGATTCAGAGCTTGGCTTTTCTGAGGCCGGCACCGGCCCAGATGAGATTGGGTTCTACATGGATAATGTGAATGCCCTGGTGGTGGTCAACGAGACATTCAGCTACTACCCCGACCCCGTGTTTGAACCGCTGAGTCCCTCTGGAATACTAGAACTCAAACCCACGTCGCCACTCATACTCAAGGTGAGAGAGGCAGGAGTGTTATTTTTTTTCTGAGAGACTTCTCTCTACCTGCCTGTAATGTTTAGGTTTATTTCATCAGTGCTCTGATCTGAGTTTTTACCTTGCAAACAGCTTCAGCTACTGTGGTACTGTAGTGCAGGGGGCTTTGAAAACATCTTTTCAACTTGTGAGAGACTTGTTCTACAATGCAGCGGTGAAGATGAAGAGTCTTAAGTGCACTGCCTTCACAAAGCTTATGCAGAGGGAATAAGGTTATTGACACCTACACAGAACTGAACATTATCACATCTAATTGGTGTTAGAAATGATCCAGATATTGATCTCATTTAAAGTGTCTTTTTTTCAGTATCCTCAGTATTAGATAAACAGCTCCTTATGTTACCCTCAAATATTTTTTGCATTGGAATTAATTTAGAAATGAAATATTAATGTCTTTTTTTCACATGTGAAATCAGCTCTTGAGATCTGCCAAATTCATATCACACTTCACTGTGTGTTGGCTGATAATTTTGTAGAACATCCCTACAACTTATATTGAACCATTACATTTGTTGGGAAATCCTCTGAACTGACATTTCCTAAAGCTTCTCCTTAGTTACTGTTGCTGGTCAAACTGGTCAAACTTTCTATTTTTGCCTCAAATTCAGCTCACAATGATAACAGTGGTAGATTACCACTCAAAACTCTTTGTCATTGTTAGGTCACAAAACAAAGGGCGAGCGGATGCTGTTTAAATCAACAGAATAAACAGAACCAAAGTCTATTCTATCTAAACAGAATTAAAACGAGAAAGAAAAAACTCACTATATAAACTATTACAACCAAGCCGCCATGACTTCAAGTTTAACGAAGATCTTCAAACTGAAAACTGGGGATTGGTGAGTCGGACAGGTGCCGCCCTGATGGTGTTCCTCCAGGTCTCCAAGATGCAGAGACAATGGTGGCCACGCCTCCTCATCTGGGACCAATCAGGACAGGGCAACCACACACTTAAATTTGCATTCACCAGCAAAACTCTACCAGTACGTGTTACTGCTACTGTTACTATATCAGTGTAGGTGGAAGTTTGATTCCAGACTGAGGTGGGCCAAAGCAGGCTTTTCATTTCTGTCTGGTGATAATCAATTTTTGATTGCAGAAATGAATGAAAGAACTATCACTAGTACTTTATGTCAGCTGGCTAGCTAATTACGCTAATGTTAACTTGTAAGTTTGTTTAAAATTCTGTCTCTGAATGAACCTTAAAGGATTTCAGCTGCATTTTTTAGAGTTTTGTCGAATATTCATATGACGATTATCTGCATGATATTGGACCAATAAAAATCAGGACAAAAGGACTAACATTACCCTGCACTGTGTGGGAAAAGGGTTTACTTAATGGTCAGGTCTGCTGTAGGTGGCAGTGCAAACAAAACTACATATTTAGCCAACAATATTATGAATACTACAAGATAGTACTAGATAATGTTTTGGTTTTTGTTTTTTTTTTAATTCCATTGATTTTCAACAGAATATTGATGCTGCACAGACATACAGAAAGGTGTTAAAATGCAGAATATGTGGGCACACTTGTACACATTCTCAATATTTTATTCGAACCTAGGTCTCCAGTAGTGGTAGATGTTTTTCTCTCAAGGTTTTTTCTACTTTCAGGTTGACTACGAGTCTCAAAACATATTGAACCTATCTTGTATTAATAATGGCCAAGCCTACATACACCGACACACATTCACATCTTTTTTTTTCCACACAAGAAAGAACAGCTTGCAAATGTGTTTGCAAGGTCTTTCAGAGGGAGGGGGGGGAGGGAAGGGGGGAGAAAAAAAATCTCTCAAATTCATAATTGAAAGCTGAAAGCAAACGTCCACACCTTCCAAGGCCAATTTCTGTCTTTCTGTAACTAACGGCAACTTCTTTGACTGCCATCCTCCTCTGCAGCCCGCAGCCCTCTTAAATAACAGTCCTTTCAATTTGTGTAATTAATTTCCAGTGCTGGAAGGCCAGTGTGGAAGCACTCACGGGCCCACAGTGCAGGAGATTTGGATTATATTGGTTTTCATTTTCATTAACAGTGATTGGACATAAGTATCTGAAATTAATTGGCAATTTCTGAGTTGTGTGTATGTGTCAGAGTGTTATCTCGTTTAGCTCACCTGAAATGTTTAGTCAGAGGAGTGACTGGAGAAGAATTTGAGTGTCTGTTTCAGCGGGATACATACTATTACTATTACTATTTCCAAAGTTAATGAAATAGCGAGCGGATCAGTGACTAGAAATCACTTAAAAAAAGGTTTCTTAAATCGATGTTAGTTTTACAGTGTAAGTACTATAAAATGGTTTTACTCCAACTTTTATGTAAGTGTACACTAAGGGGACACTAGGGCACAAAAGGGGACAATATAATGTTAATTTCTTTTAGATCAGTGTTCAATGTCTGCCATGATTTGCCTTGACTATCTCCTATGTTATCACAGAGAGTGTGTAATACTGTTTATTTCCATGAAGAGATTGAAAGCAGCGTAACCGTTGTAATTTATTTCTTAAATGATAATTTATTAGCAAAGAGCCTCTCCGTAATTGCCAAATCTCCTGCTTGGCTTGTTGGTGGAGCTGCCTACCCATTGGAAGGACTGATGAGATGGACAAAAAAAGAAAGCAATTTGGCGGGGTGGTGGGACGCGGGGTACGCATTTCTCAGAGATGTGTGCGCTGCTCCCGCCACGCAATTAATTTCTCATCTGAAGTGTCGGGTGTGTTTTTACTGAGGTGTGTTAGCGAGAGAAAAAAAAACATTTATCTGCTCTCAGTGTTTCCGTGAGTGTGTCTGTGTGTGTGTGTGTGTGTGTGTGTTTTGAGATCGTGTCCCTGCATGATGCTTCTTGCTTGTGCTGTGTATGTGTGGCAACAGCTCCGTGTGTGGCTTCAACTTGAGGGCATGTGTGGTTTGAACTCTGCATGCGTGTGTGTGGCTAGCAGGCTGCGTGTGTGTGTAAGTGTGTGTGTTTGCAAGATGGAATAGGATGCATGTTTACAGGGTTGCAGAGCAGGGCTGGGTGGCGGCCCGCAGAGACGATGGGATTGGAAAACGGAGTCTGTCTCTGCATCCCACTGCTAAGCCAGCAGGAGACACGGCGGCTATCTCCTCTCTCTCCCCCCTCTCTCTTGCTCTGTCTATCTCGCTCGCTCACACTGTGTTCACTCTGTTCAATCTCTTTTTTTCTTTCTCACTTCAGAGTATATCCCTTTCATCTTCTTTTACCCCTCACGTAATCTTTCCTCTGCTCTCTCCTCTCGCCGTGTCTGCTCTCCTGATGTTTTCCTTCCACGTTTCCTATCTGTCTTGTTTTCTTTGTATTCATCTTCCCCCCTGTTGCTTTTTTGTTTTCTTGCTGTTACGTGGCTTCTCTGTTTTCACACCACTAACTGCACTTCCATCACAGACAAAGTGTGTGTCAAATTGGAACTAGTGGACTTGATATTGAAATGAAAAACTGGAACTGAAATTGACAAATGTTTGAATTTACACACCAGCGGTACAGGCTTCAACTGTGGAATCCAGTTTAGTGTACAAAAGGTGGACTGGTTTCTTCTTCTTCACATTTCTCTTCTTTTCGACATAAAAACAATCAGGCCTTACCTGACTCAACGTGCTGCGCAGCTCCTGATGCAGGCTGTGGTCATCTCACAATGGGCCTCCCAGCCTGCACAGTTAAATCCTTTCAGATGATCCAGAACACAGTGGTGTGCCTGGTTTTCAATAAACCCAAAAGGGCACATTACCCTGGCTCCACTGGCTACCTGTAGCAGCCTGCATTCAGTTCAAATCACTAATGTTTGCCTACAAGTAGTCCCCTATGTTACCTTATGACCGCTGTGCTCCACCAATGAATGACAACTGGCTCTGCCACCCGTACGCTCAGGGTAATCCAAACTTTTCTCATCTGTTGGTGGAATGCGCTACCACTTCCTACCAGAATAATGGTGTTCCTCTCTACCTTTAAAACCTCCTGAAGACCCAGCTCTTCAGAGAGTATTTTCTCTCCTCACACCACCAACAACTGGACATGCTAAATCTATCCCCTTCTACAACTGTCACTTGATTCTATGCAGGTAGTATTTATTGCTGCACTAACATGTCCTTGTAGAACTGTTTCCATTTTTGTAAGTCGCTTTAGATAAAAGCTAAATGACTACATGTCAGTTAAATGATTGCAAAAGAGTAAACAAGCAGTTTTGATAAGTCTTTTTTATTGCCAACTAAAAAAAATCCATGAAAAGAACAAAATCAACCAATGAATAATTAAATAGTAAGTGTTATCTGTGTACTATCTCCAGAGCCTGTTCTGTCTTCCTCTGTGCACCATCATTGTCCAAATACTATTAAAAACACATCAATGAACCACATTTGCACTGACATGTTCTTTCCTTATGATGAGCTTGGGCATGCTCAGTCCTGCTGTCATAATCAAGAGCACAGTGTGTGCTGCAAATTGTGCCCAGCAAATGCACTATTTACTCCTGTTCATGGAAGGTTGGCTTAAAACTACAGGGCCCAGCTGTTTTAGGAAGTTACTGAGCCTTTCTGAGCCTTGTGACTTGTGTTCAGTGGGATTTGTTAACAGTAAGGGATTCTAAATGAACAATTGTTTTGTCGGTGACTAATTTCTGTGCATTTATTTACATAAACAAATGTGATTTTCATCAAAGAGCCATATGATCAGTCACTCATTGTTAAGATGAAACAGCTAAAAGTCAAGCAAAGGTGTTTGATGGTATCTGTAACTAAAAAAAGGTTTGAAAACAAACTTTCTTACACTTTGATCAGGTCTTTCATATGCCTTCAAATATACATCTCTCCTCTCTTCACACATCTCTCTCTCTCTCTCTCTCTCTCTCTCTCTCTCTCTCTCTATCTGTGTTCAGGGTCGTAACCTGATCCCAGCGGCTCCGGGTAACAGTCGCCTCAACTACACGGTGCTGATTGGAGAAACTCCCTGTGTCCTCACCCTGTCTGAGAGTCAGCTGTTGTGTGAATGGCCAAACCTCACCGGACAACACAAAGTCACGGTGAGATCACGACTTCCACGTCCTCCGTCTCTTCATCTCTGTCTCCCATCAGCGATGTTTTGATGTAACGTGACTTTGACTTTCTAAAATGTTTCACTTTTCTGACCCATTTTGTACCAACATGCGCTAAATGGATTATCTGAAAGAGAATCCGGTCGATATTATGAGCCGAGACCTTCATGGTAGACTTCTTTCTTAATGTCATTTTTTATTTCTTATCTTTCATATTCATTAAATAACTGGGTCAGTATTCAGGATTTATTCGAAAAACAATTTATAAAAGGACAAAAAAATACCACCTGTTTTACTTGGAATAACTACACTGACTCAATAATTCATTTTTATGAATATGAAAACATTCCAGTCTAACAATCTCAGTCCATAATGTCACTCTAACCTTGTAGCTGAGTTATGTGAATAACCCCTCATATCTTTTCTAAACAATTTCCTCTGACAGATGCAGGATACGCTCCACTGGGCTTGCACGCCAAGGCTGCTGTTAAATATGTAACGCTTAATTAACATGTTGATCTTCATTGGCCTTCAGCTAGCCTGCAGTGGAAGTTTAGTTCTGTCACAGGAACCAGAAGCCTGATAATTCTATACATGACATCTACATTCAAAATACAAAACACAGATCTGCAGACTTTGCACCATTTCAGCGCCGTTAATGTTAAATCCATCAAGTGTTTGAAATGCCGCAAGTCAAAGGGAAATTATTCACTTGTTCACATAACGCACTCAACATGACCACAGTGAACCTCCAGACATGTCTGCAGATTAAAGACCGTGTTTCTTTCTGTCCGCTGAAGCGTATCCGCATCAACAGCTGTGCAGGCGTCAGCACTTCTTTGCTGCAGGTGCTGCTGGTTTTAGATTTGAGAAGTTTTTAAGTCCCCCAGTGCCGTCTCCATTTTTCATGTATTTTTATTAGCTTCCGCTTTGATGGTGCAGACATTTAATAGCACACAAAATATAATGTACCCAACCCCTCAGTAAATCCACAAGCCAATCCACCACCCACACTCAACTCTAATCGAAGCTACACTACATCTCTCCCTGGATCCACGCTTAGTCCAGCATCATACCCTGAACTTTGTCACATTTAGTGTGTTCTGGGACTGCTAATGAACATACTTATGAACAAACAACTTCACTACAACTCACTACAACTGCACTACAACTTCAGGTATGTTTGATTAATACCACCTGTTCCAGGTGAAGCAGCCTGCAAGGTTCCAAAAGAAATATGCCCTGCATCACATGACATGACACATCATGTGTTTTTGTTGGCCTGATTTTCACATGACTTTAGATTAATTACTAACAAAATCTTAAGGGTTTTTTTTTTTTTGAAGAAAAATATGTTAATATGTTTTTTTTTATTTTATTTATTATTATTTTTTTTTTATGTCTTATGCAGTCCATGTAAGCAAATCATTTACACCTGCAAACAGACCCTGCTTGACCACATATTTGTAATGCCAGTCCCTGCCTGGGTCGTTCATCAACACCCACATCTATTGTTTCTATTTAAAATGTCACACACTTGTTACTTAATTAATTCTCTAGAAAAACAGCAATTTTCTCAGTCATCTGTGCAACCATTCTAGTGAAGAAGTGGGCGAGTTAGAACAGGGCACATTGGTAAGCAACAACAACAAGTGCACCGTACATTTGTAGAGGCCAAAATAAATAAATGATTGGGGCTTTGCTTTAGTTCACGATTTTATTTTAAAGTGACCCTTTGCTAAGCCCCAACATACTGTTGCTACATCTATCAAGCCTTCAATTCTTGCACTGCATATAAAGTTAGTTAACAGTCAACAGATTAAACAGAAAATTCACATTTCTAGCTGTTGACTGTTGAAAAATGCTAAATTGTTAACCCCACCTAGAAGACTTGTGTAGCTAATTCATTTAAACTAACTAAACTAACACCAGACACTTCTTATCCTCATTTTGGCTATAAAGCAGAAGGGAGGAACCACCGTCATGCTGAAAATAACATCCGAGGAAGCTGCTTGAGCAACAGTGGTCATGGATAATAAACCAATATACAAAAGTAAATTGTATAGATGTTTTATAGTTATAATTTGGCAGTCAAATGTTGGTGCTAATGCTCCACTGGGTTGAAATTTGACAAAGAAAAAGTCGTAAAATGCCGTGATCTTGCCGTGACAGTGCACAATAGCCATACTTGCACTGAGACAATACTACCCTGCTTAAATTAGCACATTATGCCAGGAAGTACATAAAGTACACAGTGTACTACGGAGAAGTGTGCTAATGGAACTATCCAAATTGAGACACAATAAAATTGAATCCATTCCTCCCACATTTGCTCTTGTGTTACTGGTTTTTGAAAGACCACCCTCCAAATGCTCACAGAGACACAGAGTATCGCTCTTCTTAGAGCCCCATACCCACCAACCACAGATAATTGTTAATTCTGATTAGTCAATTGACTAATCGATTAATGATCCAATTATGCACCAGAACGTGATGCTGCTAAACTGAATTTCAGAGTCTGTATGTGCAGTGCAGTGCAGTTTGGTAGGGGCTGTGCCACTGTCAAGATTTTTTTCAAGCTTTTGCAAGATACCAACAACAGAAAACACATTTATTTTTCCCTATTTTCACCTCAGAGTGAACCAGAATTCTTCTTTTAGATGTTAAAGCTGCCCTCAGGCATGCCCCTTCTCCTACAGAAGCTCTGTTCCCGTCACCTTTTTCATCTCACTTGAGTTTACCGGCCTGATTCAGGAGTGGTGATAGGTGCACACTGTGTCAATTAAAGGCAAATATAGAGCTTCATTTTATGGAGTGAAGCTGCCATTTTGCTTCTGCTAACATGGCAAGTTGGAATACAATATATCTACTTCTCAAAACAAATTAACAGGCTAATAATAAGATACCTGATCCATGAAAAAAAAATTGCTATTCATAAGACGAGAAAATAAACTAGAGCTGAATGTGTGCAAGCAGAGAGCTGAATTATGTATGACATGCAGTAAGAGATAAGAAAAGTGTATGAGTATACACTTTTGCTACAGTTTATGTCCATGACAAGGCACTGTCAACAGTGGGGCTCTGTCCTCGAGTTATGCAGAGACATAAAAGGTGGTATTAAGAATAGAATTGTTTCTCCAGGATGCCACTGATATGCAGACACTAAGCTCGTCTCTAAGCTCTAATCCAGGCACTTCGTTCACTGTATAAACCTTTCTGATGTGCAAATTTTGTCCAACTCTCAGCAAATCCCAGCTAAAGTTGCATTTTTTGAAAGTCACTGCCACATCACCGCTGAGTTATGCTTCCTGTTTTCTGTGTGAAGTGTCACAAGCTGCAGCCCTTTATTTATTTTTTCTATCACCACCCACCGTGTGAACGCTGTTGATGTCACTTTCATTTGCAGTGTCTCATATTTTGTGAAATTGCGATAGAGCAGGAAATAGTGCAGAAATAAAGTCAAAGAATGGCGCATCCCACGGCAACCGTTCAGCTTTACTTGTCCAGAGTGGTTGAGCTGTCAACACACTGAAATCCCTGATTCACTCTGACTGGAGCAGACTTTCAAAATCAGCGCGCAGCTCCTGGAGCATCTGCAATGAGGAAGGTCAAACCTCAGCCACGCGATGCAGCACTCTAAATATATTTGGATGTTTGTCTGAATATCCCGCTAGTACCCCCTCTCAACTGTCCCCCACCTCCTGCCCCTTTTAAACTTGTCACCAACGTCCTTTCACAGTCATTTCACTATATCTTTATGACATTTACTCCCTGCTAGCTACAGCCAGTATACCTAGAAAGCCACTGACAGCGCATCCATGTAATTCAATATGATAGCTCTCAACGGAACCAGCCAGTTCCAAGGTGGAACTCTCATTTCTTTTTCTTTTTTTTTCTTTCTTTTTTTTTTTTGAACGAAATGTCATGTTGAATATCGGAGCGATGCGATGTGTTAGCGGGGGTGGTGGAGTTAGTCCTTCGTCTGACAATAGCCGAAGAAAAAATAGAGCTGTCTGTTCCTATCTCTTCTGCTGTGTGTGTGTGTGTGTGTGTGTGTGTTTGTGTGCGCGCATTAGCACATGTACTGTGTTTGTAACTCGTTTCTCATGCTTGCGGTGCGTGTGTGTGAGAGAGAGAGCGAACGCTCATATGTTTTTTATTTATGTGCACGCCTTTGCATGCTGCAGAGAACGACACAGCTGTAGCACAATAATATTCCCCATGTAGAATGACCTACATACAGGGGACCCCGATGGGGGTCCACAGATACTTGGTTAGTGTTGAGTGTTTTCGTGTGTGTATGTGTGGGTGTTTGTAAAGAAATGCTGTATGCGCGTGTCACTGTGTCTTTGTGTGTCCCTTCTGATGCTCAGCTGTGTGTTGGCAGCTGCGTGCCTCCCTTGAGTTTTTCGAAGAAACTTGTTTGTTGTTTTGGCCTTCAGCTTTTTAAGTTCCTCCATCAGTCCTTCAGTCTGTCAGGAGAATAAAAATAGACATGTGCCTCGAAAATGTGTCTCCAACTTAATATTGCTCATACTTATGCAGCACTCATGTCATGTGAGGATATGTTTCCTTTGAGTTATTGTACTGATCACACTAGTGACCTCAGATTAGATTATAATTACCAACTGGTGAGATGAGGGGTAACAAAGTGACCTACTATCTCCAATATTTGTCGAAGCATTGATAGAAAAAACTATAAGCCACTTACTTACTCGTATTTGGAGTGGCAACATCCAAAATCTTTTTCCACTAATCTTTAAACTGGGTGTCCCACTCTTATCATGTGTAGAAATATGTCGAAACCATGATTAGAAATGCATGTTTGCTGAATTTATCGTGCTTTTTCACAGCAGACACTTGTCATTGTAGCACAGGTGTTACTGATAACATTAATGATGGCTGAGTTGTCTTCAAGTGTCCCAGTGAGACGGCATGAACAACATCAGGACCCTGAAACTGAAGCAGCTCGGTGGAATTCAGCCATCGCTCATTTTGTTATTTACACCTGTGCTTTTCCTGCTGGGAAATGTGTTCGGTGGGAAGAGGCCTGTTTGGCCTCCAAATCTACAAATCTTAGATTCTGCTCTGGACTCTCTTTTTCAGAACATAATGATAGTTTTGCTGCCTTTATTTCCAATCTCAGTGGCAGACCATGCATTTCACACCTAGGCCTTCAGTAGTGCTCCGTCTGAATCAATCCACCCCTCAATAACTATTTTATGGTTATAAAAACCATCTTATTATGCAGAAATACAGTATAAAGAGCCGTTGCATCGCAGATAGATAACTCCTGTAGCCACAATAGATTCCTTTACTTAATAAACAATCCAGGGGTGCACAAGTCTTCTACTGCAGCTACAGCTGCGACACACATAAAAAACATCAATAATAACCTCATAAACTTGCAGTATTATTTAGGAAAATATTACTCACCAAAAATTTGTATTATTTGTGAACAAAATCCATCCTCCTCTCTTTCCTCAAAGAGTTCAATTACTCTGTCATCTTCAGTTCCATCAAGAAGTCATTTTCTATCGCCATCAAAGCTAATGATGAAAGTCGAGCCTGCCCTGTCATATTTCTGGCATAAGTTTTAATTCGCTTTAGGGCTGAAAATGTCCGCTCGACAGAAGCAGTGGACACGGGAATGGTCACCGCCAAACATACAAATGTGTACAGCTGCCCCATGCTCTCACTCAGATTTTTCTGATGAAGGAAGTCGAGGAGATTAGTGGGAGATTTTCCTGCAAAATCATCCATGGCATACATTACAATCAGTTCTGTTTTTAGCCCAGACAGATCAAAAACTGTTCCATGGTTCTGTGTTAAACTGGATAAGGCTGCATGCAGGAAATTTTTCTTGTATTCCCGAAACTTCTGGGGGTCCAGGAGGGTGACAAACATCAGTTTGGTGGTTTGGTCTTGAAATCTGGTCTGTGTCTGGCAAATAATATTGTCCAGAATCCTGGCGTGGAGTGACCTCTTCGTGTGCTCGGAGAGCCTGTGGTGCATTCAGTGGCAATATAGAAAAAAATGCAGCAAAGTTGAGGTGGCCAAAAACGATCTTGCATTCTTTAAGCTTTGAGGCCCCTTGAGTCAGTACTAAATTGAGCCGATGTGCATAGCATGGTGCTTTCTCTTTAACTTTAGCCTGCACCCCATTTAATCCAGAAGACATGACCGCTGCGCCATCGAAACACTGTGCCCCAACTTTACCCAGACATTTATTTTCCACCAAAAATTGGATGATAAGACCTGCAATGTCATCGGCTCGCTTCCCACTGGTAACATCTTCAAATCTGACAAATGGCTCCTTGACACCTGTGCCCGTTACGTAACACGGGACCAGTCAGGTGACAGACGGGACTCGCGTCTGTTGTATCATCCACCATAACAGAGACAAACGGTGCTTTTTTAACTGCACTTCTTATCTCTTCTCCCATCACTTCAGCAATAGGAGTGATCAGGTCGTTTTGTATTTTACTCAGCGTCCCACTAAACACTTTATTAGTGGACAGGTGGTAATGTAAATCTGTGTTGTTCTTAGCAATGAGAGAAAGAAGCTCCACATAGTTTCCTCTGTTTTTGGATCCAGCGCTTTCATCGTGTCATCGAAATGAAAGTTCCTGCTTGCCCAAAAAAAAAGACACAGTCTATCAGTATTTTTATGATTTTCCTGTTTTTCCTGTTTCCCTGCGCACTTGCTCGTTCAGCTGTAGATCCACTCTGGTTTCCCCAAAAGTTTTGGAAAGCACCGTTGCTTTTAAGTGTCCAGGAGTGCTTTGGTGTTTCGTTGCTGCTTTTGTTAGACAAGTCAAATTTACAAACCCAGTGTGGCTCCAAACACCATGTCGATCAGTGGCAAATAACAAGCACTCCCAGCAATACAATCTACAGTGTTCCTCGGACCCTGTGAGCCAGGGGTACCGCTCGTAGTTGGTAAACTGAAAGTGACGGACAAATCCTTTTCCTTGTTGCGACAGGCTTGCTAGCTTTGGAGTTGTCCGACCTTTCTTTACAATGTCCAGCTTTTCTTGAAAAGTCTGTCATGAAAATGGCCTTGACAATAAATCTGCCACCAAATCTATTTCTTCTCCTCCTTCAGCCATTGTGGGTTGACAAAATACTATTTTGTATAATAATTTGTGTAATAGCTATTTTGAAAATTGTGAAGGCCTCCAGGCAGACTTCTTTGACTTTGACCCTGCCTGGCAACAAATGATGGCTGAAAGGGTTAAATGCTTTAATATGAAAATACATGTCTGGGCACAACCAGGGGAAAAGCTATGAAAGGAAGCAGACAGACCATTTGGAATTATTTAATAAGTATTCATGGACAAAATATAATTAACATCAGTCTGTGATTCAGATATTTTTTTAGGCCAGCAGAGAAGGCCTTGCAGGCCATGATGGCCCACCGATGCCCAATCTCATGTCAATGCAGACAACATAGGCAGACAATATATTCATCTGCTCTACTTTTATTGCTCCAGAGTGGTTTGATTATCTGTGAAACTTGAACTTACTTGTGGACAGCACAACATGCTAAAAAGGTCCCCATTGACATATTATCACATGTGGCTACATAAGCCAAATGTTCACTCTTTTCCCGGGCTCTTGAGTGAAATATCCGGCTCTCGATTCACCAGCTACTTGAGAACTTTGTCTTTCCAGCACCCGTTGCTAGGGTAGGCGGGAAACACCGAAAACATAGCTGCCTGCTGCTGGTGGAACACAGTGAGAAGAGCTGTGAAAGTGAACCCAAGTTGTTGGCTGTGAAGAATGATGAGTGGAGGTAAACTGTAGAGCTAGGTAATAATTTCTTGTAGGTTCATCACTAAGGCCTAATACAGGACAGTACAAGAAACTTGTATTCACTACATGAAACTTTGTCAGCTTGTGTAAACTTCACTGATATCTGTAGAAACTCTTTTATATCATCAAATCAATTTTTTTCTCAAAGTTAACTAAATGAACGTGTGCAAAAATTTGAGGCTGCAAACCAACTCCTTTGCAACCAGATCATGTCCATGCAGCTAATTGGCTGCTTAATCTCATACAAGCCACTCTAATTGTCTCTACTATTGCAAATTTAATTTGTAGGTATTGACTACATTGATATTGATATAACAGCTTCTCTGTTTTATTTATTTTTTTAATCAGACTTTGATAATGTTAACATGAAAGTGCACTTACAAGAGCTTCAAAGTGCATAATCACACCTCATTTTAATCGGTTATCAACCCCCCTTGTGGATAGCCTGATTTGATGGATTCCAGTGCTGTGAGTTTTTTCTTTCCCTCCGAGACACACTGCGTTTATGTAAATGTACTTAGTCAGAAAAAAAAGAAAACATTACATGTGTTTGACTTTCCGTAATTACCAAGACTCCTTGGGGAGAGATTTAAATGCTGATGATTACTTTGTTTGATTGCTTATACTGTGTGTGAGTATGTGTATGGTGTCTATGTGTGTTTCTTAGTGTGTTTGTGGCTTCAATGGTGTCTGCGTCTACCTCCACTGCACTCCTTTAACCTCGTTCACACACACAGCGCTCACTTTCTGACCTACATCAGTTTGTTAAAGTTGACAGTGATGAACGAGGACATTAACAAGAAAATATCCACTTTAAAAGCCAAATAAGAGCCTAAATATCCACAGACAGCGCAGACGAAGGTAAATCATTGAAAGGTCTGAGCGAGTTAGCTTGTGAGATCTTCATTATCGGAACCCTCTGAAGTTGCTCCCCTGAAGGGAAGAATCCAAAAACCGTTCTTACATGAAATGTTCACAGCAGTCAAGGTGATGTAAGCCTCCCCAGCATAAGCCTGTCAAAGATCGGCCTGTTTAGTGCAGAGCAGATAAAAATTTAATGATCCTTGTGGTAGAAATTGGGTCAACCAAGTTCTCTTTCGTCAGACCACCAACTTTCGATCTCTTCAGACCACCTCATCTATTCTCAAACCCTCTGCTGTTGGAAGAGTGACCGCCGCTTGGTTTTTATGTCTCTCTGGAAGGTGATAGTTCAAATCCCCAGGCTGGCTCAAGAGAATCTGGTAGGGGAAAAGTAAATAAGTAATTTCCTCTCCCTTTACAGCTGCGGTGAAGCCGCCTTTGAGCAGTGAACTGAACCTTCAGCTCTGATAATGCAGCTGCTCAGCGGCGACCAGCAGAAGAGAGAGTTCACATTGATCACTATGAAACCGTATGAATAAAGCAGAGAGCGGCTTCAAAAGACACAACCTTCTCTTTGTAACAAGTGTGTGTGTTTTCACTTCTGATCATTAAACCGTTTTCTGTGTGTGTGTGTGTGTACAGATCCGTGCTGGTGGGTTCGAGTACTCCCCCGGGACTCTTCACATCTACTCGGACAGCCTGCTGACGCTTCCCGCCATTATCGGCATCGGAGGGGGTGGCGGCCTGCTTCTGTTGGTCATTATCGCCGTGCTGATTGCCTATAAGAGGAAGTCCAGGGACGCTGATCGCACCTTGAAACGTCTGCAGCTCCAGATGGACAACCTGGAGTCCAGAGTGGCACTGGAATGTAAAGAAGGTAGGTGATGAAAGTGTTTGGGTGTCCACCAAACTTCGTCCAATCAGGTCACAGCGGTTCACCTGCACTTACTTTTTTCTGTTCGTATGTGACGGCTAACACAACTACAGCAACTATATGTTAAAAATGCATGTTCTGTGTTGCACTACAAGACTAGAGATGTATCTGATACATTCATTTATGCAACTATGCATATTTATTGGAATTTGCATAAGCTTTGTATTTACATTTTATCTACAGTAGGTATTTTTACTGGATTTAGCTCACCACTGGCATACAAGGGAACAGCTAGTCTGTCTCTGTGCAAAGGTTTAAAGAGATCCACCTACTAGCAGTAATTAACGTCTTACACTTGTTTCATCTGTACAAAAACTTGAAGCGTGACAACAAGTTGTCGTCTTAGGAGGGGGGTTATTTGCGGGACTGTTTCTTGGCCAGCGACTTACTGGAGCCGCTGCTGGTTGCCTGGCAACATTCAAGGTGATGACAAGGCAAACAAGATACAGTGTGTTAATTAGCAAGTTTTAGAGGTGCTGGTAAGATGATTTTTTTTTACCTTAGGACAGAGCCAGACTAGCTACACTAGTTGTTTCCATGTTATACGAAGCTAAGTTAACTTTGGCTGTACCTCAAACATTTAGATCTTCTCTAGAGCATGCCAGACGTTAAATTTCTCACAGCATGACTCAAACTCATTGCACTAAACACTGTTATTGGGCTGTGTGAGGGAGTACCATACAGGATGATAAAGCTGGCTGAGGTTTCATTGGCTGAACAATGTTAGAGGACATTTATATAGATTTGACTACCAAAGGGGACAAAACAATCATGAAGAGAGACAGAGATACTGCAGAACTGTGAATGATGAATGATGAAACAGGGTTTTTGCAGGTTATGGTTACTGAGGCAAATGCATGGCAAAGCAAGCAAGTAAGCAAGCAGTTTTATTTAAGAAATGATACGTAAGAGAAGGAATTCACAGCCAGATTAGATACAGTTATAAGACCATCATCATAGCATGATGGAACACTTCTATATGTTTCTACTACAAGCCTGTCCTTGTGTGGCAGTCATTCCTCCAAAAGATCAGCCCCTTATTTGCTTATTTTTGATGATGGTGAAGAAGATCACTGTCTGACGTGTCGGTCAACTGCCCTTACTTCCAAGTGAAAACACACCACAACAGCAAAAGAGCATACAAAGTGTTGGGAAGGTGGATAATAAGAGACAGAGACAGGAGGTGGAAACAGTGAAAACGAGAGAGAAACATTTGGAGTGAGGGGTAAGAGGAAGTGAGAGGGAGCGTCTCTATACTCAATATAATGACACAGCCGTGGTACAGAGTTAAAATACAATCACACCTTGGTCACGACACAGAGTCTAGAGCTCTATCAGCCACCGAGGATCAGTTGTCAAACAAAAGACGCAAAAGCAACAGCTTTTGATTTAAAGTGCCACAGTGTCAGGGCGACCGGTGCATGTTTTCTGACATTTTCACAAAATGTGTTTTTAGCTTGTTGTAGTGCTGTTTTAAGATGTTGTCACAACTAGAAAGGCCTTGTTCTTTCCCCTGACAGTAATCAATTCAATAGAAATCAAAACAGTTTTGCAGGAAGTGAAGCACAGCCTTATCCTCATCGCCCCCTCGCTCCCAAAAAATAAAGCACCCCGCCCCGCCTGCTGTACTTCCAGCTGGCCTATAGGGACAAGACAGTGTGTGTGGGCGGAGGAACAGATGAAGTGGGCGGCCCACTGTGTGTGTGTGTGTGTGTGTGTGTGTGTGTGTGTGTGATAGCAAATGCGTGCGGTCAGCTTTGGTCGAAGAGTCTTGAGGGTGAGAGACGGGAGTTTGTTTCAGTCATCCATGAGAAGCAGACATCACCCTACACTATCATAAAAGTAGCATATTAGCAGTCATGGCTAATTAGTAACACTTAGAAACACACTAGAAAAGGACAACTGCTGACTGATTGGTTCAGAGGTGATAACTTGACCGTATGAAAGCAAACAAAAGGCAAATGGAATTCATGGGCAAAGCATTGTTTACATGCTAATGAGAGAACACCGAATACCGCGGTTTCACTTCCAGACTTTGTCTTGACTGAGGTCTTTTCTTTGTGTACTCGCATCAGAAACACGTGAGGGGTTTTCCCAGGAAAGACCTACCAGACACAGTGTTAACAGCAGCCAAAGAAAAAGCTGTCATCAACTGGATATAAAATCATGTTACAGCAACAGTTGATCATAAGACAATAAATAAAATGTCACGTCATCATCAGTCAGTGTATTTGAAATACTGGAGAAACTCATTCAGTGAGCATGTGATTCTCTGTCTTCACCGGATTGTTGGCTCTGCACACTGTACACTGCAAAGCTGATTGCTGTAGACAGGGATCATAATATATCACAGTATTAGTGTGATGATATTAAGCAAAAATGCTCTCCCCATTTTTCATGTGGAACATCTTGAGCTCTCCACTTGGCAAGAGGACTGAAGATGTCTTTACACCGTGGTGAACAGCGTCTTCTTGCAGCAGGAAACATAAAGTTTAAACACATTAGAAAAGAAAATTGGAAACGGACAGCTTCTTCAGACGCTGCATAGTGTATTTTGATTATAATGAAATAGCACAACTCAAAAAGCCATATATAAGGCTGTGTCATGGCTTTTGTTTGAAGTGTGGTTAAAGTTTCATCAGTCAAAGTTAGATGGTAAGAAAGAAAGAACACAAACTAAGAGTTGAATTCATTAGAAATAAAATGCTTCATTACTCACTAAAATAGGGAATAGCGAGCCAGGAATTTTGCTGCTCTGCCTTATATGGTCTGGTATGGCCAAATGGTGGCTAATGCTTTTTAACTTTAGATAGATTCACAGTATGATGTATTTTTGTAGGCCAACCTCCAAGTTAAGCATCGTGCTGTCATTCCACTGGATTTTAGATTACTGCAGAAAAAGATAATCTTGAAGCATCAATACAGCCTCCAGAAGTAAAAAGCTAATGTTAGGGTATAGATAAGCTGCACCACAGTCACATGACTTCAACGTCACCATCACTAATTAACCCTAACCCTAACCCAACAACATCTGTAGTTTCATTTAGCATCTTGTTAGCAACTGCCACACATGAAACTTCAAAATTCACAAGTGTGTATACATTTACTGACGTATTTTATTCAGTTACCGAAACACAAAACTCTGAAGCTTAGACTTTGGTTGAGGCATCTAACCAAAAACCTGTTCAAAGAAACCCACTGACCTCGAGATGAGGGACCAGAAGTGCAAAATGCTAACTCATTTTTGGGTTTTCAGCAAGTTCAATGACTTTATGACTCTCACGCTACTGGTATAATTCATCTTAGCATGTGACAGATAAACTCTTCAATGTTTTCATCTCTGAAGTAAACACACTGTACCTTACAGGGAGACATGTTATTTCTTGTGGTTACATTCCTTTAACTGCAGGTCAGGTCATCAGGTTATGATGATGTGTTTGCATCTCACTCAGAAGGCGGTTGTGGCTCAGGCGATAGAGTGGGTTGTACACTAATCAGATGATTGGTGGTTCAATCCCTGACTCCTCCAGTCTGCATGTTGAAGTGATACTGAACCCCAAATTGCTCCCTGTACAGTAAGTCGCTTTGGATAAAAGCATCAGCTATATGACTAAAATCAAAAGAATCTTCAGAAAGGAAGGCAAATCACTTCATCATGTTTTAACTGTTTGTGGCTGCAGTTCAGCAAAAGTTATAGTCTCTAGTCTATAGCTTTTTCACAGACCTCCCAGCCAATCAGAGGGATGTTTTCTGAAGGCATAATTTGCTATTTCTGTCTTTTGTATTGTTGATGTACTTTTTACTTTACTTTTTTAAGCACAACAGTTTTCCGTCTGAGCAATAAATAAGAGATTGATTAATGGATAGAGGAGGAAGAACACCTGTGTCTATTTGAGTCTCTCTCCCTTCTACTCCCTTCTCTTCTTCTTTACTAGTCACTCTGCCCTTTGCCTTTTTTTTTCTCCACTTCTCTTCTCTACTTTCCACTTCTTCTCAGGTCTGACCTTTCCTGAGTGATCTTTTGCTCCTCTTTCTTTTATTTATAATCACTTACGTCCTCCATCCTCTGAATTTACTTTTCTCTCTGTTTTACCATCCTCACTTCTGTATCTGCTACTTCTTTTTTCTTTCCCTCCTTTATCTTCCTTGCTTTCTCTCCATGTCTCTTGTGGACCAAACCAGTCCAATAACAGCTGGGAGAAATTATGCATGAAAACTCATCCGTCGCTCTCTTAATAATTATCCACTCATGCAATTAATTGACTTTCCTTTCCAGGAACTTTGTTTTCTGTCTCCTGGTTCTGTTTTTCTCTCCTCAAGCTAGCTTTCCCCTTTTATTTAATTGTGTTTGGGTCTTTTTTGGACAAGCAAAGGTTGAATGTGTCAGGGCCAAGATACCAGGAAGAAATTCAGTTCATTACACTTTTCAGCTGATGAAGTGTATTTTTTTTTTTTTTTTTTTTTTTTTTTTATCAGGATTTATGTGTACTGAAAAAGTTAAACACAAAATTGTGAAGAAATAACACTCTTTCAATCACATATAACAACATGTCCAACCTGAATTGCTGATCCTGGATCTGTTGTTATACTTTAATGTCTGCCCATCCTTGTATTCCCTCTTGCTTGTCTTGTCTGTGTTTTAGTTCTTATTTATTGCCTTTGCGGGCCTCTTTCCTCATCATGGCTGACCTTTACCTCTTCTCTATCTAGCCCTTTTTATAAGACCCAGACACTCAACCTGAAATTATGCAGTTTGTCTGTCTGTCTGTACACGTTGTCTTCCATTCTTTATCTCTGTCAGCCTCTTCGTCTGACCCGGTATCGTGTATCACACAGTGCTGTGGTCTCACTGCTATAGACTTGTGGAGTGATTCTCATATACCCTGTCAATCTTTGTGATTGTTGCCATGGTTTTAGTATAAGTTGCAGGCATCATGTAATTATTGATTTACCACCCAACCATTTGCAGATTTACCAGGGTTACAGGCTGATAGCATCAAGTTGTTCACTTTCTAATTCAGCAAAGGCTGTGCTGAAACTCCAGGAAAGCACCATATGAAATATGCTGCTTTCCTGGAGTTTGTGGTACGAGTGCCAGTTTCACAAAGGAAATTTGTAAGTGCCACTTGTAGATTGCAAATGGTGGCTGTGTCATATTCACAAATGATCACTCACAAGTTGCAGATACATTTTTTTGTTTATTTGTTTCGATAAGGGAAATGACTCAAAATCTACAGGAGGGGAAGTGTTCTCATGTTGCATGTTATGAAACAGGCCCCTGAACTGTCAAAAAATGCACCTCCTTGTTAGTGCTCAGGTGTTCCAGTGGCAGAATTCTTGCTCACCACCGTAAATAAACTCCATTCAGTTCCCCCAGTTTTGCTTTCCAACAAATACAAGTGCCATTTTTCACAATGGGAAGCCAGTGGGGGATCTTTGCTACTGTGCTACTGACTATTGCCTGCTATTTCTGGGGTTTCTCCTGTTCAAGTTCCTTACTCGCTCAAAAGAACTGGCTGGTTACCATGGAGTGCTGAGTGAGTTGGGCTTGACTAATGTACAACATGCAAGCAAGCTGGGATGCTAGTGCTAGTCAGTCACAATAGCTCTTGAGGTACAATCTGTTTTCTCTGTTTGTTTATTTGGTATTTTGTTCTCAGGACTGTCAGAGAGAAAAAAAAGATCTCTGAGTTAGCGACTTGTTATCTTAGTTGCTAACGGGATATAAGCTCACGCTGTTTGTTCAAGAGATACCTTTGTACCATCTACTCATGAATGTCTTATACCCATACTGCGTTTGTGGAGCAGTTTACATTCTGTGTTCTATATCATTAGAAATCATTCTACAACAATGTTCAATCGTCCATTTTGACCTTTTTTTGTAGCTTTTGCCGAGCTTCAGACGGACATTCATGAGCTGACCCAGGAACTGGACGGAGCTGGGATCCCCTTTCTGGACTATCGAACTTACGCAATGAGGGTCTTGTTTCCAGGCATTGAGGACCACCCTGTGCTCAAGGAGATGGAGGTACGGGTCAGTACACCACCAACCAAGCTTAAAACAAACTCACCATAAATAATCAATTGCAGTAGAGCCAAGTACTAAGCTTTTGCACTAACAGACTAACATCAAAGCTAGAAAGAATAGCTGCTTATGCTAACTACAAGTAGTTCACCTCAGCAAGAAGGAGTTCTTAGAAGTACTTTGAAAGTTGGACTTAATGACATGAAAATGTTTCTCTGGCTTTACAGCTTCATACATTTGTAGCCATTATCCCATGGCAGGTTTTAATCAAAGACAGGCCTCTCCAAAAGCCTGAGATCTAAAGCAAGAGGGACTCCAGACATGCTTCACCTTAAAGCAATCACATAACCTATATTTTACCTACTTTGTGTTAATGTATTCCGCTTGTTTCAATGAATGCAAATGACTTGGTATCATCATTAGTTTGATCTCATGGGACAGACGCTCACCATATCCTCTTGATGTAGAGAAGTGGAGTTTTAAAGTGAGGATGGCTTGAAGTTGACTGAAAAGGAATGTTATGTAAGAGATACAAGAAGATAAAACAAGCAAAGATGAAGCAAAAGATGAAGGGGAAGATAGCAAGAGGATTAGAGCAGAGAGGGAGAAGTAAGATTCAGGGTTACTACGATTGTTCCTTGCATTATACATCACTGTTAAGTTATTAATTAAGCCAGTACATGCAACCAACTCGCCAGCACAGCTGAATGGAGATAGTGCACCCGATTTATAAGGACATTTTACCGCTGAGACCAGGGGAAGCAGAATTAATAGTATGTCAACATAAACTACTCTCCTCCAAAGCTAGAAACCAGAGAGCCAAGTTTGTAATCAGCAGTATCATTAAGATGTAGAATCTGGTGCTGCTCCATTGGCTTTGATTGGAGCACTGACTTTTTGGAGTCGAGGAATAATTTGTTTGACCTTTTACAGCTTCATTTAATCGTTCTAATCCAGAAAGTGGATTTATATTCCTAGAAGAAGAAAAAAAAAAGCCCTCTGGGCGGTCTCATAGCTGCCATTTCTGCCTTTTTTTGATTCATTCTTAGTGATTCATCCTCTCTTATTTTTGGCAAGAAGGAACAGTGGTGATTACTTCAACATGATAGAATTATCCTTGGATATAGGAAAAAAAAAAAAGCCCATTGTGATTTTCAGCTGAGACTGTAAAGCTTTAACTTTAAACTACTCGTAATCCAAAACCTGAACAAACACAGGGTGAGAGTGTTTTGACCAACAGGACTGTAGCAGAGGGTAAATCCACTAAAACTCCATATTTTCCTTCCTTCTTATTTGGTTTACAGCTTTTACTGCCTCACATAAAGCTTTGTGACATCATTCATTCATTTATGGAATATGAATCTACTGTAGTATTGAACGTGCTTATCAAATCTAACTGCTTGCAAGTCCCTTATTGAATTTAATTAGTTTTGACTTCCAGCATTTATAATGGTATAAATAACTAAAACTTAAACAGTTAATTAAATTCTTCAATCACCTTTTATTGTCTGAGGCACCAGAAACACTACAGTGTTCACTTGTAGCCTAATTAATGTAAATTAGATGAGCAGCATAAAATATGAAATGCTGATTAAATGTATTGAAATAACAGCCTCCTCCATCTTATTTTTCATAAGCTATTGATCCAAATACTGAAGGTCCTAAAATAATTAGATTAAAATAATAAGCTTAAAATGTTGACATGATATGAATAAAAGTTTTCACTTGACCCCTTGATGTACTGCACCAGAGTTAGCTTGAAGCTAATTTAAAGTCACCACACTGACAATATAAATGCCATGACGTCACTCACAGGTTTCTGAAGAGCCATTTTAGGCTCAAATTTGTGACACTGGCCACCACCATGTTGGCACTCCTGCCTCTACCTTTACATCTTTGTCATGGACAAAATACACAGACTAACATTCTTTGTTACATTCTTTTTTTTCTAAATAATTTAAAGAAATTTGAAAAATAGTTTTCATCAAATTAAGAGGTCCTGACTCATCAAATCTTCTCACCTTTTGGCTTTTTTTTTTTTTTTTGGATAATCAAAATAAAAGCAAGAGACATGACACTGTGGGTAAGATGCCCCCTGACACAAATTCCCAACAGTGGAAATCTGCCTTTAATTTGAGGTGTCAGGCAGGCAGAGAGGTAAAGGGATCTTACGTATTTTATAGTTATGTCTAGACTTCCTTCCCCTTCCCTCTGTATTTCCCCCAGGGCTTGCCGTTGTAATCCAATGGCCTGTGTAAACCAACGCTCCTAGCTTTATTGCTCTGTGTGACTGCTCTCTCCCCTAAGCTAGACAGCAGTACACACATACACATGCACAGTCTTGCAGATAACTCAATGTACCCTTTCTAACTCTCTCCTTGAAATTCGGTAAAGCCTGTGCAGTATGTACATGCATCTCCATCTGTCTCTCTTTCTTGTCTTCTCTCACTCTCACTCTCTCTTTTCAAACACACACACATGCACACAACACTCAGCATCCACCCTGGAGGCCCGAGAATCTCATTTAGCACTTTAGAGAGAGGCCCAGACACTTTATTATGGCAGACCGGAGGAGAGAAAGAATAGATGTTACAGTGGTACAAAAGGATGACAATACAGAGCAAGAGAGAGAGAGAAAGAGGCAGAAATGATGTGTTTGTGTGTATATGTGAGAGAGAGACACAAAGACCAAGAGCAGAGAAATTAAAAATGGGAGGAAGGCCAACGATGTGAGACAGCCAACAATAAGGAAGGGGAGGCAAGGGAGAGAATTAGAGCGGTGAGGAAGACGGAGCGAGTGAGCGACAGAGAGGCGTCTTCAGGGTGTTTAGTGTGTTGTTGATGAGTAGTGACAGGTGCCAGCCAGTGGAACAAGCAGGGTGCACCTCTGTCACCAACCCTGACACACACACACACACACTATCCTGCTATGCCCCGACGCTTCCTCCCCCCTCTCCTTCCTCCCCCCTCTCCTTCCCCATTTGACAGAATCTCTCTCACGCTGTGCTGGTTCAGGCCAGTCTGATTAGACGTTTTTTGGAAAGTTGCTTGAGCAGATAAAAAGTCAGAGTTCCAAGTGAAAGTGGGTTGTTGAAGCTTTATTGAAAGATTCAGTTAAGGGCTCTCAAGTAATATAACTGAGAGTGATAGTGAGAGTGAGGGTGGTGAATGTGGAAAAGCCAGAATTTTTCTTTCAGATCCGAGTGATCTAAATAGAACATTTACATACAGCATATGAAAAAGTCTAATACCAAACAAAAAGGCTAAATCCCCAGACAAACACAAAACAAGCAGCTCGAGGCCGATGATTCTCGTTCTCGTCTCATCGATATTCAACTGGAGGATGTTTTGACCCATCCACCCGCTGATGTCAGGAAGACAATTATGTCAAAGTGTCTGCTAAAATCATCTGTAGAGCAACAACCGAGAAACACTTGGACAGCAGCGCGCAGCAGTGCAGCGGGAGACAGAGTAGCCAATCAGTCTTACATTGCTGTTTACAAGCCAATATCATCATATGGTGGGAAAAAAGTCTACTTGCAGATGTGTTGAGAATCTCTGCTCTGAGTGAGTCATAGTTTCTTATTATATAAATGTTATCCTGTGCCCGGGATTTGGGATTAGATTGCACATGCAAGTTTCTCACGGGTGTGCTTATTACTTTATTTATTGATTGTGTAGTTTAGATTGTGTGTGCAGTATTTATCTATTGGTGAGAAAAAATGATGTGTCAAGGCAAAAAGTGAAGAAAAATAAGCCCTAAATTTCCCAAACAGACATGTTTTAAAGGTTTCAGAGTGTAGGGTCATCTAGTGGTGAGGCAGCAGACTGTATCCAACTGAATACCCCTCACCTCACCCTCATCTTGCTAGTGTGAAGGAGAAGGTGGTGGCCATGTTTCCTGCTTGAAAAGTTTATTCTCAGTGCCACATCATATATGTTAGTTTAGACCACAGCTGGCTTCCAGACTATTTGTGATGTCACAAAGTCATGCTCTTACATCCTTGAACTGGTTTATTTCAGGTAAGCACAGAGAAATGTTCCTCCTTCAGTAGATGAATATAAAAACAGCCTTCTGCTGTCAACACATTTCTTAGAGGGGGGTCCACTTTAAAAGCACCATTGAAACTTGTCATTGTAACATGTAGCCCTTTGGGAAAAGGGAGGATTGTAAAAGGCAGATTTTTTTCTCGAAGAACACAATGACGTGCATTTCCATAAATAATATCTTTGTATCTAGAAAATTGCTTGACAGCGCCATTCATTTCTGTTGTAACGTGTCTGTCTCTGTGTCTCTCTTCAGGTCCAGGCGAATGTTGAGAAAGCACTGACGCTGTTTGGCCAGCTGCTGACAAAGAAGCACTTCCTGCTGACGTTCATCCGAACCCTGGAGGCACAGAGGTGTCTGCTCTTTATTTCATTTGTTGTTTTTTCCCAAAGGGATTTCTGCTACAAAAGACAATGCCAAATACCATTTTTGAAAAATAACTAAATTAGATTAAAAGCAAAATTTGAAGCAGGTAGTACCATTCAACAGTTTACCCACCTGATATTTCTAGCTATGGGAATAAGATCATGTAAATGCAGGAAGGTCGTCACTACAGCAGATGTGAGGCTGTTATTTTAGTTCAGGTTGACAGCTACTTAAAGCTGTCAAAGTTCCCCTGTGGGATCTATGATGTGCTCAGTGCACTATACTGTGGGCTTAATGCTGCATTTTCACAGGAATAAACATTGTTTTTACATTATTAAATATTAGGTAATAGCTATCAAGAACAGAAAAAAAAGTATTTGTGTTTGGCGACTGTTTTTATCACCTATTAATTTAACAAATATGACACCCTGTGCTGTGCCTTGAATTAGAACAGGAAAGACAAATTGATAAACAGCATAAAAAACAATTTAGCAGCTCAAATCACTGTAAAGCACTTAGCCAAATTGTTTATTACCAAGCAGACTTATAACACCATTTGCTTAAGATTAAATGTGCATTAATATTTTAATGAGCTGTTAGGAGGTTAATGGTGCACATGTATTTTGAGGAACAGCTTCAGTCGTGTACACCAACAAAAGCTGAGGATAAATTTTGTAACAATTATATTGAATGCATTTCCAGGTCATTTTCAATGCGGGACAGAGGCAACGTGGCATCTCTGATCATGACAGCCCTGCAGGGGGAGATGGAGTATGCCACCGGAGTCCTGAAACAGCTGCTGTCTGACCTGATAGACAGAAACCTGGAGAGCAAAAACCATCCCAAACTGCTGCTCAGGAGGTGAGGAGGATGTGGAGAGACATGGAACAAATATCGACTGCACTGTGAAACATCAGACAGGAGTTTAGTGGAATCAACTCATCTTTTATCTTTATTTCGGAACTTAAAGTGTTGTTCATTTCATTTAATATCTTCTGTTACGTTCTCAAATTCACTAAACTTAAATCAGATAGTTTTGAATTACAAGAGCATGAGTTGAACCAATTATTTTGAACCAATTATAACCAAGTTGAGTATAGGTAACTCATACTCAACTTGGCAGCAGGAGAAACTGACATTTTTAAGTTGAACCAACTTGAAATGTTTTATAGTGAGGTCTACAAGATTAGCACAGAGGTTAAAGAAGATAGACAGAAATGAGGGATTCTGTTTGGATAAAACAAACTAGATGGACCATAGACAACTAGATACAAAGATGATAAATGAGAAGGCTGGAGAGGCAGACAGACATAAAGAGAGGCAGACTTACTTTACAACTTATTTATATGTCAAACAAGTGTTATAGGAACAAACAAGAGGAACCACAAACCAAATCTACGTACATCAATAAAATGTGTCTGTCTCTGAACAGCTTTGTCCAATCTTTACAGCCCCACCAGCAGAATATATATTAATAGAACATCAGAGGAGCTACACATTCTTAACTGTTTGCCTTTAATTTATCTATATGAAATTTCACAGGAAAGACAGATTGCACCACACACACACACACACACACACACACCCACACACACACACACACACACACACACACACACATCTCAACAAAGATTTGAGGTGTGAGCAGGAGGAGGAATTTGGGATACTCCGAGTTATGATTCAGGGCTCTGTTGCTTCTTTTTATGGGTCTGACGCCAGAAAATGGTAATACAGGGAAAATACAGTGTTCTGTTGATACATTTCAAATTGATTAATTCTGTTTAATTTCTAGCGTAACCAAGAGAGTCTGTTAGTTGGCACACAGCAGGCCTGCTGAACAAGCAAAAAATGTGGAAATAATGCTCCAATAATAAATGAATAATGAATGAGTATTTATTCTAAAAATGAGCTCATTTTCGGTCTGTTTTGGTGAAAAAAGTGTTGAGTGTCTTGAGTGCTGTGATAATCCTACAAATGACACAGCTCACAGCTCAGGCCGCTAGTGCAAAACAGTTCTTTTAAAGGTAAAACTAACAAACTCTGACCAAACGTTTCATCTTTTTCCCTGTGATGCGCACAAAATGATGTGGAAGCAAACTGTTTTATTATGTTACTCCATAATTTGTTTACATTTTTCATACTTTATGTTTGTTTTTCTTCCTTCCCTTCTCCCCACATATCAGGACGGAGTCTGTTGCTGAGAAGATGCTGACCAACTGGTTCACGTTCCTCTTGTACAAGTTCCTCAAGGTAAGCCCAGATGACAAGGCGTGATCATCCATCTCCATTCCATCTGTTTG
Organism: Protonibea diacanthus; assembly: GCA_028641955.1. Taxonomy (NCBI): domain Eukaryota; kingdom Metazoa; phylum Chordata; class Actinopteri; family Sciaenidae; genus Protonibea; species Protonibea diacanthus. The sequence goes on from CM053984.1 coordinate 22,066,654, forward strand.
CTGAATCTTTGATTAATAGTCATCATCTAAAGTGGATTTATATTGTGCCGTGTTTTTAAATGCATTTCTAGCGCCCATGTGTGTGAGAGTTTTATTAAATGCCTCTGGCTTCTATTATTTCCCCGTTGCATTTATCTCACCGTGGTTATTAAAAGGGTTTTCCTGTTTCAGCTGCGGATTTTCTTGCCTAACAGTGCAGTATACATACAGTAGATCATCAAAGCCTCCCAGCATCACGTCTCTACTATTTAATGCCGTCCACACATCCTCCCCACTCTCCTAGTTTCACTCTTGTAGCTGACACGTCCTCCACACTGATCTTCATGTCATTGTTTCAGCTCACATCGACTCTTCATCGGATCTCTCCTTAATTCGTGAGGTTTCTGTTGCCGTCGTTGGCTGTCAGGCTCCTCTCTGCCTTGAGGTCATTTTGCTAACCAGGGGAGTGATGTCGCTCACACTGTCCTCACGCCTCTCCCGTTTCTTCTTCATCCCTTCTTCCTGTCTGGCACTTTTACAGAGTCCAGTCAGAAGATGTTTTGTGATGTTTCCTCTCCACGCTCTAATTACTGATGTAAGACTTGAAGTTGTCATCATATGCCATTGTAATCCTTGTGGTAATTATTAGTGTCACATAGCGAGAAAAAAATATAGGGTGTTCAGTACATTTAGAGGGAAAAATGGCATTAAACTGGGTGTAATTCTCTCATCTTAATCAATATATAACTTAAATCCCCTTTCCTTCATCATAAACACACCACGTCCCCACCCATGCATTGCTGATTTAGATTTTCTGATTGTTAGCGACATAGGTATCTAAGCTTATGCCTCTCTCTGTACACCAAGAGCCATCATTTTATCCCTGAAATGTAAATGTCAGCATACACTTAGGGAGCCTTAATGAAGCCACTACCCGTAGTAAAGGCGAATCTCGTAGACAAGCATGCGGTGGCCGAGCAAGGAAGGCGAAAACATAACGGTGTGATGTATGCTTGCTCTGCCTCGTTAGCAGCTGCCCACCTAATTGGCCCGGATGCTAACGAGGTTTTTAAAGTGGTGGTGTAATGAGGGAAGGAAGAGAATGGTTGGTGGGAGAGGCGGGAAGGAGGAGAGGAAAGGGGTTAGAGGTGGTGGGGACAGGGATGAAGACTAAGGGGGGCATGACAATAAGGAGTCAAGAAGAGTGGAAAAAAGAACAGAAAGGATTGGGGTGGCGGAGGTGTTGGGAAGGAATGGAAGAAGGGAAGGAGATAGAGGGGAAAAGGCAGGGTAGCCAGAGGGATGAAGGAAGACAAGGAGGGGAGAGGATAATGAAAATAAAAGTGTGAAATTAAAGAAGATAGTGGTAGCAGAAAGGTCTTTGGTTGAACTGGGTCATAGAAGAAGATAATGAAGGACAGAATATCATTCATTCATGTGTTTTAAGCACATCAGAGGTTGTTTTTGTCAATGTGTCCAGAACATTGGGAACATTAGTTTCTAAGTAGCACAACTTATGTTTACTGAGTGAACAGGTGAGGTGAAGGAGTAGATAGAGTGTGTGTGTGTATATATATATATATATATATATATATATATATATATATATATATATATATATATATAAAGGAGTAGTCTAAACCGAAAAACCGAAAACACAACACAAGGAAAAGCTCTAACACTTGAACATAGAATGAAGATGAACTCACTGAGACAAAGGGACTAAATACACAAGTGAAGGCAAAATGACAAGACACAGGTGAAAGCTAATCAGGAAGAAACACAACAATGGCAGGGAGTAACATTACAGACACACGGAGAGGGGAAAATAAAATAAAACAGGAAACAATAAGCAGGAAACCCAAAACCAAAAGAAAAACACTCGAGCTGTGGACCGGAAAACCAAAACAAGCTGAAAGACACTACAAAGCATTGCAGAGCTGGGTAATTCTCTGTGGATTTTGAGTGACGCCTTTCACATTACACACACTGTTAATAAAAAAATATTGATTATAGCTGTAAACAAACAAGTTCTGCAGGGAAAACAGTCTGGAACACATTGATTGATTTGCAAAATTTCTGTTTATCTTCATTGTTTCTAACCAATAACACACTGTGTGTATCCTTGATGTCTAACAAATGTATTGAGCGTCTTTTCTTCCTTCAAAATGTGCAATGCTGATAACTGCTACTAGTGGTCAAAACCTCCACAGTGTACCTCTAAACCAATCAAGTTTTAAAGCTTAGTGGAGGTAAGGAGGAAAACAACTGCAACAACTACTACAACAACACTCATCTGGCAATATGTCATACAAATGTCATACGTTGTTTTGTTTCCACATAAAATATTATCAACCAAATATCTGGCAAAACCAGTAGCTACTGACATGATGTATAAGTCACTGTCATACCTTCTATAGCTCATAAAGCAGCATGTACATTCTGTACATTTGCATCATACACGGAATGAAGAGAAGCTACATGAAGAACATCCATGTGTCAGTGTAAGAGAGACGGATGAAGAGATGAGGGTGATGAAATTAGAGTGAGGGGTAGAGGATTGGTTTTCCGGTGAGAGAGGAGAGAAAAAAAAAAGAAGAATGTGTGTGTAAGATAGAAAAAGCGTCTTGTAGAGTGTGTGTGAAGGTGAGACAGATAAATTAGTACTTTCCGCTGTTCTCACCTGGACCTCATGCATCTCCAACAGACATGCACATACACACACACACACACACACACACACACAGACTGAAGTATCTCTCTGAGCACCACGCGGTCGATCATTAAGCTCTCGTCGGAATGAGTATTGGCCGTGATGTGTCCTCTCTCTCCCCTCTAAACTGCTGCTGCTTCAGTCGCGAGTGTTTTCCTTGAGCCCAAGTGATGAGTAATGATGCTATTGATTGGCAAGTGTCTTTGATGGAGTCGAGAGTGGGAAACATATTTATAACATCTGTGTCTGGTCGCATAAGCTCTGAGATGTAAAACGATGGGAGAGGACTGAAAAGATTTCTATAACGCTAGATCAGAAGAGGAAGAAAGAGATCACTTAAGGTTGATTCACCCACTTGTCATTTCCAGAAGATTTTAACATCTGATTTCTAAAACTCATCTAGGTACTGTTGTGTTTTATTAGAATGGAAACCTGCAAACTTTTGGGCCCAAAATCAACATTAGAGAACTCTGTGCTTTTGTTTTTGCACGCTGTCTTTGTCTTTGTCTTTGCCAACATGTAAGTTGGCATGCACAGAGCACACAGCTCACAACACACAGCTCACATATGGCCTGAGAAACAGCTGAAGTTAATCAAAAGAATGTCATCAACAGTTTAACTAAAGTGGCAAAAGTCTGCCACTACACACAGATGGGGCTATTTGAGAAGAGTTTGTGGACCTTTTCAGGTGTTAAACTGTCAGATTTGTCCTTATCCACTAAAGGACCACTCTGAGGTTTAGTGCTGGTAAAATGGAGGAAAAGTGTCACAGTTTGTCTCACGCAGCATGTATTTAAGGTCGAGACACAAAATATGAGAGGGAATGGAAATTAGTACAGAAAGCTGTGACACGTGAATCAACACGAGGAACTGACTGACACTGCTGCAGAGAAGTCTAAAATGTAACATCTGGGAAGAAGAAATGTAAAATCTGTTTTAGTGACACGTAAGGAGGGTGACAGACTTTATACAGAGTGAGAGAAACATTTCACACGTGTTGTGTTGAGCTCTCTGCATGTTTGGCGTCACACGGTTTTACCACAGCCTCCTGTTTATTTTCCTGACTTGTAATGTTTCACTAGTGTTCAGTGACATGACTGAAGCAGCCCGTTATACTATATGGTATCTTTTAACATCAATAATCTAGTCTTAATTCAATCATTGTTCAGTTCATAAATAAAAGTCATGCAGGATAAATGCACACTTCCTAAAATGTCTTCTGTTCAGCCAGTATTCCAACTTCTCTGCTCTTCATTGCTTTCCAGACACAGGGCTGGTTATTTGACCTCACTTAACAACACTATGGGTTCATATACAATCGTGGAGACACAAATTTTTGCATCTGTGACACTAATTTGCAACAGCCTAAAATAGCTGACACAATAATACATATGAACTGTAGTTCCATGGAGAGGTATACTGCATTTAAACACAATTACCTCCAACACAAAAAGCCAGAACCAAGACAAAGTGTGAAATGATTCATGGGAAAGGAGGAGAGAGAAAAAAAGTCTAAATTGCTATTTTTTTTTTCAGAATTTCCTCTAATCTTTGCTTTTCCTCGTGAATTACTGGACAGTTTCCCCTCTTCAGGCCTCTAACAATTATTCAAATGAAAGACTCCAAGGAGAGAAAATCACTCTTTGGCTGAACTGTTGGCAACTCCTCTTCTTTCCGTCTTCTCCCTCACCAGGAGTGTGCCGGGGAGCCTCTGTTCATGCTTTACTGTGCCATCAAGCAGCAGATGGAGAAGGGACCCATAGACGCCATCACAGGAGAAGCCCGCTACTCCCTCAGTGAGGACAAGCTCATCAGGCAGCAGATTGACTACAAAACACTGGTCAGTAAACTTCTCGTGTCTTGAGGCTTGTCTGTTTTGGTCTGAATCACTCAACGGCTTGTTAAGCTTCAGTCACATTCGACAGTGACAAAATTTTTAAAGCAAGCTCAAACTAATCAGCGGTGGCCACCATCAGGAGTGTGCTGCTGCAGGGGAGGATTTCTTCCAGGGTAAACACGGAGCTGCAGGTTGTGTTTGGAGGGAGAACGTGATCTGGCCGTGAACTGACCCAACAACTAGCCCAGTGTTAATCACATTCTCTCTCCAAACAAAACACTTCAGGTTTGGAAACATGCAGACAAACATGCTTGCCTGCAGGACCTGCTACAGTTGTTTTGTACGTAAGTGCAAATGCTGAGTTATTAAGGCCCCAAACAGACTGAATGAACTAGGAAAATGTCCAGGTTTTAAAACAGCTGCTGCAAACAAACTAGGTGTGAAAATGCTGTCGGGTACATTCAAATGCACCTAAACAATCATCCAAACATCTCACTAGTTGGCAGCGTTTTCACACTCTCTACTTAAGCCTGATTTTTTTTGTCTTTTCCCATTTTCACTTTGTTTCTGCGTGTTTTTTCTGCCAGACATTGCACTGTGTAAACCCAGAGAACGAGAACGCAGCGGAGGTGACAGTCAAGTGTCTCAACTGTGACACCATCACTCAGGTCAAAGAGAAGCTGCTCGATGCTGTGTACAAGGGCAGCCCCTATTCACAGAGACCCAAGGCGTCTGATATGGACCTCGGTAAGACATACAAGACTTCATGTTCTAACTGTGCGAGGCATGTGCACAAGTGTAATTACAGTAGGTAAGGAAGCTCAGCACGCTCCAGCTTGTTTTAACTTGAACACACACCCTACACACATTCAACTATTCAGTCAAGATGCTAATCCAGAGGTGGACTTACATGACCTCTAATCAACATCCAAAATCAGTATTCAAATGCTGTTTTTCATCATAATTACCCCCCAAAAAATCCAAAATAGCCCATGAAAGGAGAAATAGTAACATTATTCATCATGCATCAACCTTAGTGGTAGTTTTGTGCGTCACAGCTCTCCTCTAACGTCACCGGCACAGAAACTGGGACACTATGACCTTGTGACAGGCTTCCAACTAGGCTACAATATGTCGAAAGAAGTCAAACGTCCTCCAAAAAGTCGAGTGCAAGTTGATGAAACTTTTTTTTTTTTTATTTTGCTTTCATTTCGTATTTTGTTAGACTGTAATTATATTATTTGATTAAGATTCCATAAATAGTTCCACACTGACTTTAATTATTTTTATTGTTTCATGGGTGATCAATTTGACTTAGTATTCTGAGTTCCTGCTCTCAACAAAGTTGGCATAAACAGTCTGTTTATGTATTCATTTGTTTATAGGCCTACTTATGAGCTGGGTTGTTCTTGTCTCATTAGACTCACAATTACAATAAAAGCAAAGTATACAAGTAAATACTGACTGCACATTTGAGGAAAATATGATATCTTGTGTCACTGGGCTCACTTCAAAGCTTTGAATATTCATGCGTAATTCTCACTGAACCTTAAAGCCTAACTAAAAATGGTACTCGGGACCTAAAAGACACTGACAACTCGTGCGTAGCATTAAAAATACAAGCTAATACAGAAACATGGCAAGTTGTGCTCAGAACGATTAGCTTTTCAAACCAGTGAAATGATATCTGACCTCACTGCAAGATGTTTCAATGAGCAAATGAAACACATACACAGCACAGAGCCCTGGAATTATCCAGTCTGAACCTCTGTTCTCTCTTTCTGAAGAATGGCGTCAAGGTCGGATGGCCAGAATCATCCTGCAGGACGAAGACGTCACAACTAAGATCGACAACGACTGGAAAAGACTCAACACACTGGCTCACTATCAGGTACACATGTGTGCATATCAGGTACAAGCAAGAGTCGACAGCTAAGGCGGATTCATACACTGAGTGTGTTTTGGTGTGTGTTTTGATGTGCAGGTAACAGATGGATCAGTGATTGCCCTGGTGCCGAAACAGAACTCTGCTTATAACATCTCCAACTCCTCCACCTTCACCAAGAGCCTCAGCAGATACGGTACGATTCCAATTCTCCTCTTGACTTGATCCTATTTAAAACGTTCTGTCAGTGATTCCTCCTCTCTCTAACTCCACCCAACACACACACACACACACACACACACTCACAACATCCACCTCTTTCAGTCGCTCTTTCTTTTTGTTTATTGTGGCCATGATTGGACTCCATTGTTTTTTGTTGTTTTTTCACCTCTCTCCAAGTGAATGGCAATCCTTTTTATCCATTGCTATCAGCACAGGCCAAGGCCATTCCACGGCTATTTCCAAGCAGTCCGTAAATGACAGGCATTAAAGTAGACACCTCGATCCCCAGCTCACTCAGAGAGAGAGAGAGGACACCTGGCAGTCAGCGATTAGATGGAAGGGCCGGCATCAGTATGGTTTACTTCACTGGAAAATTCTCAACTATTGAGAAGATAAATGACTCCGTATTATAAAAAACTGGACACTCTGATATAAAGTATCTGATATGCACAGCTGCATAGCAACAGCATGGATTTTTCTAAGAAATGTAGGTTAGAATGATCTTTTTCTGTTTGTGTGTGTACTATAAAAAATAGATATAACACTTTTTTGGTGCGTGTTGGCATTTTCTGCTTCTATTTAAGAGATGACACTCCAGAGATAGACAGGAAAAGAGTTACGCACTTTAACCATACATTTTTATCCAGTGAAGACATAATCTGAAGAAAATTATGATACCTGAAAATAATAGAGACCTCTGCCTTTTGCTCTAACCCAGTCATCAAATAGCAAAGTGGCAGTCCTCAGCAACAGGATTATACTCTATTTTTCAAATTTGACTCAACAGAGATGTCAGGACAATGACAGTGTTTGCGTAAGGTGACTATTTTCACCACTCTACACAAAGTATGGACTTAAATTAAGTCGAGTAAGTCCAGTAAAATAACTTTTAATGTTTGTTTTGCCCACTTGGGGGCAGTGGGCTGTGAGCTGTAAATACAACATTGACAAATTATGATATGGAAAGGTGTAATAGTAGCCCATTTGCACAGATACAGCATATGGAGCAACATTAGTATCCATGTGGAATTGTGTTTCTGGCCACTGGATAATAAATATGCACTCTTTCTAGCTCTGTTTTGCTCTCCACATACTCCACAGAAGAATCTCAGAAACCTGGCTCTGTAGCGGCTAAATGTTCCACAGGTCTGTTCTTTTGAATATGAAGGTTCCAGTAGATTTCTAGGTACCTGCCGGCAAACACAGTGAGCTGAAAGACACTAAAAAGCTCTCTGGAACTGAGGATAACCACAGAGTTAAATGATAATTCTCTGTCAATTCAAGCAGCCATGAACTGTCAAATTATTCATTGTAAATGTTTTTTTTTTTTTTTTTAAGATTATTTTTTGGCTTTTTCCAAGCTTTATTGATAGGGACAGCTGAAGAGTGATAGGAAATGTGGAGAGAGAGATGGGGAATGACATGCGGCAAATGAGCCACAGCTCGGGACTTGAACCTGCGCCGGCCACAGCAAGCCTTCGCACATGGGGCAGTCGCTCTACCGACTGAGCTAAACGCCGCCCCCATTCATTGTAAATGTTTAAATATTAATTACAGTCCCTCCAAGTCCTATTTACCAAATAAATACCTTCGATTCTAAAGACGATCTGTTTGGAGGCGTCTTTACTCGATCAAGAATGGAAACCAGCAAATCAATGTATCACATAACACCTACGCTCTATTGAATAAGGGCAGAGAAAATGTAGTTGGAGAAATTAAATTTCTGAAATCAAAGGTTTCCCTTTTATGGATCAACTCACCCTGCTAAAATACACAGCTGCAGCTATTTTGCTCCACAGCGAGTACATTTTAAAAATGTGTGTTCATCTTTGTTTTATGCTTTAATTGTGAACGTGTGGGTGTGAGCTTGTGCATGGATGTGTGTGTGTAGGAGGGTGTGTTTTTAAACACGGGTAAATGTTGGCCACCAGTGGCCATGATGGGCTTGGATTCAAAGCCACTCAACACCCTGCCGGCAAAAGCAACAACAGCACTAGACAGCACCCCACTCAGCCTCTTTCACTTTTCTATCCCGTGCTCTCCCATTACTCTCCATTTCACCCTTCTCTCTCCTGACCTTTTTGTCTCTCTGTCCATTTAGCCCACCCGCCCCCTTTTCCTGTCATCTCTCCTCTCCTTCCATTCACCAAACATAAAGGGATTGCAACATGCATCAGCAACTTTCTCTTTTATCCCACCACCTCTTCTATCCATCCTTCTTCCCCAGGAGTAACAGCTACTCAGCAGACAGTCCTCTACCTCATGTGCACCTCACCTCCCTGGTTGCTTTCTCCCCCCTCTTCATCCTAAATGGAACAGTCGTAGATATGCATCTCCTTGCTTCGCTCTAATCAACTTTGACAACTCACGCCATGAATAATGAAACAGACAGAGATGATAGCGGAAAGGGGAGGGCGAGTGTGAGTCACAGTCTGTAAAAAAGAGAGAAAAAACTAAAGAAATACACTGAGTTAAGGGTGATCATCGTTTTTTTTTTTTTAGCTGACTTACCTATAAGTATAGGTAATGAGAATCTACATGTTTTTAGTTCAGTACAACCTGTACGAAGGAAAAGAATAATAGGCTACAATACTTGCTGGCTTCTGAAAACCTAAAAATGGGATCTAGTAAGGGAATTGAGCCATTTTTTGTTGCCTGAATCACAAGGTCTCTCACCCAAGCTGACATAGTTCTCTAAAAATAATTCTGCCTCTGTGTTTCTGCCTATAGAGAGTATGCTAAGGACAGCCAGTAGTCCAGACAGCCTACGATCCCGAACACCCATGATCACCCCCGACCTGGAAAGTGGAACCAAATTGTGGCATCTTGTGAAGAACCATGACCACTCGGACCAGAGGGAGGGTGACCGAGGCAGCAAGATGGTCTCTGAGATCTATCTGACCAGGCTGCTCGCTACAAAAGTAAGTCACAGAGGGGTAAACTGCACACGAGTGTTTTAAAAGGTGATTCCAGTCAGGGTGGAAAAACCTCTCAAACACGCACTTAGAAACGTTGGGGGGGCCGTAAAACTCTCCACTGAAACTCAGACTAATGGAATCTTTTCAGCATTATCAGCTCTTTAAAACAGACTGATCCACCTCACCTATTTAATGGTAGAGGGAACTACAGAGGTCATTGAGGAGTCTTAAAATATATTAAATCACATCATCAAGATTCAAAGCATTGCTAGATCAGGTTAATGTATATACATTTTACATTTACAGTTGACACCTTTGTTCAAAGTGGCGTACAAATGAGGTACTATAGATGAAGAAAAAGCCAATTGCTACAAGTTCCAGTCAAGTGTCAGCTCCAAATTCCACCTGACAAGAGTGCTACAAGGTTGCAGGTGCATGAAGTAACTCATAGCAGAGCGTCGAGCAAATGAGAAAGGTTTTTTTTCTTGACAGAGAGGTAGAGAGACTATGCCAGGTGAGTAGGTACTTTCAGAAGAGTACCCTTGAATTGAGTTTGGTAGCTCATCAGCAAAGTAGCATGCAGGAGGAGAGTTTGCCTCACAGTGATGGTAGGACTAGTTGTGGTGCATTTGCAGATCATGGTGAATGAGACGGCTAATAAACCTGAATGATGGACTTCAGGTAAGTGGGTGCCATGCAAGTGGCCACTCTGTATTAGTGATGTGAACATAGCAAGAGGGAGCCAGAGAAGGGTGAGGAAAAGTAGAGTGACACAAGCTTTTTTCAGCTGGTTGAAGACCAGACATGTTGGCACATTTTGGAGAGGTTTTACTGTGCACGCTGACAGCTCTGCCAAAGGGGCGTTAACAGTAGTCAAGGAAAGATAACCTGTGCTTATTCAAGGAGAAAGATGCTTTTTCAAGTAGTTGAGCAGCATATTCAGTTAGATAAGATCTTTCTGAAGTTTTTTAGTGCGGAATGAAGAATGAAGATGACCAAGTGACAAATGCAACATGCTCAGAGAAAGTTAGTTGGTAATCACAATTCCCAAATTTGAGATCCACGCCAAGACAGTGGGGTCCTCTGAAAGCAAGGACAGATAGAGCTGCGTATCAGCAGCGTAGAAATGGTAACAAAACTATGTGAACAGATAACCAGACCAAGAGTCATGGTGTATACTGAGAAGGGAAGAGGACCAAGTACTAATCCTTGTGGTACGCCAATAGAAAGATAATGAAGCTTCTCTTCATGGTGACTGGTTGCCCTATCAATGGCAGGAGTGAAGTTGCTCTCTTGAAGCAACTCTTGAAACCATACTAGTTTGTTTTGCAAGAGGACATCTGAGATTTAGGGACACACCAAAGTTTGGATAGGAAAGTTTTATATGGGTTTAAAGATTGATTTTTTATTAGTGAAGTTGCCTGAGCATGCTTAAACTTGAAAAATCCAAAATAAGTGAAGCACATATCATGTGCATGTCCACAGGCATGTTGTGGGGGAGATGGGTTGTAACAGAACATACTGGACTATAGATTCTTGATTGCTGATCAGAAAGGATCCATGTATGCTCAGGCACATACATGGATAATTTTGGACAGGGCATATAACGATAGGCAACTGTTGCATGGGAACATTTTAATTTTCAGTGGTAATAAGGAAAAGTAGATTATTAAAGGTGGATTTGTGGTGCAGAGGGCAGGAATGCACATACAGGATGTGATAGGAGACAGGCTAATGCAATTGAGAAGCTCATCCTGTCCTTGTCTCTCCATAGCTGTCCTTCTCTGTGTGTGTGCTTGGGCGTCTTGTCTATGCAGACCTCAGTACTTTGATCCGCGACTGGGACAGAATTCACTCCTGTTCCTTTTCGCAATGGCTGACTAAATACGATCCCCAAACATTTCCATGGTAATAGATTCTGCCAGATGGAGAAGTCTGGGAAACAAATGTGTTGTTAGGGAAATTTATTTAGCTACATTTGATGTAATTATATTGAAGCATTGTCATTGGAGGAATGTGCCATCCAAATCCAAGAGCCGTGGTTCCTGTTTGTGATTCTGTCACAGTCACAGAGTTATCGCTGCTATTCCCAGTGGGGCCATTTATACTACAAATGTACACACTTATAGCCCATTCCGGCGTGGTGAATACAAGTGGGAGGAAATGATAGACTGTATTCTGTCACACAGCGCAGTCAAACTCTATTTATTGTCTTTATTTTCTGAATGTTCAAAAGATGTACTTCTCTTCACATTAACAGGTAGATTTGAAGTTTTTGGGGGTGTTAGTTTAAGCTGAGGGTGGGTGGATTAATCATGAGTAGCAGCACAAAAATGCTCTACACCAAAAATCAATATAAGCGATTTTTTTTTTTAAATCTCTAAAAACAAAGGTCAAAATGAGTTACAATAATAAGGCAATATCACCTGTTTTAAAATGTCAAAGGAAATCAGTGGCAAACTACGCACAAAAGGCCATCAGCTATTTTGAACGTTACATCACATTATGACAACAACAACGAAAAAACAGAAATGAAGTTGTCCCAGTCGTAACCAAATAACTAACCTGATAACCAAAACAGCAAATAAATATCCCCAAAACAAATTCAGAGATAAAAACAACACTATTCTCAATTCATTATTAAAACTGTTAAAAGTTAGAGTTCAAACAACAGCATAAAAACGAACCAGTATTAAATTAAATTAAATTCATTGAAGTCCTTCTTACAAAGTTCTCTTGTTTTCTCTCTGTCTTCGTCCTTCTGTTCAGGGTACGTTACAGAAGTTTGTGGATGACCTGTTTGAGACCATCTTCAGCACGGCGCACAGAGGAAGCGCGCTGCCGTTGGCCATCAAGTACATGTTCGACTTTCTGGACGAGCAGGCCGACAAACACTCCATCACAGACTACGATGTACGACATACCTGGAAGAGCAACTGGTAAGAGTTATTCTCTTTTCTACTGACAAAATGTATTACAAGTGTGTTCCTGGGGGCTGGGTAATCACTGATGGATAGAGTGCAATTGGGTGTCAAATAGCCTTGTAAATTAACGTCAGTCATAATGTTATATACATCTACAAATGTGTGGAAAGTAAATATTTTGTGAACAAGCATATCAAAGTCATTAAATCAATAAATCCAGGTCTGCAAAAAGCATGAAAAATTAAAATAGTTTCTGCGCAGGACGCTTGCTCATAATTTACTGGATGATTTAATAACATCTTGAGACTAGCATTGCCATATTCAGCCTAGGAATTATTTATTTGCTTTTATTTCATTAACTGGTTTTTGTTGTAAGATCTGACCAATTACATTTTCTGCTGGTCAGCTGCCGCTGAGGGCCATGGCACCTACTGAGCAAGACTCACACAGAGACGATAAGAGAATATAAACCATGAGAAAAACAAGCTGTAATGCACACAGTGCAGCAAACAGAAATAAAAAAGATGGAGTACAACATGAACATTAGTGAAATAAGCAACCCAAGCAAAGCGCTCATTCACCTTGAATGACAGCTAACACAAAGTGCGTGGTAATGCAGGACATTGCTAGGTTACATTTAAGTATATATGGTCAAATGTTTCTTTCAATTCTGTGTTTCCTCTCCAGTCTTCCTCTGCGGTTCTGGGTGAACGTCATCAAGAATCCCCAGTTTGTATTTGACATCCATAAGAACAGCATCACGGACGCCTGTCTGTCTGTGGTGGCCCAAACCTTCATGGACTCCTGTTCGACATCAGAGCACAAACTAGGAAAAGACTCGCCTTCAAATAAGCTTCTCTACGCTAAAGACATCCCCAACTACAAGAACTGGGTAGAGAGGTGAGTCGATGCTGAACCCAGACAGACATGAAGAGGTTCCATATGAGATGTTGAAAGCTGGACTGAACTACAAACTTGGCCTCAAAGAAAAATTATGTAGAGAGCTGAGATTAAACTGTATGATTATAAGAACATAACAGGTTGAAGTGTCTGTAGTACTAGCATTTAAAGCATTACATCAACCTTTCTCCAGGCCTATAAATATGATATACAGTGTACACATAGTGTAGAAAGTATCAAATAACACCAGCTCTGTCTGTGACATTTTGAACTTGCCATGCAAATTCAACAATTCCCTTTTGATTCTTCAAATCCACTTTAGCTGTAAAGGAGCAAACGATGTAAAGAAACAGGTGAAAGACGGATTTTGCAGCGACTGTTTGCCATCTCTCTGCAAACGGAGGCTCACTGAAAAATGTCCCCCATTTCACCCTTCATCTTTTATTCAGCTCCAGAATGTTTAACTAAACTCGAGATAAGTTATGCTCCGCCGACGCTTGCCACAGTCGCTGTTTCCACTTTTGGGGAAGAGTCCAAAAAGACTCTAAGTAGCTTTGTTTGGCACTGTGCATTGCAGCTCCTCCTGCAGCATGTATTGAAGTTCTGAGGGATGATGAAAGAGTCTGGATTTTCATCCAGATTGCCAAGATACCATGTTTACAGAACAGAGTATAACGCTGATGCTAATGAAATAGTGTATACGTTTTCTGATTAAACTTTGTTAGTTAAAAAATAAATTATACATCTATTTTGCAAGCTTCTCTCCCCTGCTGCTGCAGCACTCAGGAGCTAAAAACAAAAGAGCACACAGTTATCCCGATACAAGGTCCATTTCTTTATTTCAAGTCCCGAGGCCTGCAGAGAGTATTTGGAGGCAGTATGAGATAAGGATTTATAGGTGATAGTTAATTGGCTGCAGTTAAACCTTGTTTCTATTATGCCTCCTAACCCACACTCAACCCCAGCCTGCCCTGCTGCAGTAAACCTTGAGATAGTTGAGATATGGATTCTGCAAACAGGTCCCGGTACAGCTCAATACTGGGATATATTCTTAATATACTGCATTGTTCACTCTGTGTGTTTTCTGGCTGCCTCGCTTTCAATGGACTTTTTTTTTTTTTTTTTTTTTTTTGTTCCTTGGATGCAGTGAACAACACTGAGTCGATAAAGTGAAGGTTGTTGTTGCTCCGACAGAATGGACCTCAAAAAGTGCTCAGTCATCATCAGGGACTGTACGAGAATTATTAATCCTTTCTTTTGAGCCTCCCATTGAAATAAAGACTGCAGTACTTCTGCCCAAGACCTCAAAATAATACAGCTATTTATGAGTAAAGATCTGCTAAATAAAGCCAGTGAATGAATGAGCTGGACACAGCCCCTCCATGGATTTTATTTGATGATAACTAAACTAGAGATGCATCAATAATAAAGCTCACCAATTCTGGGATAAGACAAAGTTTAAGGTGAAGTGTGTGTGATTGAGTGGAGTATAGCAGTTAAATTGCTAACTGCAACCCCTTCTAATCACTCTCCTTTGTAGCGTGAAGGTCGAGCTACGATGGCTGAAAAAAAATGAAGGAAAACAATCCTTAAAGACATGTTTTAAAGGTCCAGTGTAGTCGAAGCAGTCAACTGAATGACTCTCGCTTCACCCTCCTCTTGCTCATATAAAGACGCTACGGTGGCTGTGAAAAACATGAAAGGCACTATCTAGAGCCAGTGTTTAGTTTGGCTGTTCTGTGCTACTGTAGAAACATGGTGTCCACCATGGCAGTCTCCATTGAAGAGGACCCATATAGTGTCTTTAGCTATAAAAGACTCATTATAAAGTAACAAAAATATGACAAGTTCCTCTGCAGTTTGGAAACAACGCCTCTCTCAGGTAGATTTGTCCTTGAGCTTGATACTGAAACATCAGCTAAATACTAAACCAGGAACTATCAATCCCCCAATGAGAAGACTGGTCAACAGCTGCTACTGTTTGCATTCAGAATATTTAATAACTAAATAAATCCTGTAAGTTCTGGATGGAATACAAATATGTGCCAAACACTGACCCGACCTCTCCTCTAGGTATTACTCTGATATCTCCCGCATGCCGGCCATCAGCGATCAGGACATGAGTGCCTACCTGGCAGAGCAGTCCCGCCTGCACCTCAGCCAGTTCAACAGTATGTCTGCGCTGCACGAGATCTACTCCTACATCACCAAATACAAAGACGAGGTGAGCCCCCGCCGACAGGAGTGTTTGTAATTACTGGGGAGCAGGGTGTGCTGTGTCATTCCCCCCTTCACTTGTTCTGACTAATACCAAGAGGTCATTTTAATTCAATTACACTGATAACCAGTCCACATCGGTACAGGCTGCAAGGTATCATCACCATTAGGATGCACATTAAGGCATGAGCTCAACGCATTATGTAGCTAATGGAGCTTCATTAAATTTATGTGATTTCTCCCAAAGACCTGAATGTACAGTAATTTGTACGAACCAGGAACGTGTGTGTTTCATCTCTTTGAGGAATAGTTTGATTGATAGTTTGGGGAAATACACTTATTTGCTTTCTTGCTGAGAGGTAGATGAGAAAATCAATAACACCCTCCTTTCTGTATGCTGAATATGAAGCTACAGCTAGCAGAGTCTTGGCATCTTTGTGAGGTTGCCAAGCGACCGGTGGAGACTCCAGGAAGTAAATATGAGCGTTATAAAGAAACAGGCTGTATCCAAGATCGCCTGCTATACTAGAAGTACATATTGTAGCATGCAATATGCAAACAAAACAGAATCTGCTGTGCGGCAAAAAATCCAGATTATGTACCGATTTGGGAAAAAAGTACTGCCATCTTGAGAGTTAGATGAGAAGGTTGAAACATGTTCTTATCTGTCCTGTTAAAACCAACACATGAAAACAACAGTTTGACTTCAGCTGGTTGCCTGACAACCTCACGGCTCCGGCCAAGAAGAGCAGATAAGTATGTATGTACAATACATACAGTGTGATGAGTACGTTCCTGTGTGGATAGTTATTATCCGTCCTCCTCTCCATCCCTCCCATAAATCACAGTGGTTCATATCCTTCACCGGTTCCTGATGGACAACCATATGTCCTCATCATCCTCTGCTTTCCCCAACTTTATCATGCTTTCATGTGGGCTCTTCCCCTCCCCTCCGTCCTTCTCTTCATCCCTCCATCGCAGCAGTATTACAGTAGTTATGTTGGCTGCTTGCAGCTGGCTCCATTCAAACCAACTGCTCCCCTTCATTACAGCCTATTATCCAGATGTAGGCAGCTGCACGGTCCCCATCGCCTCTAACGCGTGCCCCGACCTTCCACGTACACACACAAAAAACAGGCATGAAATGTACATGGACGTGCTTAACACACACACACACTGATGCACGTGACGCACACACATAAATACAGTCTTTTTGCGCTGTACTGTACCAAGTCCTCCCTCCCCTTGTTCATGTCACACTTAATAAGACACCAACACACACATACTCCTGTGCACACTTCCAGTGGCCATTAACATGCCATTACAGACATCCCACCGGCCGTCACATCTGCCCCGCCAACCCCGTCCATGTTGTCAGCATCAGTTTAAAATGTAATCACTGACAAAGAAACTGGAATTAGCTCCAGAACGCTTTCGCTGGACAGCACCAACATATTTAGAGCGGAGGAGCGTAGTAGAAGCACACGGGGTGCTTTGCTTCATCCTTTAGTGAATTGATTAAGGTGTGACGATATAATCTTTCTGTGTCTAGATCCTGTCAGCGTTACAGAAAGACGAGCAGTCGCGCAGACAGCGGCTCCGCGGCAAGCTGGAACAGGTCATCGACACCATGGCCCTGGCTAGCTGAGGACCGACCAATCACGTGCCCTCGGCTAGCGGACAACTGGCCAACCAACACGCCTTCCCCGACAACCTTTGTGACATTTTGACCCCTCGACGTATGAAGTCTGTCGTTACCGCCCTCACAAACAACAACAACGTACAGCAGCGGAAAAAAAGACTGCAAGGACACAAGCACCCAGCAGCAGCAGCACACTGGAGAGACAGCAGAGTTTGGATCCAAGGCCCCGCCGGCCGGGTTGGCTTTTTCGTTTTTGTTTTTTTGTTGTTTTTTTTTTTTTTCTCATTCTCTCTCTGAGCCACCAACCCAACCCCGAACGACCAAATCAAGTCGTACCCTCAGCCTCAGACGATATGGACCTCAGCTGAGGACAGCGTTCATTTTCATCAAGGCCCTCATCACATGTAGAGTCCTTCGAGAGAAGCAGTTGGGTACTTTGGTCACAATCAGGACCAGTACTTGCACAGTGGTGACCAAAAGCTCATCTAGCTGGACACAGAGCTACAGGAAAGGTACACAACCAAGTCCACGGTTCAGACTGCGAGCCAGTAACAATCCAGGATATATTATCGTGATACTTGATCCCTGTGAGGAATTTTCTCTTTTCTGTCGCTGTCCTCCACAGGGAGGTCAGGGACAGCTACAGAGCAGCAGCCATGGAGCTGATCGGTCTGTTGCTCAGAGACACTTCAGCAGGGTGGGCAACCAGGAGGAAGGAACTTTGCAGGGAAACTCTTCCTCCAGTACTGACTCTCCAACTCTCTTATCAATAGGAACTCCACTGTAGTCTAACAAAGGACAACTTCAGTTTCATAACTCTGCATTTGATTTGTTATTGCGTTTGATTTCACCCCCAAAACTGCCTACTCTCCCCAGTGCTGTGCCACTTGTGTTACTGCTGAATTTGCACAACAAAGCTAAATCAAAAGAGAGAAGAGGATATATGAATATATAGATATATATAGATATATAAATACAAACCTTTTGTTTTTAAAACAGATGAAAAGTTGAAAAAAAAAATGTTTTTCCATTGTAATGTACAAAAGATAAGATTTGAGAAGAGGATTTGATATTTCCAAGATGAAAAATTATGAAAACACAAGGAAAAAGTCGTCCTGTGCCATGTTTTACTTTGAATGTTGTTTAGTGCAAAGAGACTTCTTCTTTTTGTTAGATCAAAACGTGCTATGATGAAACTGTTGTCATACTTAGTGACTGAAAGTGAGAGTTTAAAAATAGGTAAATGGCAAAAGTATATATATATTACAGACACTTTCTATATTTCATGAAGTCTTGGAGGCCGATGTGTGCTACATGTTTGGCTCTAAAAGTAGTAAAAGAAAAAAAAAAGACAAGTGATAGTCTGGAAGTTGCCTGTGAGCCAACCTGACCTACAGTGCATTTTGTGTTTGTTTTAGAGAAACCAAATACATAGAGGCCCCGGTCAGCTGACTTGAGATGAGACAGAAGTCATTTCTGTGGAAACTGGCCTCACGCTGTGGTAGCACACAACCACAGAGGCACAAGGCAGACGTTTAAGTTGAACCCCCGGCACACCGTGCTCCACAGCTTCTCGATCTTGTTTTCGAGACTTCCCCCCCTTGTCTGAAAAAATTGATACGGTGTGCCATCTAAAAATGAAGGCCAGATTTGATGTGCAGAAGGTGAAACAGTATTGTTTAATATTTGGCTTGTTTTCTAGTCTGCAGTGAAGGTGGTAAAGCTAAAGGTTCGATTTTTTTTGTTTCCTTTTTTGAAATGTGAATGTGGTTTCTGAAAAAGATAATGAAATGTAGCTTGATTTATGTAAGTGTTTTTGTACCAGTTGAAGGCCTTTCTCTTTTTTCGGTTTGTGGTTTTATAGGGGTAAAAAAAAAAAAAAAAAAAAAAAACAACTTAAAAAAAAGAAAAAAAAATGTTTTCCCTCCAGTACGTGCTGCTCCACATTAACTCGCAGTGCTTCAAAAAAAAAAAACATGCATTCATAAACAAGACATTCCTTTCTCTTGTGAGTGTAAAAAAGGGGTACACGGCTAATGACAAAATACAGAAAAAAAAAAGATGTTAAACAAACCAGGGTAATATATACTATATGCGGTCGTCCATCCTGTAAGAGCTTATGAAATGTAGATCACCAGATACAATAACAACCACATCAGATGGTCAAGAAAAAACTCATCTACTTATCCCTCATCTTCCTGTTTGTTTGTTTTATAACAAATAGAAAAAAAGCAGGTTAAAATGCGTCAGATGCACCTTTTAGAACAATACGACTTTAAAGGAAACAGTTACTGATGCCTCAAAATCATTTCCATTTTCTTCCTGTTCCTCTTCTTCCTCTCAGCAGTGCTTCCCTCTGATTTGTTTTCCCTGTGAAAGAGACGAAGGGCCTCACAAGAGTCCTCTGTTTCATTCCAGTTCAGATAACAGAGCATTGCAGGTCCATCGAGAATCCTGCAGTCCAGGGTCGCTGTAAAAGGCCTGGTAGGTTTACTTCTAATCTTCAGAGTTATCTCTTCGGTTGTTCAAGAAGCCGTACTAAGACTGTTTGAGCTACAGCTTGAGAAGAGGAAACTGAAAGTGGTAGTTATTTCCAAGTCAGTCTTACTTCCTTGGCTTTTTCTGTCTTGGTGATGGATCATTGTGATTGCAGGGAGCACTGCTCTTCAGTACAATCCAGTGACCAAAGGGAAACCCCCAACATTATTTTAAGTGCAGTAATGACCCACCCACAATAATACCTGAACACATCCCGTTTTATCACTATCCATGGCCTCAAACAATGGAGTAAATGCTGGTGTTCAGCGAGCTAGTGCAAAGATATTTCAGGTTCTTTAATGGCAAAGCCACATATTTCAAGGCTAACTGAAAAAAAAAAACAGTACAGATATAGTATTTCACAATTTTAATACACATGCACTTCTAAGTTTGAGTGATAAAAATCACATTCTCGTGTGTTCAATGACATGAACACCAGACCACCAGACAGTAGACTAAATGTGTGAGCAACACTTAAAAAAAGAGTAGACAGGCTACTAACTGACATACCCCAAGTGATAATTGTTCAGTCACAGCTGTTTTACAGTATGAAATTAAAGTGTGACTGTTGCACCTGGTGCGATCAGTGAGTCACCCTAAATTTGGAGTGAATTCACACCTCAGCACCTTTGGATTGTGTCTTTGAGCAGCAATCCCTCCGATCCAAGTCCCAGACTTTTAAAAACTGGAAAATAATAATGAAGTTTTGATTAGAAATTAGACTGAAATAATCTGAATTATCATTTCATGTTCCATTGCTAAGGACTGGACTTGTGTTAGCTGTTAGCTGATGTTAGCAACTGCAGATCAGCTGATTAGCTAGCTAACGTGCTAGCATAAAAATCAGTCAGAAAGCTTAATTATTGGAATGACTTTTACCAGGTATGTGCATATAAGTGAACAATACCGCTGTGACATCAGTGTTGCGTCATTACTCAAGTGCTGAAGATCTCCAACATGGCCGACAGGAAAAAAACAAAAACTTGCTAACTTTGATTTGTTACTTTCTTGCCATCTCCTTTGTCCACATCTTTTTACTTTGTCTTGGTGTTAAGTTTTTTGTTGTTGTTTTTTTTTTATTTTTTTGGAATATGTACCTGCAACAACCCTTATGCCACCAAACACATATTGTTGCTGTCAAGTGAAAACAAGTCTAGCAAAAACAAACATTTCCCTTGACAGATTTCCAATGTTTCATGAAATATTGGTACATTCTGATCTCTAGATATTAACCTGTGGTTCACCCTTAGATGTCGTGTTTTCATCTGACAGCATCAATATGTGTCTGGACACAATGAAACGTTCTGTATGTTCTTCAATACTTGAACCGCTGATCTACACAGGGTAAAACAACATACAGGGCGGCTGACCAAAGCTTTATTCACCCACATGAGGAGAACATCTCCGCAACAAGAGATTATCTTTGATCCATCTGCTTTTCAGTTCCTCCACAAAGCGATCTCAGCGCTCTTTATATTCTTTCAATACCCCTTCATTCAAGGTATTTCGTGTTTGTCTTTATGCTCGATGAATGGTGAAATTGAGGCGGTTACTTCCGCGAACGGGCACTCATTAACACATTCTCTCTTTCTTCTGTTCAATTTGAATTAATAACTGAAACAGTCTGAGGATGTGGACCACTGCATTGATGTTTGACTGCGATTCACTTGTTCAATTGTTCTTTTGATGAAGACTTGTAAAGATGATTTTAGTGATGTGGAAAGAGTAATGAGGATCACTTTGTATGGAGTAAAAAAAGATGAAAAAAAAGTTCATCAACATGGCCAGATGAGGCCCGCTTGGTCTCTGGTGCTTTTGTTTCCTAGTTTTTATGCTTCTTGTTTTCTGTTTCACCACTTGTTGGGGTAAAAGATAAAAAAAAAAAGACTTGGGCGAGGCAGAAGAAGAGCTTTGAAGGCCACGGTATCACTTCATTTTCCATTCCGTTGCATCTGTGGCGCTCGACTTCCTCATAGAAAAAAAATAGCGATGAAGGAGGAGGGTGGAGGGAATGAAGGAAAGAGGTGGAGGGAGAGATTCTCTCGACAATTGACTGACGCAGAGCTGTTTACTGTGCCTTGTCAGCTTCTTCCCATACTGAAAATGAAGTCTTTTTCCATGCACTTAAATGGTATGATTCAAGGTACGTCAAAAAAAATGGACTAAGAAATATTTCTAAATATGCATTTTGACAACAATCAGTAAAAATGTACTTGAAGAATAGTGCAATATTTTTGTCAAGAATGAGATGAGAAGACTGATTTCATGAGTGTGTTGTTACTACAGTCCAACATATTTAGACTAGCTTAGCATGAGAAAGTTACACTGTACATTGTGAAAAATACATCTACTGACACCTCTATATGAAAGCTAAGTAACACATTGCATATCATTTATTTAACCTTACCTAACCACCAACAGAAATGTTGAAAATATTGTGGTTTTATGAGAGTAACATGCTGGAACTAGCTTAAAGTATGCTACACACAATTATTTCCCTTTTTTTTTTGTTCATGTAACAGGTTAAAAAACACAGTTTTCAGTTTGTTGTGTACCTTTTTCCACTTTGCTTCACCCCTGCTTTCAGTCTTGCTAACCTGAGCTAAGCTAACTATACCCGGACTCCAGCTATGTACTTATTATTTTGTAAATTTAGTGAAGCTGAGTAGCTAGGAGTCAGTTAGCTTAGTTAGAAAGAAGATGATTAACACGTTACATGATGTTTCTTTTACTTTCGAAGAAAGTCAGGCTAGCTTGCATCTAGTCTTTCTGCTAAGCTAAACTGTATCCTCTCAGACATCACAGTTGGATCAATCTTCTCATCTCGCTCTCAGCAAGGAATGGGATAAGGGCATCGCCCGAAAAATATTTTCAAAAAACATTTTTTTTGTATATTCTTAAAGCCATCTGTGAATCTGTTTTGAAGTGTATGTCAAATGTACTTATTTTTCAGTATGGGCTTGCACCCTCCAACATGACACCTCCTCACCACCGCACAACCTTAATACCCCCACCCCCATCTGCCATTTTTTGATCCACCCCAACAGCACCACTCAGAAGTTTCTCATCCCTCCAGTTTCTCTCTGGCTTCCTCACCTGCAGTGTTCACTTTGATTAAAGTACATTTCAGAGAAGGAAGCATAGGACATAAAATACCTTCACACACAGATTAAAGAGGAGAGAGGTAGAAAGGAAAAAAAATACCTTAAAGAGTTTTAATACTTTATGAATTCTGATACCTTTTTAAGAGTTTCAGACTTGAAGCTGCTGTGACAGGTTTTGGCTGTTTCACGCCCGTGTAAATATCCTGCTCTTTCCTATTTTGCAGATTTATTACGTGTAAATAGACACGCATCAAGGAGAGATTAAACATGTTTTTTGCTAAATCTGGCTTGTCTGATGTTTTTATTCCCCTCCCCCATCCATATACATACCTTTAAAGTTGTGGATTTGAAAGTTGTAACAAGTTTGAAGTTTATCAAGTTCACGTCACCACGAGGGAACTCGAAAGATCAAAAGCAGCACATATGAGACTTATATGTTATTGGACTCTGTGAGATCTGGTAAAGCAAATACAACTGCTTTGTTTATTCACCGTGATACTGATGAGCACACTGACAAATATGAGAAAGAAGAAGTGATAATAAGCCCTAAGTTTACTGTCAGAAATCCCTTCCTGAAGTGAGTCAGGAAGATGGAAAGCTCAGTTTCAAGAGTACAATCAGCCACAAATATCCACTGACTTATCCATGTGAAAATTGTTCTAGGGAGTGCCAGACCAGTGAATCCTTCAGATATGAGTGCTATGTCACAGTAATGATGTGATATAAAATGTGTTTCAAAACCAGATAGATCATCATAAATCTGAAATATGCAAAAAGGTCTAACACTGAGGTTTACAAGGTGGAGAAGATATTCTGCAAACAAACAGCAAGATACAATATGGATGTGTCATAAAAGAGATATATCTCTACTTCCTGATTCAAATTCAACTCAACTCAAACTTTATTTATAAAGCACATTTAAAGACAACCGAGGCTGACGAAAGTGCTGTACAGGTTAATACATACAATATACATGTAATACATACAATGCCACAATCACAAAAAGTCAAGACAATTAAGATTCAAAGACGCCATCAGGAGGTTTTTGTCTTTTTAATAAAAAGTCTTAACAATTATTGAATGGATGGCATTTGGCACATATATCCATGGTTCCCAGAGGATATATCATAATAACTTTAGTAATTTCTTTGACATTTTCTAGCGTCATCAGTAGATCTTTTCCTTGGTTTATGACCAAATGCCTGAAGAATGGATGAATATTCCTGTGCTTCATGTAGTGCTAGCCTGTTCACCTGAAGTAGGAAGCATCATTCCTGATAAACATCATGCTCACATGCTAATGTTCAATGCAAGTGCCAAATCACTTTCCATATAGAGGTGTGTATACTGTACTCTCTATACTATTGTTTACAGAGACACAACAATTCCCACCATGAGCAAGGACTTGCCGACAGTGGCAGGGACAAACCTCCTTAAAGGGGAATTACTCTTGTTCTGATGTTAGCAGTTAGCTCAAAGCCTCACAGCTGCTAGTGTTTTTGTAGGTTCTTATGGCATGCTTATGTCAGAGTTTTTTCAGTTGTTAGATAACATGTATGTTGCTAACATAGGAATCTTAAACAAGGTTTCAGATACATGGTTGTGATGTGAAACAAAAACAGGATTCCAGCACTCACCGGTAAATCATGGAAATACATGTGAGTCCTTCCCATCCCTACCATTTATCCCATATGATGTGATCGCACCATAAGGCTGTCCAAAGTCAAACTATGTAGCTATATACTATATGGAGTATGAAATTCATGAAAAACTTCAAGAGTGGAATTGAAAATAGTATCCTCGGCATGTACGCTGTTTTCTGCTAGCAGTCCCACAAAACTGTGAGTTGAATTGCATAGATGCAAAAGGTATTGATGTGTGACGGTGATGACGATGATTCATAAGTCGGATATCTCCGTTCACTGCTCACTGCTGACTAAACCAGAGTGTCTATCAGAGTGTCCATTATGATTTCAGACAGTGCTCTGGTCTTGTCATTTCGTATCACTCTTCCACCTCATCCTTTCTTCCCAGAGAAAATTATACCAAAACAGATCAGGGTCCTGTTCTCTCCTCACGTCTCTCAGACTGTCCATTACGAGTTGGGGAATGTAACTTTTCAAAATGTGTCGAGCCCTCCCCCTCGGGAACGACACGATTTGACAGGCAACCCATCAATCAAATTAAAAAGCCCATTATGAAAACATAAAGAGGAGAGATTCAGACCTCCGGAGAGAATCTGACCTGGATATCACAGACACCTCGTCTTTGTTCTGAATGGGATTGACCTCTCTTTATTATCCTATCTCCTCCTTTTCTTTTTTTTTTCTCCATTCTTTCCTCCACCTGTGGGGCCATTTCCGACTCTGGCTCTTATTTCTTTCTCTGCATGGTGAGGTTTCAAGCTGGGGATGGATGAAGAGCAGATTGTAGCATTTGTAATTATTTCTCTATTCTCACTCTCTTAACTATCTTTGAAAATATTTCCCCTTCCTCTACCTACTGCGGTCCTTCACAGAGGCAGACTGAGTTTCTTTCCTCACTCCTTCTTCTTCTCTCCATCCTATTCTTTAATTTTCCTCTTGCATATCATTTGGATTCCCTGCTGTAGCACTTGTCACAGTAGGCAGAGCACAGCGGTGCTTAGATAAAGCTATGGGTTGCACACACATCCTCACAGACGGCAGACAGCACCTCCCATCGCCTGCACCCCCTCTGCCTGGCTATGTGTTCAAATATCTCAGGGCATCAGATTACCATGTTTGAATTGTGCTTGTTGTGAAAAATCACTCTCGCTCTCTTTTATTTTCCTCTTCTCTGTTTCTTTTATTTTGGCGCCTGGAGGTTTTTCTGGCGACTCAATCACCCGACCACTCTCAACACAAACACTCGGCCGTCCTCGAAGTCGCCCCCCACCACACACACACGCAAAATAAACGACAAAGTCACATTGGCTTGGGCCCCACACTGCCAACTCTCAGCTGGAGATTAAACTGCAATAAGATTCCTCTGTTTTTGAGGAGAAGAGGATATCAGAGAGGAGAGAAGGAGGGAAAAAAAAGATAAGAGAAAAAGCAACAAGAGGTACGAAGGAGACGTGGGAGAAGTGTAGAGAGGGAAAAACAGGAGAAAGAGTTGACTTTGGTTGTCTCGGAGGAGGCCGGCAGTTAATACTGCCTGGCTGAGATCTCGCTCATTCTGCCTTTATGAAGCCCCAATAAATGACGACCACCAGGGGAAATAAGATGATGGCGCAGAATCGGGGCAGCAGACAGAGTCACGTCTGCTCCGGCTGCTCCCTCTCTGTCAAAGCTCGATTAAATGTAGTGCTAAATTGTGACTGTGTTGGGGCGTTTCTGGATGCTCTTCACAATGAAACATTAGGTGCACTTGCATAATTTAAAGTAATCACTGATCCCTATAGCGTAATCATTGCTGAACCTCTGTTTGTTGCTCTGAACCTCGGGTGCCTAACAGGTTTGCCAGGTGAAAGGGAAGCAATGGGTGCCTACATTCCTGATGAGTTGGACTGAAAGACTGTAAGACTTTAACACAAAAGCCAAAGAATTAGACGTCACATGTATGAAGACACTGTTTGATTGACATCGGTAAGGTGCAACATGTCAGATAAAGTGTGGAAACCAGTGCGAATGTACTTTTTGAGGCTGGAACTTCAATTTAATGAAGAAATTCATCAACTGTCTATCTGTTGAAAAAACATATTTAACCACAATAACTCAGGGTCATGATGACTAATTTAATTTGTCATCAAGTGTGAACACTGGCAGCATTTTGAAAATCATTGCTCCGTTAATTAGATATTAAAGTGTAAACAGGGGTGTGTTTCAAGACATCTATGACAGGTCTTTGACTTTGAATGTTGAAAAAAAAAAAAAAAAAAAAAAGATTGATTTTTAGCTATGTATACCACTTACAGGATGATTTAACGGTTTAACTTGATTTAACTTAACGGTTTATGTTAAGCAACTAAAACTCTCGAATTAAAGTGAAAAACATGGTTATAGTTTAACAAAAAAGGGGAAAAGAAGTTTACTTGTAGACCTGAACTTTTCACCACCTCCTCATTCTTACTTTCTGCCTCAAAGTCGCACTCCCTCCCACAGGGCTTGTTGGGTTTTTGATGTAAATTGTACATTGCAAAATTGTCCACTACCATCAGAGTTCCACAATACTGATTTTGACCAATTTTAAATGTTGCCAATTACACACCAAATCAGATGTGAATGGCTAGAAAGAACAAGTAGTTGGGATCTCCCATGAGAAAAGTTCTACGGTTTCTACTTTTTCAGACATGATAGCGCCACAGCTTCAGGGATAGCAATGTTCGTCGGTCCAAGTAGTGGATGGATTGCCATGAAGAAAATTCTAATGACTTTGGTGATCTCCTGACTTTTCATGTAGTGCCAATATAAGGCAGACATAAATTGAATGGTATTGAGAGAAATGTCTGAAATTTGGGACAGACATTCATATTCCCCTCAGGAGGAATTGTAATAACTTTAGTGGTCTGCAGACCAGGTCAAAATTTTAACTTGTCCCTACTAATACTTTGGATTATGTCCAAAGATCTGCAAGACATTTCCATCAGCCTTCAGCTGTACTTTGTGATGTTAGCATCAAACAAGATGGTGGACATGCGAACAATTACTAAACATCAACACTGGCATTGTGAACATTCTGACGTAGCATAGACTGTTAGTATTGTTACTGTGTGTTTTTTCCAAGATATTCTCTAGCTCCTTCAAGCTCTATTTTGGATAGAGACAGCTGAAGAGTGACAGGAACGTGGGGAGAGAGATGGGGAACGACATGCAGCAAAGGGCCGCGGGTTGGACTCAAACCCTGGGCCACTGCTGAGCCTTCATACATGGGGCGGATGCTCCACCAACTGAGCCAATCGACACCCCATTGTTACTGTGGTTAATGTTTCCTAGGTCATCTGTAGAACTACTGCTGGTTGGACGTGAGAGTAAGCACTGTCTTAGGAAATATTTGCGGCTTATTATTTGTGGTTAATTACTGTCACACCCTTAGGTTCGTATTATCTCCTCATTAAGGAATCTAATGAAGTATTTGTCTTTATAAATGGGATTTCTTGCAGACTTTGACCCGAGCTTGAATCTCTCTCTATGTACCTAATGCAAATAATACAGTCTTACCAAAGGACTCTCCACCAGCTATCCCAGTTAGTGTCTGAAAAGAAGAAAAAAAGCTATTTTCTGAGACTAAGCCCTGTTAAAATTGACTTTCATTGCACTGGGCAAGATCAATGAATTCCAGAATAGCACCCATAAGGGAGTTCCTATAATACTTGAGGTCTGATTGTAAGTGCTTCTCTGGCAAGCGGTGAATGACAGACCACTGGAGCCAATGAAAAGCAAATGTGGCATTAGGAATTCAGCTTGTAGTTCAGGTCAGGCTATTTTCACCAACTCTAACTCTCCCCCGCCTGCTATGCTTCTCGTCGTCCCCGCAGGAGCTGCACTTCACCTTTCCTCTCACGACGAGCCTGCTGAGTTATCCTCACACTTTCATCTCTTTCTGTCTCAGCAGGATGGATGGATGCTCAGGAGAGCTGACAGAGGAGAACAAACCTGACTAGACAAACTAGTCATCGTAGTCCACCACTACCAGCCCCCCTCCACTTTCTTGCCCCTCCATCCTCCTCTGTCACTCTTCTCTGTCATCCTTTTATCTCTCCTCTTCCTCTCATGCCATCCCCTCCTCTCCCCACGCTCCTGTTTCTTTCTCTGTCTGACTTATGGCTTGGCTGGAGGCAGTTCTGTGGTACTGGAAGCAGCATGGGGCTTGAGGAGTCATCTGGTACTAAGCAGAGCTAAGCCCGGCTTCCGAAAAGCATCTTAGCACCTCAGTCTGGAAAGGTTCTCAGAGAATAACAGATGATAGAGCTGTAAAGCTGTGAACTTGGCCTTGGATACCTTGAGTCAGCGGGGTTGAGATAACAGAGCTAAAAGTTGATGTAAGATGATTTAGGGGTTAAGTTGTTATGATTATTATTAGTGGGACATTATAATGATTTCGGAGTGGTTGTTGTCCTGCCAATAGTCGTGTCAGATCAGATAACGCTTCTATGTGTCATTCTAGATGTATTTGTTTGTTAAACTTAGAGGAAGTACTATTTTGAAAGGGATCCTCCCACTGATGGATGTTGATATCGATGTGTTGAATTTCTAAAATAAAAAGAGATATTTAATCATGGAGAGAGTTTGCTGTTGTAAAGTTTTTCTGTGTTTTGCTTTGTGGGTCTTGGGGTATTTTTCTATCATTGCTCTGAGGGTCTACACTTGGCATTACCAGATAACTTAAATGTGATAATTTATGCAAGCTTCTTATCTATGTGCTACTTCTTGTTACGATTGTGTTTTTTGACCTTTTTTGTCTCCCATCTCCAGTTCATTAGGTAAACCTGGCTAAAACTAGAAGCATAAGAAGATTAACTTTATTGATTTCTCAGTGGGGGAAGTTTTACATATAAAGGCCTGAAATACAACCACCACAACCACAAACAAAAGGGTTTATAGACATGCAAATGTAGTAAAATGGTGGAATAATGGACAACCCATGTAGTTAGGGGTTTGGTACCTTGCTTAAGGGCACCCCGGGAGTGTCCAGGAGGTGAACTGGCACCTCTCCAGCAACTGGTCCATGCTCCATACAAGCCAAGTCCAATGCACTGAGATATTGCCAAGCATTCTAACTTTTATGATGTTTATAATGTTCAGTGTTTGCAAAACTAGTTTATGTTGATTCAGAGACTGTAGTTTATGGGGCTGTTGCAAATGTATTGTATTATACTAAAAGATGTTTCTGTTTTTATTGATAAAATGTGGAATTTACTGCAGAGCTGCTGTCTTTGGCT
This sequence comes from Protonibea diacanthus, assembly GCA_028641955.1. Classification (NCBI taxonomy): domain Eukaryota; kingdom Metazoa; phylum Chordata; class Actinopteri; family Sciaenidae; genus Protonibea; species Protonibea diacanthus. The sequence goes on from CM053984.1 coordinate 22,096,434, forward strand.
GCTTTAGTTCAACCTAGGTGGAACTAATGAACTGGCAGCTGAGTGTTTACTATTTTATTCAGCTCTAGGTTGGATTGCTGAACAGTTAGATCTAACTACACTAATTTTCTATCAAACATTTATGGTACATTCTTGTTATAAAGGACTTTGAACTTAAAGCACACAAGCAGAAAGTGGAAGTATGGTGCTCTCTCCTGTATTGTTTGAGCTCTTGTACTGCAGTCCAAAATGATCACATTAATATGAAACAAGCGACTGGAACCCTTCATCCTCTTACCTAAGGACGGTGCCTCCTCTGATACACAAGGTCACGCCAGCATCTTCTTTCATTTTTACAGTGAAAGAAAGTGTAAGGTCTGCCTCATCTCTGCCCAGAGTACAGGCTGGTGAGAGTCAAGGTCAAAGACCTGCAGAGCATTATGTGGCACCGTACTTAGCATAATTTGATTTTTTGGTTAGGGGCCCTGAAAAGCTCTGACATAATCAGGACTACTTCAACTGTTGTTTTCTACTATTAAGATGGAGTCTGTAGGAGATTTAATACAGCTTCATCAGCAGTAGACAGCTGCATAGAGAAGAGCTGATTCATTTGCCACAGATAAGGTCATAGCACTCACTGTTTATGTCACTGTGATTACAATTCAAACACTTCAGATCGTAAATGCCAAATAATCATCCCTGCACATATGTTCAGTTCATGCAATAATCGTTCCATAAGTGAGTTGGCTGACTCAACTAGTGTAAGGTTGTAGTGATGAACAGGCTGCACCAAATGTTGGCTTGCCGTACCATAGCTTGAGCCAAACTTTCATCCATATTAATTAAAGTGGCACTCACTTGAGTATAAATGCTAAGAGGCTGAAGTCATTTGAATGGCAATGCTCATTGGGAGATAAAATAAAAATAAAGTTCAATGTACGTGTCCCCCTCTTTAGAGAAACAATTAAGTAATTGTTGAGGAATTAGTTGATTAACAGAAATTTAATTAACAAGCAGCAGATTTAGAAATGTACTGATGTGCAGGTTTTACCTGTTTTCTTATTTTTTTTCTTTTCCTTTTACATGTCCGAAATGAAAATTTCAATCAAAAATCAACCAATCAAAATGTGAAGCTGTTTTCTTTTGAAATGAAATATTTTTGTTTATTAGATTGACTGATAATAATGCCCATGCTAACCGTTATTTGCAGCTTTAATTATGAACGTGCTGCGCCCCTCCTCGCCGCCAGGTGTCACTGCTGTGCACACTCGTCGATAAAAGCAAGCTGCAGAAATTACGGTTTTTTTTTTATATATTGTAAACAAGAAGAAACAAACAAACGCCACAAAAACACAGAGGAGGACGGTGAATTCACCAAGTTTGAGGACAAGTGTTGGGATGAAAACAGCTCGGCAGTGGGAGTAAATGTTACACACTGACTGCTGTCTGCAGTCTGATAACTAACCTGCGCAACAGCTAGCTTAAACACGGCCTCGCTGCCTTCGCGGGTTTTTTTTGTTTGTTACAAAAGGAGTGAACTCATGAGGAGGTGACACATCTTCATCATATGAAGGAGAGACCAGACCTGCTGAGTGACTGAGAAGATGTTTGCGGCGGTCTTTGCTACTGAACAGAGGAGGGACACACACCTGGTGTAAGGTAAGAGAGCTTGCTGTGTTTGTGTGTGTTAGCATTTACTGCAAATGTAATGAGCAGTGCACCAGGCTGGCTCAGTGTTTTTCTAATTGGTCGCTAGGTGTGTGACTTCTAAGTGTCATACTGATGGAAAGTGATGTTAGAGCATTCAGGCATGATTCACTGTATGAGAAACAGATGTGTGTGTGTGTGTGTGTGTGTGTGTGTGTGTGTGTGTGTGTGTGTGTGTGTGTGGACAGGAGTGTCTTGGCATAAGAAGCCTGGATTTTTCTACATGCAACACAGCCAGCTGATCTGTTTTTTCACGTGTACGTCTGCACTGAATTTTATATAGTAAGTAAATGCTGGACTCCACTGTGTGTCAGGTCACAGGCCCCTGCCCTCTTTACCTTTGGTTGTTATTGAAGGTCTGGTGTGTCCCCTCGATTCACCCTCTCCTTCCAAGCATGTAGGAGAAACTATGGGTCCTTTCCTAACCACTTTTCCTTGACCTCAATGGAAAACGTCACAAGGTCAAGGAAAGATGAGAAGGGGAGTTCATAAGGACTTAGGAAACGGCTGTGGTGTTCAGAGAATCTGACTGCAATTGCACTAGACTATGTTACTATGCGACGGCAAATGTTATTGATGCGATCTGTGTTAAAACTATAAAGTCCTGAAGATGGACTACAAAACGCGCATCTGAGATATTTAGTAAATACTCGCCGTGCGCTCTGACCTGCGTTTCATGCAGGAAATATAAATGTGGAAAACCCGGTGAAAAATCTGACTTCATCATCAACGTCAGAATTCAAATAATAAATGAATATTGTCCACCTGCCACATAAGTAAAATGAAGTGTTTGTTATGCTGGTATGGTTGCTCACCTGTCCGCTCATAGAAACATATAAAGACAAAGATATATGATTAATAATCAATGGTAACTTCATGATGATCTGCAGGACGCTGGATGTCACAGTTACAGACAGTTTTTACTGTGTGTGTGAACGCAGCTCCACAGTCAACAACAGAACACACTTCATGATCAAAGCTTTTACATCACGGCAACACGTATGTTCATGTTCACACGCTCTCTCTGCTGCAGGCTGCATCACACTGTTTAAATACATTAATGTTTTTTTTTTTGGTTGTGAATGACTGAAAGGTGCGTCATTTTTTTTGTTGCAAAGAATTGTGGGAAGGCATTACCTCCTTTCCTTCTGTAAAGGATAGTCTGGTGTATCCTATGCTAAAGGAGATAATAAAGGAAGCATTGAAGCTCCTTTCCCTAACAGTTTGAGAATTTGAACAGCTCTTATCATGGCGGTTTGGTTAATACTTTGGTCATTTCAGTCAGTTAGGAAGTTTCCTAAGCAAAATTGACTGTTCGACTGCACCCTATGATGGCCGTGAAACTCAAAAACACGAAAAGATTTATCTAGGGCCGATTATTTGGTGTGTCCATTCTGGGCTACTGTAGAAACATGGTGGTTCAACACGGTGCACTCAGTTTAACCTGCTCTATCTGTAGCTAAAAGGCTCACTCTAAGGTAACAAAAACACAATTATTCTTATTTTCAGGTGATCATACACTAATGAAAACATAGCTATGAATACTATATTCCTTTTCTGCCATAGTCTATAAAATCTTTTAACTTATCTTGTCAAATGTCCATAACTAATAAAGCTGGGCACAGAGATTATGTCTTCTTGACTAATCCATCTATAGTTGCAGTGCGTGAAAGTGAATCACAGAAGACATTAAGACATGCTACAGCTGGAAGAACACGTGTAATACACTTAATGATGGCTGAATTCCATTTAGCTGTTTCAGTTTCACCGCCCTGTATTGGCTGTTTGCTCATGCTGGCTTGCTGTCACACTGCCATGGTTTACCGGATCCATTGTTAATGTTATTAGGATCTCCTGTGCTTTTCCTGCCATGAATAAATGTTAATATATATGATCATGCATTGCAGCTCATGTTTCGCTCTTTGACTATTCAAAGTGTGTGTCCACTCGGATATGTTTTATTTCCTGTGAGGTTTGTGGTTAAGTAGCCCTACATCTAATGAAGATGATTTCCGGGAAGTGCTGTGAACATCAGTGTGCTCTCTGTTTATCATTTTAATTATTGTTATTTTTAGCAGTGAGCGTTGGCAGGTCATCTAGTGTAGCGCGTTTTAGTTTTACTCATCCAGTGACTTAATAAATGCTGTAGATGTTATTTCTGCTGTACTTCCTAGTTAAATTGTGCTGTTGAGCTCCACCACTCTGGAGTATGCCACAGCCAAAAAAGCCCAAATATCCTGGTGCTGACAGTGTAGTCATGTGTGGAGACTACAAGTATCTCATCTTGTACTCTTCATACTTTATTGCAGAGGTAGCAGGCAGTTTTTATAACAGCAAAGCAATAGCTCTTCTATTGCAACCCAAAACACTCAGGTCGCTGTTCTTGTGGTTCACTTCTGACATATACTGCCGATGGTGGCTGTCGTTATACATCTTATTCTAACCCACTTTAGGTAAATGTTAAATAAACAGCTGCTCTTTTTCGTCGTCACATGGAACCCATCTTCATATTCGTAGTATGCTACATCTGGTGTCCCTCAAAGATCGACCTTGGGTCTCTCACTTTTCCCTGTCTCCCTACCTTGCTACAGTGAAAGATCTGAGGGATGTTCAAACACAAACTGACAGTAAATGTACAAGTTTTGCAACAGGGAAGCTGAATAATTTCATTACTCATTTTCAGCCCTTTGTTTGTAGTCACACTTGTGATATTAGGTCACAGCTGGTTGTGAACTAATTCTAGGTAACGTGTCCTTGTTCGCTCTATATTAGCCTGTGTGCACCGGGCGATTTTGGAAATGATTTTGCAGATTAATTTTGAGGCTTGAGATAGACCAGCACCAAATTACATCTGTGAGCTCTTAGTTCCCCATGAGCCCAGTGCCAGACAGGAATCCTTGGGGAGAGTCCTTTTAAAAATCTTGATGATGAAACCTCCACAGTACAGGCATGAGCGCTGGTGGAGAGTGCCACACTACCTGTCACAACCATTTTTCTTGAAAGTTACAGTGAAGAAATTAATCGTGTGGTATTTTCTACAACTTGCTGCCATTGCCTTGCTGCATTACTTACAGCTTCTGACATGTGAAAAGATAAGTGAATACACATTCTCCTCAGGAATCCAGCCTTGTAGTGAAAGGAATGTATTATTTGTGGGGCTTTTGTGTGGAAACTTATTTCCTCTCACTCTCAGGCACAAAATGGCAGCTTAAGAGTGAACACTTTTTTTTTTAAAAGATATTTTTTGGGCTTTTTCAAGCTTTATTTTTGACAGAGACAGCTGAAGAGTGACAGGAATGTGGGGAGAGAGATGGGGAATGACATGCAGCAAAGGGCCGCAGGTCGGATTCAAACCCTGGGCCAATGCTGAGCCTTCGTACATGGCGCGGATACTCTACCAACTCTACCAACTGAGCTAAGAATTAGATGAGAAGATGAATACCAAGTCTGTCTGTTCAGTATGAAGGTAAAGCCAGCAACCATTTAGGTTAGCTTAGCATAAAGACTGGAAACGCTGGGAAATGGCTTGCCTGGTGGAAGTTATATTTTGTGTGTTTAATTGTAAACACAATTTATGTGTAACAGGTGGGATTATGTGCTGGACTGTTTCTTAGTAGGCAACAGGAAATCTTGACGTCAATGTCTTTGTAGCTTCCCACAGTGGTGTTGTAGGTAATCTTACAATAACCATGTTGATCGACTTGGATTTCTTGCTTCCATGGCTGTAGCAAGAGTGTCGACATAGGGTATGTGCAGGATCACACCGGATCACACAAGACAAAACCCAAACAGACCTGGAAGGCAAATTTCAAAAACAGAACATACTGGCTGCAGTGTTGTTGTCAGGAAGCTAGTTTTTCCTTTTAAAGCGGTAAGTATGCAGATGCTAAGCTACAAAGGTATGCGTAATGGACAGTTTTGGTACAATGCAGACAAGAACCTTATTTACTGGACAGAGTTTGGTCATCTGTTAAAGCCAGAGGATGATTTTTGCTACATGTTGAGGTGAAAACAAATGATTCCAGTCTCTTGGTGCTCAGTGGTCTTCTCGTTTTCTTAAACAAGGATTGAGATCTGCATTCTGAAGCTCCACAGTTGGATAAACTTGTCCATATGTGCTTTGGAAACCTTGACTATCCGTCTTAGCTCTCTTGTCTGCAGAGACTATATGTGCATTGAGAAATACACCCAGCGGAGCAGTACAGGCCAAAGCATGGCAGAGGAGGCTTGTTGTTGGAGATGACTTCACTACACCAGACAAGGTCAAGGCACTGAGGGTCTGTATGTGTCGCATTGATTATCAGACACGCAGCGCAACGGCACAGTCGACCAGCCTAACAGACTCGTACCCTGCAAACCACACAAATACAGACAGACAGGAGAAACACTGCTTTGTACTTAGCAGACAGGTGTGGCTGTCAAATACTATGGGCAAAGACGGTGAGTCTGACAGACACAATGCAAGCCAGGCAAACTAAACATAGGACAAGTAGACAGTTCTTCCTCACAATTGGGAAAGTGCAGTCAGACAGAGAGACAGGATAAAAAAAGCAGCGACAGGCAGACTGCAGAGTACAGACATATAGAAAAGGAATAAACGACACACTGTTTGGAAATTGCCTTGGAGGATTGGAGATAATAAGATGGGTTAGCCAGGCATAAAGAGAGAATGTTTAGGTCGTGGTGTGTGAAGAAGGAGGGAAGTGTTAGGAGAGTCTGAAGCAGAGAAGTGAAGTGTTGCCTGTAGGGCTGCAGCTATTGAATACTTTGGTAATCGAGTATTCTGTCGATTGTATCGCTTAATCGTATAAAATTATTCTTATTCTTTCGCTTTGCTGCGTTTGCTCATTTTCATTGTTTTCGCTGTTTTCTGTCCCGGCGTCTGCCATTCTGTACATCAACACTGTCCACACACCTTACCAAAAGCCCGCTTCCGTCTTCTTCCACTTTGCAGGGGATGCATAGCCTGTAACGTAAGGATGTTGTGTCACACTAAAAAGAATTTGTGTGAAATGTGAGCTTTAAATTCAATTAAACAAGGCTTCAAGGCTGAGGGAATTCCTTGATCATTTTTTGTAGTCAAGTTACTCGAGGTACTCGAGGAATAGTTTCAGCCCTAGTTGCCTGTGCACAGACATTGTTTTTAACTAACTGCACTGAATGAAGCTGCTGTTTTTGTGGATCCAAGCACACATAGACACTGTCATTGTCCCTGCAAACCAAAAAAAAATATTGAGACAAAAGGTAACGTGTTATTGACTCCCTGTCTCCTTTCCACTGCCCTCCACTGCAGGGAGGTCACAGGTCAAGCACAAAGAGCTGTGCCCCTGCATCTGATAGTGATTCAGCTTATGTCAAATTAAGTCTCAGGTTGACCATCTTGCATCATCAAGTAAGACACAGGCTGCAACAAATAGTGCGTCTTCAGTCCTTGTCAAGGTTACCACAGCAGTGTTGCTGCTGGTAAAGAATGCTGATGCATTCCACAATATCCAAGCGTTCAATGTTGTTACGATATTTTGAGTTGGAAGCTCATTATTAAGGATTATTGGCAATGATTGTACTGTACCAGGTTAATAATGAATTGAATTAATCTATCTTCTGTCAGCGATTATTCTTTGATTAATAACACATCCAGGCTGTTCCTGGTCCTACAGGGCTTGATACCTACAGCAATATTGAAAAAAAAATAATAATAAAAAAAGGTGAAAATTAATAATGCAAAGAGGTGCAGTTATTTATTAATATTTATTTATTGAATGAAATAACATTAGTGCTAAACACTTTTAAGATGACACATACAGTGTAATGCAGTCCTAAGGACTGGGATGTGCATATCTTTTCAAACAGAGTCTACGGATTCTTTTAGGCTTTTATGGTTTGGTTTTCAGCCTCTGATCCAATGTGAATCCAGAATCAAATGTTTTTTTTTAACCCTTTAAAACCTTTTATTGAAGCTATCTATGTTCAGTGTTCTACTTTAAAAATTATTCACATCATAAAGAGCCATTTGAAATCTGTCAGACAGAAACAGTCATGAGCAATGACCTCATTAATGTTCACAACCTGTAGTTACAACGTGAAAATGAGACGAGCTAGAACTTCATTCATCCTTACAGCATGATTGTGCCATAGATGCTGCCCGCTGTGTGTGTGTGTGTGTGTGTGTGTGTGTGTGTGTGTGTGTGTGTGTGTGTGTGTGGAAGAACTCAGCCGCACTCTTGGCATATTAATTGTAAATGTTTTGAATTGTTTGCCTCTCACAGCTATGAACACAGCTATCTGTTAAAAACAAGACAAAAAAAGTGAAGTTATATTTTCCAACTTCACAATCTGATGAAGATCACCTGAATGCACCATTAAACAACTGATCAGGATGCATTGAATTATGGGAAACCTAAGGCCCCAAGTGGGCGGCACACTGGTGCTGTAGTTTTATTAGCACTGTCCCGTCAAATCAAGAACCCTGCCTGTCTGACCTGGGGTCCTTTTGAAACTGGCTTGCAGCTTCTTCCCACAATCCAAAGACATGCAGGTTAATCGGTGCCTGTACGTGTGAATTTGAGTGTGAGTGGTTGTTTGTCTTTGTGTCTCCACGATGGACTGGTGACTTGTCCAGCATGTAACCTCTCCATACCACTCTCTTTAGACTGTGATTTGGCTCTCTAAAAATAGCTGTGTGTTTTTTGTATGTGTTATGTATATATGTATGTTGTAGAGCAGTTTACTTTATATGGAGGTTCTGTCACACTCAGTACGTTTACATGCAGCAAGAAATTCGAATTTCTGATGGTATCAGATAATGACATGCATGAGACCGGATCACTTGTCTGAGTATACATGCCGTTCAGAGAATTGGATAAACGTCCGGAGCATGGCTGACTCCATTACGCCAGGTGTCGCTGTAGCCCTCTCAACAAAGAGCCACTTTTGGTTGACCTCTACTTATCAGTGACAACAAACTATCTGACGGCATTCAAACAAAGATTACATACGATGAGATTGACGATGCTACAGCTGCGTACTTTTCGTGCATTATTTTCATCCTAACAATGCATATAAAAAGAATAACGGATCTTTTGGCATCCGGGTGAAAGCCCCAGCAGAAATAACGTGCATGTGCAGAACGCAAAATCCGCTTCAGATCCGATTGCTGACTATACATGGCGTTAAATATCCGACTATGAACGAATTATCTAGGTGTTCTTATCCGATTTTGAGATGTCCGATGTGGTCCGAAATAGGTCCGAAGTAGATCGGATTAAGGTGATTACAAGCACTATAAAAAGTCCGAACTAAGTCCGATACGATCAGAAATTCGAATTTCTTGCTGCATGTAAACGTACTGAGTGAGTGTTAGTAGGTATTGCTTCCATCGCCAAGGCTGTTCAGGGTACAGAAAAGTGTCACGACTAACCAGCAGAGCTTCAGTGACTATATATCAACATGTAGGTATGACCTGCTTACACTGATGTCGAAACAATGGAATGAAGTTATAGAACAACAAAACAAAAAACATTTAAAAAAGCTTTTAAACCTCTCTGACCTTGATTTCACCCCAAATCAGAGTTCATCTCTGACATTAAAGTGACAGAAGAAGTAAAACATTTTATTGAAGTAGGGCAGGAACTACACGGTCGACGCAACTCTCCAATGCATTCATTAGTCTTGTGTGCATAGATAGGAAAAGCTAAACCCACGCTATGGTTTGAAGTAATATCTAAAAATAAAGGCGTTTGAGCAGGAAACACAGGATCTGCATATGTATAAAGCACAAAGCTTTTCCCTGTGACATATGCACCGCATGTGGAGAGGCACTGAGTCATTTCTGGGCTCCTCTCGTTGCCTGAAGCCAAATATTGTATATGCTGGCAGCATGCATTATGCAAACATAGCATCGGGGGAATCAAACAGATCTAGTGCTGCTGTATGTCATGATATGTTGCTTCTCTGCTGCCAAAGGTCAGACGGATGGATGGCAGCAAGTAAAGACAGCAAGAATAAACCTCAGGTTGGATGCTAACACTCGCCTTTACGGTTAATGGTTCTCTGTTGATGCAGAGTATACCTACAGTAATTTATCTTGTCACATCTCTGTGGAGAGGCCGTGATTTTAGCTTTGGCTTTCAGGACACACAGACTTATTATGTATGTGAAAATGGCTGAATAAATGAAAGAGGAGCGCGTATTCAACACCAGTGCACTTAATTATTTATTGTGCAGCGCCATTCATTGATGATGTTATACACACAAAGTCCATTAAGCTTGGCTGACTCAACAAGCACGTAAAAGCCGTCCTAATGTATACTGAGTCAACAAGTCCAGGAACAGTTGTTGTTGTTTTCCTTTCTCTTCTTCTCTTTCTTTTGTGACTTTGGTTGACTGTATGTTGCGGTGTTTTGAAATTTTGAAAATTAATAACACTGTAGTGGAAAGGAAAACTTCTGAAGAGCATTATTTGCAGCGAAACAAGGTTAGATGTCTAATAGATTGGAGTGACAGGGAAAATGAGGAGAAAGCATTTTCATTTCATTTTATTTTACCTCTGCCAAGGAGGTTTTCAGTTTGTTTGTTTGTCTGTGTCAGCAGGATTATGAAAACACTAGTGGCCCCATTTTAATGAAACTTGATGGACGGCTGTATCACGGGTCAAGGAAGAACCCATTAAACTTTGGAGCTGACCTGAATCACAGGGCGGACGCACAAATGAGTTTTCACTTTGGTTAACATTCCATGATAGATCAAATGTAACACCAGCGTAAATACACCAACCTGTTAAAGAGAATTGTGCGACTGAACATACAACAAAACATAACAGCCACTTCTGAAATCACCTTTCTTGGGTGTCCTTCTAGTTTTTTAATTGTTATCAGCAGGGAAATCAAAAGAACTATTATCCTATTCTGTAGTTAACTGCTTTAGCGTCTTTCAGACTCCTGCTTTGGTCCAACAACAACAACTTCACTGTTTTGCTTCAATCCAAGACCTTTCGGTCCAGGATCTTTGAAAGCCTGACTCCCCCAACTCAACCCACCAAAGAAATGATAAAAAGTCAATGAAAAGCTTTTTAGACAAAATGATGAACTCTTTAAACTACCGAATTGTTTCAAGGCCTTCTCCACACAGCCAGTATAAAATCCTGGTGGAATAATATGTGTGTCTTTTTATTAGGTTTGAATTAAATCTCATAACGTTTCCCTAAAATTAGTCAAACTGACAGATGTTTGCTTTAAAAATACCAGAATCAGCCTTAAAAATCCTCAAAATGTAGAAAGTAATCACTTCACAATATTAACCCCTTTATTTCCAGAGACACTAGAGAAGACACAACCTGTGCTGCTCCCATCAGCCTTGTTTCCACCTGTAGCAGGCAGCTGTTTTGAGTGAAAAAGCCCAGATAAATCCACTTTACAGTACTGTGAGGACAAAAACAGCTAAAACAACAGTAGATTGAATATTATGAATCCAAATGAATGACATTGTTGCACTGTGTCTGCACCAGTGCTGTAGTCAAGACCATCTTTGTTGAGTCCAAGACTAGTCAAGACTGAATCAAGATGGAGTCCAAAGAGCTTCGAGTCCAAGTCAGGTCAGCATCAAAAGAGGTTCAAGTCCTAGACAAGACAGTTCAAATGAAAGAGATAGACAGGAGAAGTTACAGTCAAGGTAGAAAAAGAAAGGAATTCTCTTCAAGACCACTTACTTATCTGTGTATAGTTTTTGCTACAGAGAAAGTGTACCTCTATTTCAAGATGATTGTTGCACTATTATTTATAACAATCACAAAGTAAGTGCAGTGTGTCAACACTGTGGGATCAAATTAAAGCTATGTTACTAACTTTAAGTATTTCACTTTGTCATATTCAACACTCTTCAAGGCTAAAACGGTATGTAGAAAGGTGTTGTACTGTATTTCTGATGATCAAAAAGCATTCTACTCTAGTTGGATTCCTTTGACACCAACTAGCATATTTGGTGAGATTAGTGGCAAAGTCCAAGTACAAACACCCAACACGTGAAAGACAAGTCAGACACCTGCAGCACTGGTCTTTAGGATGTTTTCACAGAAAACTGATGTTCAGAGTCTCTGGTAATGTAATGAGGTTTATTTTTTGGATTAACAGTTTGAGTTGGTTTTCTGTCCTGATGTTCAGATAGCATGCAGTTATGATTTGGTTGCACTGTTGCTCTTCTTGACTCAAACCTTTCCTCAATATGTTGTGCTCTCAGCTCTGGAGCTGCTGCCCTGGCTGTCCAGTGATTTGACTCATCGTGTCTTACATCAAAACATCCCGTCTCCATTGTCATACACTGCACAGGCTGTAATGCCACCTGTGGCAAATTGTGATTTTGGGCTATAAATAAAATCTGACTTGATATCCATGACTCTTGAAAAAACTGCTGATGTCCATGAATAGGAAAGAAACAAAAGTATGCTTTAGACGAAAATGTGACCTAACTTTGCAGTGCACATCATTATCATGAGAAGAACCATTGTTATTATGTCTGTTCTCCAAAGTTGGTGCGATTGTTACTGACTGTGGCATTTCCAGACTTATTTGATACTGTAAACTATGTTCAAACAAAACATTAAAACCTTATCTTGTTTACTACTTTAAGAAACACTCACTGGTTTCATTAATGCAGGAACACAAAATCTGACTTTTAAATCAATGTTGACAGACAGTTTTTCACTTTTTTTTGGTTGATGTCTTGTAATCCTCCCATTTGGGTTGATGGCTTTCAACCATAGACTGTATTAAATGTGGATGTCGTATCCATGACAGGTTTCTGAAGAGCCGTTGTGAAGCTCAGACTGTGGTGGCTCTGGCTGCCGGCATGCTGGCATCTGCTGCATCCCAGCTAATCTCAAAATGGGCAAAGACATGGATCGTTGGTGAATTTAGGCGGGCTGAATGTAGCCATGTTGCTCAAAAAAGCAACATGTGACAGCACCCACCTCTCAGTCAAAGTGGCCACGTTGTTAATTCTGCATAACTTTAAGCCTTAATATGATTTGAACATGTGAGTTATAAAAAATGACTCTCAGTGCAGTTGTCATGAACAAGGAAATTAGCTACACAGACCAAAACAGTTTTTTTGTACCAGGCTGTAAACATGTTTATTTCTTCTGTTAAGTTGGACATTTTAACATGGGGGCTTATGGAGATTGACTTGTTCTGTAGCCAGCCACAAGTGGCCATTCAGGGAACTTCAGCCACAGAGGTTGCCATTTAGTTTTGACTAGAATATAGGCTTGTATCTTTACCATTTCATAGATGCGTCGCCATACTGACAGAATAATCATGTTTTATCTGTGTAGGTATGCAGCCTGAACATAGACAGAAGTATATTTTCAGTGAGCGCCAACAGCATGGTGAAACCCAAACAAAGCACGTTGGCTGTGTGGCGAGCAGGACTAATGAAGTGAGCTGCGGCGTATGAAAGGCACATGCTGGCCGGGTGAGTGAGAGTGCAGACAGCGAGAGTTGCAGAGTTCAGAAAACCCTGTCTGTGCTCTTTCTCTGCAGCTTTCGCTCCAGCAAACTGACACCACAACCTCCATGCATTTTTCATGACCCGTGTTGGCTGACGAGCTCTCTCTCTCTCACTTTCTCTCCTCCTCGCCACTCACCTTTGCAGTAACGCACATTCTCACACACACTCACACAAACAGAACGGAGCACGCACCATCACACATTCTTTCAGTCTCAACTAAGCTATCTCCCGAAACCCTCAAAAACCATCAGTCTCACCAATTCACTCCCTAATTCAGAATGGCATTTCATTCGGAGAAGATGGCGAGGGCAGAAAGACACTGAGGTGGATGAAAGAAAGTAGAAAATGAGGGTGAATGAATCTAGAAAGAAGCTCCTCAAAGCATGTCATTCTGCCTTTAGCTTATCGATGATCCCTGCCACGCTGCCTGACAGAATAGCATAGACATGTAATGAGATTACATCATCTGAATCCAAAAGTATCAGATTAGAGACACTTTCTAATAACACCTTATTGAAAAGTATGTGATATATCTTTGTGATTGGGTATTCTATTCAATTAAACAAGCTGGAAGGGGAAAAGAGTTCATAATGGTTTATTGATGAACTATTAAAATCACAGGTCGTAAATGATCCCTCTTTGCACTCTATAGATTTCTGTGGCAAAGTCATCGTGAAACCAAAAAAACCCTAAAAAGAAATCAGACTCCATTACTGAGTGACGATATGCTGAATTACTATTTGCAGCTGCATGCAGGTAATCAGTCATATAAAATGGATTAGCCTATATTTAAAAGCCCTTCCCCAAAAGCCCGCTGCCGTCTTGTTATTGCCGTCTACAGCATTGGTCATGGCAACACACCGAAGACAAACTCAGTCTGTTCAATTAATCTGTTAACAAATGTCCAGCAGCATATTAAGGTCTAATTCAGTCCCAGGATAATTAGTTCGTTATGAGGACAGTGTTTACTGTTTGCCTCTCAACGCACTGCTGCGCCCACATTACCGCGGACATTATTGTTTACTTTTTAGGATCAGTTGCCTGTTGAGCCGGGTTTGATTTATGTGCGCAGTGCTATTATTTTGTTGTCTTCTCTACTGGAAGTTGGTAGTAACACTTTGTTTTCCAGGCCGATGATTTACTAAATCATTTCATGAAGGGGGAGTAGATTTTCTGAGGAAAGAACCTTGACATTACACATATTTTATGTTTCCTATTTTATCAACACTTGCAATGATTAGCTGCAAGTAAAACCACAGAAATAGCCATTTTTTTCTAGAACTTAGTACAAAAAGGATTAATTGCAAGTTGAGGATTAATTGTTTGACAGGAGAAGTTTCAACACTGCCTGTACTGGTTATTTATTTACCTTAAAAGGTATTCAGCATTGATACCTAGCCCTATGCACAACCCTGCATTTTGTGTTTTTTATGTTGGTGGTCTTTGTGGGCAATAGGGGTTTGTATCATCACCAGACAATGTCAGGATAAATCCTTATGTGATAGAAATCTGTCATATCACAATATATCCAGTTTTATTGACACATCTATGTTTTGATATCAACATGCATGGCTGAAAGAAGCGACTGATGATGCTATGTAAATAACGTTCAGGGAAAAAGCAGACACTAAACACTGCATACTCATCTAGTCCATTGAAAATGACAATGGTTGTGTCATGACGTTGTACATTTGCGTTCTATTAATTTAACCTTTGGAAACACAAACATCTAGCATTTTTTACAAGCTGGGAGGAGTTGAGGCTAACCATGCGATGAGATCATCCAGATGTGTCAGGATAAAGTCACCACACAAGTAGAGAACAGACCGCACTGATAATTACTACCTGTGTAATCACTGTGTGTTTACCGGTCTTAGCACCAAAATCACCACCAATCTTCAGCCTTGACAGCAACCCTGCTTTGTAACTGGAAACCACAATATCAAGGTAACAGCTTTATAGAACACATTCAGATTAAACCCAGTCGGAGACCATGAATTCTTGAAGGAGGGTCTTTAAAAGAGCACCAAACTATACTGAAGTATTGAAAAAGTTGAAGCTGTGTGTTTTTTCACCTGTGTATTTAACAGATATTTTTAGTGCTGGGTTTTCTCTTGATGTTTTCTTCCACTGTCTGATGACATGCAGGTCAGGTTAATTGGCTACTCAATTTTGCCCCTAGGTGTGATGTAAGCTGGAACGGTTGTCCGTCTCTATGTGTCAGCCCTGTGTTGGCCTGTCCATGGCACCCAGTGTCAACTGGGATGGGCTCCACCCCCGCAACCCTCTAAAGCATAAGTGACGTGTTCTGTTTTTACACGGCTGCACACAGATGACCTGTCATCCTCATACATACAGCTTCATTGACACTGAAATATCATTGCAGGTTTAAGTTTGTCCCTGCTGGCTTGTGGTCCTGTTCCGTCTGACAGGGACCGCGGTTAACTGTCAGGGCTGAGATGAAGACTGCTCCTTCCTCCTGCACTGCTTCTACACAAGTACAGAGCATGTACAATAGGAGTGGCACTTGCAGAGAACGCTGCTTGGGGCTGTGTTCAAGGAAAGATCCAGTAATAACACACGAGTCATGGGAAGTTCAGGGTTTACATTCATTACGATTACGATGACATTAATGTGGATGACCGCAATTGTCTTTACTAGAGGGTTGAGAATCAGTTGGATTCAACAAGGATACAACCTAGTTCAAACTTGTTGTGGACCTCTAATTGAAAAAGACATATCATAAGATAAATGAACTATTCTTTACAGAGCCTGTGCCCTTGTTCGGTACTGTTTCTGTACCACATAGTGATTTCCCATCAGGATGCTCTTGATGATACAGGAGCAGAAATTCCTGCTCAGTATTTTAGGGGATATTTGAAAGTGTCTAAGGTGAAACAGTCTCTGTCTTGTCATGTCACCACAGAGTCTCTGTCTCACTCTTTCCACTGAGGACCTGTTGATATTAAGGGGGTGTAATTCCTTCGTCCCTTCTTCCCAAAGTCCAATATGGACATCTCTTCATCATCTCCGTAGATGCTGATGTTAAGGAGGAGGTTGCTGTCTTGTCACAAGTGGGTCAGGTAAGAACCTGGCATTGGTGTTGTGGCTGCACAGTTGTGTATATGGGATACAGCAAGGGACTCAAAACACAGCCCTGGGTTGCTCCGATGATATGGCTTCAATTTCTGTAAAGCCAGAAAACAAAATTCAGATCAAATTTGAACTATAAAGTCACTAGAATACATCAGTGGTGTATAATTTGTTCTTTTTTTCAGACACATTTG
The DNA here is from genome assembly GCA_028641955.1 of Protonibea diacanthus. Taxonomy (NCBI): domain Eukaryota; kingdom Metazoa; phylum Chordata; class Actinopteri; family Sciaenidae; genus Protonibea; species Protonibea diacanthus. The sequence continues at coordinate 22,112,906 of CM053984.1, forward strand.
TTGACACACTATTAAGTCACCTTAATGAATGTTTCTAGCAGCAGTAGTTGGCAGACAAATGAGGAGGCCTGGCCTTGCTTAGGACACACCACACTTCCATAATGCATCTTCCTCTTTGACAAGCCGACAGTGTTTGTTATGTACCATCTCACCAAGATAAGAGGTCTTCATAAACTTCAAAATGTGAAAACAAACATGACCCTAACCGTAACCCCTAACCCTAACCCTAACCCAAATTTGGAATCACAAACTTTCCTTCATGAAGTTCCACTCAGAAAGTAGTTAGCCTGGTTTGCTAACATTACCACTAGTCCTTAATTCATCTCATTCTATACTTGCTGACTCATTGTTAGCTCCCGCACACTCAGTGCTGTTTGTCCCACTTGATGGAAAGGCAGAGGACTAGCCAGCATTTGCTATGTCACTTTCACAGGTCCAGATATGGACAGGGCTATGTACGTACACTGCAGTTCAAATCATTATTAGTGAAATCTGGAGTTTAACAGCCAAAACTTAAAAAAAAACAAAAACAAACAAAAAAAAAGCTTTTATTCAATACTACTCTTGGTAAATGTAAGCGTGAGTTGCAGCCTGCACATCTTTTCTTTTTGTTTCCGTGCCAAACTTTTTTCTCCTGGTCACTGATGAAGGCTCAGTTCTCAGCATCTCACAGCATCCAAGTATTGCAGTTCTATTACATTGAGAAATTGGCAGTATGAAAGACATCAGTGCTTACAAACCACAGAACAAGATAAAATGCCTGGAAGCAAGATGTGTCCCACACACCATCAAACTGAACTTGAGACGTGCTGCAAAGTGAGCACCAGCTCCACTCAATCTGTAACAGTGCTGCAAGTATCTGTGGGGATATCAAGGTTAATGTCTCCGATGTTATCATAGCTTTTTATGATTGCCAATGAAAAGTCTGAAACACACTGTGATTTGGCAAACTCAGAAGCTCCTACTGTGCTCCTGGAGGTGTGCCACTCTCTCCAAGGATGCCATTGTTTTCATTTAAAACACTTTGTACCATTTTTGCTAATGCACTGCACCAAACTGTACTGAATCCTTCAACCCAGTGCATAAATATAACAATATAT